>CM046880.1:369590623-370790623 GCA_025667525.1 Glebionis coronaria | reverse complement strand
ATCCTATTAAATGATAAATCATGCTTGGTATTCATTAATCATGTTTCATTCTGACCATTGTTGGAACTTCGATTAAATCATACTTTCGAGCCCTCTATACAACCAGCATTAAGTCTACGCAGGAATTGTCAGCCTATCATGTTACTTGTTTCAATTCAGTTTGCTAACCTGTTAAATCAAATTATCTTCCGTTGACCATGGCAGACTGTTGACACTAGTATCGATCATCCCAAGAAATTGGCATCGGAGCCATGTACAATATTTCATGTGTACTCTATGAACAGTATCTCAAGTGTACTACATGTACAGTATTCATCGTGTACTTCACGTACAGTATTCAGGTGTACTCCATATACCTTACTCTATGTGTACTGTTAATCGATCCTTAATCATCTCAGGCATTTCCACCTTGTCGATATTCTACCAGATGCTGATGGTACTTGTGAGTTGAAGATTTTACCAGATACTCATGCTGCTAACACTTTGAAGACCTCACGAATGCTGATGCTGCAGATACTTTAGAGATTCCACAAGATGCTGATGCTATTTATATTATGAAGACTCTTCAGAGCAAGGATGAAAACTATAAGTTTGAAATTCTTGACAAGAATAAACTTCAACCATCAGACACTACCATCCCATTCCATGCTTTTACTTACTCGGTTAGTTGTCACACGTCACTCAGCTAATATTTCAGTCGGAATAGTGAGAACCAGTATCCATTCGGCCACTCAGCAGAAATAGTTACTTGAATCACGGTCATGATAATGACCGTCATGAAATTGACAGGCAAGGCAGTAATGACAACCACCGTGCTAACAATTAACCAGTCAGTAACCATCATAACTCCAGAACGGACGTGACCAGAAATACAGAGGTCAGCAGTCTAGCCGGTCCGCCAACCCTAGCAGTTACTAGGAACTCTTAACCTTATTCAGACTCACCTACTAAAACACGTGTCAAGACATCAGTCAAGACACAAGTCTCAAGTATCATTTCAGAAGACACGTGTCAAGATACCAGTCATGATACATGTCATACGAATACCTTCTCAAGGCACGAGTCAAAACTCATAATTCCAATATGCCTTCTATACCAGGTCCTCAGTAATTCAGGGTACCCTTCAAGGGGGTATACCCGTTTTATCAAGACACGCATAGGTCAGACCATTAAAGATCCAGTTATCACCACTAGAGTATTATTCAGGTTAAACCCGCAGTATTCATTCTGTGAGGTTACAGACGAACACATTTCGTGAAAATTCGCCATGTTTACTTCACGTGTTCCTATGTCAGCTTTATCTTAAATCAGGTTATTACCTGCCTCTCAGCCAGAAAGGACTCAACAGTATCACCATATTTATAAGGTTCTTTCTCCTAGTTAAAGACGAGATTCGTCTTACTATCTGCTGAATATATTCATTTTATTTTTGCCAGAAAAATCAGTACAAATTGTTTATGCTTTTTAAGCGCGTGTCTCACCAGTCTAAGCTACAAAGACTTTTGACTACCAGTTATAAATTCACTTCTGGAGTCCCTTAAATTCATAATCAGTAGATTATTCCAGAGTTTCCAGATGTCATTCTAGAAAGTTTTCCAGAAATTCCTTCCTAATCACGAGACATAATTTAACATCGAGCTTGTCTCAAGAACAAACCTGTTTTCAAAACTCTTTATTGTAGGGCTTCAGCTGAGTTAAAAGAGTTGCAACATTTGCTACAAGAGTTACCGGCACGAGGCTTTAATCGCCCTAGCACACCACCAGAAGGTGCATTGTTTTGTGTCTATCAAGAAGAAGGACGGTAACATGAGATCATGTATCGACCATCGAATTTTTTTATAGGATCACCATTCTTATTTGATGTTCATCTCACGTATAAAAGGTCTATTTGATCTGCTACGATGTCTTAAAACATTTTTTTTCCAGAACGGATTCTAATCATGCTACCATCAGTGGTGAAAGGAAGAACAATATGTCTCAAGATTGCTTTTACGCGCGTTATGGTCTCTCTAAAATCTTGAGTTATACTCCTGAGCTCCCAATTGCTCCAGCTATAGTATGAAATTGATGAATAAAAATTTTCATAAATTTTCAGACAAAATCGTCAATATATGCATCGATAACATTCTGATCTGCTAAACTCTAGAGTAGAACACGAGAATCATCTTCTCACGGCCATACAGACTTTTAAATAGGAGAAAATTATATATGTAACTTTCCAGATGTGGATTCCAGTTACACAAGTGGCATTTCTGGGCCACACTATTTCAGTAGAAAGAAATTTCAGAAATACTGCGAAGGTGAAGCCTATCACCAGATGGTTAAGACCGACGCCTGTGACTAATGTACGAAAACTTCTAGAACTCAGTTGACTGCTACCGTAGAAATTGTTGACCGTTCTCACGATTAGCTTTCCATGGCTAAGCTTACGCATAAAGGAGAGTACCTACACTAAAATTTTAGACTGCATAAGATCCTACGCTAGGAGAAGTCTAAATTACCGAGACTCATAATTCTTTCATGACTATTCGCCCAGATTCCACCAGAATGTACCAAAACTCCAGGAAGGATTTTGATAGAAACAATATAACACATTGAGGCAGCAATGTTCATATCTAATGTCGGCCGTTCCAGCAGGTTTAAAATAGAACACCGTCATGCTATCGAGTTATTACTACCAGTAGAAATTCTGGACAGAAAGGAGACAAGACTCCATAGAGATTGTTATCAGTTCACCACAGACTCAGAAAAAGTATGATACTATCTAAGTCATTGTCGACCAAGTAATCAGCCTATGCATTTTCTTTCATCCGAAAGGATTACACAGTAGCGGACCTGCAGAAAATTCAGCAGTAAATCGTACGATTTCAAGGTGCTCCATCGACCATCATATCAGACAGAATTCATGTTCACGATCACGTGTATGTTTACGTTCACGTTTATTTTCACTTTTACGTTTACGTCTCATTCGCAGTATGATGCTGTTTCAGTTCATGTTTTGTGTTATCTCATGATTTAAGATCACGTTTTCGTTCATAACATTGTTCACGTTCAAGTTCGTGTTCCATTCCGCGATACACGTTTCACAGATTACCGAATACGGTTACAGGAAGCTTGAGAAACCAGACTCAAGTTTAGCACAGCTATTCCATAACCAGGCAGACGTTTCACATCTCAAGCCGTATCGTTTGGCATTCCTTCCTCGGTCAGCATACATTCATGATATGTTCTAGTATCACGTTTACAGTATGTTTCACGTATCACAGTCATGATATACCTTATGCCCAGCGTTCCTCATATAATCGTGAACCACGTTCACAATTGCTCACGTAGTACGTTCACAATTGTTCACGTAGTTTGTCCCTATATGTTTCAGCAGCTTGCTCAGAGATATAAATGTTATCTTTTCAGAATATTTATACGTACCGTTTCATGTATACTACATGCTATAGCTTATTCATTCAATCAGATTTAGAAAATCCATCTTAAGTATGGAACCAGAAACTATTCAGCATCGTGAAGACAAGAGTCGTCAGGACCAAGATTTTCATTGTGTTTAGACCTTGAAGGAGTCGTTTCAAGCGAGAAGCCACCCGGAATGGAGAAGTCCATCTGGACCTCTCATTATTTTCCTTCAAGATTTCAGTTAAGTTCTTTCAAGTCATGTTACGTTCTATGTCCTCTTCAGCCATGTCACATTCCATGTTCACGTCAGTCATGTCATGTTTATATCTTTCAGCAACAATTATGTCTTAATTCGAGGACGAATTATCAGTCAGCTTATATGTCCTTTCAGCTTTCATATTCTTTCAGCTTATGTGTCTTTCCCATCTTTTATAACTTCATCAGCTTTTTACCTTTTATTCGAGGATGAACTTCTCCTTTTTAGAGGGGAAGATTTGTAAAACCACAACATTATCGTATCTCTAATTCAAGGACGAATTATTTTTTTAGAGGCGAAGAGTTGTAAAACCCAAAAATTTGGTTTGTATTTTATTTCATCATTTGGATATAACCTAATATTTATATAATAAGCATTTTATATTAAAATGCTTATGCTTATATATCAATCATAACAGTTTTGTGCTAATGTGTTAACAATAAAAAGGTTTACCCAAAATTAATTTGTATTTAGTAAAAACTTATTCAAAATGCAGCATGTGAATGGCATGGGCCAGGCCAAGTTAAACCAATTTATCATTCACAAGAAATGGCGACAAAGTCTTCGGTTTCAATTTATTTACATATATGATACGCTTTTTAAGGATTAAAAACAGAAAATCAGTACTAGATAAGAATGACTCGTCTATATTTTACATCATTTCTGAATTTGTCATGTATTTCTCAAATTAAGAATATCTCATTAAGGAAAATACTTATCAAAATTTAAAATCATTTAATTGCCTTCCTTTTTTTTGCTCCATGCGTTTGCAAAGCGTTAGACACATTCTAATATATACAAATCTTATTCCATTTAAATAGAGAACGACATTTCTAAACCGAGTGTCGCCGACGTTATGCAATAAACTAGTGATAAAAGTGTTCATCAGAACCGGAGTGCGGTTACTGTTCAAGTCAGGATGATTCGTGATTTGGGGGTGCGTTCGACTTTAGTTCTGTTGGCTCGTGGTTAGGCTGTGGTTCGATCGTGCCTCGTTAATCTCAGCGTCATTGTTCTTGTTTTGGTGTCGATATAGTTCGGTTAGCTGTGAGGTCACGGCTTCATTCCACTGTTAGTGTACGTCCGGACGATTGTGCGCGTTTGCATTTCGGCTCGCATTAGAGTTTCCGTTTCGCTGATGCGTTAAAGGTTGTGATGCGTTGGGTACTTGGGTTCATATATCCGTATACATGTGATTGTGTTACATGTGGCTTTGTATACATGTGATTAATACGGTTGTGTTGTTATTCGTGATTGTGTTCGAGTTTGAGGGCTGCACGGGTTGAGTTCGATCGAGTCTCATTGTGGGAAGATGTAGGGATGGAACCAGTGGGTAATGGGTACGGGTATCTCAAACCCGTCACCCACCCACGTAAATATTTTCATACCCACCACCCACCTGTTACCCATTAGTAGGTATAATTTGATACCCATACCCATACCCATGGGTATTTGTAACCCGTGGGTAAACCCATGGGTTAATGCAATAAAACAAATTCACACAATCTTATATGAAAAACAATTATGTAAGTGCGTTTCAAGAAACTGAATTAAAGACGGTATCAATAAAACAACGAAACTAGAATAAGTGAATAATAATTTGGATGTGTTTGAGGACTAGAGGTGTGTCGTGTATCTTGTAGAGTGAACAAAATATGCTAGAAGTGTAAAATAGTAGTATCATATATGTATTAGTATGGACGAATTGATGTTTGGTAGCACAAGAAGAGACGAACTAGATTATCTATGTATATATATTTGATGATCTGATATTTGATATTCACTTTTTAGTCTAGCAAATCGAACAGTGTTTTTTAGTTTAATGTGTTTTCTTAACAACGGTAGCAATTATAGTTTATAATAGTCTCATAAGTCACAACTATCTAAGTACAACTATTTAAGAGGTATAACGAATTTTATCTTATTTTAAATGGGATTATAAGAACACCCATAATTGTATTGATGGATACACATGTGCGTATATGAAATGGGTTTCATAGGTTTGCCAGTGATGGGTATCATGGGTTTACCCATGACGGTTATAGCATACCCGTCACCCACCCGCCACCCATTAATGGGTTTTGATTTATACCTACCACCTACTCGTGGGGGTAAAATGACGAAAATACCCACCCATTTACGTGCGAGTACTCGTGGGTTATGGATTTTTTCTTACCCTTTGCCATCCCTAGGAAGACGGTTCGGGTCGTTCGTCGGTATACTTGCGGGTTCGATCATACCTCGTTTGTTCTAGTACTCGTCCTCAAGTTGGTGTTTTGCTTGTGTTCCTTTGGCTCGGATGTAATCCTCAAACGATAATATTGATAGTATATGTTATAAGTTATATGAAACAAAGAAACTTGCAATATAGGCTTTAACAAAACCGTAAATGAAGAAGATGAATTATTCAGTTATGGCATGGAGTTTCACTTTCTAATTACACATTTGATCCCTGATTTTTAAAGCTAATTACCAATTAATATTACAAATTCTAAAGTTACATACTTAGCCCATGACATTTTATATAGCCTTCAAAGTTAGTCCGAAAACGTAATCGAGTTAATTAGTAGTAATTGTTTTTATAATTAATGTAGATTATTTGATGAGAAATAAATTGGATTTTGTTTAAGCGTCGAGTTCGATAAGGTACGGATATCCTTATCTCATTACTATTTTGATTCGTTGTTCTTTCGGTCATTTGATTGGTCATACGGATTTCCGTCCTTCAGTAAGGACTTCCTCCTATGCATGATTAGGATTCCCCGTTTGCAGCCAAATGTTTTCCCAGTATATGTTTAAGCTTATCAGTAATCATTTTAATAACTAAATAAATTGCCTGAGCATTATATACAAGCATGACCAGTTTATGTACTAGTTACGGAGGTACCGTAACCATGACACTAGAGGCACCGGTGTCATGACTACTCTGCGAGGGAGTGATTTCTTGCAGCGTCCCATTTATTTCAGCTTGGCCATTTATCAGTATTATCAGCAGGGCGTATGGGTGCATCCTAGGCTATTAGTTTACAGTTATCAGGTGAATATGGTGTGTGCTCTACATCATTCACATTGGAGTTGATCCTTGATGAGACTGCAATTATACATAGTCTCATCGTCCAAACCGGGCTTAAAACGCTTAAAATATCATCAAAATACCCAAATATATGTGTGTGTTTGTTCATTGTGTATTTTAGGTACGGATATCGTGAAATCAACAAAAGATCACAAGAATGAAGCAAAAACAAACACGGGAAACGAAGCCGCACAAGGAACCGGACCCGAATCATGAATTTCCTTTAAAGTCCTTGAAGTTTGAAGAATTGGCAAGATTGGTCCCTCTACTTTTGAAGACTTGACATTTTATACCCTTGAAAAACTCATAATTGCATTTGGGTCCCTAAAATATTGAGTATATACATTAATGGTCCTTGAAGAATGGTCAATATACAAGAAAAGCCCTTGAAATAGTTTAGCTAAAATTATTGTGGCAAAAGTCTAAAAATAGAAACTTCATAACAAAGGGGTAATTGTTTATTGTTACTGAAAACTCAAGTGGCAAGTTTATGGGACTTTAGGGGACAAAAGGGGCAGACAATCAAACTAACCCCAACCTATCACCAGTTGACACCTCACCATCCACCACTTTTCAACCAATCATATCTCATCCTCCCTCCACGTCACAATCCACCCAAATCTTTTTAACTGATTAACAAATCAGTTGACCATTTCCCTTTTAAACATATTTTTTAAACTAATCCTTCCCAAAACTAGATTAAACCCACCCTTATAAACACCATAAACCCTAATTGGGTTTATCTTCATTTACAAAAATTAGCCAGCCAAACCACCCAGAAAGTTGATTCAACCCACCCTAAAATAATCCCACTTACCTTGTCCCTCTCCCGTGACCCCCACGTGGACCCCCGTATGTCTCCTTCTTCACTATTTTGGGCAAAGAACGAATCTGCATACCAATCTACGCTCCAAATCAATTTCGTGTTCCCAAAGGAGTATTTGAACGCTCAAGATTACTTCTCCAAGGCTGGCAACATCACATGGGCGATTTGACCAAGTTTGAATAAATTTTCCAAGGGCATATTCGGATCTTCAGAGAATTAGGGTTTAGGGTTTTATACCTCTTGTATTATTTTATTTGTATTCTAGAATTTTCATCTAGCTAGTATAAATGAGACGACTTGTGTCTCATTTTTTCTTTTGTTCCAGTTTTTGTAAAAGTTTTAAGTGAAGTAATATAAAGCAGCTTTTGATTTTTACAACACTGAGTTCCTTTTTAATTTCTTGTTTTAGTGTAAAATTTTAGTTTATTACAATGGATTCGTGTTAAGTTTTATCAAGGAAAAACATTTCTTTTGGTGAGAGGATACTTAAGCCATAAGGCTGTTTTTCGTAGTAGCTTATAGGAGCTTATAAGACTTGTTTGATTGACAATCAAACAAGCCCTACAAGCTTGTATAAGTCTTCCTTTAACTGTTTTTAAAAAAAGGGTTTCAGAAAGTGTGATTTCAAGTTGTGTTTCAAAAATCTTGGTTCCAAAATCTTATTTTTAGCTCACTGTTTAAAAAGCTTCTCCCAAAAGTTGCTTGACAACAGCTTTTGGTGAAGTCTTTTTGGACTTGTTTTCTTTTCTTCTTATCAGGTTTCAATTTTGAGATGGTATATTGGGGTGTTTTGGTCTGCAGTAGTCCCACCTAGCACCATCTCTACAACAGCCTTCTCACTTAAGCCATATAGCTCAGTTTTGACTGAAAGGAGATGGCATTGCAGCCATAGTGGGGCCTGGATTGTGTGTCCCACAAGGTATACCATCCTAGGCTTGAACCCTCTTGAAAGTTAAAAAATTGGATGCCCATGTGCTTTTATTGTGATTAACTGTTTGTGTGTTGAATCCTGTTTGTTCATGTTTGTTTGTTAATGACATGCATGTTTAGATAATTTATAGTCAATTTGGTTTGATTTTGCAAGCATTTTCTTTGTTAAAATCCATTTTCAGAAATATTGGGGTGTTTGGGTTTAGGGATTTGACAGTTTAAGGTGACATTAAATTGGTTAAAAAACTATCCAACACACCCTAATAGGTTGGGTTAATATATTTGTCACTTGGTTTTCAGTAATGTAGTGTTTTAAAACATTTTGCATGTTCAATTTTTGCTAAAAATCAGTAGGTCTTAAATCCACCTTGTTTTAGCATTATATGATCACCAATCTTTGTGGTTTGTCAGATCTATTGCGAGTTTAGGATTGTGAGTTGGTTGTGGGTGTTTGTGAAGGAATTGAGTGAGTTTTAGTCAACCAAAACTCACCCAATTGCCAAGTATATCAGCAACCCCCACAGACCCATACTTTCTGATTAGCAGTGACTGCTTAGTGCCTATTGTGTTTAAATCTTGTGTGATAAGTGTGTTTTTTCTTGTATATTTGACTCCCCACAACCCAACTGGTTGTGGGGGTGCCTTTGGATCCAAGTAAGATCAAGTATCAAGCATTCTACAAGCCAAAAACTCACCAGACATGTTTTTCTGTGAAAACAGTGGGAACTAAGTTCCCCCTGCTAGTGTTCTCATTCCCACTGCTAGGCTAAAGGACAAAACAAGTCCAAGTGTCAACATTAGTTTTTCATTTTTTTGTCTTCATTGACCTTTTTTAGGTCTTTTTCAGTAATTTTAATTTTATTATTTTTGTAATTTTATTTATGAATTTTCCATTAGTTTATTTTTATTTTACTGTTCATTTTCTATTTTTTAGAATTAATTGCATTTTTAATTAGTTTTATTATTTCTGTTTTTGTCTTTTAGTGCAAAACTTTTACATTTTTTAGTTTTAAAATTTTTCTTAGATTGAGAAAATTCTTTTAAGATTTTTAATTTAAAAAGGTTTTACTGTTCACCTATTTAAGTAATTTTTAGATTTAATTTAAGTTTAATTAGGGTTTAATTTAAATATGTTTTGTCTTTTAGTGTAAAAAAGTACTGTTTTCAACTTTTTAAATTTTTCTACTGTTTAGTAATATAATTTAGGATTTTTCAAACAGTCAAATTAATTTTAGCATTATTTTAATATTTTTAATCATTATTCTAGTTTAAAAATTGTTTTTAGTCTTTTAAAAATAGAAAAATAGTTTTTAAAATTTAGGAAAAATACTTTTCAGTCTTTAAATAATATAGGTGAGTTATTTGTTCAATAAAATAATATTTGGCTTTTTCTTAATTATTTTTAATTTTAGGGCTTTAATTAGCATTTAAAATTGAATATTTAATTAATAAAAGGTTTTAAAATTTATTTATTGGTTTTTTATTCTTATTTATATGATTTTAGACTTATTTTTCATTTTTAATTAATTTGTAGCTTTACTTTTTTATTTTGTCACGTTTTACGTATTTACGTTCGCGTTTTACGTCAAATCGTCGTAGTTTAATTGTAGTCGTAGCTCGTCTTTAATTTTTCTCTCTTTACCCAAAAACGACACTAATCTAATCTTGATTTTATATAATTGGCATTACAACACATACACCTCCTTCGAGAACGAACTTGGAATTTATTTGGTTTTACGTTTCTCCTAAAGCGTAAGACTTAATACTTGCCGCTCATACGCGTTTTTCCTAAAACGTGTACGATTTTCCTACATCAATTTTTGGCGGCGCTGCCGGGGAGGTGTTTTTGAGTTGCCATTATTAGTATCGTGTTTGTGTGAGTAGTGCGTTTTTGCTTTTCAACTTTTGGAAAGCGTAAATATCGTATATACTCATTTTTGTTATTTTTCCTTATTATATTATAACATCCAAATAAAACGTGTTTAATTTTCCTAAATTAAACACAAACCAATCATTTTACTATATTGTATATATCCCATTATCGTTTTCGTTTTTCTTGTGAATATATTACTATATTGTACTTACGTAGAACAATAAATATACAAGTACTCCAAAAGCGTGAAAACACAACCTTGATTCGGGATTTCATCACTCGATCATTGTATTCGAATCCAAAGCAAAAGTTTAAAGGCAAAATAGATAAATACTTTCTTGAGGCTTAATTTCAATTAACACAAACTATAAGGTGGGTATAAGGCGGTTGTATTTCACGACCTAAGGAAAAAAGGCTCTTAAGTGCTTAGCGCCGCCTCGTTTCCTCCGCTTGCTTGTGCGTGTTTTGAGAAAGAAGGCCAATCGAGGGTTTGCCGCCCAAGTATTATCTACGTATATTATATTTGCTTGTTTTCAAGATTAAACCCTCTTGAACGTTTTGGTGTTCCACCAACGTTCTAAAGTCATCGAGAACGTTCACTTCACGTGATCGTTTTCATTCTTTGAGGCTCCTTTAATCGAGAAATCGATTCGAGGGGAGATTTGTAGATTTGAGTCTACGTAATAAACAAAAACCCATAAAAAATTAAAAAACAATCAAAAACCAAAAAAATAATTGAAAAATTAAAAAAAACCGCAAAAAGAATCTTCTTTGCTACCCCCATTCTACGCTTAGTGCATGCGCACTCGATCGAAGGATTATTCTAATTCTAGCGACGCTTTGAATCGACGCAATCGTAATCGAAGGAATCGACGACGTAGACGAGATTTAGAAACCGACGTTCCTAATATCGTTGTTGAAGAAACCTTAGACGAGATGGCCGACAATCGTTCGATGATGGAATTGCTCCAAGCATCCACCGAGGGTTATGGAGACGCGATCGTAATTCCCGCTATCGAAGCAGAGAATTTTGAGATTAAGAGCAGAATGCTTTCGTTAATCCAAGCTACAAAGTTTCGAGGTCGTGAAGCCGATAATCCTCACGACCATATTCGGAATTTTGATAGTCTTTTAGCCACGAGCAAGTTTAAGAACGTCGACACCGATGTCGTCAAGCTTATGCTTTTTCCATTCGCTCGATGGTGCCGCCAAGGATTGGTACGAGAAAGAGCCTCCTATTTCCATAATTACGTGGAAGGATCTCATTTCCAAATTCGTTAATCATTTTTTCCCACCGTCTAAGACGACGTTTTTCAAAAACGAGATTACGAGATTTGAGCAAAAACCGAGTGAATCTTTTAGAGACGCGTGGGATCGTTTTAAGGAATTGCTTAGGCAATGTCCTCACCATGGATTTTCCGAGTTGCACCAAATCGATACGTTTTACAACGGTCTTAGTTTTCAAGAACAAGATTCGTTGAATTCCGCCGCCGGTGGCAACTTTTTGTGTAAGACTCTGAAGGATGCATTGATGATTATCAAAAATCGATCCAAGGTTTACCAACTCTGCAACGCACCGAGTGTTGCCAATGTCGCCAATGTTAGTAATTCTAATCGCGACATTGAGAGATTTGATGCGAAAGTCGACAAGCTAACGAATGTGTTTACGTCTTTTCTCGTCGAAATGCAAAAGAAAGACGCTCCCGCTACGGTGAAAGCGGTTGAGGTATCGTGTACATTTTATGGTGGAACTCATAATTATTACGAGTGTGCGGCTACGGATGGCCAAACGTCAAATGTGAGTGCGTTAAATAACAATTTTTCTAATCAAAATCAAAATAACGCCGGTCCATCGCAACAAGGCAATTATAACCAAGGCAACAATTTTAATCAAAACCGAAATAACTTTCAAGGAAATAATCAACAAGGAAATTTTTCGAATCAAAACTAAGGTTATAATCAAGGTCGGAATTTGAATTGGCAAAATCGAGACAATAATCAAAACTTGAATTTTTCAAACAACAACAATCAAGGAAACAGTTTTTCAAGTGGGAATCAAAACAATTTTCAAAGAAGTAATCAAAACCAAGGGAACTTTAATTCAAATCAAAATTGTTCGTCAAACGATTTTCAAAATTAAATGAAAACGAATGAGGCTAATATGAGACGATTAGAGAGAGAAATTGGTACTTTGAAAAACGACTTTACTAATACTTTGAAAATTCAAAACATGAAGATTGAGCAAGGACAAATCGAAATTAAAAAGATGTTTTCGGCTATTATGAACAAAGCCTCGGGTGCTTCGTCGAGTTCGTTACCTAGTGACACCGTTGCAAATCTGAAGGAACAATGTAAATCCGCCTCGTCTCGTGAGAAAGGTCGTGTGATTACCCCTAACCTTGATGGATTTCGAGTTGTTCCTTCTTCTCAACCCTCGACTTCTAAGACGTCTTATTGTTCTAAAGTCGACGGGGTGAACGTGGAGACCAAGGAAAAGAGTGTACACCCTCGTGTACCTCAAATTCCATCCACGGTTCAAAAAGAGAGTTTTATCGACCTTACCAAAGTAACCCTTGAAGAAACTTGTGTATCGATCCTTCTTAAAAACCCAAAAGGCATATGCCGAGAAAGGAAGAGGATCCAGGCCAATTTCTATTACCTTGTGATTTTTCCGAGATTGAGGGATGTTTAGCCCTTGCCGATTTAGGTGCTAGCATCAATCTTATACCTCATTCTCTTTGAAAATTGATGAGATTGCCTAATCTTACCCCATGAACATGACCATCGAGCTTGCAAATTGTACGCCTTTAATACCAATTGGAATAGCCGAGGATGTCTATGTCAGAATTGGAAAGTTTGTTTTTCCCGCAGATTTCGTTATATTCGATTACGAGTGTGACCCTAATTGTCCCATCATTTTAGGCCGGCCATTTTTATCGATGGCTTGAACCGTAATCGACGTTCACGAGGGGAGACTTACTATGAGATACAGGAAGGATAAAATGGACTTTTTCATGAGTAAATCCCAAGTGTCTTATGATAATGAAAAAACCAAGGTTTCAAAACCTAATGTTTCTAAACCTAATGATTTCAAAATGTTCACTTTAGCGGAAAGTATGAGGCTTAATGCATGTTTTGAAAGAATTAAGAAAAATGGTTTTAAAGATGATGATTTTAACGATAAAGAATACGTGTACCTAATTCAAAAGGGTATGTGTAAATTTATGAATGAAAAATCACTTTGGGATGTATTCGATGAAACAAGTGAAACACCAATTCCGAAGGGCGACGTTAGTGCCATCACGACAATGACCAAAATGGACTCGTCTTCACCACCTTCGAAGGACCGCATCTTTGAGGCTTCAACTTCTAACTCCATCGAAGTGCCTCCTTTTCCTAGCCCAACACCCGTTGAGGCCAAAGGTTTTATCGACATCGAACCTCTCGTCTTAGAAAAGTCACCTAAGCATAGTAATTCGACTTGTAATACCATGGTTGTGAGTGCTCACATCGACTCTTTGTTTGACGATGACGATGGCGATTTTGCCGATATTGATCACGTACTTCGAAATCCACATACAATTTTTGATTCTCCTAAAAAGAAACATGTGAAGTACGATGATTACGAGTTTGATCCTGAGATTGAGGAAATCATTGAACGAGAGCTAGCTCTTTTGCCTCCACTTCCACCTACAAGTGAGGTCGATCTTTCCAAAATGAGGATGAACTAAATGAGTTGGAACATCTTATTTTCAATGACGAACCAACTCATCTGACCACCAAAAATCCAATTCTTGAGGAGTTACCTAATCAACAGTCCTCAAATGAGAATTACGTTTACCACATTCGTGAGGATTTAACTTATCAACAATCCCCACAAATGAATGATGGTTTAGTGCTTGATCGTGATATTTTTGAGAGAGTTTCTAAGATACTAAAGGAGGGGAATGACAAACTTTGGTTTGACAAGCCTATCTTTGATGAAGAAAAAGATGAGATCGACGTTCATGAGGATGACGAGTATGTTGACCCCGAGGGGACGGTGTTCTTTATTGATCGACGTTTTGAGAACTTGTACAATCCACCACCCCCTCCCACCAAAGACTTAAATGTGAGGATTTTTAGCGCGACTAATTTTGAATTTGACACGCCAAATATTTTCGACATTATCAAATCGGGTTTTCATAAAGAGTTTTTAAACGATGAAAAAGGAAAGGATTTTAAAATTGATTTAAATGAATTTTCTACAAGTTTAACTCCGTCATCACCGTGTTTTATGAGTGTTACCACCTCGTCTACTCCTTTTGACGACGGTTGGTGTGGATCTAGTGTGGGGGAAGCCCCTTATGTTCCCTCACATTTCTCCACCGAGGACGAGATTTACGATCCCGGAATTGCTTGTAAAGGGAAATCTCGGTCTTTCACCGATGCAATAAATGGAAAACATATTCATTTTCTTGGTGTGAGTCTACCTCGAGTAGCTCATTATGTTGACTTACCCATTGCCCCACTCTTCTACTTCTCATCTCTTTTCTTCTACCCCTTTGGGGTTTTACTATCGGTTGAAGTAGCGTTGTTTCGTCTTTCATCCGAAAACGAGGATGCTATATTTGACCCCGGTATACGTGTATCGGGTTTTTAAAGTACTCCACGTACTTTTGGGCATTGTTTATCATGTAAGCCCCACAAAAAATGACCATACCATGATTATCCCTAAATGATCACATTTATGGGGATTCGAGTCGAGCTTTTGAATCGGTTATCAAAAACAAGGTGCCTCGTGGGGGATTCTCATGCTTATCCTTGTAAATATTTTTGCTTTCTAATAGTGTAACGAGGGGACTTGTGCTCTTCCAACCTTTACTCCGTGGTTGTTTGTGATTGTGATTTATTAGGTTCACCGACACCATTGAAGCCTCTCGTGTTCATTTTACGAATCACTCGAGCTTCGATCGTTGCCTTTGGAGATTCTGATATCCGATGATATCCTATTATGTTCTAACGTTTATCTTATTAGCATAATTCATAAACGGCTTATAGGTTATTCGTTTTACCCTTTCCATGCTCGAGATTAAGCATTCGACTTCGTCACTAGTATGGGGGTGTTTTCACCCCTAGACTCGAAACATTGAGGATAATGTTTAGTTTTAGTATGGGGAGGTGAGTAGATACTTCACCTTGCTTACGTCACCACGCAATCCAATTTTCATCTTTTTGTTATCGTTTTATTGCAAAATAAGGCTAAAAATGGCCAAATTTTAAATTTTTTCGTATTTTTCATTAGTGTTTAAGACACGAATGTAGGTTTTCCGATGGTGAGAATAAGAGTAATTTTTTACTCGACCGTGCGTGTTGAGAACTTAGCTTCGATTCCTTAACTTTTTAGGCTAAGTCTCTTAAATGAGGACGAGAAATGATAGAGTTATTTATAAGTTTCGTAATCTTTCACGATCTCATGTGTAGTAATTATTAGCTTATTCTCCCCACGCTTTTGATAATAAATTGTTAATAAATATTGATTTAACGGTTTAGTCACTATTGTTGGTTTCTAATTTGTTTTAGTAGCTTCCATGTAATTAAATTGGGAAAACATTAAGGTATCGCCAGCGTCATGGTTTTGAAGTATTGGCAACCCGAATAATCGAAAGCTTCACCTAATAATAAGATTTCAAGTGCTCACCTAAATTAAGCAAAAATTTGAAGCTCACAAGGCCGAAAAATCTATGCCCAAATTGAAAGTGAATCAAGCCTTAATCTTTGAAGCTTTAAAGATCCAAAATTCGCTTTAGCGTGAGGATATACGTCTTTGGCCATAATAAATCCTCATGGCGAGGTTAAATAAAAGGCAAGGCAAGACCGAAGTCATAATAAAAGCTTCATGGCGGAGTTGAATTAAAGATGGAGGTAAACCTATGATAATAAGGCCCTTCCGTTAGGGGGCATAAAAGTCTTGGTAATAAGTCTCATGTTCAAAACCGTTATAAAATCGTGTTTATCGATCCTTCTTGTTGACTTAATTTTTTGACATCGTTGTCTATTAGGGTGAATTATTAATTCGATGATTTTGGTTACACCGTTAAAACTCTATTTTTTTAGACTTAATCTCTATTCACGCATAAGTCAATGATTTATCCTCGTGATCGTTAAGACATAATAAAATATAAGAGATACCAAGTAGGAATAAGGGAGTTTAGGTTCGTAATTAACACTCATGAGATATGATCGTGTTGCTAACTTATAATAACAATGGTCTCGTTACACGCTTGGCATGGAATTGGGTGAAAATCGAGGACGACTAAATTATTTCTAACAAAGCATTCACGTGTTCTTATTCTATGACCCTAAAAGTCACTTTATCGTAATGAAAACAATACATTATGTCTAAAACACGTGTAGTAGTTTATTTAAGTTATGTTTTCAATAAATGTCATCATAAAATGAATTTTGGAAGTGCTATGATACTTAATTCTAGCATTGCGTGAGGGCACGGCAATGGTTTAGTATGGGGGAGTGATGAGACTGCAATTATACATAGTCTCATCGTCCAAATCGGGCTTAAAAAGCTTAAAATATCATCAAAATACCCAAATATATGCTTGTGTTTGTTCATTGTGTATTTTAGGTACGGATATCGTGAAATCAACAAAAGATCACAAGAATGAAGCAGAAACGAACACGGGAAACGAAGCCGCACAAGGAACCGGACCCGAATCATGAATTTCCTTTAAAGTCCTTGAAGTTTGAAGAATTGGCAAGATTGGTCCCTCTACTTTTGAAGACTTGACATTTTATACCCTTGCAAAACTCATAATTGCATTTGGGTCCCTAAAATATTGAGTATATACAATAATGGTCCTTGAAGAATGGTCAATATACAAGAAAAGCCCTTGAAATAGTTTTGCTAAAATTATTGTGGCAAAAGTCTAAAAATGGAAACTTCATAACAAAGGGGAAATTGTTTATTGCTGTTGAAAACTCAAGTGGCAAGTTTATGGGACTTCAGGGGGCAAAAGGGGCAGACAATCAAACTAACCCCAACCTATCACTAGCTGACACCTCACCATCCACCACTTTTCAACCAATCATATCCCATCCTCCCTCCACGTCACAATCCACCCAAATCTTTTTAACTGATTAACAAATCAGTTAACCATTTCTCTCCTAAACATATTTTTTAAACTAATCCTTCCTAAAATCAGATTAAACCCACCCCTATAAACACCATAAACCCTAATTGGGTTTATCTTCATTTCCAAAAATTAGCCAGCCAAACCATCCAGAAAGTTGTATCAACCCACCCTAAACTAATCCACTTACCTTGTCCCTCTCCCGTGACCCCCATGTGGACCCCCGTATGTCCCCTACTTCACTATTTTGGGCAAAGAACTAATCTGCATACCAATCCACGCTCCAAATCAATTTCGTGTTCCCAAAGGAGTATCTAAACGCTCAAGATTACTTCTCCAAGGCTGGCAACATCACATGGACGATTTGACCATGTTTGAATAAATTTTCCAAGGGCATATTCGGATCTCCAAAGAATTAGGTTTTAGGGTTTTATACCTCTCGTATTATTTTATTTGTCTTCTAGAATTTTCATCTACCTAGTATAAATGAGACGACTTGTATCTCATTTTTTCTTTTGTTCCAGTTTTTGTAAAAGTTTTAAGTGAAGTAATATAAAGCAGTTTTTGATTTTTACAACACTTAGTTCCTTTTTAAATTCCTGTTTTTGTGTAAAATTTTAGTTTATTACAATGGATTTGTGTTAAGTTTTATCAAGGAAAAACATTTCTTTTGGTGAGTATCTACTTAAGCCATAAGGCTGTTTTTCATAGTAGCTTATAGGAGCTTATAAGACTTGTTTGATTGACAACCAAACAAGCCCTATAAGCTTGTATAAGTCTTCCTTTAACTGTTTTTAGAAAAAGGGTTTCAGAAAGTGTGATTTCAAGTTGTGTTTCAAAAATCTTGGTTCCAAAATCTTATTTTTAGCTCACTGTTTAAAAAGCTTCTCCCAAAAGCTGCTTGACAACAGCTTTTGGTGAAGTCTTTTGGACTTGTTTTCTTTTCTTCGTAGTAGGTTTCAATTTTGTGAAGGTATATTGGGGTGTTTTGGACTGCAGTAGTCCCACCTAGCACCATCTCTACAACAGCCTTCTCACTTAAGCCATATAGCTCAGTTTTGACTGAAAGGAGATGGCATTGCAGCCATAGTGGGGCCTGGATTGTGGGTCCCACAAGGTATACCATCCTAGGCTTGAACCCTCTTGAAAGTTAAAAAAATTGGATGCCTATGTGCTTTTATTGTGATTAACTATTTGTGTGTTGAATCCTGTTTGTTCATGTTTGTTTGTTAATGACATGCATGTTTAGATAATTTATAGTCAATTTGGTTTAATTTGCAAGCATTTTCTTTGTGAAAATCCATTTTCAGAAATATTGAGGTGTTTGGGTTTAGGGATTTGACAGTTTAAGGTGACATTAAATTGGTTAAAAAAACTATCCAACACACCCTAATAGGTTGGGTTAATATATTTGTCACTTGGTTTTCAGTATTGTAGGGTTTTAAAACATTTTGCATGTTCTATTTTTGCTTAAAATCAATAGGTCTTAAATCCAGCTTGTTTTAGCATTATATGATCACCAATCTTTGTGGTTTGTCATATCTATTGTGAGTTTAGTAGTGTGAGTTGGTTTGTGGGTGTTTGTGAAGGAATTGAGTGAGTTTTAGTCAACCAAAACTCACCCAATTGCCAAGTATATCAGCAACCCCCACAGACCCATACTTTCTGATTAACAGTGACTGCTTAGTGCCTATTGTGTTTGAATCTTGTGTGATAAGTGTGTTTTTTTTTGTATATTTGACTCCCCACAACCCAACTGGTTGTGAGGGTGCCTTTGGATCCAAGTAAGATCAAGTATCAAGCATTCTACAAGCCAAAAACTCACCAGACACGTTTTTCTGTGAAAATAGTGGGAACTAAGTTCCCCCTGCTAGTGTTGTCATACCCACTGCTAGGCTAAAGGACAAAAAAAGTCCAAGTGTCAACATCAGTTTTTCGTTTTTTTTATCTTTAGTGACCTTTTTTAGGTCTTTTTCAGTAATTTTAATTTTATTAATTTTGTTATTTTATTTCTGAATTTTCCATTTAATTTATTTTTATTTTATTGTTCATTTTCTATTTTTTAGAATTAATTGCATTTTTAATTCGGTTTATTATTTCTATTTTTGTCTTTTAGTGCAAAACTTTTACATTTTTCAGTTTTAAAATTTTTCTTAGATTCAGAAAATTATTTTAAGTTTTTTAGTTTAAAAAAGTTTTATTGTTCACCTTTTAAAGTAATTTTTAGATTTAATTTAAGTTTAATTAGGGTTTAATTTAAATTTGTTTTGTCTTTTAGTGTAAAAAAGTACTGTTTTCAACCTTTTAAATTTTTCTACTGTTTAGTAATATAATTTAGGATTTTTCAAACAGTCAAATAAATTTTAGCATTATTTAAATATTTTTAATCATTATTCTAGTTTAAAAATTGTTTTTAGTCTTTTAAAAATAGAAAAATAGTTTTAAAAATTTAGGAAAAATACTTTTCAGTCTTTAAATAATATAAGTGAGTTATTTGTTCAATAAAATAATATTTTGGGCTTTTTCTTAATTATATTTAATTTTAGGGCTTTAATTAGCATTTAAAATTAAATATTTAATTAATAAAAGGTTTTAAAATTTATTTATTGGATTTTTATTCTTATTTATATTATTTTAGACTTAGTTTTCATTTTTAATTATTTTTTAGCTTTAATTTTTTATTTTGTCACGTTTTACGTATTTACGTTCACGTTTTATGTCAAATCATCGTAGTTTAATTGTAGTCGTAGCTCGTTTTTAATTTTTCTCTCTTTACCCAAAAACGACACTAATCCAATATTAATTTTATATAATTAGCAACACAACACATACACCTCCTTCGAGAACGAACTTGGAATTTATTCGGTTTTACGTTTCTCCTAAAGCGTAAGACTTAATACTTGCCGCTCATACGCGTTTTTCCTAAAACGTGTACGATTTTCCTACATCAATCCCTCCACCCAGCATATTATTTAGAGGTCACCCCTCTACAGCATGACGAGGTCACCCCTCCATTTATTCATGCAGCAATTGTTACATCACATGACCTATATAAGCTCTTGGCAGTTAAAATACAGTAAATACATGTTTTCATATTTAATAGATAACAGTTCAACTTTATTATTTATAAATCAGACTATTCAGATTATATCCAGATTTCCGCTGCAACTTTACTTATCAGTTTTTCAGCTTAGTATTTTATCATATGCTTCATTTCAGTATTCCTTTTCATACTTTATATCCGTTCACTGGGCGTTATGCTCAGCCGTAGTTCCTTTCATGTTCTAACACAGGTACACCAGGACGCTCTTAGGATTATGAGAGCATGTGCATTTGGATGTAAGTTATACAGACTTCTTACTTCATGTACTTCTTACATTATTCTGCTTATTTGGACATTGTTTAGTCCTTTCCTTCAGTATTTACTTTTCATGTTTTGAGCTTATGTTTGGATTACCGATATTTGATTCCGGTATTTCCTTTATGGTCAGTAAATGTTTTAGGACATTTACCTTATGCTTTGATGACACGCCATAAATACACGTAACGGTCCTCTTATCCAAGTGGGGTGTTACAACGACGTTCACCTTAAGTGTGGAGGAGGGACAAATAGGAAAAATAATAAATAATAAAATTTTCCACATGAAAAATCTTTTTGAAAATAAATAAAATTGATATATTTTAAAATAAATAAAGTTTTAGCAAAGCAAAAATCTCATAGATTGACAATATAACTAAGCACAAAAACCATTCACCAAATATGTGAGGAAACCTAGCTTTATATTTCTCTATTTTGTGTGAAATGAGATAATCTAGTATGCTTCAGAATTTGTGCTTGATAATCATTTACTAAACCAAAGTGAGGTTAATTTATAGATATTTTCGAGAAGAGGCAAAATAAATCACCATTTTATCATTTTAGTTAAGCTACACTGGCTTGCTAAAATACATTGCACTTGTACCTATGTGCTATATTATCCCTTGTGCTATTATCCTTATGCTTATGCCTATCCATTTGTCAAGTCAAAAAAGTATATATGATGTACTAAAAAAAGTATTCTAGTTTGTTTTACGACTTTGACAAGGCATATTTTGTTCCTACACCCTCATCATTATCACGTTTTGTCTCTTTGAAAATTTATCTGGTGCTCACGCCGCAACGGTTATGTTTATGTGTCATGTACAAACTTATGGTAGCTATTTATTTTATGTCCGTGATATTTGAGTGTTATCTTACATTTACCTTTTGTGAGTGATATTTGTGTGAACTTAAAATCTAAACACTATCCATGTGAGGTGCTGAAGTTATTTGTCATTTGCTTTTGCTACTTATAAAAATTTAATCATTTTCCTATCATACTTCATAACACTTAAAAGTATTTTTAAAATCTAATTTGTTTTCTCGCTTTAATTGCTTGAGGGCAAGCAATAGCTAAGTGTGGAGGAATTTGATAACGACCAAAATATACATATGCAATCCGTTATTATAATGCCACTTTGTATCATAAATAAGAGCTTTCGATACTTAATATATTGCATTTTATATGCAGGTATAAAGTATGGAGAAACAAAGTGAATAAAATACAAAGGAGGGTCCTTATTTTGCAAATATGCCAAACTATTGAAAATAGAATCTGGAACGCACAAAAGTGCGGCACACAATGTCAGAAGTGCGGCGAACATTCCCACATCCAAAGTACGGCGCACTTTCAGATGAGTGTGGCGCACATTTTCTCTCAGCCAGCACTATAAATAGGAACCACTTCTACTCATTTTACACACACCTCTCAACTACTACTCTATAAATTTGAGTACTCTTAGCTTTCTTAGTGATTTTTCAGTATTATCCACTTTTGAGAAATACTTGTAACGAGATTATTCCATTCTTTGATTCTTGGAGAAACGCTACAATCGTGACACTTGTGTACTCGTTCATTCAATCAATCTAAGTATGATGTTCTCTTACTCTTTTCCATTTGTTACTTTGATTACTATGTTAGGATAAACTATTTGTGACTATATGGGTATGTGACTATGATTAGTGATGATGTAATGATATGATCCTTTATAAGTGATTTTAAGCTAATGTTATAGAACCATTTTACCACCTAGTTCTATAAAGCATATTTTATCTAGAGTTGATTTGTTATGATGGCTTGGCGTTGAGAAACGCAAATCGTTGTAATAAGTTTTTAAAGACTTGTCTATGGTTTTAAATCTTTGGTTGGAGAAATCCGCTTAGAAACCGTGATAAAATATTGAGCTAGTTGGCAACTTGTTTTGAGCTTAGTCGCTCGAATAAAACATAAGTCTTGAATCACCCTAAAGTAAGTTGTGTAAACACCATTTTGACGAAAAAAGGTTTATCACTCTTTACCTACCTAAACATATCTCGATCTTTATTATCATCATCACAAACTCATACGACCTATCCCATATTAGTCATATTTGTTACTATTGTTATTCATATCAATCATTTCTTTCTTCAATTATTATATTGATTACCAAAATGAAACTAAGTCTCAGCGAACGATCCTGGCTTACCACTACAAGCTATATTACAAACGAAAGGGTACACTTGCCCGTGTTTGTATTTCTAGTCCCTTGTTTTGTCTAAACCTTGTAATATAAATTTAAGATTTGCAAAACGAACATCAAGTTTTTGGCCCCGCGACTCTTTCTCTTTATTTTCACTTGTTTTACCTTGATATGATTGAGTTCTTCAAGATTTTTTGAAAATAACTTTCTGTACCTAAATAAAAAGACTTGGTCTTAGTTTCAAACAGATTATCATATATGATATATTACAGAAGTTGAATCCCAAGTAGATTATCATATATGATGTATTACAGAAGTTGAATCTCAAACAGATTATCATATATGATAAAATAGACACAGCTAGCTTTTAAGACCCATCAGGAGATCACAAACTTGCTTGTATTTTATTTTCAAGCATGTAGAAACTAGAAGGGGTTGAATAGTTTCTCTAGTTAAAATGATCAAAGATCGGTTTTTCAAAAATCCTTTTCAAAAACTAGATTCAAGTGATTTATGTGAAATTTCCTTATGCATAATATGGACAAGTGATAGTGTATATAAACTAATAATCACAAGTATATACAATAATGAATAACGAATGGAAAGAGATAAGGAAAGGAAAGATGACATCGAACATCGAGGATTTATAGTGGTTCAGCAACAAAGCTCACTCTTCGTTCCTACTCCACTCCTCGAGTACTCCTTACTCGAGAGTTTACTAATCAACAAACTCCTTAAGGTGGAGAAACGGTACATGTCGCTTAACCAATTTCCTAATCTAAGCTAAGTCGAGACCTAATTTTAGTTAGGACCAATATACACCAATATACTTTGAGGCCTAAGTATTAACCATAATACATACAAAAGTTCCAAATATACACAACAATTTGGATCTTCACAATGACACAAGAATTAAATAGAGTTTTGATCTTTAATGCATCTTGAGTTGGACACAATACTTCAAGGATGAAAGTGTTATTCTCTTTGCACTTGAGAGAAGGAGATGGGAGGAGAAAGATTCACTTCTTAAACAAGTATAATCAACCAAATAACCAAGGATTTGTGTGATTAAAAAAGGTGTATTGAATCTGAAAATTTGCGTACAAAAGAGGTGAAAAAGAAATTTGGAAATGGTCCACTATTTATAGGACAAAGGCCCAACGACTCTTTCTGGCCGCGACTTAGTAAATAGGTTGGCGGCTCAATATCGATATTGAGCCGCATGCACCTATAATGAGCCGCTGGCTATAGAGTCTGCTCCTATTTGTCTTTTAGTGATGAAATGCCATCTGGTGTAGTTTTTATCCAGATTGGATATTCTTATACCAATTGGAATATGCCAAATTCAAATTTCCATTTTCTATAATAGAACATTTTCTTAAAAATAAAATTTATTAAAAACATTTGTCACTTTTGAACAAAAGTGAGTTTTAAGAAAAATATAAATCCTTCATCACTTAGTTAGGTTAACAACTTGTTTATTCATACCTTAAGTGATAATGGATGAGATGAAAAATAATTGAACTAAAGAATTCGATTTTTGTTGTTTTCATAAATGCTTGTTTTTATATATTGTCGTAATCAAAACAAAGTGAAACCGAAAAATGCAAGTAACCGTTTTAGGCATCATTGTATTAACAATCTCCACCTTTTTTATTATGACAACATATAAACTCAATCAAGTATAAACAAGATTTTCGAAGATGGTTTATTTCATTTCTCCCCCTTTGTCGAAGCAAAAAGGTAGCCAAAGTCTTTGAGGAAGAGAAGAATATGACTTTGCTAATGCTCCTCCTTGGTGCTTATTCCCCCTTGCTTGGTCACCACGAGATCGAGCTATGGTGATAAGCTACATATAACGGTTAGAAGAAGAAAAGAAACAACCAACAAGATATAACAATGGTCACAAAGAAGATAAAAGAAAGAACACAAAAAATATCTAAGATCCATAAGAAATCATGTTAAACCAAAACATGAAAAGATATAAAGAGATAAGAAATCATACAAAGAAGTATGAAACACAAGCCTGTAACTTAAGCATAATTTTAATCATAGTTATAATAGAATTCTAAGATTTACTTAAATTAGATGTCTTATTACTAAGCAACATACATGCTTAATTTGAAGACGGAGTGGTAGCGGAATGTGATGGTGGAGGTTTGGAAATGATCTTCTAGTCATAGTTGAGAGGATGCTTGACTAGAAGACATTTGATGTAATTCAACTCATCATAGATGTGAGACATGGAAATATCTTGATATTGACAACAAAAACAATAGGTTCCATGTGTAAGCATTATCATCAAATATTCATCCTAAGCACATTAAACTATTATGCCACAAGATCTTAGAATACGATAATAACCACACCAATAAGATGAAAATAAGAACAACATACCGGAAGCCGTAGCGGATTTTGTCATGATGTAGGCAACACTTAAACACGACTAGTTTCTCACCCTTAACCCACTTAAGTGTAGAGAGCTTGATGGAGAGCTACAATGATTCTACTTGTATTTTTGTGTGTGCTGGGTAAGGAGAGGACTAGACATATATGTAGTCTTAAGAGCTAGTATGTCCATCAATACTAGTCAAACAAAAACGGCCAAGACTTAATGTACCATTAGGAGTATTAATCATACAATTGAATTATTTGACTACATTATGTACATACTTGTAACCTATAATTTAAAATGATGATAATATCATGTCATAATTTTACATTCTCCTACTTGACATAATATTCCTACATGGTATAACATAAGGCTAGCAAATCAAATCTTATTAACCGTTGTCATAAGTATCTCAACACAACAAACCACATAATGGGGATTATGGCGATCATATACAGTATTTATCGTATACTCTCTTCCATATATCACAACATTATGAGTTCATCATGCAAGCTTCATAAGTTATATATGAATAACATACAGTCCACATACTTGTTATGATAATACATAAGATTTCTTATTCCAATCATAAATGCATGCTTAACATAATGAATAAGAAATAAAACCAGAAACATTTTTATTGAGCTCACGAGTGTTAGAACATCATAATTAGTTATAGATACAACCAAGACCCAACCTAGAAACATGTTGCATAAATGCCCTTGGTGGTAAACCCTTCGTAAGAGGATCCGCAATCATTAGATCCGTACTAATATGTTCGAGATACACTCTTTGTTTCTGATTTTCCTCTTTCACGGTAAAGAACTTTATATCCATGTCTTTTGCACCTTTAGAGTATTTATCGTTCTTTGAGAAGAAAATTGTTGCGGTATTATCACAATACATTTTCAGCGGCTTGCTTATAGTGTCGACAACCCCAAGCCTTGAAATAAATTTCCGCAGCCATAATGCATGAATAGTAGTCTCATAACAAGTTACAAATTCTAGTTCCATAGTAGATGCAACAATGATAGATTGTTTGGCACTTTTCCAGGAAATAGCTCCTTGAGCCAGTTGAAACACATAGCCAAACGTTGACTTTCCACTATCCTTGCATCCAGCATAATCAGAATCAGCATATCCAACCACTTCCAAGTGATTAGACCTCTTATAAGTAAGCATATAATTTTTTGTTCCTTGAAGATATCTCAATACTTTCTTTGCAGCTTTCCAGTGATGAATACCGAGATTACTTTGATATCTACATAGCATCCCGATCGCAAAACTGATGTCGGGTCTAGTGCAAGTTTGTAGATACATTAAATTGCCCACAACTGAAGCATATGGAATATTTTCCATTTCCTTTCGTTCCACATCATTCTTTGGACATTGTTTAAGACTAAACGTATCTCCCTTTTGAATAGGAACTATACCATCCGAGCATCTACTCATATTGAATCTCTCAAGAATTTTATCGATATAGGCTTTTTGAGACAATCCTAGTATACCTTGAGATCTATCACGGAATATTGAAATTCCAGTCACATAGGATGCCTCACCCATATATTTCATTTCAAGATTCTTAGAGATATTATTTAGTCTTATGCAATAAACCAAAGTCATTAGTCGCAAGCAAGATATCATCAACATATAGAACCAAAAATATAAACTTGCTCCCACTGATCTTGCGGTATATGCATCGATCAACGATGATTTCTTCAAAACCGAAAGATGTAATGGTATCATTGAACTTAATATACCATTGTCTAGAAGCTTGTTTAAGTCCATATATTGATTTCTTAAATTTACACACCATATTTTCTTTACCATAAATGGAAAACCCTTCAGGTTGTTCCATATAAACTTCCTCCTCAAGATTTTCATTCAAAAAGGCGGTTTTCACATCCATTTGATGTAGCTCTAAGTCAAAATGGGCCACTAATGCCAATATTATTCTCAACGAATCCTTCTTTGAGACGGGTGAAAAAGTCTAATGGTAATCAAAGCCGCTTTTTTGAGTACAACCTTTGGCTATAAGTCTAGCTTTATATCTTTCAACATTGCCTTTAGAGTCGCGTTTGGTCTTATAGAACCATTTACACCTAACTCGTTTAGAACCTTCTGGCAAGTTTACAAGTTCCCATACTTTATTTTGAGCCATTGATTCTAACTCTTCTTTCATAGCGTCAATCCATAATTCAGACTTATCACTTTTTATGGTCTGTGAAAACGATACAGGATCATTATCAATACCAATATCAAAATTTTTCTCTTGCAAGTAAACAATATAATCATCAGAAATAGCCGATTTTCTAACCCTTGTAGGTTTGTTTAATGTTATTCCAACTGGTTCACTTGCTTGAGTTGGCAAGTTATTTTCTTCATGGGGTGTTTGTTGATTATTCAAATGTTGTTCTTGATTTTGAGATACAGGATCAACATCTGGTGTAGGTGTGGATTTATAAACATTTATGGCAGATGGGTCATCATCCCTTATTCTGTTAATATGCACAACGTGATTTTCAACACTCCTACTAACTTCATCATTTTCCAAAAATTTAGCATTGCCTGTTTCAACAATTCTAGAACTGTGGTTGGGAAAATAAAACCTATACCCTTTAGACTTCTCTGGGTAACCAATGAAGTAACCGCTAATGGTTCGAGAATCCAGTTTATTTTCTTGTGGATTGTAAACTCGTGCCTCCGAAGGATAATCCCAAACGTGCAGGTGTCTCGGACTAGGTTTTCTTCCAGTCCATAACTCAAATGGAGTTTTGGGAACTGACTTACTAGGAAACCTATTTAATAGATACACTGCGGTTTTAAGTGCATATATCGACAAACTCTTGGGTAAAGATGATTTACTGATCATGCTCCTAACCATCTGTAAAACCCGCATAAAATACCATTAAATTAAAACTTTTATTATTTAAATAATTCATGACATGTATATAAGTATATTAAATACGACATGACAAGATATAACACGAAAATAAAAATCATTAATTTACGACACGCACGAGAACACAAGTTGAGACATGAAATAATAAAATGGGCTTTATGTTAAGCATAAGCTTTACAATGTTAATCTAGGCCCAAGGACCAGCCCATTAGCAAGTTTAACCAACAAAACACATTTGCATTTTCTCATCCTATCAATCATGCCACTTCTATTTTTGTAACAAAGATATACACCAAAAAAAGAAAATTAGTGAATATAGACGTGTAAAAGTAAAAAGTTTTGAAACGACTAAATAAACATTGTACCCAAAAAGTTTCGAACAATCGGTTATCATTGTTAGCAATATAACACATGGTCCTCACAATATCGATAATATAAAGGCTTGTATTTTATATGGTAGAAATAGTCAAAATAAATATACGTTTTTAATGCCCATAAAAACAATTGCTCATTTCCTCACTTATCCATAATGCGTGTTTTATACCCATTGATATACTATAAGGTATAAACATTGGCAATATAAATCTCACCATGTTTACTAAACGAGGAAGATGAATTAAATCAAGTTAGAACGAACTATCATTCAAGATATGTCGGATTTATGGCTTCGTTTATTTTGTGATCGTTTGGGGTAT
This sequence comes from Glebionis coronaria, assembly GCA_025667525.1. NCBI lineage: Eukaryota > Viridiplantae > Streptophyta > Magnoliopsida > Asterales > Asteraceae > Glebionis > Glebionis coronaria. The sequence continues at coordinate 370,761,606 of CM046880.1, read as the reverse complement.
GCTTAGGCAAAGGTCGATCGCGTCGTGTTCCGAAAGACGGTTCGGGTTCGTTGGCTAGTACCTATAGTTCAATTTGTCGGTTGCAGGGATTATGGCTCATTCGTCTGTATAGGCATGGATTTGGCGTTTCAATCGTGTCTCACCGAATTTAAGCGCTCGTGTTCGAGTTGATGTTCACACTCGTTTTTGTTTCGGTTTCGATCGTTTCGTCTAGCCAAAGGTATATTTTGATCATTCATGCCTCATCTCAATATGAAATCCTAAGCTTCATGTTATGTGGTAACATGCCCTTTATGTTAATAACATGATCTTGGTATATGAAAATCCTAGTCGAAGGCGAGCATTTACGATGAATCGAAGTGGCGTGTTTTGAACGTGATAGTATGATGTTTCTTTTTAAACATATAAATGACGTGGTTGCCGGATGTAATTAACGTTAAGATTTAACTTGAAAATCAGTTTTATAAATAAAGTTATGTAGTCGTATTTGGAACCATTGTCTGGTATAATATTGTTCACATTAGGAAGATGATGGAGGCTTCATAATACTTTTTATACATGCATAATCTGACAAAATACAAGTCCTAGTCAATTGGAGATTGTAATATACAATGTCATTATTAAGAAAATTAACTTGTATGGCAAAGCTAAAAGTAGTGGAAATATTTACGAATGATGTAAACTTTACATTAAATTAATATGAGACTTATTTATAAATAAGATACTGTAGTTAATCATTATGAATTTAGAAAATCATTAAAGAAAGAAAAACACGTTAATACACGAACAAGTAACTTATTACGCGTCCGTTATTTATGTAGTAACCTTGAAGTCGGAGTAGATCTTTCAGCTTTCAGTCTTATTTCATTACTGGACACGAGGTACGGATTTTCCGTCCTTTTAGTAAGGACTTCCCTTCTATGCATGATTAGGATTTCCCGTCTGCAGCCAAATATTTTCCCCAATACATGAATAATCTGAAATTATTTTAATAACTAAGATATTGCCTGAGCCTTATATACAAGCATGACCAGTCAATAGTACTAGTTACGAAGGTACCGTAACCATGACACTTGAGGCACCGGTGTCATGACTCACATGCGGGAGAGTGATATCCCGCAGCGTTCCACTCAACTCAGCTTGGCCATTTTCTCAGTATTATTAGTGGGGCGTATGGATTCATCCTAAGCTTATCAGATTACAGTTATCAGGTGAATGTGTTGTGTGTTCTACATCTTTTACATCGGAGCTGATCCCTCCACCCAACACAGTATTTAGAGGTCACCCCTCTACAGTTATTTAGAGGTCACCCCTATACAGCATGACGAGGTCACCCCTCTATTTATTCATGCAGCAGTTGTTACAGCACATGACCTATATAAGCTCTTGGCAATTAAATTACAATAAATGCATGTTTTCAGATTTAACAGATATCAATTCAACTTTATTATTTATAATTCAGACTCTTCTTATTATACACAGATTTCCGCTGCAACTTTAGTCATCAGTCTTACAGCTTCAGTATTTTTATCATATGCTTCATTTAAGTATTTCTTATCATGCTTTATATCCGTTCACTGAGCGTTATGCTCAACCGTAGTTCCTTTCATGTTCTAACGGCAGATACACCAGGACGCTCTTAGGATTCTGAGAGCATGTGCATTTGGATGGAAGCAATCCAGACTTCTTACTTTATGCACTTCTTACATTATTCTGCTTATTCGTACATTGTTTAGTCTTTTCCCTCAGTATTTACTTTTTATGTTTTGAGCTTATGTTTGGATTACCGATGTTTGATTCCGGTATATAATTTATGGTCAGTTAATGTTGTAGGACATTTACCTTATGCTTTGATGACACGTCATAAAAACACGTAACGGTCCACTTATCCAAGTGGGGTGTTACAATTATGGTATTAGGGCTATAGGTTCGACCTGTAGGCTCTAAAACTTGACCTGTGACTTGTAAAACCCGCATGTTTTTACCATGAATAGTACCCTTACGATCGTACGTACATGATTAGAAATTTCCTTTTATAGCACGTTTACGTTTCACGAACAAGAATTTCAAGTATTACGTATGTGTTATAACACGATAAGTATTTATTACGTATTAACACACGATAATTATTTCAATAATAATTATAATCACGAACACACAAACATGAAATCATGAACGTAAATTAATCACGAGCTTAGTATTACGTATATATGTATATTTATTACAAACACGAATAAATATAATAAGACACGAACGATAACTATTAAATCACGTAAAACACGAACACGAGAACACACTTACTATTTAGTCACGAGAAAAGTACGGGTTACCCCATGTGGGCCCCTCTACCCACGGGCACAACAAGAGAAAAGGGCCAAGCCCATTAATTTTATTAAACATGGAATTAAGGGAAAGATCATTTTTCATTATAACAAAATTGAGAAAATAACAAGAAACCCTAATCCCTTTTCTTCTTCCTCTCTTGGCCGTCGGGTTCTACACACACCAAAGGGGTGTTTGATTAATTTTGGTGTTCGTTTGTTGCAATGATTGTTAGGGTGTTCATCATCCTTTGATTCACGTGATCGGTATAAACCCTAACCTCTTTTCTTTTATGTTTTGATTTTTTATCACATAAAACCATGAATGTTTTTAATAAACTAATTAAAAACAAGTGTAAACATGTTGTTTTAATCACGGGGTAGAATCAATTAGGTGTTAAGGGGTGTTTGTTTGTTGGCCGACGCCTAAACCGACCCCCAAGGGGGTCTCGGCTTGGCTTACTTCGCACCACCGAGACTTTATTGTCTCGGTTCGGTGGTGGTGGTGGTGTCACGGAAGCAGCAAGGAAGGGAAACCCCGACCTAGGTCGGGGTATGGTGATGTTTTGGGTCCGGTTTACGGGTTAAACACGGTCCGGTTCATGAATTATTTTATTTTACAAAGTTTAATATTTTTACAAGTTATATTATTTTTACAAGATTTAAATTAAATTAATCAAAAGCATGAACATGATTAATTTAATTTACATGACTTAGGTTATTAATTTTATTGTTAATACATGAATTTAACCTAAGTATTTTATCATTTAATTAGACTATATAATTAATTAATTATTGAAATAATGACTTATAATTAATTAATTAACATGACTTAGGATATATTATTTATAGATAATAATACATGTTTTAACCTAAGTATTTATTTTACCTTTATTTAATTAAATCAAGTTATATTTAATTAAATACTTTAACCTATAGTTTATTTAATTCACATGAAATAATTAATAAACTATACTATATAATAATATGACATAGAATATTAATCAGAAACCACTTAAGCTTATATAATTAGCTTAATTATCCAGCTTATATCTAATTATGTAAACTTTCTATTTTTAGAAATTTATTTAATTAAAGCAGCTAATCTATTTATGGAGACTTTCTATTTTTAGAAACTTATCTATTTTAAGCAGTAAATCTATTTTTGGAAACTTTCTATTTTTGGAAACTTTCTATTTTTGGAAACTTTCTATATTTGGAAACTTTCTATTTTTGGAAACTTTCTATTTTTGGAAACTTTCTATTTCTAGTAACTTGCTATTTTTGGAAACTTTCTATTTTAGGAAACCTGCTATTTTTAGAAAGTTACTTATTATTTCACAACAAGTATAATAATACATATACCAATAATACTTAGTCAGAATAGACAGAATACATGATAAACACAACATAACGTTAAAATCAGTAAAACATGACATGAACATATAAAACAAGCTAAAGACATGATATGAAACCAGTTACGTACTGAGTAATCAGATACTTATACACGTATGTATTTATGTAGCATTAGTGATACCGAAGTAGGACTCTTTTCCGTTCGTCTTCTTCGTTCACTGGACACAAGGTACGGATTCTCCGTCCTTTCAGTATGGACATTATTTCCTTATTAGGATTTCCCGTATGCAGCCAACTGTTTTCCCCAATATGTGTTTTATATGTTCTGATTGCTTATGTTTAATTAGAATACCTAAAAGCCATATACATGCATGACCAGTTTCACCTAGTTATGGAGGTACCATAACCATAACACTTGAGGCACCAGTGTTATGACTTCACCACGGCGGAGTGATAGCTCGTGGCGTCCCTTTCAGCTATTGGCCATTTATTATATTATCAGGTGGGGCGTATGGGTGCATCCTAGTTACATGTTTTTAGCAGATTACTCAGTGTGAATGTGGTGTGTGCCTTGCATCCTTCACAAGGAGTTGATCCCTCCTACCCAAAACCAGTATATTAAATTAGAGGCAGCCCCTCTAATTTTCATGACGAGGTCACCCCTCCAAGTATTCATGCACGTTGATATTTCATGACCTATATTGGCTAATTGTTAACATGTAAAACAGTTTTCATAAGATAAATATAAGGCTTTTCAAACTATAAAACTAGTTTTATGAACACGTCCAGGTTTTCCAGGACTTATACATTTCCGCTGTTATTAAGTCTTTATTATATTTTAGTCATTCATGCTATGTCTATATCTGTGCACTGAGCGTTTTGCTCAGCCGTTACTTTCCTTTCCATGTCCCAAAACGGCAGGTACCCAAGGACAGACTCGAGCATTGGAGGACGTGCATAGGATGGAAGCAGCCATAGACTTCTTTTCCTTTTGCCTTCATATATTTATTCTTGTGTAGTCTTTGTTCATTTCATTTACTTTAGTTATGTTTTGGGCTTATGTTTGGGAACCGATGTTTGATTCTGGTTTTCCCTATGGTCATGTATGTTTTACTACATATTACCTTGCAAGCTTTGATGACACGTCATAATTACGGGTAACGGTCCACTTATCAAAGTGGGGAGTTACAATTATGGTATCAAAGCCAAGGCTTTGACCTGTAGGCTCTAAAACTTGACCTGTGACTAGTGGGTAGTCACCGGGAGCTTCCTAAGCCAACATTTGTTATTCCACGTATTGATGTTTTCAGCACATTGTTGTTTTAGCCATGATGTTTTCAGCACCTTGATGTCTTAACCTTGATGTTTTCATCGATAGTGTTTCACTAATATGGATGGACAACTGTCATTCATATTTAGTTATGTGTCATTGTTTCATGCATGATGTTCCTCGTGAACTGTGATTAATGTGAACTGAACCCCAGTAGTTCATAATTGGTCACATAAAAAATTTTCTTATAAGTTTTGACAGATGATTTTCACTTAATTATGTTTCATGTATCATTGTTGCGGGAATTATGACTAAGTAATGGTTGGTACAGGACTGGCCCTATTTAGTCGCATGTGCTTTTATCGAAACTTTTAACTTTGGTACCGACCCATAGGCGTCCCCTCTCCATGTCTTTTGTTGTGGGACCGACCCATAGGCGTCCACTCGCACATATAAAAGTTTTTATAAACTACATCATGCATTCATGCATAAAATTTTTCTCATGATTTATTGGCATAATTTTTTTTTCATGTCCCCTCATAAGTTATTATGTTTTTATGTCAAGTATGTTTTCATGCTACCATGGTTAACTTCATTTTCATGCTGATTATGTGTATACTCCTTCATGATTAATTTCATTCCAAGATTTTTATGTTGATTTCATCTTCATGTTAAGTATGTCTTAAGTCTCCTTATGTTGATTATGTTCTTATCATGTCGATCATGCCCTCATGCTAGACATTCAAAGATTCCAGTAAATCCTGCTTTTATGATAGTCATGGTTGGTCTCCATTAACCATGCTTTCATGCTGCTCATTGTTGAGTTTCGTTTCACCAACCTTCTAGGTGTTTTCTCTATGTAACCAGAATGATGTTTATTCGTACAAATTGCATCTGCCACTACAATTGCCTTGCCGAGATTATTCCCTGTAAAATCATGTCAGATGATCGACCCATATCGATCATTCCATGTTCATTTCATGTGTACCACATGTACCGTATTCCATGTGTATTACACGTACTTTGATCCAAGTGTATTTTACCCACAATGCTCTACGAGTATTCGCTAGTCGATTCTAAATCATCTCAGGTGTACTCCACTTGCTGATACTTTACAGGATTGACGATGCCGCTCATAACTTGGAGATGTTACTAAGGGTTGATGCTGCGAATGTTGGAGACGCTACGTGATGCTGATGTTGTTCTCAACCTGGAGATCTTACAAGACGAAGACAAAGGCGTTAGTTCAAAGCGATCGGACGAGAAGATGTTCCACCACCAGACGATTTCCATCAATCATTCTCCCTAATTCTTAGTTACATGTCACACGTCATTCAGTTGTCGTTTTAGTCATATGAGTGAAGACCGGTACCAGCCAGCCACTCAGCTGAATAGTTACATGAATCAGAGTCATGAGAATGACCGTCATGGAACTAACAGATATGACGATAGTAACCACTACTATGACAGCAACTATCGTAGCAATCGCAACCGAAGCTCCAACCGCGAACGTGATCAGAAATACAAAGGATCAGTAGTTCAACCGATCCGCTAATTCTGGCATAATAACCTAATATTTGTGGTTCTATTCGTTTCACATCTCGAGGCACATGTCAAGACATCAGTCAAGATACATGTCTCACGTATACTCTCTGAAGACACATGTTAAGACACCAGTCAAGACACATGTCACACTTATATTTCCCAAGACACGAGTCAAGACACGTGACTCAAGTCCAATTCTGGAACATCGCTAAGAAATTCAGGATACCCTCTAAAGGGTATATCCATTTTGTCGTGCCATGTATTAATCAGGCCACAAGAATTTCAGTACCATCAGCGGCGTATCAGTGATATCTGTCACGTTTACTCGATGACACTTTCATTCTTGCACCATATTCCATATATACTCATTACCATAAAGGACGCCATTCATATTCCCTATGTATACGAAGGTTTTCCTTCAGCCTAATGATAAGATCCAAGTTTCTAACACTTTACCTCGGACAGACACGAGTTGAATTTAATCCTAATCATGGACTATGAACAGCACACCATGCTACGATTCATGATTTTGTATAGTAATGTTCAGGCTCTTGAATACATTCAACATGCTTTTCCATCAGGAAAATCTGTACAAATTATCTATGCTTTACAAGCACGTGCGTTGTTAGCTATGACTGCTAAAACTTTCTAGCTGTCAGTTAAGACACCACTACGGAAGTCCTTTTACGCATAACCAGTTGATTATTACAAAATCTTCCCATACTTTCCAGAAGAAATCACCATCCATAACCGTTATTATCCTCCACGTATTGACAACACGTCCAAGCAACTCATGATCATGCTGCCATCAGTGATGAGTGAAAGAGCATAACATTTCCATGACTTCTATTCGTACACGTCTCGGTCATGCTAGATTCATGATTTTGTATTAGTCTCATAGATGTCCAATGGCATTATAGACTTAATAAATTGAGTTTCCATGGACTTATAAACAAATTCATCAGTACTTTCATCAAGAACAACCTGATTTTTCTCTAGGTCTAGAGAAGAGCAGGAAGACCATATTTGCACTATGTTGCAAATTCTACGACAGGAGAAATTTCACCTTGAAATTTTCCAATATAAACTCTAGTTGATTTCAGTGACATGCTGAATCACATGGATTCTCACGGTTAATCTTACCATGACTCAGCTTATGCATAAAGGCGAGAACCCTACACTACGTTAGGTGTTCCACGAAAATCCTACGCTAAGAGAAGTCTAATTTCGGAGACTCAGAGTTTCACAAACTTCTATGTATCAAGTTTCTACGAAGCAAGATACAGTTACGTTCATATCTAGGTACCTAGCATACCAACAGGTTAAGATAGAACACCAACAGACTCGGATGTTCCATCATCTGAAATTGTGAATAGAAATGGGACAAAATCTCCTTGGATTTTGGTTACCAGATTAACGCAAACTAAGAATAAACATGATGCTATCTGGGTTATTGTCAACGGTTTCATCAAGTCTGCAGAATCCTTACATCCGCAAGGATTTCAAGAACCAGCAGATTGGTCGTACATGTTCCAGTCAGGGCGCATCCGACCACTTGGTAATCCCTCAGCTATCGGGCCAGACAAAGGTTCGCAATTGTGTTCCTTATTTATGTCCACGTTCTTGTTCTAATTTCACGACTTGCTTTCACGCTCACATTCATGACACTATTCATGTTCATGATCGTATCTTGGGTTACGATTCTACGTTCATCTTCATTCTGGGAAGCTTTGCAAGAACTGGAGAGACCAGACTCAAGTTTAGTATAACTCCCTATCCTCAGACAGATGTTTCACATCACATTCCATGTTTCACCTAATAGGATTTGGCGTTACCGCCGTCGTATTCCGTGTTCACGATATGTTTCACATGTCATGTTCATTCCACGTTCCTCATATCACGTTCACGATATGTTACACGTATCATGGATCACGATATGTTTACTCATACTACACTCACCATATCTCCACGTATCACGTTCAAATTTTTTTCACGTATCACGTTCAAAAACTTTCACGTACTACGTTTCAATATGTCTCGCGCATTCGTTGCTAATTATCAGATAAGTTAGATTGTTTTGCACCATAACGTTTCGGTTACCCTTGCACGTTAACTCTTATTTCCTCGATCGAATTCAAGGGATCTATCTTACGGAGATGACAAAGAACTCTTTGTGTTTTCAAGTCAAGGTCAGGAGGACCAAGATTTATCATTTGTGTCAAGATCTTGTGAAGGAACCGTTCCAAGAGGGAAGCCACTTGGAAACGGACAAGTTCATCCGGACTTCTTATCCGTTTCTCTCTTATCGGGTAGATATGTCCTTTCAGTCACGTCACGTTCCATGTCCTTTCAGTCTCATCATGTTCCATGTCCTTTCAAGACATGTCACGTTCCACGTTCCCTTCTACCATGTCACCTTCATATTCCGTTATCTTACATACCCTTCCAGTTTAATTCGGGTGTGTTTCTCTTTCAGTTTACTTTATCTATAATTCGAGGACGAATTATTCTTTTTAGGGGGAAGAGTTGTAAAACCCGCATGCTTTTACCATGAATAGTACCATGAATAGTACCCTTACGATCGTACGCACATGATTAGAACTTTCCTTTTATAGCACGTTTACGTTTCACGAACAAGAATTTCAAGTATTACGTACGTGTTATAACACGATAAGTATTTATTACGTATTAACACACGATAATTATTTCAATAATAATTATAATCACGAACACACGAACATGAAATGATGAACGTAAATTAATCACGAGCTTAGTATTACGTATATATGTATATTTATTACGAACACGAATAAATATAATAAGACATGAACGATAACTATTAAATCACGTAAAACACGAACACGATAACACACTTATTATTTAGTCATGAGAAAAGTACGGGTTACCCCATGTGGGCCCCTTTATCCGCGGACACAACAAGAGAAAAGGGCCAAGCCCATTAATTTTATTAAACATAGAATTAAGGGAAAGATCATTTTTCATTATAACAAAATTGAGAAAATAACAAGAAACCCTAATCCCTTTTCTTTTTCCTCTCTTGGCCGCCGGGTTCTACACACACTAAAGGGGTGTTTGATTAATTTTTGGTGTTTGTTTATTGCAAGGATTGTTAGGGTGTTCATCATCCTTTAATTCACGTGATCGGTATAAACCCTAACCTCTTTTCTTTTATGTTTTGATTTTTAATCACATAAAACCATGAATGTTTTTAATAAACTAATTAAAAACAAGTGTAAACATGTTGTTTTAATCATGATGTATAATCAATTAGGTGTTAAGGGGTGTTTGTTTGTTGGCCGACGCCTAAACCGATCCCCAAGGGGGTCTCGGCTTGGCTTACTTTGCACCACCGAGACTTTATGGTCTCGGTTTGGTGGTGGTGGTGTCACGACAGCAGCAAGGAAGGGAAACCCCGATCTAGGTCGGGGTATGGTGATGTTTTGGGTCCGGTTCACGGGTTAAACACGGTCCGGTTCATGAATTATTTTATTTTACAAGGTTTAATATTTTTACAAGTTATATTATTTTTACAAGATTTAAATTAAATTAATTAAAAGCGTGAACATGATTAATTTAATTAACATGACTTAGGTTATTAATTTTATTGTTAATACATGAATTTAACCTAAGTATTTTATCATTTAATTAGACTATGTAATTAATTAATTATTGAAACCATGACTTATAATTAATTAATTTACATGACTTAGGTTATATTATTAATAGATAATAATATATGTTTTAACCTAAGTATTTATTTTACCTTTATTTAATTAAATCAAGTTATATTTAATTAAATACCTTAACCTATAGTTTATTTAATTCACATGAAATAATTAATAAACTATACTATATAATAACATGACTTAGAATATTAATCAGAAAACACTTAAGCTTATATAATTAGCTTAATTATCCAGCTTATATCTAATTATGAAAACTTTTTATTTTTAGAAACTTATTTAATTAAGGCAGCTAATCTATTTATGGAAACTTTCTATTTTTAGAAACTTATCTATTTTAAGCAGTAAATCTATTTTTGGAAAGTTTCTATTTTTGGAAACTTTCTATTTTTGGAAACTTTCTATTTTTGGAACTTTCTATTTTTGGTAACTTGCTATTTTTGGAAACTTTCTATTTTAGGAAACCTGCTATTTTTAGAAAGTTACTTATTATTTCACAACAAGTATAATAATACATGAAATACCAGTAATACTTAGTCAGAATAGACAGAATACATGATAAACACAACATAACGTTAAAATCAGTAAAATATGACATGAACATATAAAACAAGCTAAAGACATGATATAAAACCAGTTACGTACTCAGTAATCAGATACTTATACACGTATGTATTTATGTAGCATTAGTGATACCGAAGTAGGACTCTCTTCCGTTCGTCTTCTTCGTTCACTGGACACAAGGTACGGATTCTCCGTCCTTTTAGTATGGACATTCTTTCCTTATTAGGATTTCCCGTATGCAGCCAACTGTTTTCCCCAATATGTGTTTTATATGTTCTGATCGCTTATGTTTAATTAGAATACCTAAAGCCATATACATGCATGACCAGTTTCACCTACTTATGGAGGTACCATAACCATAACACTGGAGGCACGAGTGTTATGACTTCACCACGGCGGAGTGATAGCTCGTGGCGTCCCTTTCAGCTTTTGGCCATTTATTATATTATCAGGTGGGGGCGTATGGGTGCATCCTAGTTACATGTTTTCAGCAGATTACTCAGTGTGAATGTGGTGTGTGCCTTGCATCCTTCACAAGGAGCTGATCCCTCCTACCCAAAAGCAGTATATTAAATTAGAGGCAACCCCTCTAATTTGCATGACGAGGTCACCCCTCCAAGTATTCATGCACGTTGATATTTCATGACCTATATTGGCTAATGGTTAACATGTAAAACAGTTTTCATAAGATAAACATAAGGCTTTTCAAACTATAAAACCAGTTTTATGAACACGTTCTAGGTTTTACAGGACTTATACATTTCCGCTGCTATTAAGTCTTTATTATGTTTCAGTCATTCATGTTATGTCTATATCCGTGCACTGAGCGTTTTGCTCAGCCGTTACTTTCCTTTCCATGTCCCAAAACGGTAGGTACCCAAGGACAGACTTGAGCATTGGAAGACGTGCATAGGATGAAAGCAGCCATAGACTTCTTTTCCTTTTGCCTTCATATATTTATGCTTGTGTAGTCTTTGTTCATTTCATTTACTTTAGTTATGTTTTGGGCTTATGTTTGGGAACCGATGTTTGATTCCGGTTTTCCCTATGGTCATGTATGTTTTACTACATATTACCTTGCATGCTTTGATGACACGTCATAATTACGGGTAACGGTCCACTTATCAAAGTGGGGTGTTACATGACTAGTGGGTAGTCACCTGGAACTTCCCAGATTTTGGCGTTGTTATCCTTCATGTTTCTCATGGATTATTCAGTCAGCTTTTTTTTCTCATTTATCAGTCAGTTTTCTTAAATTTTTTTACTAAGTAAAAGGTTGGTACAGGACTGGCCATATTTAGTCGCATGTGCCTTTCATTCGAATTTTGTTTTGGTGAACTGACCCATAGGCGTTCACCCTTACCGTTCAGATTTTGTAGTGGTAAACCGACCCATATGCGTTTACCCTTACTCATGTGAGATTCATGTTTTTAGTTAAATATTACTTGGTGAACAAGCAAAAAAAAAACGTTCACCATTTTCAGGTTATATTTTCATGCTTTTCAGCCGAATGATGTTTGTGAACCGATCCACAATTGTTCACCTTTGTCATATCAGGATATTTTATAAACTTTGACAAGTATGGATTGGACTACAGCCAACCATATTTAGTCCCAGATTATAAATTTCTATACATTACAGTTCTCATAAAATTTTGACAAATATGGATCGAACCAGAATCGCCCATACTTAGTCACATGTTTTCTTCTTTGGATTTTGTGGATTTAACCATAGCCATCCACATCAGTTGATATTAAACCTGAGTTGATTAGAGTTGTTATGTTCTTTGTAGCAGTCAAATTTTCATACCCTCACGATGATGTCGTCTTCATGTTGATTCAGCTTCATGTCTCCTTATGAAGATTACGTTTTCAGCAAGGTGATGATGTTTTCATGCTAAGATACAAAAGGGTTACAGTAAAATCCTGTTTTCCATAATAAAGCATGTTTGGTCCTCATCAGTCATGTCATCATGCTGACCATTGTTAAAATTCCGTTTAATCATATCCTTGAACCTCTGTAAAACTAGTACTAAGTCTATGCAGGAATTACCAGGCTATCATGTTACTCGTTTCAGTTCAGTTTACTACCATTTAAATCAATTTATTTCTTTGATCATGTCAGACAATTAACACCAGTATCGATCATCCTATAAAATTTCCACTAGTGCCATGAACAGTATCCCATATGTACCCCATGTATAGTGTCTCAGTTATACTTCATGCATAGTATTTTAGGTGTACTCCATGTACCTTACTCTATGTGTACCGTTAATCGATCCTTAATCACCTCAGGCATCTTCACTTGTTGATATACTACCAGATGCTGATGCTGCTCGCGAGTTGAAGATTCTACCAGATACTGATGTTGCTAACACTTTGGGGACCTCACGAATGCTGATGCTGCTGATACTTGGGAGATTCTACAAGATGCTGATGTTGTTTATATTATGAAGACTCTTCAGAGCAAGGACGAAAGTATAAATTTGAAATTTCTGACAATATATTTTAATCATCAGACGCGACCATTCCATTCCATGCTTTTACTTCCTCAGTTAGATGTCACACTTCACACAGCTATTTTCAGTCAGAAAAGTGGGGACCGGTACCCAGCCGACCACTCAGCAGAAATAGTTACATGAATCACGGTCATGATAATGACTGTCAGGAAACTAACAGACAAGGCGGTAATGACAAACCCCGTGCTTATATTAATCAGTCAGTAGCCATCGGAACTCCGGAACAGATGTGACTAGAAATGCAGAGGAAGGCAGTCTAACCGGTCCTCCAATCCTATCAGTTACCAAAATTTTCAGCCTTGTTCAGATTCACCCATTAAAATACATGTCCAGACAATAATCAAGACATAGGTCTCAGGTATCGTTCAGAAGACACATGTCAGGACACACTCATGGTACCCGTCAAACGAATATCTTCGCAAAGTACGAGTCAGAACTCATAACTCTATATGTTTTCTAAACCAGGCCCTCGGAAATTCAGGGTACCCTCCTAGGGGTTATACCCGTTGTGTCATGCCACGCATATTTCAGACCATTAAAGATTCAGTCACCACCACTAGAGTATTATTCAGGTTAAACACACAATATTCATTCTGTGAGGTTATAGACGAGCGCATTCAGTGAAAGCTACCATGTTTGCTTCGCTTATTCATACGTCAGCTTTATCTAAATCAGGTATTACCTACCTCCCAGCCAGAAAAGACTCCACAATATCACCCATATTTATTAAAGTTTTACTTTCAGTTAACGACAAAACCCGTCTTACTAAATTCCAAGCATATTCATTATATTTCTGCCAGAAAAATCAGTACAAATTGTTTCAGCTTTACAAGCACGTGAATTATTATCTTATAGATGTGAAGACTTCTAGTCACCATTTATGATGCGACTTCTAAAATTCCTTAAATCATGATCAGCAGATTATCTTAAAGTTTCTAGACGTCATTCTAGAAGGTTTTTCATAAATTCCTTCCTAACCACGAGACATAATTTAACATCAAGCTTGTCTCAAGAACAGAACCGGTTTTCAAAACTATTTATTCCAGGGCTTCAGCTAAGTCAAAAGAGTTGCAGCAATTGCTGCAAGAGTTACCGGAATGAGGTTTTATTCGCCCTAGCGCACCACCAGTGTGACAACCGTGGTTTTGAGGTTCGTCACTTGGTCTTACTTTTAGGTTATTTTATGTGTGACTACTTGATTTTTGTGCTTACGTGTTTATTTTGTGTGAACGAGGTTGGTGTGATTATCGTTTATGAGTATAGAGTACTCGTAAGTAAATCGAGGAACGGTTAATTCATGTTCATGAGATCACAATTAGTGACTATGAAATGAAATGGTGATATTTTGGTGGTTACGTATACGTATAAGTATTATAGTAATAGTGTATTTTTTTTTAAGATTTACGGTTTAGCATTTAGAGGTCTCGGATAAGGTAATTAGTCATATTGATATTTTTCGGGATGGTTTTAAGTCATTTAGGACTTAGTTATAAAGTTTATTTCAAAATTTGAGATTTTTTTTAATAAGTGATATTGTGGCACACATATGATTGTTTTGGTATGTTATTTGTTGTCTTGGGTAAGAAGTAGGACTGTTACTTACTTACCTAGACCCCTTGCATTTGTTGAGATATTGTCATGACCTTTGTGTCACCATTTTTATGACATTTCTTATATCATATATTTATCTCTATAGACACGCCATGTTGTGATGATATCCATACGTCGCGCCCTATATTCCGCCATGGTGGGGTGTGATAGAATGGTATCAGAGACAATGGTTATAGAGAATTAGGTTGCCTAGTCGCGTAGCCTAGTCTATAGCTTAAGGGTCCATGCATATAGGCGTCATAGGAGTATGTGTGCATTTTATTATAATTGATGTGTTTGAATGTTATTTATTGTGATGTTTTGACTGGTATGAATTGAACCATAGTAAATTCATACTTAGCCACATGTTATTTTCTTTTCGAGTTGTGAGTAGTGCGGGTTTAACCATAATCGTCCACGCTAGTCATTGTCGTATTTTACTTATAATGTAAATTATAGTACATAATTTGGTACATAGTAGTTTCTATCTTTTGTTGGGTTATTTTATGTACCTGAGGGGTATTATTTTCTTTTGATGTTTAAGTCATGTTCCCTAAGAATCATGTGGTGGTTCGAGTTATTAGGAGTAGGTGAATATAAAGGACCTTATGCTATTTCCACTCTTATGGGCGACATGACTTATAACTGATTATGTTTTCGTTTTGGATTTAGTCTAGGCTGTTTTAGCTAGACTATGGATTTCTGTATTCCAAGAGTTTTATTATGTTATTTTATAGATGGAGTTTTGGACCTTATTAGTTATGTGGTTATGAGCTTATGTGAGTAGATAGATTTATGTGTTATATGTTGTATTGATTCTTATAAGTGTCATCATAGGAGGGAGTGCATTGGGGAAAGGGTAATTGTATAAGTATGGTGGCCAACATAGTTATACAAGTACCACAACTTCAATGGGTTCTCAAGTATGGTTGCATGAAAGAGGGTTAGTACATGCTTGTATATGATGAGATGTAGAATTTGGTTATACGTATTATATATGGATTTATGTAATGGCTGCCTATGATATGGCTATTGTTCTTTTTGTGTTTTACGTTTTGGGTTATAGTTGTGGTGTGTGATTATGGGGTCACACGATATGGTTTGGTTTTGGAGGTGGGCATTATGCCTTGTTGTGGCACGGTGAGATGGTGATTAGTCGTGTGGAAAAATGAGTGTATGACGTGATTGCTTGATCCGACATGTATGGTAACGAGTATGTTTTGGGTGATTTAATAGGTATATATATGCGGATGTATATATACTACTATGTGTTAAGTTATGGTATATGGTCGTTCACTAGTTATTATAACTTGAACGTACCTTGTGTTTGTTCGTGTTTTATGGTGCTGGAGTTGATGGAGTTTCAACAACGTTTCGAATTTTTTGAACTGTGTCTTGTAGCGTATTCTTTGAGTTCATATTTCACGTGTACGTTTTAAAATGTTGTTCTGGGTTTTAAGTCCGTTGAAATAAATGGAGATTTCTTTTGGGATAATGAAATCTTTTGGGTTGAGTCTTACATTTCTTTTGGTTGGTATATGGAAAAAGGGGGGACTTGGAAATCTACTATAGAGTTAGATAGTTGGTTGTATTCGGTAAAATAAGGGTAAGGTGTTGGAGTCATGTTTGAAACAAGATGTAACATAAGTTTTTTTTTTTTTTTTATCAACACTTATTTATTTCAAATTCTAAAAGACTTTCTTTAAAATAAAGCGAAGTAAAATTTCTTTCTACTTACATAGTTTATATAATTGGATTTAACCAATTCATGTCATTTATAGTTATTAATACAAGGTTAAAAGGAGTTTATGAATATTTCACATACAATTATATCTTTCATTGAAAAGGATTGCATTGATCACTAAGTCTATTCTTTAGTTTTTAAAACAACTAGCATAAAATTGTTTTGGTCATAACTTATTCGTTTTTAAAGCTTTTTGGGTGATTTAAAAGCCTAAAATTATGTACTCGGAACGTACTTTTCAAATATTCAGAATGTATAGTCATGGGAGGTCAGTGGACTGGTCGGAATTGTAGTACAAGTGTCGGGTTCAAGGTTGAGTTTGAATAGTAGTTTTATTTTTATGATTTGGGATGCACGGGATACCTAGTCTTTGAGTTGAGTTTTGAGATCGTCTAGAAGGTTGTTTGTAGATGGTTTGAGTCACATAGATGTGGGGAGGTAAGGAAATTTTTTTTTTTTAAATATATATATATATATATATATATATATATATATATATATATATATATATATATATATATATATATATATATATATATATATATATATATATATATATATATATATATATATATATATATATATATATATATATATATATATATATATATATATATATATTCTTTTGGAAAGTCGATCTTTTGCACGGTTTAAATAATATGTCACGGGGCGTAATATGTTTTGGTTGCCATTGGGTGTTTCTTGGATTATTTTTCGTTGTCATGGGTCATTTGGAATTGATACGTGTTTTGGGTTTGAGTTTTCTTTGGAGTCTCGTGGTTTTTGATTTTTTTTAATTGGTGCACGTGAAATGTCGTTAGTTATCCGTGGGTTTAATTCGTCGATCGTATCTGGTGTATTCAGGATGTAGTTTTGGTTTTGTATGGTTTAGGAGCGTTGAGGTAGAACCATGAATAGAGCAAGTAGGAGAAGTGAGAGGAGTTGTAGTTAGTGTCTTCCAAGGCAAATCGTTGATGGAGTGAATTAAGAACAAGAGCTGTTAGAAATTGCAAGGAATTTATTCGTATTGCCGCTAAGAGAGGGTGTGAGGAGGACATAGTTGAAATTGCTAAGGATGTTGTATGAACGCTTTGGGTTTACGGTTATGCATTTGGCTTCGCCAAAGCACTAGCGGTTTTCATGGAGTCAATGAACCGAGTGTGCATGAACGTATATAAACGAGTTGTCATCGGGAGCATCGACGACATCTTGATCTACTCAAATCTTAGAAGGAGGATGAGGCGAATTATGTGTTGGTTTTGGAGTTGTTAGTAAAGGGAATGAAACGTGAGATTTTCAAGTGTGAGTTTTAGGATTTAGTTGGCCAGGACTAGTAGTCAGAGATGATGGCATATCGTGGAACCAGCAAGGGGCGAAGTGAAGAAGGACGAGGAAGCATTTTGGAGGCTGAAGAGGTGGATTGGATGATGAGCAGATCTTGGCATTATCGGAAGGACTGGATGAATTCGCGAAGCATGACGATACGTGGAGCAGGGATTTGGACGCGTACGAGGACGACAAAGAAAGGCGATCGCTTATACGTTGCAGGAACTGAAGATTTGGAAGAACTGGATAGACTTAGTTAGTGGAGCTGGACTGTTATATCTGCCTAGAATACTAGAGGCATTTGGTGTACGAGACGTGGAGAATGATCTATACGGATCATGAACGTCTCCAACACATATTCAATCATCTTGATTGAACATTTGGCAAAGGTGATGGGTGGAGTTAATTGATGAAAGAAAATTGCAAGGCCAAGTACCATCTGGGAAAGGCAAGCTAGGTTGATGAGACATGGAATAAGAAGAATGAAGTGAAGCTGAGACGAACTTGAATTATATGGATGACGTATTAGGGTGGTTTGGATGAAGGATGTAGGTTGCACGAGTTGAGTTGTCTAAAGCAGAGAACGCGTCAACATGTATGTTGCGTGGCTTGGATAATCATATGGAGAAAAGGGACGTAGACTATACTTCCTACATAGATAGGAGTAGCTTAGAAAGGGCGATGTAAGGACGAAGTTGGTGAAAGGGATGCATAATTGGGTGGAGGAATAAGTACGATGAGAGTAGGGTGATAGTCGATAGACTGCCTAATTCATCACATATTTCAAGAGGGATGAGAAGTCACATAGTTGAGAATTTGTAAGGATTGCGTACAGATGCGATGGGATAGGAAGTTTTGTGTAAAAGTTAGCCTAATATGTATGGAATGCCTTATGAAGGATTATGGCAATCGAAGAAACGATGGAAAGCAAGCGTAGTATACCGTTGATAGACTAATGGTTGGTATGAGTATATTATAGGGGTAATTGAGAAAGACGCCTAGAGCATTGGCGTGAGGTTTAGAGATAGTTGGAGAACGCGTTACATCAGCAAGAAGTCTCCTACAAGGAGAGAGTCACCGGTGAGAGGGGCATGTTCCCTATTAATGAGGATGTAGGGAATAAAGGAGGAAACCACTAGAGTTAGTGACAGAGTTATGTATGAAGTTTCACCCATAGTAACGGGTGGTATGTTTTGGTAAAATAGAAGAGTTGATGTAGAGTTTTGTAGGTCCATATAAGATCTTTGGAAAGATCGGACCATTAGCTTATGAGCATAGAATTACCTGGGGGAAATGAGTTGTATACATGATACATTTCATGTATTGGGATTGGTAAATGTTGTTTGAGGATGCATATTTGCATGTCCGGTTATTCGGGTTTTGTGCTAATAAGAGTCTTTGTTTTATCGAAGAGTCATTTGCGAGATTTATTGACTGTGAGGTCAAGAGTTTGGCAATGGGTTTAATTATTTTTGGTTTGTACATGTGGTATCTTGAAACTTGAACTGAAGTTCACGTGGAAATGAGAGGATTTCATTTAGAATAAGTATCCTCGTGTGATTTTTTGTCTGTGTGTTGATCCTAAGAAGTAAATCTCGGGACGAGATTTCTATTAGGAGGGAGTGATGTGACAACCGTGGTT
Organism: Glebionis coronaria; assembly: GCA_025667525.1. Lineage (NCBI taxonomy): Eukaryota > Viridiplantae > Streptophyta > Magnoliopsida > Asterales > Asteraceae > Glebionis > Glebionis coronaria. Next base: position 370,742,026 of record CM046880.1, on the reverse strand, counting down.
TTGAGGTTCGTCACTTGGTCTTACTTTTAGGTTATTTTATGTGTGACTACTTGATTATTGTGCTTACGTGTTTATTTTGTGTGAACGAGGTTGGTGTGATTATCGTTTATGAGTATAGAGTACTCATAAGTAAATCGAGGAACGGTTCATTCATGTTCATGAGATCACAATTAGTGACTATGAAATGAAATGGTGATATTTTGGTGGTTACGTATACGTATAAGTATTATAGTAATAGTGTATTTTTTTTAGGATTTACGGTTTAGCATTTAGAGGTCTCGGATAAGGTAATTAGTCATATGAATATTTTTCGGGATGGTTTTAAGTCATTTAGGACTTAGTTATAAAGTTTATTTCAAAATTTGAGATTTTTTTTAATAAGTGATACTGTGGCACACATATGATTGTTTTGGTATGTTATTTGTTGTCTTGGGTAAGAAGTATGACTGTTACTTACTTACCTAGACCCCTTGCATTTGTTGAGATATTGTCATGACCTTTGTGTCACCATTTTTATGACATTTCTTATATCATATAGTTATCTCTATAGACATGCCATGTTGTGATGATATCCATACGTCGCGCCCTATATTCCGCCATGGTGGGGTGTGATAACCAGGAAGTGTATAGTTTCTGCCTATCAGAAAGAAGGCTGGTAACATGAGAATCATGTATCGATCATTGGAAATTTACAAGATCGCCATTCATAAACGATACTCATTCCACGAATAGAAGGTTACCTGACCTGCTTTCGCGATCAAGCCACCGGCAGTGGTGAGAGAAAGAACATGAGGTATTCCAGACTGCTGTTGCACACGTTATAGTCACTGAAATTTTGAATCATACTTCTGAGCTCTCTAATGATCCAGCTATATTATGAAATTTTTGAATAAAATTTTCCCCATAATTCTCAGACAAAATTCGTTAGTATATTCATTGATCACATTCTGATCTGCTAAATTCTATGGAAGAACACGAGAATCATCTTCTCACAGTTGTATAGAATCTTCGATAGGAGGAAATTATATACGCAGCTTTCCAGATGTGAGTTCCAAATGAACAAGGTGGCATTTCTGAGCCACCCTATTTCAGCAGAAAGAAACTTCAGACAGTCCTGCGAAGATGAAGGTCATCACTAGATGGTCAAGATCGACGCCTGTGGCTAAAGTATAAAATTTTCTAGAACTCAGTTGACTGATACCGCAGAAATTGCGGACGGTTTCACGATTAGCCTTCCGTGGCTAAGCTTACGCATAAAGGATAGGACCTACAATAAAATTTTGTATCACATAAGATCCTACGCTAGGAGAGATCTATTTTACCCAGACTCAAAGTTCTTTCATGACTATTCACCCAGATTCCACCAGAATGTACCAAAATCCCAGACATAATTTTGATAGAAGCAATATAACACACTGATGCAGCTATGTTCATATCTAGATACTTGACATGCCAGCAGGTTCAAGATAGGACACCGACATGCTAATGAGTTATTACAACCATTAGAAATTTCCGAACAGAAATGAGATAATATTCCATGGAGGTTATTGTCAGTTACCACAGAATCAGACGAAGTATGATACTATCTAATTCATTTTCGACCAGTCCACACAGCCTACACGTTTTCTTTCATCCGAAATGATTACGCATTAGCAGATCTATAGGAAATTCAGCAATAGATCGTACGATTTCAAAGTATTCCATCAACCATCATATCAGATGAAATTCATGTTCACGATCACGTTCGCCTTCGTGTTCACATTCATGTTTACGTTCACTTTCACGTTCGTGTTCCATCTCGCGATACACATTTCACACCTTGTTACTGAATACGGTTACCGAAAGCTTAAGAAACCAAACTCAAGTTTAGTACATCGTTCCTATACTCAGGCAGACATTTCCTATCTCAGGCCATATCGTTTGGCATTCCTCCCTCAGTCAGTATACGTTCATGATATGTCCTAGTATCACATTCATAACATGTTCAGGTATCATGTTCACGATACATTCCATGCCCAGCATTCCTTATATAAATGTGAACCACGTTCAAAATTGCTCACGTAGAACGTTCACAATTGTTCACGTAGTTCATTCCGTTATATTCTCAGCAGCTTGCTCAGAGTGATAAATGTTATCTTTTCAGGAATATTGTTACGTACCGTTTCATGTATACTACATGCTACAACTCATTTCATTCTATCAGATTCAGAAAATCCATCTTAAGTATCGAACCAGAAACTATTCAGCATCATCAGGACAGGGTCATCAAGACCAAGAATTTTTCATTATGTTTAGACCCTTGAAGGAATCGTCTCGAGCGGGAAGCCACTCGAAATGGAGGAGTCATCTGGACCTCTCATTCCTTTTCCTTTAATAAATCTAGTTGTAACACCCCCAGATTGGTCAAATGCAGCGGAATAATAGTTGGGGTGTTACTTGGGTGGATAGACAGCACATAGCATATAGAGCGATGATCATAAAGTCATTTAAAAACATATTACATGAATTAATCGTACACATTGTATCTTATTCAAAAGAAAACCACATGTATTGAAAAACAGAATTAAATATCCCAGCCCAATGGTCAACATGATGCTTTCCTATAATGCTGGAATCCAATGCATGAACCTGCTTACTTTCCTGAGAAAACATGAAAGTAAAAATGTGGGGGTCAACACGAGGTTGGTGAATTCACAGGTTTAATTAAATAAAGTATTAATATGCAAAGCATCACGAAGGTAGCAGGACATCACAGCCCAATACTACAGTAGTTCCTACTGCCCTGTAATAGAAGCTAGACATGATTTTCAGTACGCCCATTGGGTCTATCCTGATGTTTGTTTCCCTTAATCCGACAATGACATAAACCTGTTGCTTGGCCTAAGCATCACGTGACAGCTGATCACGACAGGCGGGGTATTGTCAATACCCGAATAGTACTATCCATACATTTCGCGCTACACTATTAACTATTACAGTCCACGGGAATGGGGCAACAATAGGCAATAAATTGTTGTTGTCTGTGCATGCTTGCATAAAAATAAAAGTTGGCATGTTTTCTCCCCCAGTTATAAAATAGTAAAGATGGGGCCATGAACTCACCTTAGTGATAATGTGGTAGTGAGGATGATGTCACAGTATAGTCACGTACTGGAGAAATTACCTAAGTAATTTGAATGTCTCAGTGAATGTAGAAATAATTATGCATGACAATGGGTGCATATGAAAAATGTATGATCACAGTTTATAGCTTGATACGTTGGCTTAATTTATTCTCAATAAATTAAGGATGTGTTTATATATATTGTTTTCAAGGAAATAATATATATTAATGTACGAGTTTATTAATTTGTGTTTAAGGAAAAAGTATAGTAAATTAAATAATTCCACAAGTTTTATTTAATTTAAATGAAGATTAAACTTTATACCTTGTTCTGTTTTTAAGGTTTCACAAAAGAGATGGTTAAATGATTTTGTTAATATCGTATGGTTGTAATTTAATTTAAAATAACCCGTCTTGTGATAACCCTTTTTAAGTAATTAAATTGGGATTACACTTGTAAATAATATATAGTTTAGAAATCATATATATTTTCATTCGTTATAGTTATTACATCGTTAGTCCTTGTCGGTTATCCCGTTTAATAAAAACGCCCCTAGGGCTTGATAAACTTTCGGGAAATGGCAAAATACCCCCCCTCCAATCCCACGGCATGAAAATAAGTGGGATTAGGGTTTGATTAAAGTTTCAAAAACGTCACAAATGGCCCTTGTAGTTCACTAGTACACACGGTTTGATTTTTGGTACCCTCTAGTTTCAAAAACATCATAACCGGCCCTTGTATTTTATATAAGTCACGAAAATGATTAAGGTTTCTCTTGTTTCTCAAAACTGGCCATATCTTTTGGAACTTGTCACAAATGGCCCAAAAAGTTATTTGTTAAAATCAAATGGGTTAAAGTGGCCCATTTAAGTCACGGTTTGTGTGTGTTTAAGCTTAATGGGCTTAAATGGCCCAACAAGGGTCTCGGTTCATTTTAATTAGGTTTTACCAAAGTTAAATAAATTTTACCGAGTAGTAAAAGTAATAAGTGAAGGTTTCTATTTTAACATTACCACTTTTGGGTCCAATCTTTCACCAATATACATAACCGGCACAAAAAGTAACCCTTTATTTCCTTTAATGGGCTACACGGCCCATTTAACATTCGGTTAAGGTAAAATGAGGTTGGGCTTGGTAAAACTTGGTGGTAACTTAGTAAATATTAATTTTCTCACTAATGGGCTTGTGTTAGTTTACTATATGGGCTTATATATATCTGGCTTATATTTCTTTTTATTACCACTAGGCTTATATAGGTTCGGCTTATATTTTTATTACCCCTAGCTTATATAGTTTCGGCTTATATTAATTTTACACATGAGCTTATATAAATTCGGCTTATATTAATATGGTCACGTTTTCAAGTTAGCTTATAATCCAAAGGTAGTATTCGGCTAAAAAATGATTTACACATAAGTTTAACTTAGTGTGATATGTATAAGTTCAAAACAATTTATGGGAAGGGAAACTAGCTTATAAGCTCTTATTAGTACGCGGCTTATATGTTTTAAGGCAAAGGAAATTGCTAACGCTCCTATAGATTCACGTACACTTATTTTTAAGGATTTATCATGTAAGGCTTCCCAATTTTTATTTATGCCGTGTGTTTATAAGTTACCTAGAGTGGGATTAAGAACTTTTACGTGTGCATGTATACTAACCTTATTATGTTTATCATGGGGATGCATGAAACGCATAAATGAATAAGGAAAAGTATAGGGAAGTTCATGCTTACTTGTTTTGGCCAAAGTGTAGACGAAAGGTGATGGAGATGAGGCGGCTTATATTCACACGAGTCTTAGGAGACTTTACTTCAAGTCTTCAATGCTAGATTCGGGTAGTAAATGTGATAGGTTGAGGTTTGTTTAGTCTAGGTGTTTTGTGAGGATTTGATCCGAGTGTTTGTGGTGAGGGAGAGTAATGTGTGTCTCAAGGTTATATGTAATCAAGGTGAAGCAAGAGAGGAGTGGTTTAGGAATGAGACACGGCAAGAGAGAGTAAACCAAGATTTTCTAGCTTGGATTTGTACACTAAGGTACATAACCTTAAATGTCCCAAAATGTACAAGTTTGGTAGGGTTTGTGAAGGTATGCCGTGGCATTTGAGGGTTCCAAGAAGAGTGGGAAGATGTGTATGTAATAATAGGTTTAAGGTTGTACAAAAGTTATGTGTGGTGTGGGATGGTTACACGGCTAAGACAAGGAAGAGAGGTGATGTGTATTAGCTTCCTTAATCATCCTCCAAGTACATTTCTTTAAATGTTAGCTTAGTACAAATTACCCATGGTTTAGGAAAGGGAAAACCAAAACCGGCGGTTTTGGGTATTTGTTAGGGAGGGAAAATATATTTTGTGTATTAAGTTGTTAATATAAATGTTAAGTTATAAAAGTTTGTAAGATTTTAGTGAAAAGGTTTGTGGTTAAGTATTTATATACGGGTATGAATAGGTTGGGTTCGTTTTGCACATTAGTCGGGTTAAAATATGTGTCAAATGATTTTAAGTCATAGTAATGTGAGTAAGCCCGGGTTTTAAGTGTTCAAGTTACGTTTAGTGCCTTTTTGGTGAAAGAATGGTCCCTAGGTAGTTATATTAGTACATTTACGTATAAAATATATTCATAGTATGATTTATTAAATAATCATATGTAAAAGTGATAGTTAGGGTTGTCTGAAATCATTTACTGTAAAAATATATATATATATATATATCTTATTTAAATTCACCATTGCTTATACATTTATAATTAGGCAATCAGTCATATACTGTGATCATGACGTTGTTCTTGGAGAAAAATCAGTGGGATGCATGCAAGTGATCATATGTTTCAAAAGACTCAAAGTCCTTTATATTGGGTCACTTGTTGTCCTGTATGATTACTGAAATATAATCGTACAAATGTAGTCACACTTTTGTAATAAAAGTGCATAGTCAGAATAAAATTGTGATAAAATTGCTTTCCTGATAAGATGATGCATGCTTATGAAATGCATGGGATGGTTCAAATGATTCATGCAAAGAAAAGTGGTATAAAATATTTAGATATCATGAAGTGACGTACATAATGTTCACAAGTCAAAACCTGAAATTCTCAGGTTTTACAGCATAAACCCGTTATTTTAGCTTTGTCCTCAAAGCTTAAGGTGACGTCACTGCTTAGGTAAAAAGGTGTGGATACTTGGCTTTGAATGATTCTTCGTGTTCCCAAGTAAACTCAGGTCCTTTCCTAGAGTTCCATCGTACTTTAACTAACGGGATTTGGCTTCTCTTCAACCTCTTGACTTCTCTCTCCACAACTTCCACTGGTTCTTCTACAAATTGAAGTTTGTCATCGAAATGGACTCCTTCCAATGGCATTGCTAAAGGTTCATCTGAGTAGCACTTCTTCAAGTTTGAGACATGAAATGTAGGGTGTACTCGGCTTAACTGCTGAGGCAGTTCTAAACGGTAGGCAACCTCTCCAATTCTGGCAATCACTTTGAAGGGTCCTACGTAACGTGGATTTAGCTTTCCTCGTTTCCCAAACCGTACAACACCCTTCCAAGGTGACACCTTTAGCATAACACGGTCACCTACGGCAAACTCCATAGGTTTACGTTTCCTATCAGCATAACTCTTCTGTCTATCCTGGGCAGCTTGAATTTGTTGCTTGATGAGAGTGATTTTCTCAGTGGTCTCTTGGATTAGTTCGGGTCCTGTTAGCTGAAATTCTCCCACTTCTGCCCAGCATACTGGTGAGCGACATTTGCGGCCATAGAGGGCCTCAAATGGTGCTGCCTTAATACTGGCATGGTAACTGTTATTGTAGGAGAACTCTACTAATGGGATGTGTTCGACCCATCCTTTTCCAAAGTCGATCACACATGCCCTCAGCATGTCTTCTAGTGTTTGGATTGTTCGTTCACTCTGCCCGTCTGTCTGTGGATGATATGCGGTGCTCATATCCAGGTTTGTTCCCAACGCTCTTTGAAAAGCTTTCCAAAAGTTTGATGTAAACCTGCCATCTCTATCACAGATGATTGAGACTGGTATTCCATGTCTTGTCACGACTTCCTTCAAGTATATCTTGGCTAATCTGCTTAGAGAATCATTTTCCCTGATGGGTAGGAAATGGGCGGATTTTGTGAGGCGGTCTACGATTACCCAGATTGTATCGTATCCGTGAGATGATGTAGGAAGTTTGGTGATAAAATCCATGGTGATATTATCCCATTTCCATTTTGGTATGTCGGGTTGAACAAGTAACCCTGATGGTCGTTGATGTTCGATTTTTACTTTAGCACAAGTCAGACATTTCTTCACATAGGTGGCAATGTCGGCTTTCATGTTCGGCCACCAGTATAATCTTTTCACATCTTGATACATCTTTTCGGATCCGGGGTGTATGGAGTATTTGGATTTATGGGATTCGTGCATGATTACGTTTCTTAAGTCTCCATAACAGGGTAGCCAACTTCTTCCGTGTAGGCATAATGTTCCATCTGCTCTCGCTTCCAACTTTTCCTTACTTAGGTCTGTCCTAAGCATTCCTCCTATGTCTTCTTTTCCGATGTTCTCGGGCTTTTGTGCTTGAAGTTGAGCCTCTAATATCTGTTTGGGTAGGTCCAAACTAATGGTCATGACTAGGGCTCGAACTCTCATGGGAGGATCAGTTCCCTTTCGGCTTAGTGCATCGGCAACTACATTTGCTTTGCCTGGGTGGTATTTGATGTCACAGTCGTAGTCGCTGAGTAGTTCTATCCAACGACGTTGCCTCATATTTAATTCCTTCTGGTCTAGAATATGTTGCAAGCTCTTATGATCGGTGTGGACTGTGCATTTGGTTCCGTACAGATAGTGCCTCCAGATTTTTAATGCAAAAACTACGGATCCGAGTTCTAGATCATGGGTGGAGTAATTTTGCTCGTGCTTCTTCAGTTGTCTTGAAGCGTAAGCAATCACTTTCTGTCTCTGCATCAACACAGCTCCCAACCCTTTGTGTGAGGCGTCACAGTAGACAACGAAGTCTTCATTACCTTCTGGTAAAGATAGAATGGGTGTACTGCATAATTTCTGCTTGATGGTCTGGAATGCAGCTTCTTCCTTTTCTCCCCATACAAACTTTATGCCTTTCTGAGTTAGTTTGGTCATTGGTTTAGCGATCTTAGAGAAGTCTTCGATAAATCGTCGGTAGTAACCGGCAAGTCCTAGGAATTGACGAATCTCCTTTGGAGATGTGGGAGATGTCCAATCTTTCACAGATTCGAATTTCGCCGGATCAACTTGGATTCCCTTGTCGTCAATTACATGACCAAGAAAGTGTACTTTTGGGATCCAAAAATCGCACTTTGAGAATTTTGCATACAGCTTTTCTTCCTTAAGCAAATTTAGCACTTGAGCCAGATGTTCTCCGTGTTCTTTCTCATTCTTGGAATAGATGAGGATGTCGTCAATAAACACTATTACGAACTTATCCAGGTAGGGTCTGCATACTCGGTTCATAAGATCCATGAATATGGCTGGTGCATTAGTTAGTCCAAATGGCATGACTTGGAACTCATAATGACCGTATCGTGTCCTGAAAGCTGTTTTTGGTATGTCTTCTTCTCTGACCTTCAATTGATGATACCCAGATCGTAAGTCGATCTTGGAGTATATACTTGATCCTTGTAGTTGATCAAATAGGTCATCGATTCGTGGTAACGGGTAGCGGTTTTTCACAGTTAACTTATTCAGTTCTCTGTAATCGATACACATTCGGAATGAACCGTCTTTCTTTTTGACAAACAATACTGGGGCTCCCCAAGGTGAGGAACTGGGCCTTATGAAGCCTTTATCTGACAGTTCTTTGAGTTGTTCCGCGAGTTCTTTCATCTCGGTGGGTGCTAAGCGGTAAGGTGCTTTAGCTACAGGTGCAGCTCCTGGCACCAAGTCTATTTGGAATTCCACTTGACGAGTCGGAGGTAATCCTGGCAAGTCGTCTGGAAAGACTTCGAGATAATCACGGACGATGGGTACATCCTTGATCTGTTTCTCCTTAGGTTTCTCTTCCTGATCTGTTTTAGAAATATGTGCTAAAAAGATAGGGCATCCTTTTAGTAGATATTTCTAGGCTTGGGTGCACGAGATTACACTTAACCTAGTATCGGCTTTATCCGAGTTTCCGTCTCCTCGAATAATTAGGTCTGTGCCTCCCCATGGGATGCGGACTAGTTTCTCGTCACACACAATGGTTGCATGGTACTTGGCTAACCAGTCCATACCAATGATGACGTCAAAACTACTTAGTTGTATGGGTATCAATTGAATATCAAATGGGTGGTTCTGGAGGTTTAGAGTACAGCCTCTTATGATGGCGTTTGTTTCTATGATTTTTCCGTCTGCTAGTTCAACTCTGTAGCAATTATCTAGTGGGGTTGGTAAAATGCCTAGCAAGCTACCAAATTCAGTGGATACGAAACTCCTATCGGCTCCCGTATCGAATAAAATATTTGCATAGCGACTATTTAGAAGGAACGTACCAGTAACTACATTGGAGTCGGGGTTGGTCCTGTTCTCTCCTATGACATAAACCCTGGCGGGTGCTCCGCCTTGACTTTCATTCTTACGCTTTGGACAGTCAGGTCTGATGTGTCCAATTTCTCCACAACCAAAGCAATGGATTTCCTTGCGAGCCATGTTTCCACTGCCTGTGAGCTGGCGGTTTCCTTGGTATCCACTTTCACGGGAATTCTGTCTGTTGCCATTGTGGGGCTTGTTGTTGGCACTGAAATTGTTTCTGTTGGTCGGGTCACGTGCATTGCTCTGCTCGGGTCTTCTACATCCATTAGTGGAGTAGTGATGGAAATTACACTTGGGGCATCTGGGTTTGTTTCCTACGTATAGCGGTGGTCCTGAGGAAATAGCACTGCAGATTTGACTCAAGCCTTGCCTCTTGGGCTGTTGAGTCTGAGGATGATGACGGTAGTTATCATCGACTTTCCTCTTGTGTTCTGCCTGTCTAGTCATATGATCAAGACCACGTTTGTCCACTAGTTCTGTGGCAAACTCGATGGCACTCTCGATGGTAGTAGGTCGAGATGCAAGCACACTGTCGTGAACAGAGTCGGGAAGTCCACTAACGTACTTTTCTATCTTATCCGCCACTTTCGGGTACATGCGGGTACACATCAAGGTTAGTTCTTGGAATTTCTGGTTGTAGCTTGTGATATTGAAGTTGATGCACTTGAGATTCCACAATTCAATCTCCAGCTTTTTGATCTCGCTACGAGGACAGTATTTCATGGTGAGCTTTTCCTTCAACGCAGTCCATGTCATTCCATAAGCTCCATCGTGTCCGAGGGTAGCAACTTGTGAGTTCCACCATGTGAGTGCATGTTCCAAAAGAGTACATGTGGCGAACTTCACTTTGTTTTCTTCGGTGCAGTCACTAATACGAAACACCGTCTCGGTCCTCTCAAACCATTGCATGAGCTCGACTACCCCTTCCTTGCCCTTGAAATAGCAGGGTTTGCATTTTAGGAAGTCAGGGTAAGTACATCCTCGAGCTTCGCGGTTGCGGTTATTAGAGTTTTCACTGTCTCCATGGGTTCCGCTGGGGCGGTTTTCCCTGGCAGCTAAGGCGTCAGTAATGCCTTGCTCAATCAGTACTCTGAGTTGTGCATCAGATATGGTCGTTGCAGGTGTTTCTGCGGCGTTTGGGCGTACGCGTCTTGGTGGCATTTTCTATAAGAAAATTTCTGAGATTCGTTAGTTGATAAAAGATGGTTATATTAAACTGCATGGGAATGTCTATGCATAGAATTCACAACAAATTTGATAATCCGTTAAGAGTTCATAATAATATAAATGTAACCAAACAAATGAACAGTAGCATATCATTCCTGTGAACAATAATATAGTACAAGTACAACCGATCTAAGACAGGGTCATAGCAACCTGTCTGAAATAGTGGTACATATGTTTGTGATACAACCAAAAGATATCCTACCTACTAAGGTTAGGTACTACAAATACATCAGAAAAGGAAATACAATACAAAAGAGATAAATCATGAGAGCTGAGATGCAACTCAGTGCTTGTCATGATGTACAACTAAACATCTACCCTACACTAGTGTGGCTGCCTGCAGGTGCAGATGGTCCAACTGGTGGTGCATGCCTGTCCTGCATACGGATCACAGCACTCCGGGTCTCTCTGGTGTATCTCAGCGCCTCAAGTAGCTGCTGCTGGCGGGTAGTGTCGACACTGCGTAGCTGCTCAGTCTCTATAGTAATCCCCTGGTGACGGAGATCTGCTAGGTCCACGAAGGTCCTGAAGGTGTCCTCCTGTGAGTAGATGGCGGCTCGAGTCTCGTAGGAATGACTCTCCAACATAGCTAAACGGCAACGAAGGTAAGCTACCTCATCCAATAGCCAATGTATGGTCTCTCTGGTGGTATATGACTCTCCGACCATGGCCCAATAGAGAGAGTCTAGTCTCTCCTGGAGCACGGCGCGACCCTGCTGGTCCGCCTGTAGTAGAGAGTGAATGAGAGTGGTGTCCTGTGCCTGTCGGGCTGTAAGTGCATCGACCTGTGCCTGAAGGGCACTAAGTCTAGCCTGCCCGACTCCTGAACCCTCTCCGACCTCATAGGTCGAATCGGTGATAGGGTCATGCCTCCTCTTACGAGGTGGCAAGACGCTGGTGGGGTGAGTGCGAGGTACAGAAGGTGGTGGTGGTAGGAAAGGTACGACCTGGTCCGCCTCTCTGGGAGGGGATGCAGGTACTACAAGGAGGGGTGTAGTAGGAGGTGCAGTGGGTGGTGAAGGAGTAGGTGAATCTGTGAGTATGATGACCCCGTCCTGCTGGTCATCTCGGGACTCCGTATCAGATGTAGGTCCAACTAACACTGATGTCGGTGATAAGGGTGTGATGGTAGGAACCATAAGCTCCTCGAAGGTAGTAACAACAGTAGGCGTCGTCATGATATCTGAAAGTAATATTTTATAGTTTTGAGCAAGTTTTCAACTTACACAACATAAAATGTTTTCATGATGCATATGGGATGTGGTTAAAAAAAGCTTTTAACCATGAGGTAAAAAGTATAAAACAGATACTTATGTGATTTATTTGCCATGAGGAAATAAATCAATGTGAGGTTAGCTCATAATAATATGCATGCTCTATAATGCCATATGCCTAACTTATAGGTTCCCAAAAATCAATTTTTCTTTTCAAACTGATTTTTATGTTCAGTTATAGTCCAGTTTAAAAATTCCATTTCTTAAAATTTTTAAGTCTTTGATCTGGTTCTCTATAACTATGCGCTCTGATACCATTCTCTGTAACACCCCCAGATTGATCAAATGCAGCGGAATAATAGTTGGGGTGTTACTTGGGTGGATCGACAGCACATAGCATATAGAGCGATGATCATAAAGTCATTTAAAAACATATTACATGAATTAATCGTACACATTGTATCTTATTCAAAAGAAAACCACATTTATTGAAAAACAGAATTAAATATCCCATCCCAATGGTCAACATGATGCTTTCCTATAATGCTGGAATCCAATGCATGAACCTGCTTACTTTCCTGAGAAAACATGAAAGTAAAAATGTGGGGGTCAACACGAGGTTGGTGAATTCACAGGTTTAATTAAATAAAATATTAATATGCAAAGCATCACGAAGGTAGCAGGACATCACAGCCCAATACTACAGTAGTTCCTACTGCCCTGTAATAGAAGCTAGACATGATTTTCAGTACGCCCATTGGGTCTATCCTGATGTTTGTTTCCCTTAATCCGACAATGACATAAACCTGCTGCTTGGCCTAAGCATCACGTGACAGCTGATCACGACAGGCCGGGTATTGTCAATACCCGAATAGTACTATCCATACATTTCGCGCTACACTATTAACTATTACAGTCCACGGGAATGGGGCAACAATAGGCAATAAATTGTTGTTGTCTGTGCATGCTTGCATAAAAATAAAAGTTGGCATGTTTTCTCCCCCAGTTATAAAATAGTAAAGATGGGGCCATGAACTCACCTTAGTGATAATGTGGTAGTGAGGATGATGTCACAGTATAGTCACGTACTGGAGAAATTACCTAAGTAATTTGAATGTCTCAGTGAATGTAGAAATAATTATGCATGACAATGGGTGCATATGAAAAATGTATGATCACAGTTTATAGCTTGATACGTTGGCTTAATTTATTCTCAATAAATTAAGGATGTGTTTATATATATTGTTTTCAAGGAAATAATATATATTAATGTACGAGTTTATTAATTTGTGTTTAAGGAAAAAGTATAGTAAATTAAATAATTCCACAAGTTTTATTTAATTTAAATGAAGATTAAACTTTATACCTTGTTCTGTTTTTAAGGTTTCACAAAAGAGATGGTTAAATGATTTTGTTAATATCGTATGGTTGTAATTTAATTTAAAATAACCCGTCTTGTGATAACCCTTTTTAAGTAATTAAATTGGGATTACACTTGTAAATAATATATAGTTTAGAAATCATATATATTTTCATTCGTTATAGTTATTACATCGTTAGTCCTTGTCGGTTATCCCATATAATAAAAACGCCCCTAGGGCTTGATAAACTTTCGGGAAATGGCAAAATACCCCCCTCCAATCCCACGGCATGAAAATAAGTGGGATTAGGGTTTGATTAAAGTTTCAAAAACGTCACAAATGGCCCTTGTAGTTCACTAGTACACACGGTTTGATTTTTGGTACCCTCTAGTTTCAAAAACATCATAACCGGCCCTTGTATTTTATATAAGTCACGAAAATGATTAAGGTTTCTCTTGTTTCTCAAAACTGGCCATATCTTTTGGAACTTGTCACAAATGGCCCAAAAAGTTATTTGTTAAAATCAAATGGGTTAAAGTGGCCCATTTAAGTCACGGTTTGTGTGTGTTTAAGCTTAATGGGCTTAAATGGCCCAACAAGGGTCTCGGTTCATTTTAATTAGGTTTTACCAAAGTTAAATAAATTTTACCGAGTAGTAAAAGTAATAAGTGAAGGTTTCTATTTTAACATTACCACTTTTGGGTCCAATCTTTCACCAATATACATAACCGGCACAAAAAGTAACCCTTTATTTCCTTTAATGGGCTACACGGCCCATTTAACATTCGGTTAAGGTAAAATGAGGTTGGGCTTGGTAAAACTTGGTGGTAACTTAGTAAATATTAATTTTCTCACTAATGGGCTTGTGTTAGTTTACTATATGGGCTTATATATATCCGGCTTATATTTCTTTTTATTACCACTAGGCTTATATAGGTTCGGCTTATATTTTTATTACCCCTAGCTTATATAGTTTCGGCTTATATTAATTTTACACATGAGCTTATATAAATTCGGCTTATATTAATATGGTCACGTTTTCAAGTTAGCTTATAATCCAAAGGTAGTATTCGGCTAAAAAATGATTTACACATAAGTTTAACTTAGTGTGATATGTATAAGTTCAAAACAATTTATGGGAAGGGAAACTAGCTTATAAGCTCTTATTAGTACGCGGCTTATATGTTTTAAGGCAAAGGAAATTGCTAACGCTCCTATAGATTCACGTACACTTATTTTTAAGGATTTATCATGTAAGGCTTCCCAATTTTTATTTATGCCGTGTGTTTATAAGTTACCTAGAGTGGGATTAAGAACTTTTACGTGTGCATGTATACTAACCTTATTATGTTTATCATGGGGATGCATGAAACGCATAAATGAATAAGGAAAAGTATAGGGAAGTTCATGCTTACTTGTTTTGGCCAAAGTGTAGACGAAAGGTGATGGAGATGAGGCGGCTTATATTCACACGAGTCTTAGGAGACTTTACTTCAAGTCTTCAATGCTAGATTCGGGTAGTAAATGTGATAGGTTGAGGTTTGTTTAGTCTAGGTGTTTTGTGAGGATTTGATCCGAGTGTTTGTGGTGAGGGAGAGTAATGTGTGTCTCAAGGTTATATGTAATCAAGGTGAAGCAAGAGAGGAGTGGTTTAGGAATGAGACACGGCAAGAGAGAGTAAACCAAGATTTTCTAGCTTGGATTTGTACACTAAGGTACATAACCTTAAATGTCCCAAAATGTACAAGTTTGGTAGGGTTTGTGAAGGTATGCCGTGGCATTTGAGGGTTCCAAGAAGAGTGGGAAGATGTGTATGTAATAATAGGTTTAAGGTTGTACAAAAGTTATGTGTGGTGTGGGATGGTTACACGGCTAAGACAAGGAAGAGAGGTGATGTGTATTAGCTTCCTTAATCATCCTCCAAGTACATTTCTTTAAATGTTAGCTTAGTACAAATTACCCATGGTTTAGGAAAGGGAAAACCAAAACCGGCGGTTTTGGGTATTTGTTAGGGTGGGAAAATATATTTTGTGTATTAAGTTGTTAATATAAATGTTAAGTTATAAAAGTTTGTAAGATTTTAGTGAAAAGGTTTGTGGTTAAGTATTTATATACGGGTATGAATAGGTTGGGTTCGTTTTGCACATTAGTCGGGTTAAAATATGTGTCAAATGATTTTAAGTCATAGTAATGTGAGTAAGCCCGGGTTTTAAGTGTTCAAGTTACGTTTAGTGCCTTTTTGGTGAAAGAATGGTCCCTAGGTAGTTATATTAGTACATTTACGTATAAAATATATTCATAGTATGATTTATTAAATAATCATATGTAAAAGTGATAGTTAGGGTTGTCTGAAATCATTTACTGTAAAAATATATATATATATATATATCTTATTTAAATTCACCATTGCTTATACATTTATAATTAGGCAATCAGTCATATACTGTGATCATGACGTTGTTCTTGGAGAAAAATCAGTGGGATGCATGCAAGTGATCATATATTTCAAAAGACTCAAAGTCCTTTATATTGGGTCACTTGTTGTCCTGTATGATTACTGAAATATAATCGTACAAATGTAGTCACACTTTTGTAATAAAAGTGCATAGTCACAATAAAATTGTGATAAAATTGCTTTCCTGATAAGATGATGCATGCTTATGAAATGCATGGGATGGTTCAAATGATTCATGCAAAGAAAAGTGGTATAAAATATTTAGATATCATGAAGTGACGTACAAAATGTTCACAAGTCAAAACCTGAAATTCTCAGGTTTTACACTAGTTAAGTCCTTTTAGTCATGTCACGTTCTATGTCCTTTCAGTCATGTCACGTTCCATGTCCTATTCAGCCATGTCATGTTACATGATCATTTCAGTCATGTCAGGTTTATACCTATCAGCAACATTATGTCTTAACTAGAAGACAAATTATCCATCAGCTTATTTGTCTTTTCAGTTTACGTGTTCTTTCAGTTCTTATAACTTCATCAGCCTATTACCTTTAATTCGAGGACGAATTTCTCCTTTTTAGAGGGGAAGAATTGTAAAACCACAGCATTATCGCATCCTTAATTCGAGGAAGAATTATTTTTTTTAGAGGGGAAGAATTGTAAAACCCGCATAAAATACCATTAAATTAGAACTTTTATTATTTAAATAATTCATGACAAGTATATAAGTATATAAAATACGACATGACAAGATATAACAAGAAAATAAAAATCATAAATTTACGACACGCACGAGAACACAAGTTAAGACATGAAATAATAAAACGGGCTTTATGTTAAGCATAAGCTTTACAAGGTTAATCTAAGCCCAAGGACCAGCCCATTAGCAAGTTTAACCAACAAAACACATTTTCATTTTCTCATCCTATCAGTCATGCCACTTCTATTTTTGTAACAAAGATATACACCAAAAAAATAGTGAATATAGACGTGTAAAAGTAAAAAGTTTTAAAACGACTAAATAAACATTGTACCCCGAAAGTTTCGAACAATCGGTTATCATTGTTATCAATATAACACATGATCCTCACAAATATCGATAATTTAAAGGCTTGCATTTTATATGGTAGAAATAGTCAAAAGAAATATACGTTTTAATGCCCATAAAAACAATTGCTCATTTCCTCACTTATCCATCCATAATGCGTGTTTTATACCCATTGATATACTATAAGGTATAAACATTGGCAATATAAATCTCACCATGTTTACTAAACGAGGAAGATGAATTAAATCAAGTTAGAACGAGCTATCATTCAAGATATGTCAGATTTATGGCTTCGTTTATTTTGTGATCGTTTGGGGTATGCTTAGGCAAAGGTCGATCGCGTCGTGTTCCGAAAGACGGTTCGGGTTCGCTAGCTAGTACCTATAGTTCAATTCGTCGGTTACAGTGATTATCGCTAATTCGTCCGTATAGGCATGGATTTGGCGTTTCAATCGCGTCTCGCCGAATTTAAGCGCTCGTGTTTGAATTGGTGTTCACACTCGTTTTTGTTTCGGTTTTGATCGTTTCGTCTAGCCAAAGGTATATTTTGATCATTCATCCCTCATCTCAATATGAAATCATAAGCTTCATGTTATGTGGTAACATGACCTTTATGTTAATAACATGATCTTGGTTTATGAAAATCCTAGTCGAAGGTGAGCATTTTCGATGAATCGAAGTGGCGTGCTTTGAACGTGATAGTATGATGTTTCTATTTAAACATATAAATGACATGGTTTCCGGATGTAATTAACGCTAATATTTAACTTGAAAATCAGTTTTATAAATAAAGTTATGTAGTTGTATTTGGAACCATTGTCTGGTATAATATTGTTCACATTAGGAAGATGATGGAGGCTTCATAGTACTTTCTATACATGCATAATCTGACAAAATACAAGTCCTAGTCAACTGGAGATTGTAATATACAATGTCACTATTAAGAAAATTAACTTATATGGCAAAGCTAAAAGTAGTGGAAATATTTACGAATGATGTAAACTTTACATTAAATTAATATGAGACTTATTTATAAATAAGATACCGTAGTTAATCATTATGAATTTAGAAAATCATTAAAGAAAGAAAAACACGTTAAAACACGAACAAGTAACTTATTACGCGTCCGTTATTTATGTAGTAACCGTGAAGTCGGAGTAGATCTTTCAGCTTTCAGTCTTATTTCATTACTTGACACGAGGTACGGATTTTCCGTCCTTTCAGTAAGGACTTCCCTTATATGCATGATTAGGATTTATCGTTTGCAGCCAAATGTTTTCCCTAGCACATGTTATAAATAATCTAAAAATTATTTTAATAACTAAGATATTGCCTGAGCCTTATATACAAGCATGACCAGTTAGTAGTACTAGTTACAAAGGTACCGTAACCATGACACTTGAGGCACCGGTGTCATGACTCACCTGCGGGAGAGTGATATCCCGCAGCGTTCCACTCAGCTCAGCTTGGCCATTTTATCAGTATTATTAGTGGGGCGTATGGATGCATCCTAGGCTTATCAGTTTATAGTTATCAGGTGAATTTGGTGTGTGCTCTACGTCCTTCACATCGGAGTTGATCCATCCACCCATCACAGTATTTAGAGGTCACCCCTCTACAGTTATTTAGAGGTCACCCCTCTACAGCATGACGAGGTTACCCCTCTATTTATTCATGCAGCAGTTGTTACAGCACATGACCTATATAAGCTCTTGGCAATTAAAATACAGTAAATGCATGTTTTCAGATTTAACAGATATTAGTTCAGCTTTATTATTTATAATTCAGACTCTTCAAATTATACACAGATTTTCACTGCAACTTTACTCATCAGTCTTACAGCTTTGGTATTTTTATCATTTGCTTCATTTCAGTATTTCTTATCATGTTTTATATCCGTTTACTGAGCGTTATGCTCAGCCGTAGTTTCTTTCACGTTCTAACGGTAGGTACACCAGGACGCTCTTAGGATTATGAGAGCATGTATTTGGATGGAAGCTATCCAGACTTCTTACTTTATGCACTTCTTACATTATTCTGCTTTTTTGGACATTGTTTAGTCCTTTCCCTCATTATTTACTTTTTATGTTTTGAGCTTATGTTTGGACTAGACGAGTACCCGCGCATAGTGGCGGAAATTTATAAAGCAGATAGTTAACGATATGCGATATAGCAGTAAGTGTTTCGTGTCTCTTCCTATAACGTTATTTTTAAGCAGCATGAGTCGATTCCGATTGTAATGATAAAAAAATAAAGCATTGTATCTAATAGCCAATGTTGTGCATAGCGTTGAGAGTGTAAATTTTTTGACAAAAATACTCGAAGCTCATAAAAACAACCTTAAATAATACCATTGTTATTTCTTTTTGAAAATTATTAAACACCAAATAAGTCTTTGCATAATATGTATGTAATGCTAACTAGTTTTAGAGATGACGCTTCGAAAGTCTTGTCTATTATGATTTTTCTTATAGAGGTTTATTTGTTGTTCGCTGGTAGCTACGTGGCTTCACTATTATAAAATCCATATACGTATTATGAATTATCCTTGTAAGAAAGGGAAAACAATCCCTCTTACGTAAACTTGATGATGTACTTTATTATGTATCCGTATATGTATTAATTGGGAAATGTACAAAGGGTTTTGAATATAAAGACTAATCATTCAATCAATTTGCTAAGACATCATAATCTAAATAACATTTTCGTACCTCATCGTGACTGAAAAAACACAAGGTGGATCAGTTACGCCCAACAAAGACGCTTGCAATTTGAATACATACTTGAAACAGTAAACACTAACCGTGAATGTCCATTCCTCATGTGAATGTCCACCTTTGGTGTTACTGTTAACTTACTTACATGAAAGAAGTCTCAAACGTAATTAACAAAAATCTCGATAAGGGACCACGTCGTGGTTCTTTTTTATAATACTTTGACAAATTATCGTGTTTAACAATATCACTATAGCTAGTCCGCTAATTTGTCATATATCCTTACTTTACTATGGACGTGATTTAAGTTATATATTGTGTATATGTCTGGACTTTAGATTAAATCTAATTTAGATAAATTATATTCCTTGGATCTTGTTTGCTAACAGCTAGATATCATTTTTGTAAACGAAACATTTAGATCTGGTGTTCCCACACAAAAGTTTGGGGTTAGGGTTAGCTGAGGGAGAACTATGTAAGTTGATGATCTCGGTTACTTGCCTTCACTCTGCCTCGAGTGTTAGAAAAATATGTGTCAAACATAGACTACGTTAATAGATTGCTATTCGAAATTATGAACTGTGAGCTTTCAAGTTTCAACATGCATAAACACACGCAAAAAAACATATTTCGGCATGGCAAGGATTCAAATAGGGGAAGCTAGTTAACTTTGAATAAGATTGTGCTTCTTGCTACTACCTACATTAGTAAGGTTATAACTATCAGTCAAGGTTCATTCTAATAGACTAACATGGCTGAGCATCAGCTATCTAAATTCGGAGTATGAAATATCAGTATGTCAAAATTATAGGGGCAGTTGAAATTACATTGAACATAGTCCCAATCAAATGGTTAACTATAATCAGAGTATGAAAAAATAGACACGAAGAAAATCAGCCACACAAAATACGGATTAATTTCTTGCTAACCCAAAGGCGTCAGATCATTCAGTGGTATATTTTGGCTGCACTGCAAAACCTTTGAGTAAGTTTTGTTATTTAAATTCTACTTGTTTCTGTTGGGTTTATCAATAGGTAATAACCTAAGGTTGGAGGTGCAAGAAGAAATTTGCACAAAGGAGTGTGAGTGACGGGGGACATACACTCCCATAAAATTAAAAGACCGAGACTAAGATTCGCTTCATTTCATTCCAAGTCTTCGCAGCCTCTAATTCTGATTATGCGCTTCATGCAAGTTCGGTAATGTAAAAAATTGAAACCTTTTAAAGTTGCATGTCTGACTATACAAAACAATGGTGTTAGTGTTTGTATCACTAACAAACTTGTTCCTGTGAATATATGATATCAAAACATGTTAAAGAAGGACGACATGTTTCTAGGAATAGTTCAAGCAGCAAACTAAGACATGTGTCTTCATTAATACCATTGAGCCAAGTTGAAATATTGGAAAATTGGCAAGTCTGTAAATTTTGGCAGCCTTACATAACCGCTATATGCCACCAATTATAAATTTCCATTAACGTGTTCATGTTATTATGGCTCTTCGTGTATGAAATTATTTATATGAACACCTGCTTAGACCTAAAATAAAGATACCATTATTTTATTTTTTTGTGATTTGTTATGCAACATTATAACTCAAAGCAAAAGGTTATCTAGAATTTTACGTAAAGAAACAACGCAACCACAAATGTGAACCAACCACACCCACTGAACCACAACCCCCGAACAACAACCCTTAACAAGACCCCTTGATTCCTTAAAGGCTTGAACCATGATCACACATTTCAGCATTTACGTGTCAAAATGAGAACTTTTTGTCACAATAATTTACTATGTATAAGTCTTCTACCTAACATATATGTACAAGATTGTCATTTAAGGGCCAATTGAAGAAGCTATATTTCACAAATTAAGATAAAAGGTTGGCTATCTGTAACACATATATATTTCCATTAAGAAATTTTTGCACTAAAGCATACAACAGATACGCTTTGTCACTGTCTTGTTCAGATTCGAATGTGTCAGCACAACAACATGATCATATATAAGTACAATTCACAATCACCATAAATAAAAAAAGTATAAAAACACCAAAAGTGAAAATTACAAACCTATAGAATCATAGAATATTTACATAACCTTTACATTTTAGTTCTAAAGTACAACCACCTGACCGACCACACAAATCTAAACCATATACCCTTAACTTGTGACCCTTTGCTAAGATATACAACTAAATTGCGATACGCTATAACACAAGTCAACCGCTGGTAAACTTACTACCGTAAACTACCGCCTACCTGGACTACTTCACAGATCCATACGACCATACCTTAAAACAACCATCACAAGAACCATACCAGAAAACTGACTATTGAAACCATGTGTATGGAGTGAATGGCTGGAAGACGGGATACATTATATCCAGAACGGCGGGCTGAGATGTGAAGGAGGAGGATCAAGGTGAAACCTCAAGAATAGCATTGACATATATTCTTTTCATTCGTCATTTTTATTTCTTGTGAATGCATCCACAGGAAGGTGGTTTATATAGGCCAAGGAATTTTAAGATTTAAGTTTCAAACTATTGCATCTTTCGAGCGTGTGTGTTTTAATTGTGTGATATTGTTTCCTTAGACTCTCACACGGTATTACTATGTATACAACATTGGCTTAATTTGTTTGGTTTTTCACACGGTATTACTATGTTTACTATGATTGGAATATTGATTTGTTCAACCACAGAGGTTTTATTAAAGTTGCCTAATTTGTTTGGTTTTTCAAGTTTCAACATTCAACTTTCAACAAATGGGATAAACCCTTTATAGGGTATATAGATTACCGATGTTTGACTCCGGTATATCATTTATGGTCAGTTAATGTTTTAGGACATTTACCTTATGCTTTGATGACACGCCATAAATACACGTAACGGTCCAGTTATCCAAGTGGGGTGTTACACCATCTCTATTAATGTTTTGTTTCGCCTTTCTGCCACACCATTTGGTTGTGGTGTGCCTGGCATAGTATATTGAGCACATATGCCATGACTTTCGAGGAACTTTGCAAAGGGACCAGGACATTGTCCAGATTCATCATATTTTACATAATATTCACCACCTCTATCGGATCTTACGCTTATCACTTTTCTATCTAGTTGCCTCTCAACCTCGTTTACAAACACCTCGAGGTCATTTATAGATTGAGTTTTTTCATACAGCAAAAAGACATACCCATAACGTGAAAAATCATCTATAAAGGTGATAAAATATTTTATCTAGTGTAGAATGGAGTATCAAATGGTCCATAAATATCAATGTGTATAATTTCAAGGAGATCGATGCTTCTTGTGGCACCTTTCTTGCTATGTTTGGTTTGCTTTCCCTTAACGCATTCCACACACAAGCCAAAATCAGTGAAGTCTAGATTTGGTAGAATCTCGCTTTTCACCAATCTTTGTAACATTTCTTTGGATATATGACCCAAATGTTTATGCCACAAGAATGAAAAATTTTCATTCACCATACTACGTTTTATTCCAACATTATGTTCAACAGTAAGTAGAGATTGAGAAAAAACATCATCAAGTTTTAATTTATATAAATTATCAACAAGAATACCATAACCAACAAAAGATTTATTCTTATATAAATTAAAACGATCATTTCCACCACCAAAAGTATATCCACTAACATCAAGTCTCGGAATAGAAATTAAATTTCTAGAAATTGAAGGTACATAGAGAGTATTCATTAGATCTAAGTGAAACCTGGTATCTAACTTCAGACGATAAGTCCCTACGCCTTCAATCGGGGACTTCATTCGGTTCCCCATAAAGAGAAAATTATTAGTTGGGCTTATGGTTTGGATTGTAAGGAATCCCTGCATAATATTGGAAACATGAGTAATAGCACCAGAATCAAACCACCAAGTATTAGAAGGAACTTCAGACAAATTTGATTCGAAGCATACAGAAACATAATGTATACCTTTCTTTTCGAACCAAGCCTTACGCTTGAGACAATCCTTTTGAAAATGCCCCTCTTTCTTGCAAAATTTGCATTTGTTGTCCCATTGTTCCTTCTTTTCACCATTAGCAACCTTCGAGGTTGTAGTATGTTGCTTCTTCTTAAAGTTCTTGGGTTTTTGGTTTGAGCTTCTTATCAACTCCTTGATTCACCAAGTTAATGGAGTGAACTCTTTGTTTCTTTAGTCGTGATTCCTCTTGAATAAGCTTATTAGACAGTTCATCAATATTCCACTTATCCTTTCATGTGTTATAATTGATGTGGAACGGTCCATATTCAGAAGGAAGTGAATTCATAATGAATTGCACCAAGAAAGAGTCGTCCACATTCATACCCAGTGTTTTAAGTCTTGCCGCGTTATTGGTCATGTCAAGGACATGTTACTGCATACTCTTTGAACCATCAAATTTCATGGTGGTGAGTTCAGCCATAAGTGTCCCTCCTAGTGCTTTGTCAGCAGAACGAAATTTCACTTCCACTAGCTTAAGAAAATCTTTAGCATTCTGATTTTCTATGCCAAGAAGACTAGGCTTAATGTTGTTGGCAATTGACATCAGCATAAAATTCAAGCATAATTTGTTAGATCTTGTCCATGCCTTATGGTATGCTTTTTGAACCTCTGTACTTTTATTTGTAAGGTCAGCAGGCCTATACTCCAATAGCGTCAAGTCAAGATCCAAAGCACCTAAGTGGAAAGTGACTTGTTCGCTCCATTCGGAGAAATTCACATCGGTAAACAAGGTAACAGAAGAGGCTTGAGAGTGAAGGCTAATTGCTGAAAAATTGTATACACTTACTAATTAAAACTTATACGAGATATATAAATATAATATATACTATTGGTTTCATTTGGGTAAACACAACATTATATCATCATCATTATTAGAATGCAATGAAACTTAAAAGAAAAATAGAATATATTTCGTCAAATATATAAGCTTCTTTGGATAACTATATACATATGACAAAATATACTATTTTTTCATCTTTGAGATTATTAGTTATAAAATAATAATTTTCCTTTGGGTAAAATTAATAATTTCTATCAACTAATAAAACATCTATAATAGCATTCTTTAAGATAAAGTAACATCATATGACTTGAATTTGAAATCAATTTGATCACTTTGGTGACTAACAAATTAATATCATTATAATGTCATACAATTAATAACAAACTTTAGTATAAAATTAATTGAGTTAAAAAAACATATGAATGTTATAACTAATATAGTTTTGAAATAATGTGTTGGAAATATGTTTTTACGTATTTAGAAAGGATCGGTCACTCCAATGATATTGGGCGCGTGATCCAATATAGCCCATATAGCCCACATGTAGGGTGGGCTATATAAACCCCCTCCTAGCATGTTAGGAGGGGTTGGTCATTCACTTTTCACACACTTAATCTAATCTTTCATTTTTCTCTCCAACCTCTCTCTAGTTTCTCTCTCTACATCTTCATCTATCTCTCTCTCTAATAATCATCTCCATAGTTAGATAATCCAAGGATTACGATAAACTAACAAATGGTATCAAGAGCCACAGGATGATTGTATTGTTTATGTGTTTGTGTTCTTGATCTTTGTAGCCTTTTGATCCATTTAAACACACGTCCAAATTTTTTTTGTGTTTTTTATGGTTTTTTCTTGATACAAATCTTCTACATAGTTGTGGTAGGGATTTGGTATAGTTACTTTTGCTAAAAACACAAATTTTTTTGGTGTTTTGATCATTTTTTGGCTTAAAATCACGAATTGGTTGAGTTTTGTCCGAGAAAAGTGGGATTTATTCCGATCAGGTCATCGGAAAAGGGTTTATAGGACATTCCGATCAGTGTAATCGGAATAGGGTTTAGGGATTCCGATTTTGGTACATTCTGATTAGGTATTCCGATCAAGGTATTCCGATTTGGTATTCAGATTTGATATTCCGATTTGGTGCATTCCTATAAGGACATTCCGATTTGATATTCCGATTAGGGTATTCTGATTAGGATATTCCGATAGTGTTTATTCTGACAAGGGTATTCCGATTAGGTACATTCCGATCAAGGGTATTCCGATAGGACATTCTGATCAGCATTCAGATCTTTATTCCGATCAACATTCCGATAACCAAAAATTATTCCTTAAAAAATTTCAAACCGTGTGTAATTTTGTCTTGGAATTTTTGGTTTATCAAGAACAATTATTAGGGGATTTTAACATTATTTCTCGACTTCTACTCACAACAACAAACACAATTACTTTCTTTCATTGTTCGATCGATACGTAATCCTTAACTTCATTTATCATCGATTTTCAATGGATTCGTCGAATTCGACATCTCAAGAGGGAGACTTGCATCTCATGCAAAACACAGCTAGAGAAAGTGGTATAACGTTCTTTCGACTACTCCAGTCTCATCTAGTGACCATTTCTTGGTTTCAAGGAGGAAGCGAATTTCTGACACTCTTCGGTCAAGATCGTTATATATTCATCGATTCAATATTCCTCAACTTGAACCAACTAGCTGAGCAACTTCACAAAGAAGACTTTAATCACTCTGCATCAGCATCCGCATATCAAGCTCTAGTGACACAACTTACGCACTTCTTCAAATTCAACATTCTTAAGTCTGACAATTCAAGGATATGTCAATCATTTCTTCAGTACACACAAACAGAAATTAAAGAGTTCTGTGGTACATTGTTGAAATTAATGACATCGGTCTCGTCTTCGATTTATGAAAGATCTCGACTTCAGCAAGAGTATGATAATGGAGTGCAAGAATCTACGATGCAGATGCAAGAGGAGAATGATCATACGGTTGACAACTTGGAGCCTAAAGATTGCAAGAGCAAGGATTCGGGAGGAAAGCATGATACAAGCAGCATGTCAGGGATTGATGACACCATACCCGTATCTGACGAAGAGTCTACAAATATGGTACAAAGGAATGTGGTATATGATATCTATGCCGATGAACTACCGCATGTTGCACATTCCGAACCTAATTATGACAAACATGGGATGGAAAAGGGTGATAGTTTTACCACTTCAGATTCATCCGATGTGAGTCAAAATAGGGGAGAAATTGTTCAGAATGCTATAGTTCATCATGATAAATGATTTATGACTGCTTCTCTAACCGATTCTGATTCCAAGATTAAAGAGCTTGAAACAATTTTAGCTCGGCAATCTAAAGCTCTTGAGGATGCCAAAATTGAATTTTCGAAGAAAACGGATAAATTTGAAAAGTATATTGAAATCTTGAAAATTCAAACGTTGTTCTTGAAAGAAAATTAAATTAAAAAATTCAAGATTCTAAAGCTAAAAAAGATAACTTTGTGAGACAAATTAAGTCGCTTGAATCTAAGTTGGCATCCCAAGATGAATTGCTCAAAGATAATGAGACTTTAAAGGCTCAAGTACAAGAAAAGGTCTTTGCTATAGCTGCGTTGAAAAACGAATTGAGAAAAACTAAAGGATCTAGTGTGGATACTAAGCTTGAAAAACCATCAATCTTGGGGAAACCGCCTCAAATTCAGTCTGTTAGACAACCGACTGCATTTAGATCTGAGCGACCAAAATCCTCGAGACCGCGGTTTGACTCCCAAGTTGATATGGTTCATCTTTCTAGACCAGTCACTCCACTATCTAGGCCCAATGTGACTAAAACAGCTTTTGCAAGACCTAATCACATGATTGTTTCTAGCCTCCCTAGAAATAGTCTAAAGAACACGTCTCGAACTAGTTCAAATGATGTTCGCCATAAATTTGGTCTAAGGGAAGCTATTCAGAAGACACAAGTAAGAGATAGGAATTTTAAACCTAGTCAGATGCCTTCTAGATTACCCAACACTGCTAACCGTAGCATATCATATCCTAGGAGCATCAATCAATCATCTAGGAATTCTAGATCTTACTCGGACATTAAATATGCTACTTGTAAAACATGTATGAAATGTGTCTTTAAAGCCAATCATGATTCTTGTGTCAAGAAATTACTTAATGAGGTGAACTCCAGTGCTAGACTTAAATCCCAGTGGGTGGCTAAAATAAAACCCATGGGTAAAATGTGGCGCCCCACAGGTAGAACTTTCACTCTTGTAGGAAACGAGTGACCTTTAGCTAGGATTGTCTCCGATTCTACTAAGACTACTAGGGAGGAAATTGCAAAGGATGATACATCACTTAAGCTTGAACTTAAGGTTTTCTATAAAAGGAAACGTTTGCCAACTAAGACAAGTGATTCATCTCCTCAGGTCACCTCTGGCACGAGTAAGGCCAACTGTGAACCCCCACTTGCTTCTAAGATAGATATCGCTAACCCATATCAAAGCATGCAAATTCCTAATGAGAATGCAGGTACCAAAGTTGATGTTCCAAAAGAACGAAACGGTCCAATCGTTGTATACCGTTCAACTAAGGACACTCTTAGAATTTGGTTGCTGAAGAAGCAGATATCGGAGAAACAAATGTCTTAGGGGATTCATGGTTAAGCTTACCCAAGGACTTATAGTCACATCACAGACTATAACTCGATCTTCAATTAAAAGGGAAGCTTATCGCCGATGATAAACTTATCCTTACAACGAGAAATTAACTTTTCTCGGACATGAGCTAATATTAAAAACATTCGAAGTTTTTTAAGCTCATGCACAATGATTTACAGTTAAATATCAGACTGTAACTCGAACTTCATTTTTGGGAAAGCTTATCTTTAAAGATAGCTTATCCTCATAACGGGAAATTAATTTTTCTCGGTCATGAGCTTGTCTTAAAACATTCCAAGTTTTAAGCTCAGAAAGGAAAGTGTATCTTTTAAATAAGAGAACTTTTCATCATAACGAGAAATTCATCTTTCTCGGTCATGAGCTTTCCGTTAAAACAGTCAAAGTTTTCAAGCTCATGAAAACGACTTCTAAGCAAATGTCAGCTTGGGACTCGTCCTTCATTTAAAAGGAAAGTTTATCGCCGATGATAAACTTATCCTTAACAACAGGAAGTTTACAACTTCTCGGACTTGATCTCGTTTTGCAAGATATTCAACATCTTAAGCTCAAGTAATTGGTTTTCAAAACGTTGAACACAATTTTTCGAGAATTTCTCAAAAAGGTTTTTCTAAATCTTTCAAAATTGTGTGTTCAAAAATATTTTGATAAAAAGAGCATGTCTTCTGGAATCGATAATATTTACGATACTAGAAATGTCATTCAATAATGACACGGGGTTGTAAATAAAGTTCGAGCAGAAGTTCAAACGTTTTAAAACATGCTCAAAATGGTTTGCTATTATTTCAGATAGTAACCCGCTTTTCATACTCAAGTCAAGTATTTCACCAGAAAGCTTTGACTCAACAACAGGAATTAATTTTCTCGGGCATGGTTTACTTTATAACCATGTAAGGGATTGTGTTTACGTAATAACACAATCTAACACGAATATATGTACGTGTCAGTGCATTTATTAGTTAAAACAAGAGAAATCTTGTTTTTATGAAGTTATCATCTCCACCAACCGTAGCAATTTACATTTGATATCTACATACTCGACGATGCGACTACTCAAACGGTGACTACAACTCTTTCAATAGAACACGGGTCAACAATTGAGGGGGAGCAATTGTCCAGCATTCCGAATCCTTGATGCCGAGAGTGCCAAGTTCACATATTGGTGTCAAGACAATGATATCAATCATACACATGGAGTCAAGAGATAACTTCAGACGTGACGAGGTGACCAACATTCGTGAACAAGAACCATGTGAATCTTTCATATGATGTTCTTCATCATTCAGGTCCAACCTCGTAAATTGCTAATCTTGTGAATACATTATCATATATGATCTTTGCACGTGATAAATACCTTACACTTGTGTTTAAAAGGTATTTAATTTACGTTTCAAGTACACCCTCATTAATTTGAGGGGGAGCTTGTGAAAAGCATGAAGATAATTGGATTTGCATTTTCTTCCAGATTTTCTTAAAATGTTATTAAATCAATTGATATTAAAAACATCGATTGGGTTAATATTTTTAATATGGGGGAGAAGATGTGATTTAATAATGAGATCAATCAATTTAATGGTTTGACTTAACGTGCTAGCTCATCCCGACATGTGCGAAATGTTTTCGGATATCGTGGCATATGTTAAGGGGGAGCAAAATGGATTTGCACTTCAAAATGGATTTCATGGTGACATATACTTACCCAAAACCCATTTATTTCACGACGATAAAGATTGTGGTGACATAAGGATGGTAGGATAGGTTAAGTCCAATGATTCTTATAGAACCAGAGGAATCTTCCCAAGGACATTCCATAGCTAGAAATAGTAGTCCTTAGGAAAGATGGAGAAAGAATGTGAATGTAGCTGAATGTCGACCAAGTACTTAAGTTAGCACTGGAACAATCACAACAAGGTGCTAGTGATGACGTATTGGTAAGCATTAAAGGGGTTGAAGAATGAAAAAGAATTGTAAAGATAAAGGGTGTAAAGAAAGAAGCCCTCCTTACAACTTAGGCAGAAACCGGTTCAATACATATGCTATTAAGATCATTGTTTAATGATTCTTGATATTGAAGACAGACATCATGGACCCAGTGATGCAAGGCACAACCCATCCCATCTAACTCAGATATCTCTTAAAAGATATTTGTTTTAATCACACGGAGACAACGCATTATCTATTGATTTATTCACTCCGAATAAATTGGTATTGAAATGGTGGCACTCCTCTCCAGCCTCCGATCACTAAAATCCAAAATGCACTATTGAGTCTAGAGCCATTTGAGATCATCAAATATCTCATTAGGACACACTTTCATATTTCCTTGCTTCTTCACACACTGTGAAAAGTAAGAAAGATCTTAAGAGTCCTACGCAAAATCTTCATGATCTTGCCTGAACATCCGAGTAATACAAAAGTATTTACAATGAAGATTGAAATCCTTCTTGAGCGAATTTCAAAAAGCTCATGGTAAGTGACTTGTGCGATTCTTTATGAATCAAACTTGTGATAACTGGAAAGCAACAGTGGTTTAATTCTTAAATGAATTTAAACACGTTCCAGGCCTCTACGCAATATCTTAGTGATCTTGCCAGAACACTTAGAGTGATACCTTAGTGTTCACAGTGATGAGTGGAAATCCTTCTAGTGTTAACCTCACACAACACTTGGTAGGTAACTTGCAAGATTTTATACGAATCAAGCTCGTGACAACTAGAAAGCAACGATGGTGCGGTTCTTAATTGAACTTCACTTGTTCCAGGAACATGAATTGACGGCTTCAAATCATGCGGATATTATTATCCAAATGATTCACTCTTTATGTTCGCAGTCAGCTTTGGACGGTCGAATAAAGAGAACGGGTGTACCCGCGAAATCTTGTCAAGGAGGTTCTTAATTGAAACTACCTGCCACAAGTACGATATTTTATATCGTCCAACGGTCTTCACCGACCAGAGGTAAAATGCTACCGAATTAGAATGAAATGTTCAAGGCCATTTCATCCGTGTATATGTTTTGTTGCTAACTGTCTTATGCAGCGTAACAAGAAGGTGGCATTGCGGTGTACAATCCAGAAGAAGTCGTCACCACATGCTAATACTATATGCACTTAATACTTCATCAAATTCTAGAAAGTCTAAAAGTCAAGTCTTCCGCTGTATCAAACTCTGAAGCTTTCAAGAATTTTTAAAAAGTATAAGTGTGTGGAACATGAAGTCACGAGGAGGCAAATATCACAAGTGATGAATGCACAAGGTCAAAGCAAGGACACATGCTCAAGACCAAAGTCAAAGATCTCATCAATCATATTCACAAGAACAAAATCGAAGACTCAAGCATAGAATGCTAGGTTTAAGATTTTGTAAAATGGTGTGACCTTCCTTTGGGGGAGATTGTTGGAAATACGTTTTTCCAAGGAAAGTCTCGGTCACATCATTATTAGCATAGATCACGAGCAATAGACTATTTAGGACATTGTAACTTGGAGTGACCTCCCTTTGGGGGAGATTGTTGGAAATACGTTTTTACGTATTTAGAAAGGATCGGTCACTCCAATGATATTGGGCTCGTGATCCAATATAGCCCATATAGCCCACATGTAGGGTGGGCTATATAAACCCCCTCCTAGCATGTTAGGAGGGGTTGGTCATTCACTTTTCACACACTTAATCTAATCTTTCATTTTTCTCTCCAACCTCTCTCTAGTTTCTCTCTCTACATCTTCATTTATCTCTCTCTCTAATAATTATCTCCATAGTTAGATAATCCAAGGATTACGATAAACTAACATAATATAACATCAAATTAATAAACGGTTAACTTTAAAGTCATTAACTATAATTTAAATATAAAGATGTTACAAAATAATAATAATCAAAAGATAACATTCAATGTAATTACACATTTATTTTCAATTAATTTAATAATTATAAACTATAAGAAAAAAAAATGTTGCAAGAAAGCTCTACAAATTTAAAACCATTCATCAATTACAATCAAACATAAAATCATTTATTCACAACATAAAAAATACGTTAACAAATCATCCTTTCATGTTGAGCAACTATCTTTATCCACAAAAATAACACAATGCAACCATTATCATTTTGAAAAAATGTGTTAAAAAAAATCACGTGTCATATGCATGTTGAAAACTTTAAGAAATTCATGATTTTTTTTAACTTGTAATCAACTTTTATCGAGCGTAAGCGGTACTAACATTTATATTTTCATGCATACAACTTAATTATAGACATTATATTTTATTTATGAATAAATGATTAGTCAAATGTAACTTAAAACTTACGAGTAAATTTATTTGTCTCATTAAAAGAGTAAATTAATGTATTTTAATTTTCTCATACAAATGAAATCAAACTAATAGCAAACAGTTGGAAACTTAGAGAATACAAATATATTAATATCAATTAAATATATAAACATGTAATACTCGAATAGTCTTATTTTAGATAGCATTCATTCGCTTGATAATGTCCATTTATATTGCTTATTAATTTAATATAGCTTTATGTAAATTTGTAGGAAACAAACACAAGTAATCTTTAATTTAATTTACCACAAAATAAGATGAGTAAATATACGCAAACTATCATGGGTCAAAAAAATTAACATGTCAAACATACATATAATTAGAGAGTTGTTACATTATTTTAGTCATGCCATGTTTAATAATCATAAAACAATCATTCTTAATATAAACAAATGCATGTTTTCTTTTCCTTTTAGTCCATTAATCATCCGATCAACTCATATAAATTAACGTTAGAGAGGTTAGAAAAAAAAACAACTTCCATGTATATGTATTTTAATATCATCAAATCGTATAACTTCTAGGCATATCTTGTTAAACCGATTTGTAAGCTTGAGCAAAAAAACAATCATTTTACAACACATATATTCTTTATGATCAATAAATTGAGAATTATTATCTTATTTAAAACCTTGGATCTAGATACCACATGTAAGCATGTTTATATGTGTAAGCATTAGCATCAAATATTCATGATAAACACATTCAACTATTATTCCACAAGATCTTAGAATACGATAATAACCACACCAATAAGATGAAAATAAGAACAACATACCGAAAGCCGTAGCGGATGTTGTCATGATGTAGGCAACACTTGAACACAAATAGTTTCTCACCCTTAACCGACTTAAGTGTAGAGATCTTGATGGAGAGCTACAATGATTCTACTTGTATTTTTGTGTGTGTTGGGTAGGGAGAGGACTAGACATATATATAGTCTTAAGAGCTAGTATGTCCATCAATACTAGTCAAACAAAAACGGCCAAGACTTAATGTACCATTAGGAGTATTAATTATACAATTAAATTATTTGACTACATTATGTACATACTTGTAACCTATAATTTAAAATGATGATAATATCATGTCATAATTTTACACCATGATGCATGACATTATCATGTGATGGAGGAAGAACACAAAAGGGAAGTGGTGGAAAAGGAGAGTTTCCAAAATTAATTTCCTTAGAAGGAGAACATATTTCATTTTGTGTGTTCTTTGGTGAATTGGGGTTGAAATAGATTGGAGAATCAAGGCTTTCATTTGGTAAATGAGATATTTTGCTTTGTGAAATAGATTCAAAAATGCTTAGGGTTAAGTAGAAAAGCACAAGATATTTTGGGAATGGTCAAAGGTTTGAAACTTAGATTACAAAAAGTGTTGGAGCAATTTAGGAGGTTCAGAAAACACACAAAACACAACTCCTGTATGCGGCTCAATAATTAAGCCTACGGTTCAATAAATATATTGAACCACGGATAATTAATGATCCGCCTACAGAGGGTGTGTTTTGGAGGATAGGGGAATTTTCCAATTCAGCAAATCCCAATATTCTATTCTAACTTATCATAAAGTTATGCTAAAGAGAAAATAAAGACTAAGAAACACACAAGAACATGCAAACGCGATTTTGACCAAAATATTATGTTTGAAAGTAAAATCGATGTTGGAGGTGCGATTATCTAAACACGTAGTCATGACATATTTTCGATAATCCATGAATTCTCCATAATTCAATATTGTTCTTGCTTTGATTGTGTGACCCATACATATTAATTATGTATGTTCGATAGCAATGACAAGAACATATGAAAAATGTTTTTAGATTGAATTAACAATGTACAAACATTTCTCGACCATTAAGAAATGACTTTGAGAGGTTTTGAAATCAAGAAAGAGAAGTTTTCAAAAACAAATTTTAGAGACTCAAAGAGAAAATAAAGACTCAAAAGAGAAAGACTCAATCAAGCAAGCACAATCAAGGTATTTGTTCCATTAAACCTAGACCTAGACGCAAGTAGTTAAAAAGTTCCCTTTTAAGTGCCTTAGTGAAGATGTCGGCTAAGATTTCTACCGAGGGTACCTTCTCAATTGAAATATTTCCCTTTTGAACATTATCCCTAAGAAAATGGTGTCGAATCTCTATGTGCTTAGTTCGCGAATGATGCACGAGATTCTTAATAAGGTCTATTGCACCCTTATTATCACACATGATTGGAACATCATTAAGTGTAATCCCGTAATCAACAAGCGCTTGCTTCATTCATAGAGCTTGTTGACAGGCTTTACCGGCACTCACATACTCGGCTTCCGTGGTGGATATAGCAAGAGCGGTTTGTTTCTTAGAGAACCAAGAAGTTAAACAACAACCCATGAAAGTACAAATACCGCTAGTGCTTTTCCGGTCCATAAAGTCTCCTACATGATCCGAGCCGGTGTATACTATGGTTTCTACGCTGGTCCCTTTATGATATCATAACCCTAAATTTATAGTGCATTTAATGTATCAGAAGATACGCTTAACCGCTTTAAGGTGAGAGGTTTTGGGGGCCTCTTGGAAACGTGCACAAAGACAAACACTAAACATGATATCCAGTCGACAAGCCGTAAGGTATAACAAACTAACAATAATACCTCTATATTTGGTATTGTATACCGACTCACAATCATCATGTACGGTGAGTTTAGTATCCGAGGCCATGGAGGTCTTCATAGGCTTAAAGTCCTTTAATACAAATTTCTTTAGCATTTCTTTAACATACTTAGATTGGTTAAAGAAATTATATTCATCCATTTGTTTAATTTGAAGTCCTATAAAGAAGTTAAGTTCATCCATCATGCTCATTTCAAACTCGTCATGCATGATTTTGGCAAAGTCATCACACATACTTTGACAAGTTGAACCAAATATAATGTCATAACATATATTTGAACAATGATAAAGTGAGATCCTTTCTTCTTTGTAAAGAGCGTATTGTCTACCATTAAACTCAATTATCTTAAATAAGGGGATTCTTGTTACCAAATAGATAATAAAATTCAGGAATAAACATATGCTCTAGGTCATTGTGTGCATCCATATTTTGGGTAAATTCGAGAATGTTTGTGATTGCTTGCAGTTTTGCCAACCTATACTCTTTTTTGAAAACGCAATCCCAAACACTCTGTTAGTAGCCTAATTAGTTTTGAATAATGATGACAGCCCTTTGAATGGGCTAACCTAACAAACTTGCGTTATTATGTACAAAAACTCTTATTATTACAGTGATACTATTTTTTTTGTAAAAAGGTTTGTGTATATATGCATTTAAAGTACACTTTCAGTCTTTTTTACTCTAAAAAGGTTTATGTAGCTATGCATAGAATGACATTTTGTGCCTTATGTACAAAATTGGGTCGATTTGAGTGATTTGATATTGTTTTATATGTTTAGATGCAGCTAACTGGTCTCATGCTATTGCAACAACATTATCCCCATTTTTAATGTCATATGATGTTTGCAGGTTAGAGTTTTAAAAAGACAACTTCAATACCTAATAAAAATAGCTCAGGAGTGGGACATTGCTACGAAAGGAGCAACTAGAAAAGACAGCGGGGGAACGAGCGAAAGAGCAACAATATGTACAGTGTAGCTTTTTTGTAGTAACACATTCAACAAGTTAACTCATTTGCTATAACATTGCTTTTTTTTTGCTGAAATCCACAAACGAGCAACAATATGTAACATTGTAGGTTTTTTGATGAAATAGGTAGCACAATGCCTAATTCTGAAGTGTATTATTCATTTATATAGCTTACTTTGTTGATTTAGTGTTTACACTCATTTTGTGTATGATGTCCTTTTTGCAACCATCATGAATGCATTGGTCATTAGCTGATCATATTTTTTTTAAAGGAAGACATGAACGCAAAAAAAACTTAATGTTTATGCACATGAGCTTCGTAAGTAGTATGCCAACAACATATTAGTCCCCGCTACCCTTTTGAATGCAGCACCGCGGCGAAGCGCGGGAAGACTACATAATATTATTGTTTGCTTGCAACAAAACACTCAAACAACCCGGCGCAAAGCTCAGCCTTAAATCCTAGTAAGGATTAAACCATAGAACTGCAACAAAGTTTGTTCATTGTCTCATTTTAATACATGAACTTTAAAATAATACTACATCCGTCCCATATTAAGCGTCGATTATGAAATATTCTAAGTTTTTATTATTGAACTTTGGCCATAAATATTTGTATTTGTGTTATATAATACTTGATGAAAGTTATATGAATAGATTCGGTTTTAAAATGTATTTTCATTAGTATACTTTTCATCGACTATTATATAACACAAATAAAAATATTTATAATCAAAGTAATATAAAAAAAGTATATAATATCGACAAACTTTCAAAAATATTTCAATCTAGCATAACTAGTGTAATACCCGTGCGTTGCACAAGTCACGCGTAAAAAATAAATTATTTTATTTACGATAACCTAATACTTATCATATGTATGGCTAAGAATGATAACATGAAAAAGTGGGTTAGTTTAGGAGTAAAACAAATTAGACATATTCATTGAGTTTATTGATGCATTTTGAAAACTTCTGAAACTGACCCATTTTAAAAATTGACCCGTCTTGAAAAATGACCGATTTTGGAAACTAACTCATTTTTAAAATTGACTTAGACTCATTTTGTAGACTCTAAAGTCACGTAAGATTAGTTTTGTTTTGTAGCTTTTGTTCAAATATGAATTAGAGCAACGAAGTATTGACAAGTAGAATAGTGATTCAAAACTACAAAAGGTGTTTGGTTCTGACATGTTAGTATAAAAATGGACAATAAGACAGAACAATAAAAAGCTGATGGGTTATAGATTATTAGTTTATTCTGTAACTTATGTTAAAATTATATTAAAAAATTATAAAAAATCAGTAACTTCTACAACTTATTAGGAAACGAATTCGAGTTAAAAACTTGAGCCGGCTAATCCACTAATTATTCATCTGATATATAACCCTTGAACTATAAGCCAACTCAAAATGATATAATGTTATGCGGATCTACCGTATTGGTTGTACTACTGTGACTAAAGAATACATAATTCTTAAATCGACCACAAACCATCAGTCACAACTTGCATAAGGTATGGCTTTAGCTTTTCTGCAGATTTCCGAAGTACTCCTTCCCCTATTCTCGAGCTACCGGCAGATTTCCCTAAGTAGAGGAAATAATTGGTCAAAATATTTCAAAGAAAGCAAGGAAGAGAAATGTACGTGATTCGTAAAGCTATAACAAACCTGTTACTTCACTATGTTTTTTGACACTAGCTAGCATCGGGTTGAGCAACTCAACTGAGACTTCTTCATTTTCTTCGACAATCAAGACCATTATAGTTTCCATATAAGAATATATGTCTCCATGATGATAATCCCTGAAATAAAGGTACTGGAATACTGTCACAATCAGCCCAACCGATGATCACACTATCTACTGCATACTTATTACTTGTTAGCATTAGATAAGTTAAACATACATAAACGCATAATACTCATTAAGCTATAACACACCTTACAGATCTTAGAAAATGCTTAAACATCTTCACACTCATCACATCACATCCAATTTCAAACATAATCACAAATGCTTTGGTTTTACAAACATTTACAAGAATCCAGAACCTCTTGTTCTAAGATCGGTTGGACTGATCAACTTAAATCCTCAAAGGAAGACCCAATCAACTAAAAGACAACCTCTTCATATTCATCAGCAATATCCTAAATGTATAAAGTTGACATAAGGTTAGTATATGAAAGATGTTAGTTGACAAATGTGAAATATGAATACAATAATAACGTATAAAGTATATCGTTAGTAATTTTCTCTATGTTACATTTTGTTCATCAACACGTTCTTGATTTTGCAAACTGCTAGAAAAAATGACACGTTCATCTTTTCATTTCAACAACGTTTTCTGTTTCAGCAACTTTGGGACATCGACACCATCATTTCTTAATTCTCATCACGTCTGGCTTCTTTAGCGCAATTGTGGCTACATTGGCGAAGTTACATGGAAGATTAAATAGGATGAGATTGTTTGCCATAATATTTAGTATGACATCTTTTGTTTATGATATCATGAGATGAGATTGAGCATGATAATGATGAGATGGGAGTGACACGACTCAAAGTTTCACTCGTTATATAGAGGCCCAAAGCGAGAAATGACGCTAACTTAAAGCTCAAAAGTAGGCGAGAAAATGTGGCAGTTTGTTACTATATTACTAAAACTTAGGATTCTTTTATCCCATGTGCGCATGTTCAGTGAAAGTGATATCACCATGAATAGATATGGATAACCACAAAAATGATTTTATACGGTTGAGATTAAAAACCATGTAATCCAACGGTTTTGACACACTAACAACTCATCTATGTTGCATTGGCAATAGATTTTTTTAATGATATCATAATTACCCTTTATATTAAAGAGGGAATCACGTTTCCATAGAAACAGTGATCCCCCTCACACCCTCATTAAACTATCTTATTTTTTTTCCCTCACAAAGGGTGTCTTCCCTCACAAAAATCACACACACAAAACACGCACCGTTGGTTCCAACATAACTTTATATTACTCCGTTCCATTGATGAGTTTTGGATCTTTGCTCTGTTCCATTGACGAGTTTTGGATCTTTCCCCCATTCATTAATTGGCGAGTGCACTAATTAATTTGGTTTGCCCTTTCAAATTGACCCCTTGCCCTTTGGTCGCAAAATCTTTAATTGCTATTGTTTGATTGTATGGTGGCTATAGGAGATCAATCAGCCATATATATATACCCACAGTCATTTTATTGTGGGTTTGCATTATTTGTGGGTTAGCTCCCATCTTCTGATTTTCATCTATGGCAGCTTGAAATATGTGAAAAATATTAGGGTTTTTGCGGTTTTTATCTGATTCCGGTTGTTGTGATGTGTGATGGTAACCCTTCGTTGCCACCGATCACTTCATTGCCGCCTTTAACAGCGTGCCGTGATGTGGGTCGGTGTCTGGCGAGGTTGGATGCCTCATGTGGGTATCTGGGTGGTGGCGATCTCTTCCTTAATGAGGTATTAAATTAGTTTTATTTCATTTTTTAGGGATTCAATAAGTTCTCGAATGTAGTCAAATTAGTAGCCTTTTTTATATAAAATAACAAATTGGCCAATTTTTTTGGGGTTTTGATACCAGTATGTTGTTAACAGGTTAAGATTATTTGTTGTGTGGGATTGATGATATGAGAAGGGTCACACAGACATTGGGTTTTATTGGGTTTGTGGGCTTAAACACTTGGGGTTTTGGTTGATTAAGAGGCAATGCGAAGAGGTCAACTGATATTTGCGTTTCCGTGTCGACTGTGATGAATTTAAATACGCGTAGGTAAAGAGAAGGTGGCTTGGATCTTGGCGGGGTGACCTTTGAAGGTGGCAGCCATGCCGGTTAACCACTCTTTGTACCAGATTGCACCTTATCTGAGCCAATGCTATAAAGCTCAAAATTGGTGGCCTGAATCGATATAAAAAGTTCCCTTGATTTATGAAAACATTCGTGTCTTGGTTGGGCAAACTTTTAAGTTTGCAGCCATGGAGAGTGTAGCCACTTTCTCTGCCTCACAGTCGCGACTTGGATCCATATTTGTTCTTGCATATGTCCCACTGCGTGCCCGTTGGATTACAAGGTATTAAATTTGTTTTATTTTATTCTTTTTGGGTATTCAATAAGTTCTCGAGTGTAGTCAAATTAGTAGCCTTTTTAATATAAAATAACAAGTTGGGCTATTTTTTTGGGTTTTGATACCAAGATGTTGTTAACAGGTTAGGATTGTTTGTTGTGTGGGATTGATGATATGGGAAGGGACACACGGACATTGGGTTTGTGGGCTTAAACAATTAGGGTTTTGGCTGATTAAGAGGCAATGCGAAGAGGCCAACTGATATTTTCGTTGCCGTGTCGGCTGTGATGAATTTAAATACGCGTAGGTAAAGAGAATGTGGCTTGGATCTTGGCGGGGTGACCTTTGAAGGTTGCAACCATGCCTGTTAACCGCTCTTTGTACCAAATTGCGCTTTATCTGAGCCAATGCTATAAAGCTAAAAATGGTAGCCTGAATCGATATAAAAAGTACCCTTGATTTATGAAAACATTCGTGTCTTGGCTGGGCAAACTTTTAAGTTTGCAGCCATGGCGAGTGTAGCCACTTTCTCTGCCTCACAGTCGCGACTTGGATCCATATTTGTTCTTGCATATGTTCCGTTTCTTGCCCACGGGATTACATGGTATTAAATTTGTTTTATTTCATTCTTTTTGGGGATTCAATAAGTTTTCGAGTGTAGTCAAATTAGGAGCCTTTTTAATATAAAATAACAAGTTAGGCTATTTTTTTAGGTTTTGATACCAAGATGTTGTAAACAGGTTAAGATTGTTTGTTGTGTGGGATTGATGATATGAGAAGGGTCACACGGACATTGGGTTTGTGGGCTTAAACAGTTGGGGTTTTGGCTGATTAAGAGGCAATGCCAAGAGGCCACCTGATATTTGCGTTGTCGTGTCAGCTGTGATGAATTTAAGTACGCGTAGGTAAAGAGAAGGTGGCTTGGATCTTGGCGGGGTGACCTTTGAAGGTTGCATCCATGCCGGTTAACCACTCTTTGTACCAAAAGGGTAATTGGTCGCTAATCCTTAATTGTGTTTGTTTGATTATGTGGTGGCTACAGGAAATCCTTAATTGGTATTGTTTGATTGTGTGGTGGCTACAGGAAATTGATCTTATGCGTTCGTTTCATAAAGAGGTGTACCCATGGTGACTGTAGATGCTTCTCCCATGCCACCCATATATATACCCACAATAACACCTAATTTGTTGTGGGTTTTTGATACCAAGATGTTGTTAACAAGTTAGGATTGTTTGTTGTGTAGGAATGATGATATGAGAAGGATCACACGGACATTGGGTTTGTGGGCTTAAACAGTTGGGTTTTTGGCTGATTAAGAGGCAATGCCAAGAGTCCAACTGATATTTGTATTGCCGTGTCGGCTCTGATGAATTTAAGTACGCGTAGGTAAAGAGAAGGTGGCTTGGATCTTGGTGGGGTGACCTTTGAAGGTTGCAGCCATGCCGGTTAACCACTTTTTGTTCCAAATTGCGCCTTATCTGAGCCAACGCTATAAAGCTAAAAATTGTTGGCCTGAATCGACATAAAAAGTTCCCTTAATTTATGAAAACATTTGTGTCTTGGCAGGGCAAACTTTTAAGTTTGCAGCCATGGCGAGTGTAGCCACTTTCTCTGCCTCACAATCGCGACTTGGATCCATAAAGTGTGCGAAATAAGGTGACTTGTATCTTGGCAGGGTGACCTTTGAAGGTTGCAGTCATCCTAGTTTACCAACGGTCCGTTGGAACCAACGGTACGTGTTTTATGTCTGTGATTTTTTGAGGGAAGACACCCTTTGTGAGGGAAAGAAAATAACATAGTTTAATAAGGGTGTGAGGGGGATCACTGTTTCTATGGAAACGTGCTTCCCCTATATAATATAAAGGGTAATACGCGTAGGTAAATAGAAGGTGACTTAGATCTTGGCTGGGTGACATATAAAGGGTAATCCCGTGTCGTTTGGTTGCTTTGATAAGCACTGCCTGGTAAAGTTGTGTTTTTTTGCGGGGCGGCCATGCACTCGCAGCCATCACTGGTTTTGCCTGAGGCTGTGTATCTTGTAGAACATTCAAAGAGGCAATGATGATTAGACTTGAGCGTTAAACCGGATTATGTACTTGGCGGGGCAATGTTGGTGGTTTTGCAGCAAGAGTGCATGTCTCCTCATATCCGTTGCTCGCTTATCTGAGCCTCCAAATACCAAAAAAACAAAAAAAACTCTCGCATGTCACCGGGTTCTACCACAGGGCATATAAATTGTGCTTTTGTATCCCGGCCAGCTGTCTGGTTAAGTGTTACATTCT
This sequence comes from Glebionis coronaria, assembly GCA_025667525.1. Lineage (NCBI taxonomy): Eukaryota > Viridiplantae > Streptophyta > Magnoliopsida > Asterales > Asteraceae > Glebionis > Glebionis coronaria. Next base: position 370,699,555 of record CM046880.1, on the reverse strand, counting down.
TTTCTCCTTTTGGTCAACTTTTGTCTTAACAACCTCAACTTTTTTTCTCTGTGTCTGACATTTGCTTACCACCGGTCATCAACAACATTTTATGGCGTGCGCTTGCCATATTGCCTTGGTCGCGTATTCTACCATTTAGGACCTGCCAGCAGATTCATTTGATCGCAGCCTAACTTAGCCTATGGTTGCAGGAAGGTATGTCAATGTCAGGTACAAATGGTAAAAAAAAACGTATGCCCGTCTCGCGTTCCCTAATATTTTGTTGTTTTTTTGGCTCGACAAAGGTGACCAACCTACCAAAACAGAATGCCAGCGTGTGGTGTGCCTAACAGTTAATGCCTACCGGGTGCCAGCCATGGACTATCGCCATCGTTAGGTCTTTTCTATTTCCCTATAACTTATATGATACTCTTATACGGCCTATGATAATTTTATACATAACAGATTGATAAGCTGCCACATCCACAGGTTTACTAAACCATGGTCGTTCCCTGACGGGACAAAAAAAAAACAAGTGACTACGGAGGAACGTTCGTTTGTAGAGATGCCAGAGAGCTAGAGGACGGTCGATTTAATGGGCACCCGCTCTGTCGTTGGAATACAGGAAAAAATGCGATTTTGACCAAAATATTATGTTTTAAAGTAAAATCGACGTTGGAGGTGCGATTATCTAAACACGTAGTCATGACATATTTTCGATAATCCATGAATTCTCCATAATTCAATATTGTTCTTGATTTGATTGTGTGACCCATACATATTAATTATGTATGTTCGATAGCAATGACAAGAACATATGAAAAATGTTTTTAGATTGAATTAACAATGTACAAACATTTCTCGACCATTAAGAAATGACTTTGAGAGGTTTTGAAATCAAGAAAGAGAAGTTTTCAAAAACAAATTTTAGAGACTCAAAGAGAAAATAAAGACTCAAAAGAGAAAGACTCAATCAAGCAAGCACAATCAAGGTATCTGTTCCATTAAACCTAGACCTAGACGCAAGTAGTTAAAAAATTCCCTTTTAAGTGGCTTAGTGAAGATGTCGGCTAAGATTTCTACCGAGGGTACCTTCTCAATTGAAGTGTTTCCCTTTTGAACATTATCCCTAAGAAAATGGTGTCGAATCTCTATGTGCTTAGTTCGCGAATGTTGCACGAGATTCTTAATAAGGTCTATTGCACCCTTATTATCACACATGATTGGAACATCATTAAGTGTAATCCCGTAATCAACAAGCGCTTGCTTCATTCATAGAGCTTGTTGACAGGCTTTACCGGCACTCACATACTCGACTTCCGTGGTGGATATAGCAAGAGCGGTTTGTTTCTTAGAGAACCAAGAAGTTAAACAACAACCCATGAAAGTACAAATACCACTAGTGCTTTTCCAGTCCACAAAGTCTCCCACATGATCCGAGCCGGTGTATACTATGGTTTCTACGCTGGTCCCTTTAGGATATCATAACCCTAAATTTATAGTGCATTTAATGTATCAGAAGATACGCTTAACCGCTTTAAGGTGAGAGGTTTTGGGGGCCTCTTGGAAACGTGCACAAAGACAAACACTAAACATGATATCCAGTCGACAAGCCGTAAGGTATAACAAACTAACAATAATACCTCTATATTTGGTATTGTCTACCGACTCACAATCATCATGTACGGTGAGTTTAGTATCCGAGGCCATGGAGGTCTTCATAGGCTTAAAGTCCTTTAATACAAATTTCTTTAGCATTTCTTTAACATACTTAGATTGGTTAAAGAAATTATATTCATCCATTTGTTTAATTTGAAGTCCTATAAAGAAGTTAAGTTCATCCATCATGCTCATTTCAAACTCGTCATGCATGATTTTGGCAAAGTCATCACACATACTTTGACAAGTTGAACCAAATATAATGTCATAACATATATTTGAACAATGATAAAGTGAGATCCTTTCTTCTTTGTAAAGAGCGTATTGTCTACCATTAAACTCAATTATCTTAAATAAGGGGATTCTTGTTACCAAATAGATAATAAAATTCAGGAATAAACATATGCTCTAGGTCATTGTGTGCATCCATATTTTGGGTAAATTCGAGAATGTTTGTGATTGCTTGCAGTTTTGCCAACCTATACTCTTTTTTGAAAACGCAATCCCAAACACTCTGTTAGTAGCCTAATTAGTTTTGAATAATGATGACAGCCTTTTGAATGGGCTAACCTAACAAACTTGCGTTATTATGTACAAAAATTCTTATTATTACAATGATACTATTTTTTTTGTAAAAAGGTTTGTGTATATATGCATTTAAAGTACACTTTCAGTCTTTTTTACTCTAAAAAGGTTTATGTAGCTATGCATAGAATGACATTTGTGCCTTATGTACAAAATTGGGTCGATTTGAGTGATTTGATATTGTTTTATATGTTTAGATGCAGCTAACTGGTCTCATGCTATTGCAACAACACTATCCCCATTTTTAATGTCATATGATGTTTGCAGGTTAGAGTTTTAAAAAGACAACTTCAATACCTAATAAAAATAGCTTAGGAGTGGGACATTGCTACGAAAGGAGCAACTAGAAAAGACAGCGGGGGAACGAGCGAAAGAGCAACAATATGTACAGTGTAGCTTTTTTGTAGTAACACATTCAACAAGTTAACTCATTTGCTATAACATTGCTTTTTTTGCTGAAATCCACAAACGAGCAACAATATGTAACATTGTAGGTTTTTTGATGAAATAGGTAGCACAATGCCTAATTCTGAAGTGTATTATTCATTTATATAGCTTACTTTGTTGATTTAGTGTTTACACTCATTTTGTGTATGATGTCCTTTTTGCAACCATCATGAATGCATTGGTCATTAGCTGATCATATTTTTTTAAAGGAAGACATGAACGCAAAAAAAACTTAATCTTTATGCACATGAGCTTCGTAAGTAGTATGCCAACAACATATTAGTCCCCGCTACCCTTTTGAATGCAGCACCGCGGCGAAGCGCGGGAAGACTACATAATATTATTGTTTGCTTGCAACAAAACACTCAAACAACCCGGCGCAAAGCTCGGCCTTAAATCCTAGTAAGGATTAAACCATAGAACTGCAACAAAGTTTGTTCATTGTCTCATTTTAATACATGAACTTTAAAATAATACTACATCCGTCCCATATTAAGCGTCGATTATGAAATATTCTAAGTTTTTATTATTGAACTTTGGCCATAAATATTTGTATTTGTGTTATATAATACTTGATGAAAGTTATATGAATAGATTCGGTTTTAAAATGTATTTTCATTAGTATACTTTTCATCGACTATTATATAACACAAATAAAAATATTTATAATCAAAGTAATATAAAAAAAGTATATAATATCGACAAACTTTCAAAAATATTTCAATCTAACATAACTAGTGTAATACCCGTGCGTTGCACAAGTCACGCGTAAAAAATAAATTATTTTATTTACGATAACCTAATACTTATCATATGTATGGCTAAGAATGATAACATGAAAAAGTGGGTTAGTTTAGGAGTAAAACAAATTAGACATATTCATTGAGTTTATTGATGCATTTTGAAAACTTCTGAAACTCACCCATTTTAAAAATTGACCCGTCTTGAAAAATGACCGATTTTAGAAACTAACTCATTTTTAAAATTGACTTAGACTCATTTTGTAGACTCTAAAGTCACGTAAGATTAGTTTTGTTTTGTAGCTTTTGTTCAAATATGAATCAGAGCAACGAAGTATTGACAAGTAGAATAGTGATTCAAAACTACAAAAGGTGTTTGGTTCTGACATGTTAGTATAAAAATGGGCAATAAGACAGAACAATAAAAAGATGATGGGTTATAGATTATTAGTTTATTATGTAACTTATGTTAAAATTATATTAAAAAATTATAAAAAATCAGTAACTTCTACAACTTATAAGGAAACGAATTCGAGTTAAAAACTTGAGCCGGCTAATCCACTAATTATTCATCTGATATATAACCCTTGAACTATAAGCCAACTCAAAATGATATAATGTTATGCGGATCTACCGTATTGGTTGTACTACTGTGACTAAAGAATACATAATTCTTAAATCGACCACAGACCATCAGTCACAACTTGCATAAGGTATGGCTTTAGCTTTTCTGTAGATTTCTGAAGTACTCCTTCCCCTATTCTCGAGCTACCGGCAGATTTCCCTAAGTAGAGGAAATAATTGGTCAAAATATTTCAAAGAAAGCAAGGAAGAGAAATGTACGTGATTCGTAAAGCTATAACAAACCTGTTACTTCACTATGTTTTTTGACACTAGCTAGCATCGGGTTGAGCAACTCAACTGAGACTTCTTCATTTTCTTCGACAATCAAGACCATTATAGTTTCCATATAAGAATATATGTCTCCATGATGATAATCCCTGAAATAAAGGTATTGGCATACTGTCACAATCAGCCCAACCGATGATCACACTATTTTGGCATACGCGATTTTGACCAAAATATTATGTTTTAAAGTAAAATCGATGTTGGAGGTGCGATTATCTAAACACGTAGTCATGACATATTTTCGATAATCCATGAATTCTCCATAATTCAATATTGTTCTTGCTTTGATTGTGTGACCCATACATATTAATTATGTATGTTCGATAGCAATGACAAGAACATATGAAAAATGTTTTTAGATTGAATTAACAATGTACAAACATTTCTCGACCATTAAGAAATGACTTTGAGAGGTTTTGAAATCAAGAAAGAGAAGTTTTCAAAAACAAATTTTAGAGACTCAAAGAGAAAAAATAAAGACTCAAAAGAGAAAGACTCAATCAAGCAAGCACAATCAAGGTATCTGTTCCATTAAACCTAGACCTAGACGCAAGTAGTTAAAAAGTTCCCTTTTAAGTGGCTTAGTGAAGATGTCGGCTAAGATTTCTACCGAGGGTACCTTCTCAATTAAAATGTTTCCCTTTTGAACATTATCCCTAAGAAAATGGTGTCGAATCTCTATGTGCTTAGTTCGCGAATGTTGCACGAGATTCTTAATAAGGTCTATTGCACCCTTATTATCACACATGATTGGAACATCATTAAGTGTAATCCCGTAATCAACAAGCGCTTGCTTCATTCATAGAGCTTGTTGACAGGCTTTATCGGCACTCACATACTCGGCTTCCGTGGTGGATATAGCAAGAGCGGTTTGTTTCTTAGAGAACATTATCCCTGTTAACCGCTCTTTGTACCAAATTGCGCTTTATCTGAGCCAACGCTATCAAGCTAAAAAATGGTAGCCTGAATCGATATAAAAAGTACCCTTGATTTATGAAAACATTCATGTCTTGGCTGGGCAAACTTTTAAGTTTGCAGCCATGGCGAGTGTAGCCACTTTCTCTGCCTCACAGTCGTGACTTGGATCCATATTTGTTCTTGCATATGTTCCGTTGCGTGCCCACGGGATTACATGGTATTAAATTTGTTTTATTTCATTCTTTTTGGGGATTCAATAAGTTTTCGAGTGTAGTCAAATTAGGAGCCTTTTTAATATAAAATAACAAGTTAGGCTATTTTTTGGGTTTTGATACCAAGATGTTGTAAACAGTTTAAGATTGTTTGTTGTGTGGGATTGATGATATGAGAAGGGTCACACGGACATTGGGTTTGTGGGCTTAAACAGTTGGGGTTTTGGCTGATTAAGAGGCAATGCCAAGAGGCCACCTGATATTTGCGTTGCCGTGTCGGCTGTGATGAATTTAAGTACGCGTAGGTAAAGAGAAGGTGGCTTGGATCTTGGCGGGGTGACCTTTGAAGGTTGCATCCATGCCGGTTAACCACTCTTTGTACCAAAAGGGTAATTGGTCGCTAATCCTTAATTGTGTTTGTTTGATTATGTGGTGGCTACAGGAAATCTTTAATTGGTATTGTTTGATTGTGTGGTGGCTACAGGAAATTGATCTTGTGCGTTCGTTTCATAAAGAGGTGTACCCATGGTGACTGTAGATGCTTCTCCCATGCCACCCATATATATACCCACAATAACACCTAATTTGTTGTGGGTTTTTGATACCAAGATGTTGTTAACAGGTTAGGATTATTTGTTGTGTGGGAATGATGATATGAGAAGGATCACACGGACATTGGGTTTGTGGGCTTAAATAGTTGGGTTTTTGGCTGATTAAGAGGCAATGCCAAGAGGCCAACTGATATTTGTGTTGCCGTGTCGGCTCTGATGAATTTAAGTATGCGTAGGTAAAGAGAAGGTGGCTTGGATCTTGGCGGGGTGACCTTTGAAGGTTGCAGCCATGCCGGTTAACCACTTTTTGTACCAAATTGTGCCTTATCTGAGCCAACGCTATAAAGCTAAAAATTGTTGGCCTGAATCGACATAAAAAGTTCCCTTGATTTATGAAAACATTTGTGTCTTGGCAGGGCAAACTTTTAAGTTTGCAGCCATGGCGAGTGTAGCCACTTTCTCTGCCTCACAATCGCGACTTGGATCCATAAAGTGTGCGAAATAAGGTGACTTGTATCTTGGCAGGGTGACCTTTGAAGGTTGCAGTCATCCTAGTTTACCAACGGTCCGTTGGAACCAACGGTACGTGTTTTGTGTCTGTGATTTTTTGAGGGAAGACACCCTTTGTGAGGGAAAGAAAATAACATAGTTTAATAAGGGTGTGATGGGGATCACTGTTTCTATGGAAACGTGCTTCCCCTATATAATATAAAGGGTAATACGCGTAGGTAAATAGAAGGTGACTTAGATCTTGGCTGGGTGACATATAAAGGGTAATCCCGTCGTTTGGTTGCTTTGATAAGCACTGCCTGGTAAAGTTGTGTTTTTTTGCGGGGCGGCCATGCACTCGCAGCCATCACTAGTTTTGCCTGAGGCTGTGTATCTTGTAGAACATTCAAAGAGGCGATGATGATTAGACTTGAGCGTTAAACCGGATTATGTACTTGGCGGGGCAATGTTGGTGGGTTTGCAGCAAGAGTGCATGTCTCCTCATATCCGTTGCTCGCTTATCTGAGCCTCCAAATACCAAAAAGAAAAACAAAAAAACTCTCGCGTGTCACCGGGTTCTACCACAGGGCATATAAATTGTGCTTTTGTATCCCGGCCAGTTGTCTGGTTAAGTGTTACATTCTTTTCTCCTTTTGGTCAAATTTTGTCTTAACAACCTCAACTTTTTTTCTCTGTGTCTGACATTTGCTTACCACCGGTCATCAACAACATTTTATGGCGTGCGCTTGCCATATTGCCTTGGTCGCGTATTCTACCGTTTAGGACCTGCCAGCAGATTCATTTGATCGCAACCTAACTTAGCCTATGCTTGCAGGAAGGTATGTCAATGTCAGGTACAAATGGTAAAAAAAACGTATGCCCGTCTCGCGTTCCCTAATATTTTGTTGTTTTTTTGGCTCGACAAAGGTGACCAACCTACCAAAACAGAATGCCAGCGTGTGGTGTGCCTAACAGTTAATGCCTACCGGGTGCCAGCCATGGACTAGCGCCATCGTTAGGTCTTTTCTATTTCCCTATAACTTATATGATACTCTTATACGGCCTATGATAATTTTATACATAACAGATTGGTAAGCTGCCACCTCCACAGGTTTACTAAACCATGGTCGTTCCCTGACGGGACAAAAAAAAACAAGTGACTACGGAGGAACGTTCGTTTGTGGAGATGCCAGAGAGCTAGAGGACGGCTGATTTAATGGGCACCCGCTCTGTCGTTGGAATACAGGAAAAAATGCACCCGGTAACACTCTATACTAATCTTTTGTTACTCAACAACCTTTGTTCTTTTTCGTCTTGGCTTCTTTAGAATTTTTAACCATGAAACCAAAATAGAAAAGTAAATAACTTCACATATGCAAATACATTAAACCAAACACATAAAGACATCCTGCCAATGACCAAACGTCATTGGCAGTACTTAAACCAAATACATAAACACGCCCTGCCAATGACCCAACGTCATTGGTAGTACCAAAATAACAAACACCCAGGCACACACGCCTGGTCCATTCTTGGTAGACACGGAAACACAACACGATTAACATAATACCCGAGGATGATTTATTCAACACACACAAAGCGAGCACCTTCAGGCACATTCAAATAATCGCTTCAACCCGAAACGTTCCCTCGTAGCCGTTCAATGAATCTTCCCATCCTAGCAATGCGGTTGCCTGTTTCTACTGCTTCGGCTCCGAGCTGTTCTCTAAAGGAACAGTCTTCACGTGTCAGGGTCCCTAAAAATGGCACCATCTGGTTAACTACCGGTTCCCCAACAACGGTCATTAACTCATAAACAAGATGAGTCCTATCAATTACACCACTATTGACCTCCTGCCACATCTGCTCCATCCTAGCTTTCCAGGCTGTTTCGCCTATAATCTCATCCTGTAGGCGACAGATAAACATGTCCGCCCAATCGTCGGTCCCTGCTTCCTTCTCCAATACATCGCATTTTGGACGGTACTCCATTAATTATTTCTTAATAAAACTTAGCTATAGATGTGTCACCTACAGCCTGCTAACACTCCTTTATATAGCAATGCCTCCTGGCTTAAAACCTATAGTGTCCTGCACTAACACTCAACACTAGCACCAAAAACAGTAGCCGGCTCCTAAATTGCATGATTATCGACTTAGGTTCGCAAAATTCTATTTAAAAAAACATTATCCCCATCCACACACTGTTGCATCATCTATTATTCTACTTTTTCTGTTTACTTTTTTGCCATATTTAGACAATATAGAAAACCCCATTTATGGCCAAATATACAAAAGCATAAATAATGATGTTATGGGGCAGTGCATATCTTTACCACAAGTGGTGAAAAAACAAACCACCAACAACAGTGCCATACTATTTTCTATAATGCAGACTTTTTCCTACTATTATACAACATGTTATAACACACAAGCACAACATTTTATACGGACCCATTAGAACCTAATGAAAGAGCATCGGAACATAATGAAAAAACACATTTCGCACATAAACAACATTCGTTATATTACAAACAACATACAACACAACTTCCATAAAAATAACATAACAGCCAGTTGGCCGTATAAAAGACATATCACCAACAGATACGGCCAGACTATACACAATCGGAGCGCACACGCCGTTTATTCCAAACACACGACCAAACTTCTTGCTGTAAACATCCGTTGTATCATTAAATGGGTCACAAGGATCGGAAAAAATTATCCAGATCTTGAACACGCCCATCAGAATCATCCGCCAATGCCTGTAGCTTCCACAACTCCGCGACATCACGCTCTTGCATGTCACCTAGCAGCCAAAGCATTCGAATCACACGGTGGTCCGGGCTAAGGCTAGACATCTCACTTATAAACTGAGCCCTCTAATTAATATCGTTTTTCTTTCTCACATGCAAATCTTCAATTCTGGCCCTCCACTCCATCTTAGCTTCAATCTTCTTCCGCACATAGAAATAGGAAACAGTTCCAAAATCACTGGAAGAACAGAGCAATTGCAAAGCATTAAGCACTCCTCGCCAAGTCATTTTTTTGGATTGCCTGTTTAACCCTGTTTATTGCCTACAATGTGCTATACCCAAATAGAATGACACACTTAAATAGACCATCTCTAACCCACTGTTGGCATGTCACATTGGGTTTTTCCTTTTTTTATCACTTGCTAGCCAACTAGCCACTAAAGCTTGCAACAATGAGATTCTTAATAGCACATTGCAGGCTAAATGAGTGATACAGGTTCCAGGCAAAATGCCAAGCACATATTCATAAGAAAAGTGTTCCAATACAATAACCAAGAGGCACAAATGAATACTTGCTATGGTACATTGGTTCTTGATGGGAAATAAAACACCAGCGAGATGCATTCAAAGTAAAAGGTGTTCCGAATTTAAAGATAATCAACAACAACATAAACATATGGCACCATACACAAACGTGGCGTTACAACTGCATAGAGTACGACAAATACACATCAAGTTAAAACAAAAAAGACCAAACATAATCTTCCCACACACGCCTAGGAACAACACTTTATTGAAAACATAGAAACACACAGAAAATCAGTAGGTGCGCCCTGTAAACACATTTGATGATCACATATTACGGATGAAAAACTCCATATCGGTCACACGATTGTCGGACGCACCCATCAATTCTTGCAGCTGGCGAAGCTCTGCCTCGGCTCTGTCTTGCATGTCCAATAGCAAAGAAACCATGAAGCTCAAAAGCGGTTCTGGGTTAATACTAGATAACTCGCTTATCAAACCATCCCTATCAGCAATTGCAGCCCTTTTACGGGCATACATAACTTTAAGTGTCCCCCTCCAATCCATCTCATCAGCCACCTGTTCATGCAGGTAGAACCAAAAACAGTCGCGGTGCTCCTCGGAACCGCAAGCCGTCTGCAAAGCACGCAACCTTCTCAACCAAGACATTCTTTCGTCACTGATTATCGGTTACTCTGTGCGCGGTGATGTATTGCAAATACATGCCATGACATCCTTATATACAACTACCATAACCCACTGTTGCAACATACCATTGGGAGTTTATATTACTTTAAAATATACACCCAACCAAAACCTGCAGCCCTTTCATGAACAGGTTGACCCTCATGATCCAATATTGTGTCAAACTTGTAACACAGCCTCCAACACAATTCCATGTGCATGTGCAGTTACAAGAATACAAACTAATAGCCCTTTGACTAGATCCTAACCACAAATGAAGTCTGCCACCAACATAGCTCTTCAAAGTAACTATTACATACATCCCAATACACATATGCCTTTTGATTTCAATTAACTAGATACAAAACAGTTAAATTGTTGTAAATATATGTGAATGACCTTGCTCGAACAATAAGGATTTTTACATTCGGTGATGGTAAGAATGTATAACGATCACTAAGGTTTTTTTTTTATCCATGTGATGCAGGCGTCCGTTTTGCAAGTGGGAAGCATAGGATTCATCAGATTCATACAAGCAACTTCAGCTTTGGCTACACGTTTTTGTAAACAATGACTTGATAGGTATAGTAGACTCAATGACCCATGATGTTAATATCAAACCTTCAAGTGATGCTTGAACCTTATTCAATTAGGCTTTTATATAATACTGTGCGTTGCTTAAAATATTTGAACAATGGTTCTTGACTGCAGCTTGAAGCAATGGCAGATCAGTTGTTCGATCAGATACGGTATCCGAATGGTCAGTCATATAGTCGGAGCGCGTCAATCGTGCCATAATTTGATACAGTGTTGCTTTCGTTGCTGTTGTACAAGCCGATAACCTTGAACGGCCCCAGTTAAACCCGAGCTTGCATGTGCCTTGGCGGGGCAACCTCTCGAGGGTGCAACCATGATCTATTTGTTGTCATACCCGTTGCCTTTAGATTTTTCGAGTTCTGATGGCATACAAATTGAAAATAACAAACATTGCTAGAATGAGTGACGATATTGGCGATGATGAAATCTATATATGTGGATGTTTTGGCAAGCGTGGTTTCCCAAGATCCGTATCTTGGCGGGGCGACCGTTTAGTCGCATCCATGACGGTTTTCTGGGCGCCGTTTCCATACCTCCATATCTGAGCCTAACTTGATCAGCAATTGAAGAACTTCACGTCCAGATTCAAGCAAATAAATATTTGTCCGTCTCTCTAACAAAAAATTGCGAATGATTCTCTATATTTTTAGATGTTGTGTTTAGCTTTATAATGTGAATACTTCTTTGTATACATTTGTCCGTAAAATGTACTGTCAGTCGTCTGCTTAGTTGGTATAATGCATTTCTTTCGTAATCAAACATATACACTTCGTGTAGCATAGTGTAATAAAGTCGGCCGTGCATTTTGAGTTAAAACATCCTACTTTTAGACGTTTATGTCATAACTCAGCGACCATTAAAAACATTACCAAAAACACTCGCTCTTCGCCACATCGAAACACAGGCTCTAAGTCCTATTTTATAACGTGACACGTCATCAAAACCTACCTAAAAAAACATTTACTAAAATTTGATCAAGTCAAACACACCACACGAGAGCAAGAAAGACAGAAACTAATCTAAAAAACAATAACTTATCATCTACCCAACAAAAACACCAAACCCTAAAAATAAACATGCAACACCACCACCACCACTAACTCTCACACACACACAACCACAATGCCAGCCGACGGTACCCCCGACAACACCCGCCCCGCCCTCCCACCACCACCACAACCACCTCAACCACCACCACAACAACCACCACCAACACCTAACGGTAACCTTATACCGTTACAAGTCCCAACGAATTCAAATTACCGTTTAAGATTAAATCCTCACAAAGATCATAAACCTGAAACCTATGATGATCTTCAATCTGAGTTTACTCCTTTGCTTTTCAGCTCCTTGGAAAAGTATTTGCCTCCTCATATGTTGAATGCTTCTAGGGAGAGTAAGCATATCTATATGAGACAGATTTTGAGGCGCTATTCGGACGAAGGCGAGCGAAATCGAGTGCGTATCCTTTGTATTTCTTTTGTTGTGCCTAAATTATATTAGGTTTTAGCCGAAATGACTCCGTCCTAAAATAAGTGTCCAGTTTGACTTTTTAAATTCTTTCTTTGGCATGTTTGACCATAATTATATTGTTGCGTGTTACCTTATATAATACTTGATGAAAATTTTCATTCATATGTTTTGCCTCAAGTATTACATAACACACACAAACATAGTTAAGGTCAATGTTGAAACAACGGAGATAGTATGACGAAGGTGAGCGTAATTGAGTGCGTATCCTTCGTATTTCTTATGTTCATATTAGGTTTATCCGGAAGAGGTTATCCATCATAATTTTAGCCGAAATGACTCTAAATTATACTACTATGATAGATGACATTAGTTAACCATTGCATCTTTCATATTTCTTATGTTGTGCTTTCTAATATATGTTGCTTGTTGCGTTGTTTGTGTTAGGTTTCGATATCCGATTAGTATATTTCATAGAATAGATTTGGGTTAATTGTTTGAAAATGTATCGTTAGGATCGGACTATTCAATACATAAAAAGTTACTAGTTATTAAATAGTCTGATCCTAATGATCGTACGTACAACTAAAAAAGTGACAAGTAAGATACATCACCGTACTTTAGGCCAATTTAGTATTAGGTTTTTTGACTTTTTGAAAGAGGTTATGCGTAATCGAGTGCGTCTTTTGTGTTTCTTATGTTGAACCTAAATAATACTAGTATTAAGTTATTTTGGAAGAGGTTATCAGTCATAGTTTTAGCCGAAATGTCTATGAACCTTCGGCTCAAATCAAGTGCCCAGTTTGACTTTTTAAAGTCTTTCTTCTTTGTCATATAATACTTGATGAAAATTATACCAATGAAAATACATTTAAAACCTAGTCCATTCATATATTTTGTGTCAAGTATTGTATAACACAAAAATAGTTAAGGTCAATATTGAAACAATTATTTTGGGACGGAGGTAGTACGATGCATCCCATTAATTAACCATTTTAGCTAATTGAGTGTGTATTCGTAAGTTATGCCTCCTATATATGTTGTTTGTTGCATTGGCGTTGTTTGTGTTAGGTTTCGAAACCGATGAGATTTGGGTAATTGACTTTTATCTACAAACGTTAGAAACTCACTATTTATTACGACATAACTTTTTGAGTTTGGATTATTTTGTGTATCCGATTGACGTAAAGTAAAAAAGTTAGTTGTTAAATAGTTAGATCCTAACAATGTACATACAACTTAGAAAGTGACGAGTAAGATGCATTTTCAGATAATCAGCCCAATTGATTTTGGATAATTGTAGTTTGGGCTAATGTATTGTACTTTAGGCCAATTTGATAATCTTTGACTCTTTGAAAGAGGTTATCTGTCATAATTTTAGCCGAAATGAATGGAGTCAATTGTATTATGATACATTAACCGGTTCAAAAAAACATTATATGCACAAATTATTGACTTGGGTACCTTAGAATAAGAAAAAAAAGCTGGATACCTTAAATTTAAGTTGGCCTTAAGTATAGTACATTTCAATGTTTTGGATCTTCAAATGATTTATATTAAAGGTAATGAAAGCTGGTATGTTTGTTAACGGAAATGAAGCAAAATTGCGGGGATGTGTTATTGTGTAAATGTATACAATAGGATAGGATGAATTGGAATGAAAATGTTATGGTATGCTCGATACTCGTAGTTACACACAACTGAGGTTATGGATTTTGCTTGTTAGTAGTGTACGCGTTAGGTTTAAAACTTAGAAGTACAGAAGAAAATTTCTTATTTACGAAAACATAAAAGTAATTTAGGAGATTGACCTTAGGTTTGAATTAGGTTATTAGGACATAGACAAAAAAAGTTATCAGGACACATAAATGAAGGAAAACTTTGGAAGTGATAGTTGGTGTTCATATTCCCAAGTTTTGATGCTTTGGTTTGAATCTATGTGTCGATGTTTTTTTACCAAAGTGTATGATTTTTTGTTTGTTTGTGTAACCATGGTTTTTGACCTTTTGGCTGCCTAATCTGTGGGGTTTGAACCCACCGCCACACAGACACAAACCGGGTAAAGCCTTCCCCTCGAGACTTGTAGAAGGTCTTGTAAGATGGTTATATGTTTTTCGTATGCGAGGACTCGAGGAGGATATTCTATGGTGTTGTTGTCTTTCACCACTTGTAAAGATTTGTTGTGCTTATTAGTATAGAAGTTACAAGCATACTGTTCTGTGTATTTGTTTTGGATATCGTTATTGTATTTGTTTCAAGTAATTCGACAGGCGTCTTCTTGTGATTAATAATAAGCCAAAGGTTTTTAGAAAATTATATGTTCGGCTTATATGTTAGCATCTAATAACCTTTTTTTTTTCACTTATTTTCAACAGATCAAGAAGCACAATGAGTACAGGCAGAGAATTATATCCAACTATCAGGTAAACTTTGAGCCTTTGAGGTGTCCGCTTGAATAGTATTTTTTAATTTTTATCCCTGGGCCTTTTTTTGTGGCATGTAGTCTTGTCGGATAACTTAAACGTGTTTACACTATATGTTTGGTGCATATGCACTTTTGTTTTACTTATACCACTGTTAGCTTATGTGTTGATCGTGTACATGAAGTTGAAATTATCTGGGACTTACTGAACTTGATGGGTCATAAGCCAATAATTCTTTTTATTTTCTTATCTACATTTGAATTTTGAAGTGAGATATGCCTCTTCACTCCTTGTGTGGGTCAATATTTCATGATTTTTCATTTTAGATGTCTTCTTAATATACTTATGAAAAAATTTCATCTCCATTAATGACAGTACATCAAGGTCCAGTATATATCTCACTTTAGTTGGATTATTATCAAAAACTCTGAATTTGCTATACTTTATTTTGGTCTCATCTAGCCTACTGCCCCACCCAAACTAGAGCTTTTTTGCTTTTTGGTTGCTCAGATATCGTAAACTGACCTAAACCTCTTAAAAGAGTAGGCTGTATATTAGTTTTTCGTTTATTTTATTCAACAAGGGAGGCCAT
Organism: Glebionis coronaria; assembly: GCA_025667525.1. Taxonomy (NCBI): domain Eukaryota; kingdom Viridiplantae; phylum Streptophyta; class Magnoliopsida; order Asterales; family Asteraceae; genus Glebionis; species Glebionis coronaria. The sequence continues at coordinate 370,684,016 of CM046880.1, read as the reverse complement.
CTTTATTTAATGAGATCAATAGATTGAATCCACAAAACTAAATGCAAAGGATGAAGGTTCATTACGTCCTTTAAGTTTTAAAAGGCTTATGTATAATGTTTATGGCTTGTGGTGTATTCAAGAATTTTGCTTCCTTATCACCTATCTAATTAGGATCTGTAATATTAGAATTGCCGCTTTATCTTCTTTAAGTAATAAGGTTATCCTATTATTTTATTTTTATATATTCACTAGGCACTCATCTACTATGTATTTATACATTTTCTTGCTTTCAGCCTCTGTATAGAGTTATATATCAAATGAATGCTACTGCCTTCTTTGTTCCATCCTTCATACAAGCATTTGCAACCAGTGATGACAAAAGAGATGAACGAATTAGAAGTATAATGTCTGAACCTGCTCCAGGAGTTTATACCTTCAATATGCTGCAACCTGGTTTCTGCGAAATGTTGCTGGCTGAGGTATCATTTAGCTCTGCTACCATAACCTGGTGTCCGGTGTACTAATTCTAGTCTTTTTTGTAGTTTAGCTTTTATGTTTTCTTATCAGGTTCTGATTGCCTAGGTAGGAAATTTCGAGAAGTGGATTCATGAAACAAGATTCAGAATCATGCGGCCAAATACGATGAACAAGTTTGGTGCTGTTCTTGATGACTTTGGAATGGAACCCATGCTTGACAGGCTGATGGAAGACTTCATAAGGCATATCTCAAGAAGTAAGTTCTAAAAGTGGTATTAACTAAAATCATATAACATACGCCATGACAATCATCAGCTTCTTTATTTCCAAATTTTGTGCAGTTTTCTTTGCTGACGTTGGCGGATTCGTACTTGATTCACATCATGGATTTGTGGTTGAGTACGGGTATAATAGAGACATTGAACTGGGTATGTCAGCTGTTCATTCTCATGCCTTTTCCCCGCTAAATTCTTTGGTATTGTTGTTTGTACATTTATTTGTGTATTGAAATGCTGTTTGTGATCTATAATTGCTCCTTTTCAATGGCTAATTAGTATGATGTCTTAAGCGAGCAAAGCAAGACACTTTTTGGTGCATATTCTGCTTTTTGCGAGTGTAAATCTTTTCAATGGCTAATATACAAAGTTGATTTCTTTGGAATGGTCGTTATTTGTTTATTCTAGTTTCTCTTCTCAAATAATTTTCCATTAATTCTTTTATGCTGTGACTGTATAACAATAGAAGCATAGTTGTGTAATTTCACTTGGTTACAGCTACAGAACAACCCTAAGTAGGATTCTATTATGATGCTATTACAACATTCACACAGACTGTTGGTTTTCTTTCAAGCTGAAAATATGAGGCCACCTTACCTCTCATGACGGTGCTCGTTGAATCAACACTCTGATCTTCATGTAATTATTCGGTTAAACTGCTAGGTCTTCTCTGGCTATAAGATAGGCCTAAATGACATAGCACATTAGCAGTGTTTAGACAAAGCTCTGTTAGAGCACTTGTGGAACTTCTGCGTGGTGTGAGCTAATCTTTGTGTATTTGAGCCAATGTAATCTGTTTTGAAAGACATAGGAAGGGAATTCAGTACCTAATATGGGTTTACGTAAGTACATAGACCCAGAAGACTAGAAGAGTACCCGCTGACTCTTCTAAACTTCTAATCTTTGCTTACTTTCTCTTTGATATGCTTTTATTATGCTGTTTGTTTTATTGTTATGATTTGTCTTCTTGTTATTCTTTGTTCACTTAATGAATAAGTTGGATGATGTGTCGATTGCTATACGTTTAGTCTAATACTAGACGTGTACCCGTGCATAGCTGCGGAAATTGCCTAGCGGCAAATAATTCACGATATGCTAATTGACTCGGTGGTTGAACCGGTAACCTGGTGACTCGACTGGGTTGACCTGGTGGTCGAATCAGTGAATTCGACCAGGTTGACCCAGTGGTTGATCCCGTGACCCACTGACTCGACCAGATTGACCCGGCGGTCGAATCAGTGAACCGGTGACTCGACCGGGTTGACCCGGTGGTCGAACGTGTTACCCGGTGAATTGACCGGGTTGACCCGGTGTTCGATCTCGTGACCCGGTGACTTGATCGTGTTGACCCGATCGTTGAACCCCTGACCCGGTAATATTGAACATTTAAGATATGTATATTAGAAAATGTTGAAAAATTCACTTCAGCTATGTAATATTGTGGCTGGTTTACAAATCTAATACCTCTGAATTTCTAGGGCTCCACGTGGATGACTCAGAAGTAACCTTAAATGTTTGCTTGGGCAAGCACTTCTCTGGTGGAGAGTTGTTTTTTAAAGGCGTGCGATGTGATAAACACATGAATACAGAAGCACTGCCCGAGGTACGTGAATGTCATTTTATCTGCTATTTGTTTTAATGATCTTCAGGTATAAGGGTTTCTAAACCTCCTCTGAAGATTATAGCAAGTTTAACATGTTTCATTCTGTGATAATTTTTTTATATGGTAATAAATAAAGCTTGGCCATTGACTATCTACGTATTACATAATGATTCTCTATCCATCCCTAGATGTGTACAACACTTTCAATTTTTCGAAGTCCCATATTAAATGCACCACAGCTTAAGTTAGCCACTTTTCATTTCAAAAAAGACCGATTTATCTTTAGTTCTACTCCAAGACAAATGTATTTAAAGTTTAAACTACTTTGGTTAAATTCTCATCGCAATTCCTACTTGGGTGGCTTGAGTTTGATATTTTCATATTCAATTAAGGATTAATCTTGACTACAGGCTGCAGTTTTTGTAATCGTTATGTTATAGCCACGAAATAAATACGAAATACAGTACAGTTCTGAAATACAATCTGTTATGTCTATAGCTTTCAGCTGAAATGTGACTGTTTAGTAAATCTGATTGTTGAGAGTATATTTAAAACAACTTGATTGTTAGTTGTTACTGCCAAGTATTGGAGCAATTACATATACACCCAAGGAAACATGCATCTTTTTGGGTCCCTGCATTATTAACGTTAAGGAAGAGATTTAGCCGTTGAATCATCCTTGGCTTGATAGCAACCTTCTATTTTGTATTCATCTACATCTTTACTTTGGAGTATTATCCTAGCATGGTACCCGCAGCAGCAAATAGTTTCCGGCAGTGGGTGATGGATCCTAGTTGTAGTATTCTAAGAGCGGAGGGAAACTCTAGTGTAAGAGAGAGGAAAGATGGTAACCTGTCAAATATTTATTGGGTGGAAAAGGGTGATATGGCTTTATAATCTAGAAGAAGCTTGGATATCCCAATATAATTCCAATCTTAATATTTAGCATCCAAACATAACTCTAAGGCTCTAACCTAACCCTAAGTCTATTTACATTGCCAACGAGAATATGAAATGGCACCATTTTATTTTCACCCATAAGAATGTGACACATCACCATTTCCTCCTCTCTTACACCACTACTGGCATCCAACGGAAAGTATTAACTGGCGGAACCGCTTTGCGTGTACCATTCTGATATGACTCTAGAACCTACATTAATCGTCTCTATAAACTGACAGTTTGTTCAAGACTTACGTGAAATTGCTTATATTCACAGGAGATCTTTGATTACTCCCATGTCCCCGGCCATGCAATTATGCATCGCGGCCGCCATCGACATGGGGCCAGAGCTACTACAACTGGGGATAGAATCAATTTACTGCTGTGGTGCAGAAGGTATATAAGTCTTTTAACTTTACTGTTTGCAAGATTAAAGAGAGCAGAATAAAACATTGGCCGTGAGTCTTGTGTCTACTAATAACCCTCTTTATATTTCTGAATTTAATCAAGTTATGCTCTGCATATGACACATTATATACCCGGAGCCATGCACATAAGTTTTAGATCTTTTGTTGAAGTAAAAAACTTTTATATGGGGTAAATCATGTAAGTATATATGAATTAAAACCGTTATTTTCCTGCAGCTGCAGCTCTAGGGGTGTTCATCGGTTCGGTTTTCGGATTTGTGGTTTGTTTGGTTCGGGTTCCTCGGTTTTGAGATTTTTAAAATCAAAACCAAAACCAAACCAAACCAATTATAAAGCACGTAAAACCAAACCATACACCAAATTAAAATTCGGTTTGGTTTCGGTTAAAACCAAGAAAACCAAATTCAAAAAAACTCTAAAAGAAAACCAAATGGTACGGCATGTGTGTATATATAGGAGTGAATTAAGTTTTACATTCCTATTGGATATATATTAGATACTTGATTTTAGTATCAGTTTAAAAATATTTTGAAAAAAACTGGAGAGTTTGTTAAGGATAAAGAAAAGATTATACATATATATATATAATTAAAATTTTTTTTTACATAGATAAAGTTATTCGGTTTTTTCGGTTTGGTTTGGTTTTCTATTTATTAAAACCAAAACCAAACCATACACCAATTAAATACTTCGGTTCGGTCTCAAACCAAACCATACACCATTTAAAAATTTCGGTCCGGTTTTATTCGGTTTCGATCTGGTTTCTTTTTCGGTTTGTTCGGTCTTAAACCAAACACTGAACACCCCTATGCAGCTCTGTGTTTAGAGAGTTGAGGAAACACCAAAAGGAGTTTGAAAGCTGGTGCGGAGAATGCCAACGGGAAAAGAGAGAACGACTTAACCAGGTTGTGGCTGCGAAAAAAGGGGTACGAATTTATACGTCTCTTAACCCATTCTCATAAATTTTATTTAAAAACTGAAACATAAACAGTTCATTTTATTGCAAATTTCAGGAATTCTTTTAGAAGTCAAGGAGAAGCTGCTGCTAAACTGGTTTGGTTTTGTTGTGTTGGTAGACTAGTGTACATGTAGACCTGTCTGAGCCCTGAGGACATAGTAATCGTGTCCATTAGCATCCTAAAGTTATTCCCAGTCGCGCGTGATGAAATGTTGTTTGTTGTAATTTGCAAATAAAATGCTTCTCTTTTGTTTATGAATGCTCGTTGCTTTTTATCTGTAGAAGAACTTGCAAGGATGATAATGGGATATTAATTTTTCTGATGTTTTTGTCTTCGTTAAAATCACTAGACATTCTATGGTGAACCATTCAAACCATAGGTGTTGTTGATTCGATGCAAGGTTATTTAGTTCAATTGTTTTTCTGCAAATCATGTTGTATTCATCATGAATCATTCACGGGGCGTGAAATTTAAACTAATTGCTATCGACTGACATTTGTGAGTTGTACTTAATACTAACGTCAGTCTCTGTAAACTAGCAACTAAAACTTGAGCTTTCGAGGCAACTTGAAATCCCAAACAACAAAAATTATAAGAGCCTCAAAATTTGTGTAAGGTGAGCGACCACTCAGAGTCTCAAAAATTATAAGAGCCTCAAAATTTGTCTCGCTAACTTATATGCGTTATATTTTAATTGTGACATTTTCTTCTCGAAATGTCTGTAATTCCTTACAAGACCACGGAATTTCTAGAAATTCAGAGACTAAGTTACAAGGTTAAAAGTTGACGCGAGGCAAAATTTTTTGGCTCGACATTACACTCGATGACCCGGACTTCTTAGTTTGACAAATTAAAATTCCAAAAAACATGTAAAAGAAATGTAAGAAGAATATTGATAATATAGCATATCATGGGTAACATCTAATTTTCGAGTCAATATTGCAAACGAATAACAATTATTCTTTTTAAATAGTCTGAAGTCATCGCAGTCGAATGACCGTCTCCACCCTAATTATACAATAAAGTTACTAACAATTTATATGACTTATAAAATGGCGTATTAAATAAGACGTGTGAGTGAAATCAATTTGGGCCAGTGTGCAAGCTAAGACTTAAAGGTCAGGTAAAAGAGATGATGTTGCTGCAGTAGCCAGCAGCATTAACAGGAGCAGGCATTGTCAAGTCAACTTTTGTCTTAAATTAATTCCCTCAATTCGTACGTCTTTTCACTGCTTAGATGATCTTTTGCAATCTTTTTGTTCTTTTAATAGCAAAGAAAAGATACCCCCTAACTTTCCCTCTTTTAAGTTGTAGCCTCCATTGCTATGTATAGACACAGCTGGTACAAAATATTGACTTTGGCTCTATGTGTTCTCTTCATTTTAAATCGCACATTTACTCTAGTCTTAATTTTGTTATTTTGTAACATTGCATTTCTTCTCAAACATTTTTTTTAAAACCACCTTATAGCAAGAAGTTACAGCTAAACAAACAAGAGTGTTATGGATGTAAATCTTGTTCTTCAGTGACTCATGACCTAGCTTAGTTTAACTTTCCAGCCAATGGTAAAAATGAAAATTATGTTGCACATCTTTATACTGGAATTCTTTTTATAGATATTGAATAAATAAGACATTTTGAAACACATTGTTATTGTGTACCTCTGAGTTCTTAAAACAGTCCTGGTCATGTTTCGCAAGAGATTTTTCAAAACTTTTTAAAAATTATTAGCTTTTTGTTTCAGAAATAATATTTTTAAAAATAATAAGCTCTTGGTCGACACGACAAAACTTTTTAAAAATTATTAGCTTTTTGTTTCAGAAATAATATTTTTAAAAATAATAAGCTCTTGGTCGACACGACAAGCTGTTAGCTTTTTATTAAAAAAAATAGTTTTTAAATAAAAAGCTAATTGATAATACTTTTTAAATAAAAAACTCTATAAAAACTGTAAATAATTGATATACCTTCCAAACATATTACTACTATAATTTATCTAAATATGTTCTTTTAAATAATTTTACATCTTAATATTTCAATTAAGGGATTATTTACTAACCGCTTTTATTAAAAAATAATGCAACTTATAGCTAATATTAATAGCTTCCAAATATTTTTAGCAAACATAGCCTTAACATTAATTGGTTAATATCATCTTTTGATAACTAAAAAGATTTTCAATAACATCTAGCAAGATCTCACATATGATGATAACTTTTGCATGTCTGAACTCTGAAGATTTTCAATAGAGCCAGACCAAGAAAATCTTATATGTTACTGTAAATTAATAAATTGTCCCTCTAAAAACAAACAATAATATTAAAAGTATAGAACAACATATGAACATAAATGAAGTGGTAATTGCTGCAAAAACACATATAAAGCAAATGTGTATCATTAGGGCCCTAAAAGAAGACCAAGATATAACACTAATAATCAACAAACAACAGTAGATCGATAAAGATCAAATCTTTTATATATTCGAATACATAACAAAAGAAAGTTGTAAGTGATGCATACCTAGTACAAAATATCCTACCCAACAACAACAACATCAAAATTCAAAACCTTAAATTGTGAACCTAGTATGCATCTCTTACATCCCCATGTTACAAAGTACAAACCATTATATCATACTAATACCAAACAACTAAAACTTACCAAAGGGTAATTAATTAAAAAGTCATTTTACTAAAATATAAAGGTAAATACTATTCGGACCGTTGGCCTCATTTCCTCAAAAGCAAATGCATTAAAATATTCTTCTTCCAATTATACCCTTGTCAACAAAAACAAGAAACATATATGAAAGAACATATTTATATTGCAAAAGCTTTTTTTTTTGTGGTATCCTTCTAATGGTGGAAAAGTGCCACCACCACCTTCCTCCTACGCCGTCGTCTCCTGCCACCACCACCACCACCACCATCACCATTACCACTCATTTCTTGTGTTAAGAATGTACCTAGTGTCAAAATATGGAAGAAGGTTAATTAAAAAGTTGCATGTATGTTTTTGTATGTGTGTGTGAAATATGATAGTGAATGAGAGAAGAGTGTAGATGAGGGTTATATAAGAGGTGAGATTTTTGGACTTATTTTTAGAGTAAATTGTGTGAAAGGAAAAAAAAAATGTGGTCATGTTTGAGATCATATATGTGAATGTGTGCAAAATGGTTTAGTGTGAGACAGAATTTTTACTTTGTCTTTTAGTTAAGGCAATGAGGCATACACAACACAAAAGATAAAAGTAAACAAACACAACACAAAAGATAAAAGGCGACAATACGCTATGCTTGTTAACTTTTGTTTCAATTCAGTTCAATAATGAACTTTAAATTCCAAAGCAAATATGTGATTTGCATAAAAAAAACATATTAACAAATTTTCTTTGTATATAAAAAACTATAATTCTGATATGAAAAAAGAAATAAAATTTATTGAATTTTGTTATTCAGGTAAATCAACTCCCACTAGTTATCCCCTTTATTCATTTGGCAGAACCCAAAAATGATAATAATAAAATATTACTCCCTCCGTCCCAAAATTATTGTCACCAGACAAAAATCACACAGTTTAAGAAAAACATTAACTTTACAGCTTTCTCTCTCTTACTTTTTGCCGAATGACAGTTTTACTCTTAACTAATTAATTTAAAACTTCTTTAATAATTGTAATAATAACCACAAAGGATGTTAATATGGTAATTCAAACTAAATTCTATATCTATTTTTAGACGTGGACAATAATTTTGGGACAAACAAAAAAGGAAAGGTGGACAATAATTTTGGGACGGAGGGAGTATCTATTATGAGACACTTCAAATGCCAACCGTTCAAAATCAATGCTGCCCATACCTTGCCTTCACCAAAACACAAATCTCACCGTAGATCCCTTTGAAAAAGTTGTATCAGGTATGGGTTCGTCCTTGCTTTGAAAAACTGGTGTCAAGACCACTTTTTTCAACCGTTGGATTTTCGGATTCGAGATTAGGAGGCGCCATCTGTCTTCAACAGTGCGATGGTGTTGTTTATGTACCACCAATTATGCATAACAATTTCTTTCCATGTTGTCTAAAAGCATATCTCTCTCAAAACCCAATCTCTGATCAGACCTCTCTCATTAGATCTATCTTTCTCAGATCGGATAGATTGGGGTTTATGTTTTAGGTATTGGATTTCAAGATATATACTTTTTGGTAAGATATTTGCTTTATGGGTATTTTTGATTACGTGTTTGTTGTTGATATATATTTTGTAGGAGGATCAAGATTACCCACAGGTGCTCACTAATTTGCATTTTTTTAGCATTAAACTTATAAGCATGTGTTAAAAACTGACGGATTTTGATTTTGACAAAGTGTATCAAGAAAATAGATTAATATAAGTAAGTTTCAGATGTTTTAGAAAACAGGGGAGAGTAATCTAATGTAACCGACTAAAGAAGATGATCTCTTTATGATACCAGATTGCAGAAATGCTTCAAGAAGGATGTCAGGGAATTTGATGAGGGGAATTAAGCTTCTGAGCCCTTTATTTGAAGAGCTTAAAGATGGACAGAAGCAGATTCATGATGATGGTGATCTTAATGGGTTTCATGGTTTGATCATTGCTTTGAATTTGGCTTTGGAGTTGCTTAAGTCAGTTCATGATGGTAGCAAGATTTTTCAGGTATTGATTATTGATTTTTGTCAATTTTGGATTTTAGTGTGATTGGATTAATGAGTGTGTTTTGAATTGTGTTGTTTGGTTTAAAGTTGCTTAATTTATGATGTTTTTTGTGGTTTGGAGTGATTATCGGGTATTCGGGTTATGCGTGATGAATTAGTAGCTGGAAAATTTGTGTTATGGGTGTTTGACATTGTGGTTTGGAAGTGATTATTTGATTTTTGCGTAATCAAGTTGGATAAAATAAGTGTTGGGGTATAGGTGTAGTGGAACTGATTTTGATTATAGTGATCAAGATTAGGACTAGCTGCAATGAAAATGGTCTTGATGTTATATAGGGGTCGTATTAGATGTGAATCCTTGGATGATCACAAGTTACTGTGGAGCTGCTTTCTGGTATGGAGAGCGGGTCAAAGGTCAACAAAGTGTTGAATATCGATAGCGGGTCAAAGGTCAACGAATTGTCGAGTATCGAGAGCGGGTCAAAGGTCAACAGACTGTTGAGTATCATTGATGCTGTGGGGGAGGCAGAATATACCGGGTTGATTGGTGTTGGTGTACTACACAAGATATTGTTGTGACTGACGCCTTTAAGGAAAGATATGTTCAACTTTAAAATTTCAAGTCTCATTGACTCGAGACCGAAACTGAGGTCTGTTCCCTTTATTTGGCTACACTATAAACTCATTAATTTGATATCAACATAATAATAACTACTTTCAGTTCATTCTATGTTTCAGAAAGCCGTGAAGTCGAGTCCGTAGCTATTCCTACAGCATATAAGGCCGTTGAATTTTCCAGGTAAACTAAAATACCCTTTACACGAACTATGTGTCGATTCAAGAAAATTTATATACGCACGAGGCCTAAGTTTGCAATCCCAAACACGCCTTAAATTGTCATTTGCAAGCTGCCGTGCGCGAAATCGCGGATCTTTCTACCATTACTGACAATGTCGTGCGAAACAAAAAATGTATTATGTAGTTAGTGGATCACTGTAAAGACACAGGTACAAATGGACAGTATCTATGCATGGTTCTCGAGTTCTTGCATTGTAGAATACGCTTTGAATATGTGGATTTTATTATTTTACTTTCAAATGTTGAGAACCCAAACCTATCCCACTGCTGAATTTAAATTTTATACTTCTTTTAAGGGGTTTGTCGCGACAGGGGTCACTCAATACCGAGCTTATTCTACAGGCGAGGTGAATTTCTTAGCATTAACATTACACTTATGGCAAAAGTCTATATATTTATTAAGTATATAGAAGTTTATATTTGGAATTTAGAGATTAAAGGGTGTTTGAATGTGAGCTTTATGAGACTTGCATGTACTGAATTTCTAAGAAACTCATTCCTTCAATGCTTTAATTGCATTTCTGATTGATAACTGTTTGAAAAGCATCATCAACCCCAATAAGCTATAGTATTATTAGATCCCCAACGTACCATGCCAGTTATACAAAACATGTTGTTTGCAAAATTATACATACGTGCTTTCCGTTTATATTGATTTTTTCTTTGTTTTACCATCTTATAGATTAAATGGAGGTGATCCTGTACCGAATGCAACAAATAAGCCATATTTAATGATGACAACCATTGATGTGTTGACCACTCTCCACAACCCTGTCCTACGTATATGTATCATTCTCTCAATCCTGCTCTTATAACGACTCAGACTTCTCAAATTCGTACGCGCTATCTGTTTACCAAATACACATGTATAATTTAAAGGTTACATAACAAAAATGACCGCGACGGGCTCTACGCTTTCTTCACGCCAGCAGCGGGCAAAGTAACAGGCCACACGTTCTCAAAACTGGTGGAATACTACATTCCAGAGGACCCAAGGGAAACACAACCGGAAATAGTCGCAACACATGGCTAACGCAACGTATTCGAGGCCCACTTTAATCCCTCATGGAACATTAGAAGCTTCAGACTAATGTGTATCAAACTTTTGTACCGATGGTTTTGAATATGTATCACCATAAAGTTGTTCGTCTCTCTTGCTGACCTAATGTCTTCAAGTAAGGCCCTTCCATAGTTAAACATTCTAATGTCAGCGCATTTACAGATATTTAAAATGGCATCTGGAAGTCAAAGGCAACAAAAGACCTCAATATGGTTTATAGTAGTTATGTTGTGTTGTTATATTTTTAGGCTTTTCCAAAAGTTATGGATAATAAATACTGTAAGTGTTAGTTTGTATGTTTATCTGGGAAGTCTCCTTCCACCCTCTCGCTCTATAAACATTGTCCCAAAATTCTCTGCTGCGGAGCACGGGCATCAATCCTCGTTAGAAACATATAGCAAAAATGTTTCTACTTTATTCTAACGACATTTTTACTACATACTAAATGATGAATCTTAGTCATTTATTATTTAAGACTAAAAAACAAAAAAGAAAAAATATTTAAAAGTTGTAAAAAAATGATGAAGAGACAAAAATTATAAATATAACAAAAATGTTTATCTCTAATGATATTTCACTAGTGATAATTTATTAATTTCACTAGTGATAAATCAGTAATTCGTCATATTTACAACTTTAGTCTATCTTTTTTTACAGCTTTTGAATTTTTTGATAAAAATCGTCCTTTCGTATATTTTTTTTTCTTAGATTATTATTCACCATTATATTAATAACAAATAAAAAGTAAAAATTTATTTTTTGATATGCAGTAAAAAACGAGAATATAAAATACCTCATTTCTTATTCTATCATAATTTAACTACTTTATTTTATTTTTAAAAGCAAATTACACAGATTAAATTATTAAGAAAAAAACTAAAATATTTGAATAACTCATCTCTTATTCTAGCATAATTTAAATACTTACTTTATTTTTGAAAGCGAAATACACGGATTAAATTATTAAAAAAACTAATAATATTTGAATAACTCACATCTTATTCTAGCATAATTTAACTACTTACTTTATTTTTAAAAATAAATTACACAGATTAAATTATTGTGAAAAAACTAATAATATTTGAATAACTCATTTTTATTCTAGCATAATTTACTTACTTACTTTATTTTTTAAAAGCAAATTACATGGATTAAATTATTAAGAAAAAAACTAATAGTATTTGAATAACTCATCTCTTATTCTAGCATAATTTACTTAGTTACTTTATTTTTAAAAGCAAATTACACAGATTAAATTATTAAGAAAAAACTAATAATATTTGAATAACTCATCTCTTAATCTCATAATTTATATTTACTTTATTTTTAAAAACGAAATACACGGAATAAATTATTAAAAAAACTAATAATATTTGAATAACTCATCTCTTATTCTAGCATAATTTAAGTACTTACTTTGTTTTTAAAAATGAATTACACAGATTAAATTATTGAGAAAAAACTAATAATATTTGAATAACTCATCTCTTATTCTAGCATAATTTAAATACTTACTATATTTTTAAAAACGAATTACACAAATTAAATTATTAAGAAAAACTAATAATATTTGAATAACTAGAAGTCTAATCTAGAATGTTAATTTTGATAATAGCGTGCATTGCAAATGTTTTGGTTTGAGTAACCCACTATTATCGAGTTAGTGGGCGTGGCCCTTGGCTCGGGAGCTTCAATTTGCAACCTTCCTTCCTCTTCTTTTTTTTCGTCTTTTAAGAATTTTGAGTATTTTTACATGCCTCATTTTTTACTTTTTAAAAAGAAAATTTGTTTTCTATATTTATAATTTATAACAAAAAGTGATTTATGGAACATAGAACGTCCAACTAAAGTTAAATTTTCTTAAACAACACAAATACATAATCCGATGTTTCTAAAGGTACAATGATGCATGTGAATTAAAGTTCGTCGCTATTTTGGTACAACTATTTTTTTTCATCAAAAAAGTGTTTACTCCTAGCAAATAAAGGCAAGGTTGAGGTGAGGAATGATGACCAACTTTATGTTGATTTCTTATTTATATATACAAAAGAAAGACTTGTTAATTTAAATTTCTAGATATTATTGTAACAATACCTTAATTTATCAAGCTAATGAACTTGCATTAAAAACTTAGAAGAGAGCCGTTGAATTATATATATTTCACTAAAAAATTGTTGGTCGTGTATCTTCTTGATTATACACTTTTGCCAAGGAGACCTTTTGAAATAAGTCATTTATCCTCGATAAAGAGTGTAACACTGTAACGGTTCATATCCTACTTTCACGTATTGACGATATTAGGTATGAGGTTTGGTTCCAGAAAGTAACTTGATTGATCATGTTAGCCAATCAAAATTTAGATATATATATAAAATCTTTTTCCATCATTCTTCTTTCATAAACGGTTATGAAAAGTCATTTGAAGATTGATTAGAGTTCGACTTTAAGCACCTAAGTTTTTATTAGCCGAATATAATTCGGTCTTCGGACTTAACTTATATTAGTTATCTTTTGAGCAGTTAGGTCGTTGAGACAGAAGTTCATTACATAAAGTCAAGTCATGGGAGAAACCAATGTTGCAAAAAAAAATCTACAAGTCGATTAATCTTTGATTAATCGCAACAAAGCCTTCAATTTTTCTGATTAATGAAAATACGATTAATAGCGGTTAAATGTGGTTAACGACGGTTAAGAGAGGTCAAACTTACCGAAAACTTACAAATTTTGTCAAAAATACCGAAAACTTATTGTAAACTTGTGTTTATCACTTATAATAACTATTTATATGTATGATAAGTTATATTTTAAAAATAATTTTGCTAAAAGTGTCTAAAATTCGTTAGAAAATATTCAAAAATTTCTAGAAATTTTAAAAATTTGCTAAAAATGCTAATCCGAATAATCACCGACTAATCTCACCTAGAATGATTACAAGTTAAAAGGTGGTCGACCGATCGACTAACGATTCACGATATTTACAATCTTGAGAGAAACGTCAACGATGCATAAGATTAAAGTGTTTCCACGTATTTACACATCTTAGGAGCATTATTTTGCATTATATCTTTGACATTGCTATTTTGTACGGTAATATTTTTTTTCATTTATCTCTTTTCTCTATTATCATTAAGGTCTTCATAAATCATGCAATACATACTTCACATTTAACAAAAGATAATCATAATAAGTGGCTTGTAAATTGTAATGACCGCCATTTTTGATGATGTAGACCTTTACGAGAAATTGTATTAATTGGCATATGATTGATTGGGAAGATCTTTTTAACAGTTGACTTTTAGGGTAATACTGTTAGACTTTAATAAAGTTAAAGGGCCCAGGTGTTTGAAAACCCTAAAGTTGCAAAAGTAGACCTATCTATTCTGTTCTTGCATAAATCCTGCATGCGCTGCTACATGAACCTAGCATTCGCGGTGCTCCATAACTTTAAATCGTAGCCGTGTGTCTATTTTGTAAGCTTAATCTTACATCATTTGTCCCCATTTTGGCGTCATAAATATGGGTGAATATCAATTTTTTTACCCACTCCAAACAGTCCAGCGACTACCAAAATTGGTGGGTAGCAATTCACGGCACTTAATTTACTTTTTGGTGGATTGTGACATCAATATTTTAGGTTTTAAGTCACAAAATACCAACGTACGTAGAGTATAAAAAGTGTCCCCAAATGCAACAATTTGTTTTATGAGATGTTGCAAAATACACATCTTATACACATCTTATATCATAAAAAGGGATGACAATTGTCATTAAAAGGTGATTATGCCTCTTAACATATTTTGTTTTATTTATTTATTCTTATAATTTTTTTCCCATAAACTATAAAATGAAAAATATAAAAAAAGTTATAAAATTTAACATGTCAAAAATACCAAACCCTCAAAAAATAGGAAGCAAAAATAAAAATAAAAGTTGTATTGTACTGTAAATTGAGACAAAAAAATATCAAAAAATATATGTACTTTTAAAAGTTTAAAAAGTATTAGTAACATAACCTTTGTGACTAATTTTAAAGTAAAAGTTTTCATATAAAAAATACTCTATAAAGATTTGTTGTATTTACAGATCTTTTTCATAATTCACACACTAAAGTCGGAAGGAGTATGTAAAAATCTCACGAGTGACTTGCTAAAGTGGCAGATGACTTCCACTTTAGTGACTAAAATCCACTTGTGAATTATGACATTGGAAACTCTAGGGTGAGTTTTTGACAACTTGAGATTATTAATTTTTAATATTTGTTGTGAGCAATGTTTTAAAACCCGGTTCAACCCGGCCGGTTGAACCGGTTGAACCGGGAACCGGAATGATGACCGGTCCGATATAAGTCGAGTTTTTGTTTGATTCGGAACCGGATTAAACCGCCGGTTTTTGGTCGATCCGGGTCAAACCGCCGGATCGAAACCGGCCGGTTCAACTCATATTATAGGAAAGAAGAAGAATAATGTGACAATAAATGATGTAATCTCACAAGTTATCTGTCCAATTCAACTAAACGCTTACTTATCTTGATATATAGATCGATATCTTATCTTCATATATAGATCGATATGTCACTGTCAATTTCTTCAATGTTTATATATGGTGATATGGTGGTAAGAGTTTTTATTATGGTTGAAAAGGGGATCTGATTTTGTGGGGAGAAGATGATTCGTCTATAAGAGCTTTTATTATTTTGTTATAATATATATAGGGTAGGTGGTATTTGGGGCTTGGAAGGATGAGTGATGACTCATGAAATGGCATAGTTTTGTCCAGTCTAATGGCCCATTGTTTGATAGGACACAGAGAATCTTTTCTTTTATTACTGTATTACAAATAATTTACATAAGTGTCTGAACGTTATAAACCGGTTTGACCCGACGGTTCGACCGGTTGAACCGGTAACCCGGTGACCCGCTGATTTAGCCGGGTCAATTAAAAACCCGGTTTTTAAAACATTGGTTGTGAGTTTGTGAAGTTATTTAGTTAGATATATTTTATATAAAGTAAATGTAAGGTAAATGTGAGTTTTTTGTTCTTTATTCTGATTTAATGATGACTTGTTAGTGACTTAATAACAACGGAAATAATTATAAAATGAGTTTTTTTACCACTCTCCTTTTAAACATCAAAAATAGTTTGTTGCTATTTTGCAACCTACATTCATGTTTTTATTTAATCATTGATTTTTTTAATCTTTTCTAGTCTTCAATTTGGTTTATTTTTAGTTAATCTAAATTTTTTTATTGTTTTTTTCCTAGAAAAATTGACTAGCATTTTCTAAAAAGAGCAAATGTACACGCTCTATCAGTAAAACTAAGTAGAAATTTAAGTATTGTCGTTTTTCTAAACATTTCTGAACAACTCACGACAAAATCATTTTAGAAAATTCATATCAACGAATTATGACGACAAGCATCTGGTTTTAGTATTGAATACAACAAGTAAATCGACGTTAAGCCCCATAATTTCTCAAAACCCTTTTTAACAACCAAATAAATACTTGCAAACATACATGGCATTAGTATGTTAATAAACATCAATAAATAAAGCTACCCATAAGTAGAACATCATACAATCACTTTATAATCGTTGACTCAACGCTACATTAACAAAATAACCGACTTTAAATTCAAACATATCTAACATAAATAGAATAAATAAAATAACAACTCAAACAACTCACATTGCCCCATAAAACACTCCACCATAACTCGCTCACATTGCCCTATAAAACACTCCACCATAACTCGGTCCTAAAGATGATCCAATCGGATCCGTTTCGAGGAAGTATGTCCGGTGTTGTGTTGCTGATCCGCTCTCGTGGAGCTCATATGCTTAGTGTTTTTTCACCGTGGTGGGCTTGTGTACTTGGGCCTGGGCCCAAGGTTTGGTGTATAGTTTTAGGCCCTATGGGCCGTGTCCATACTATACGTCATCAAGTTCCCTCAGTCCAGTGGTTTTTGCGTTGTGGATGAATCACTGGACTTTTATAACTGTCTTTTTCCACAGGCTTTCGTCCACAATCGTTCGTTCGCGGTTACTTATTTTTATTTGGGGTGACACTGTATGATGTGATTAGCCATTAAACCTTCATTTGTTGACTGAAATGACCATTGTTAGTCAACTTGTTCCACTTGCTTCATCCTCCTCTTTGAATTTCCTTATCTTGACTGTCTGTTTCTTTAGTGTGTTTCACGTGTCAATATCTTGGGCATTGTGCCGATGGTATAAGTATATTTTTTCCTCCTTCATTATTTTTATTGCCATTGTTAATGTATTTTCAATCTTTTTTTAACTCTTATTTGTTAACGATCTTGAAGCTCTAATTTTTGCAATTTGTGCTCTATTGTCTTTTTTACAATTTCGTCAATAGATACTTGTAGGTCAATTACGACTCAACGTCAATTGAATGATTTTTGTGCGAAGTACCATGTTCCACTTTGTGTTCATCCGACTTTAGCTAGTCAGAATAGTAGTATAGAAACTAGAGGGGGGTTGAATAGTTTTCCTAATAAAAATTATGTTGGTCATTAGAAGTAACTATTATTTGAAAACTTGTTTCATAATAGTTAGGCCAATTTATCAATGTTTTAAAAGCATTTGTTATATTAAGAGATAATGATAATGAGTGACTAAAGATAAAGACAAATGTAAATAATGAGTAAGGAAAGAAACAATCTAAAGGAATACACCAAAGATTTATAGTGGTTCTTCAACGAAGCTCTCTCTTCGTTCATACTCCACTCCTCGAATACACCTTGCTCGAGATTTTCACTGTATCCACAAGCTCCCTTCTTTGCGAAGAAAGACTTACATCGTTGCGTATAACAATTGCCGACACTAAGCTAAATTTAGAGTTCTAATCCTTGCTAGAACCAATCTACTCTCATCGCCCATTTCTTTACCGACACATGGCTAGGTGTCGAGTTCTAATCTTAGCTAGAACCAATCTACACTCGTCGTCTGTATTCATTACCCGACACAAGGACATGTGTCGAGTTCTAATCTAAATTAGAACCAATCTACACTCATCTCTCACACTCAAATCACTTTCAAGTTAAGTGAGAACTAACACACTCATACTCATACCTTACATTACTTTTGAGTTTAGTGAGAACTTACACACAACATAGTAACACATACATCACTTTAGAGTTAACTGAGAACTAACACACAAGACTCATCCCAGTATACACATATACCTTGGATCTACACAAGACTCAAATGAACACATATGATGAACATGACTAGATCTAAGGAAAGAATTATCTTTATCAAGACTTCATCTTTTAACACATCACAAGTATGAGAGTGATCTTCTATTTGGACATATAAAGAAGGGGATCAAGGAGATAATCATAAGTAAACATACTTAACAAACTAAGTGATCATTTACTAATGATTAAAATATAGAAAAGAGATTTAGAAGTAGAAAGTTATCCAAAAAGGTTCATGGAAAATGGAGAAATGATTCACTATTTATAGGAGAAAGGATCCAACGGCTAGTCTGCCCGCGGTTCCTTAAATGCCCCTGCGGTTCCTTGTATATAAGGAACCACTGACACCTATAAGTCACCGCGCGTGCTCTAGACTCTGCTCCCTTTTGTCCTTTAGTGAGAAAAGTCCATTTTGTGAAGTTTTACCTTAAAAGGAATATCCTTTATCCATTTGGTATATCCTAAATTCAAATTTCTATTTTTCATTTTCATAAAACATGATTCAAAAAGAAAGTTTATGAAAAAATGTTTTGTCATATTTGAATAAATGTGAGTTTTAAGGTAAATCACTTTTAATGATCACTAAACATGTATAAGATATGTTTGTGTAAGACTTGAATGATTATTACCTAAATGATAGTGTTCGTTAAATAATTCGTCTTACGATTATCTTTGACGATAAATAGTTTTACACTTTATCGTGATAAAAACTAAGAAAGATTAGTTATTACAGTTACTGTTTTTAGGCATCGATTGCATACAATATCCCGTTTTTGATTACGACAAACTATAAACTCATTCATTTAGAAACAAAATTTTTAAAATTATTAACGAGTTTATAACTAGCACTTCTCCCCCTTTTGTCAAAGCAAAAATGTAGCACAAGTCTTTGAAGAAGAGAAGAATCGACTTTGCTAAAAGCTCCCCCTTGGTGCTTACTCCCCTTGCTTGGGGCACCAAGTGATCGAGCTATAGTGACAAGTTACATACAAGGGTTAATAGAAAGAAAGAAACACCCAACTAGAGGCAATAGTCACAAATATTTAGTAGATAATTGAAAAAATTTCATGTTTGGTCCCTATCGTTTACACCAAACATCAAGTATGGTCCCTATTTCAAACTAAGTGCACAGATCGTCCCTATCGTTTACATTTACGATCATAAATCGTCCCTATCTTGGATGAGCGTTAATTTTGCCCGTTAACTCTTATGGGTTGAGGGGTATTTGGGTCTTTTAACTCCAGTCAAAGCTGACGGAAAGAACAATGCTTAGTGTGCCTTGTTGTTTAACTTTCCTAGATTAAAACACGTGTACATATATTGTTAATCAATTATAAACATAAGCCAACATATTAGGACTCATAAATAAACTAGTCATTCCATTTCTACTTTCTGATCTCTTCTTTCCGTCCCTTTATACATTTAAAACACCACAATTTAGAAAGTTTTCTAGCAACAAATATTGATGGGTAAGGCATGGTTTAATACTAGTGTAAGTTTGTGGTATAGAATCTTTTTCAAAACAAGTTACAGCAAGGATTATTGGTGATAGATGGGGCTGACATAAGAACCAAGATGGAGGATTTATAGCTTAGCGAATATGTGACACGGTTCAGGATGCGATGATGGTTTAGGTTGTCAGATGGGGCAGGTTGTGGAGGTGGCGAGGTTCTGAGTTGGTAGAGATGGCGAGGTTCTGAGTTGGATGGGCGTCCCTATCAATTGATGAATTTAACAGATCTGTGATGATGATTTGATGAATTTATTTTTTTGGTTATTGGTTTGGATCTGGGTTTGTGTTTCTGAATTTGTGAATGATTTTTTGTGATATGGGACGATGGCCACAAAAAATGAATCCATTTTATTTTTTTATTTAATTTTTCTATTTCGTGGGATGAGTTTTATTGTGGATGAGGGTTTTATTTTTTGTGGTTTTGATATTTGTGGGTACGGATATGGATTTTGGATTTAGTGTGAGATGAGAGTGAGAAGTGAATCGAAATGAGGTCAGTGGTAAATGGATGAATGAGTGGTATTTTGATTAAATTGGTAAAGATGAGTGAGTGTAAATTGGTGAAGATGAGTAAGTGTAAAGGGTGGGTGTGTATATACAGGGACAATAGTATAAATGGCCACATAGGGTAACCACAAGCTCACTTGTTGAATCTAAACAAATATTGCACTCGCAAAATCTAAGTAGTGTTTTTTCAGAATCTGATTTTTAGTTGTTGTTTAAGGTGAGAGAGAGAGAGAGATAAGAATTATTTGGTGGCTGTGTTTTAAGGTTTTAAGGTGAGAGAGATAAGAATGATTTGATTGGTAGTGGTGGCTGTGTTTTAGATTGGTAGTGGTGACAGCGCCATTTACACCACCACCTGAATCCATTCACATGACCACCAGCAGCTCGAAGTTCTCAAACCACCTAAATCCGTTCATATCAATCATATTATTTTTTTATTTCATTGTTGAGATTTGCAGATCTTCATGTATCGTGTTTTTTTTTGGTAAATGGACACGAATCTCGTGGTTTGAAGATCTGGGTTTTATGTTTTTTGTGATTCAGGATGATGAGATGTAGTGTGTAAATGAGTGACGGTGAGGGTGGTGTGTTTTTTTAAAGTGATTTTTGAGTGACGGTGGGGTGGATAAAGGTTTTATTTGTGTGTGGGTGGTGGGTAAGGTGTAAGACACGTGGGTGGGGTGGGGTTTTGGATAGGATTCGTGATGTGTGTGGGTTTTAGGTATTAAATGAAGAAAAATATTGAAAGGACTAAAATACCCTTTTAGCCAGAAGACTTAACGGGCAAAACTAACGTCCATCCAAGATAGGGACCATTTTTAATCCAAAGTGTAAACGATAGGGATGATCTGTGCACTTAGTTTGAAATAGGGACCATACTTGATGTTTGGTGTAAACGATAGGGACCAAACATGAAATTTTTTCTAGATAATTTGAGAGGGAGAAAGAAAATAAATCTCAAATTAGAAGGTAAATAATTGCTAAGTATGTCCATGGAGAGTGTTTTGACATGATAAATTCAAATGTGTTGGATTGGAGGTAGAAAAGAAACATCCAACAAATTTGATGGTATGATGTCAAATGGTAAAAAATGTTGAACCTTTAATGTAACACCCCACTTGGATAAGTGGACCGTTACGTGTATTTATGGCGTGTCATCAAAGCATAAGGTAAATGTCCTAAAACATTAACTGACCATAAAGGAATACCGGAATCAAACATCGATAATCCAAGCATAAGCCCAAAACATGAAAAGTAAAATACTGAAGGAAAGGACTAAACAATGTCCAAATGAGCAGAATAATGTAAGAAATGCATAAAGTAAGAAGTCTGGATAGCTTCCATCCAAATGCACATGCTCTCAGAATCCTAAGAGCGTCCTGGTGTACCTGCCGTTAGAACATGAAAGGAACTACGGCTGAGCATAACGCTCAGTGAATGGATATAAAGCATGATAAGAATATACTGAATGAAACAGGTGATAGAATACTGAAGCTGTAAGACTGATATGTAACATGTGGTAGAACTCTGCATAAAATCTGAGAAACCTGGTTCATATATACTGATACTGAAATATAATTATTAATTCTGAAAACATGCATTTACTGTATTTTATTTTGCCAGAGCTTATATAGGTCACGTGCTGTAACAACCGTGCATGAATAACTGGAGGGGTGACCTCGTCATGCTGTAGAGGGGTGACCTCTAAATAACTGTGCTGGGTGGAGGGATCAGCTCCAATGTGAAGGATGTAGAGCACACACCACATTCACCCTGATAACTTGTAACACATATAAGCCTAGGATGCATCCATACGCCCCACTAATAATACTGATAAAATGGCCAAGCTGAGCTGAGTGGGACGATGCAAGATATCACTCTCCTGCATGTGAGTCACGACACCGGTGCCTCTAGTGCCGTGGTTACGGTACCTCCGTAACTAGTACATAAACTGGTCGTGCTTGTATATAATGCTCAAGCAATTTATTTAGTTATTAATATGATTACTGATAAACTTAAACATATACTGGGGAAAAACATTTGGCTGGAGACGGGGAATCCTAATCATGCATAGAAAGGAAGTCCTTACTGAAAGGACAGAAATCCGTACCTCGTGTCCCGTAATGAAATAAGAATGAAAGCTGAGAGGTCTACTCTGACTTCACGGATACTACATAAATAACGTACGCAAAATAAGTCGACTGATGTTTATTTATATTACTGATTTTATTCCTGGAATCTTGTACGCATTATAACTGATAAATTTGATCTTTCTTATAATTTTTTTTAACGTATTATTGCTCTATTATTAATTACGGTACATACGTATCCTGACGCTATATTAATACTATATTAGGTAGCCTGCTAAAATAGAATGTTTCTAAATTTAGAAAGATTTCTAAATTGGTTTTCTTGAATAAATCATAAATAAATGACATGTTTATAAGAAGTTTAAAATGATTTAACTAATATCAATTAAATTTTATTTTTTTATTTATAAAACCAAATCTTATAATATGATTTAAATTTGAAACTCGAATTTATTATTTCTCGTAACCCCGAATCCCGAGCCCGTAATTTACATATAAGCCAAAACATAAAGTCCCAAACCAGACAGCCCGTCAGTGGCTAAACCGGTTAGCCGGCTGCCACTGACGGATTGCCACTGCTAGGCCAACAGTGACCCTGACTCAAGTCAGGTTGCCACTGTCTTTGTTACCCGCTCCCATCGTTAGTGTTAAGGTTCTCACTGTTAGAACCAAACACCCCCTTACTGCCTGACAAACCCAAACACACCCTGCTGGAAACTGTAGTCCCAAACGCACCCCTGCTGGAACTGCAGTCCCAAACGCCCGTGGTGGCTGCTTGCTGCTTGCGGCTGGTCTCAACAAAACACCACCGAGAGCTTATAACACTCTCGGTTTTCGTAACCCTCACCAAAACTCGACTGATCCCAGAGTTATAACATGTTTACCATATACAGATTCGTGTATTTAGGAGGTTATAGAGATGGATTCGGATCACATTAGAGAAAGAAAAGTAAATACCTTAATTCGTGATCCGTAAAGAATACCACTACACAACCCGAATCAAAGAAATCAGAACTCTTTTCTTTTGTTGTTTGCTTTCAGCCGGCGGCCACTCCTCTTTTTTTTTGTGTCGGCAGGAAGAACAACAACCCTAATATTTCTTTTTTTTTTGTTCGCTGAGTAAAAAGGGGATGGGGGTTTCTACCCGTATGTTTTCTTTGCCAAAAAAGGGTTGGGCTAGGCGGCCCATTCCTTTCCTTTTTAAAAACGTAGCCCAACACAACCATATGATTTATTTTCGTTTCGCTTCGTTTAATAATCTTTTGATTCACGTGCTCGTGTTTTAAATTCCGTCACGTATCTATCTATTTTCCTGAATAATTATTACCTACTTAATACTTTACTCATTAGTATTAATTATTCTTCTGAAATAAATAATTTCGTAAAGTTTTAAATAAAACCGAGGCTGCGTAATTACTGTTAACGTTTAATTATTTATGCATACTAAAATAATACATACGTTATATTTTTGAAACTTAATAATTATTTATGAATAATTATTTATAATATTTAACTAAAACTGAGCGTGCGTATTTAATATTCGGAAATTCTTAAATACGGGTTTTACATTTAAAATCACCCAAAAAGATTCAATTTAACCTTAATCAATTCTTAACAATGTGTGTAATAATACAAGAGACAAAACAAGCAACAATCACACATAACAATCATATTAAGATGAATATGATAAAACATACATAAAAATATTCATATATACAAAAATATGAATATTAAAACACAAAGAAAATATATCTAAGCATAACAACTATTCTAGTCGAATAATCCTCCAAGATCTGCTTACTTTTATTTTTGACTCAAAAGTTTAGAACACAAAGTGTGTTTTACCGGTAAAAGAAGAAGAAAGAACATATTCCGTAGATTTTCTCACGGGAACAAATACTCGAGGAAGAGTTCGAGTGAGGAGAAATTCAAAAAAGTTCAACTTGTCAAAGAGATGAGCAAGTTCAATATTGAAATCTACAACAAGCGCAATAGGTTCCATGATGCATGACAAAGTCATAAGAGGGAGGAGGTGCATCATTAGAGGAAGAAGGTGGGGGAAGAGAAAGTGAATATGGAGAAGAAAATGAAAGGTTACCGTCACAATATTTTGTGAGGTTGATAGGTGTGAAAACACCCATCCTTTTACCACTTATTTCTTGCTAAAACGAGACCAAAACGCGTATTTAATGTCATTTGTTTGGAATTATGCGTGGTTTGTGTGTTTGTTGTGTTTTCAGAGCCAACCGGATAAATATTGAAGAAAACATGGGATTGCACGGGTTTTATCGAAGAAAAAGACGAAAAGACGAAGTCTATAGTCCAAGAGATGCAAAAGATTTGAAGTCAATGGGACTATTTGAAGATTTATCGAAGAAAAGGACCAAAGATGGAAGATTTACATATGTCGAAGAAACTCAAGTCTATTAAATGAAGAAATTAAAAGACGAGTTGAATTTATTCGTCGACAAATCCCGAATCGAAATCAAAAACGTCAACTTTTCTGAAAAGACGAGAAGACAAAAAGAAAGGGAGAAAGCCCACTCACCAAACCAAGCCAAGCCCTATAAATACCCCTCCCATTCACATTTTTCAACTAGCTTTTCTTTCTATTAGTTTTTTCCTGTTTCGTAGGGAGCACCATCACCATTAGGGTGTTTGGTGATTTTTATTGTCTTTTGATTCTTCCACAATCTTGTAAGTTAATCTTTCCATTTTGTTTGTTTGAATCTTATTCATTAATACAAGTTTCCATTTAATCTTTCTTTCTTCTCTTGTTGATTCAAAGTTCTAAGTTTTTATTTTATTGGTTTGATCTTAAAAAGTAAGTGGGTTTTATGTTTTTGTTGTTTTGGATTGATATTTATCATAAGTAAATGATTAGTGGTGAAATTGGTTTAAGTTTTGATTGAAAACTTGGTGGATTTTGGGTTAAATTCGTGGAGTTTACTATTCTCCTGTTCTTCGTTCTTATTACTGTTTCACAGCCCAGATTCCGAATCAACACCATATTCCGGATCAAGGGTTTTGTGAAAATATTTCGGATCAAGTCCTTTGGTTCGGAATATCTAATATTCCGGATCAAGTTTTATTCCGAGTAAACTAATTATTCCGAATCAAGCTTCTTATCAATTTATTTCGGATAGAATTTTATTCCGGATCAAGTCCTTTGGTTCGGAATATCTAATATTCCGGATCAGCTATTTCATTCCGGATCAACTGTTATTCCGGATGAAGGCATATTCCGCATGAAGCAAACATTCCGGATCAACACGTTTATTCTGAATCAAGAACATTCCGAATGAAGCAGTTTTTTAGGATATTCCGCATGAGTTGATTTTTTCCGAATAAGCCAAATGTTCCAAATATTCCGGATCAAGCATAACATTCCGCATCAACTGTTTTTCCAAGTTTAGGTACTTTACTGTTTAATTTTAATTCCAGTTTTATTTTCAGTAATTGCTTGTAGTTTAATTTTATTACTTCTCGCATTTATCGTTTTAGTAGATATAGACCAAAGCTCCCCCTTTTTAGTCACCAATTACAACAATTCCACTTTGAACCGTGATCGATTCGAGAAGATACCGAGAACGAAACAACGACAAATATAATTGGGTATGAGCAACACAAAGAAAGATCTTGCAACAAACCTTTTTAATCAACCAACTAAAATAACAGTTATTAAAATGGCGTCGCTGCCGGCTCTTTTCGTAAGGATCAACGGTTTCTTGTGAGAAAAATTGGATTTTGGGATCCGTTCTTTCGGGAACGTTATTTTCAAGCACAAAAATTTTCAAAAACCCATAAAAATATAAAATTTTCAAAAATACAAAAACATTAAAAAAACCTATAAAAACCAAAAATATTTTCTCTTGCATTTTCTTTTTAGTGTATGCGTACTCGATCAACGTCTTATTCAGAGTCTGAGACTCTCGAAGATTTAGACATGGCCGGTGTACACAACAACAACAATAATAATCCACCCCACAACAACAATAATAATCCACCCCACCCCAACATGAATAATCCACCCTTACCCGACCTACGAACCATGGAGGAGCTATGCCAACCTATGATGAACGGACGTGGAGGCCCGATTGCGCCGATGCATATCACGGCTCAGGAGTTTTCGTTGAAGCATCACATGATCCAACAAGTGCAAACTAATCCATTTCGCGGAATTCCGGATGATGATGCCAACAAACACCTCGACAAATTCATTACCATCACCCAAAGCATGAAGTCGCCTGGTGTTTCTATGGATGACCTTCGCCTTCAACTATTTCCCCACTCGCTTTCTCACCATGCCGAAAAATGGTTTGATCGTCTCCCAAAGAATTCTATTCATACTTGGGACGGCATGACTCAACGCTTTTTGTCGCGCTACTTCCCACCATCCATGGTCACGAGCCTTCGTAACCAAATTAGTGGATTCATGCAAGACAATGATGAATCGCTCTTTGATGCTTGGGAACGATACAATGATTTGATCGACCGTTGTCCAAATCACAACATGCTCCCCGTCACTCTCATTGATACTTTCTACAATGGTCTCACTTTTCGTGATCGTGACACGATCAACGCCGCCGCCGGTGGTACTTTTATGAAAAGGAGACCGGATGAGTGTAGAGAGTTGATTGAAAACATGACTACTCACCACAAGAATTGGGATTCATCCGCATCCTCCAGATCTAACCCGAGAGTCAATGTTTCTTCTACTACTTCCAATCCCGAGATAACCGAACTTACCCGACAACTCACAAAGATGAACAAGAATTACATGACCATGGCCACAAACCACTTTCAACAAGCTAAAGCCGTTTCTATTTCTCGTGACACATGTGGTGGTCCTCATTCTTACAATGATTGTCCTTCCACTCAAGGCAATTTTTGTGAAAACGTTAACGCGGCATACGGTACTTATCCCACAGGAGGCTATCAAGCTCGTCCTCAAGGAGACCGTAGCTTGCTAAGTTATCGTTCAAACAACTATCTTGCCCCACCCGGTTTTCCTCCTCCAAACCTAAACCAACAACCTGTTGGGAATAAATTAAGGCCAGATCACTTGAGCGCTGACAAGAGTAAAACAAGTGTTGACAGGAGCAAAACAAGCGCTGACAGCTCAAGCGTTGACAAGACAAAGTCAAGCGTTGATACATTGAAAACAAGCACTGATGGGAAGATATACTCTACGCGTTTATTGTATTCTAGATTACTTCTAGTAAAGATAGGAACAACAATGTAATTTCTATATTTATCTTTACCTAGAATAGCTGATACGTAGATTATTGTACAAGGCTTCTTATGTCTATAAAAGAAGACCTTTAGGTTAATGTTTCATATAAGTTTTCATTCGTAAACTACTTTCATTGTAAGCAAGTTTAATATCATTAATCAAAGTGAAAGTTTGTTTATATCATTGTGTGTTCTTGTTTAAGTGTTAATTCCGCATAACACTTAGATTATGATAAGCATATATAAAGGTTTCTCTAAGTGTATTACTTGATCTAATCTCGTATACATAAAGCTAAATCGATCTAAGTTTGGGATCAACAAGTGGTATCAGAGCTTGTTGAGGAACTTTTGATCTTAAAGAACACAAAAACCCTAATTTTCTCAAAAACCCTAAACAACATCATGTCAGAAACAATATCTTCCTCTTCCTCACCTTTACCAAACATCAAGATTCCCATGCTTGATGCAACCAACTTTGAATTGTGGAAATTTAACTTTGAGCAATATCTAGGGATCTATGACTACACACTCTGGGAGATCATTGAATATGGAAACACATTCGATAAAGCCCAAAAGATTGCTGATGCTATTTCTCAAAGATCAGCTGTTGCTGGATGTTCTGAAGAAGATAAGAAAGAAAAACCTGAAGATGGTAGAGCTGTGGCTGCTGAAGACATAACAAAGAAAAGGGTTGACATGAAAACCCTAAATATTCTGAAAGTCTCTTTGGGACAAGAGAACCAGCATAAATACAGAGGTTATGATTCTGCTAAAGACCTTTGGGCAGCTCTTGAAGTTGCATATGGTGGCAATGCAGATACCAGGGAAGAAAAGAAGAAACAACTCATGCATGATTATGCTATTTTCAAAGCTCAACCCAGTGAGAAGCTGAGTAGTGTGAGAAGCAGATTGCTTGACATCATAAGCAAATTGTCCTTCATGGGGACACAACTTGGTGAAGTTGACATTAATGCTAATTTTCTTAAAAGTCTTGGTGAGGCGTGGAAGATTGAGGCAAGATCTATTCTTGCCAATAATACTTACAAAAGTTCCACGTTTGATGACATTTACAACAAACTAAGGCTGTTGGAAGATGAAACTCTTTTAGAGCATGGAAGCAAGTCCACCAACAGTAACATGGCTTTCTTCTCTCATAGTGAAGGTCAATTCAATCAGAAGGACTCTTACATGCATCCAGTTACTGGATCATCATGTGTCAGCGCTGGAACAAGTCCTGTCAACGTCTCCTTTTCAGACGCTGACACATTCAAAAGTGACTCCCCAAGAGTTAAACCTGCTGGTTTGGATTTGGATACTGTATGTGCTTATATTGCTTCTTTGCCCAATGGTTTAGTGATTACATATGAGGACCTTGAGCAGATAAATGATGAGCACTTGGAAGAGATGGACATTAAGTGGAACATGGCTCTTGCTAGTATAAAAGCAAACAGGTGGAACAGAAGGTTTAAGAAGAAGATGACCTTTAATGCAAAAGACACAGCTGGATTTGATAAATCCAAAGTTGAATGCTACAACTGTCATCGTATGGGGCACTTCATGAGGGAATGCAGATCTCCTAGAAGATCTGATGCTGGTAAACCCTCAAGTCAAATTGTTAAAGCTCAGGATCCTAAAGCCATGGTTGCAGTTCAAGGAATTGATGGTATGGGATGGGATTGGAGCTATCTGGCTAAGAATGTGGAAGAGGATAAAGCTTTGGTTGCTGAAATTGAAGAAGAAGAGCATGTTGAATATGCTCTCATGGCACACTCCTCCTCTTCATCTGATAATGAGGTATACAATGATGCTTTTTGTAGTAAAGGTTGTAGGTTAAACACTGAGAAACTTAACAAAGAGGTGTTAAGATTATTAAGTGATGTGAGTACTGAAAAGTGCAAACTGTCTAATTACCAACTAGCTCTCACTCAAAATGAGAAGACAGTTTCTGAATACAAGAAAATGGAATTTGACTTAAAAGATAAAATAAATATCTTAAAACATGAGTTAAATGCTAGTATGGATATTAGAAACATCATGGAAAGGGTAAATGGTGAGTTACAGGCTAAATTAGATCAGGCCATTAAGAATAAAGACAATGTTGGCCTTAAAATTCAAAGATTTGATAGAGCCACTCAAACCCTAGGAAACTGTGTGGGTAAACAAAGGGATCCTAAGGACATGAGTGGGATTGGGATGAAAGACTACTCTGTGGTTCCACCACCAGCTGGTGACTTCTATGGTGTCCAACAAAAGGACCTATCTTGGACTGGTTTGCCAGAACTCCAAGAGGAGGAATTCATTCCTCCACCAAGAGTTGTCACCCCAGTTGAAGAGTATCAACAAAAGTTGACTGACCTGAATGAATGGAAGAAAGCTAACCCTACATTATTTGTTAAGGGTGGCTTGCTATGTGAAAGTCCTAATGAGTCAACACCCATTAAGGTTACTAACTCAATCACTGGTAAAGCTGTTGACCTTGGCTCCAACACTGATAGAAAACCTAGCATTAAGTATGCAGAGATGTATAGGAATACTAGGTCATCTAAGAGCCAAGTTAGCAATGATGGAACAGGCTTCTTCTCTTCTAGACCTAGGGTTGTATCTAGAAAAGCCTGTTACACTTGTGGTAGCTTTTCACACTTGGCATTTAAGTGTGTCAACGCTCCCAAAGCCAGCGTTGACAGGAACAAATTCAGCACTGACAGGAACAAAGTCAACGTTGTTAGGAAGTCAAACATTGTCAGACCCAAACCTTGTGAGGAGCAAAGTCCACAAGTTGTTAGACCTGCCCCATTCTTCACTAGAGGGTCTAACACTCATGGACAAGGACCATTTCAAAAGACAAACACCTGGTCTAATAGGCAATAGGTTTCTGTAGCAAACCCTAGATTCAACGCTGACAAGGGTAATCTCAGCGTTGACAAGACCAATTCCAACGCTGACAGAAACGTGACCAGACCTAAATATTTGCAACCACAGGGTAAGGGGTCTAAAGCTTCTTCAAGCTTAACATGGAGACCCAAAAAAGATCAAAACCCTAATGATAATAGGATTTCAATGACCTGTAACAGATTTAATTACATTTCAAAGGTCATTACAAAACCTATTGGGGTTAACTGGGTATTTCATCCTAAGAAGGATGAGAATGGGGTTGTTGTGAGAACTAAGTCTGTTCTTATTGAACAACCAGATGAATCCAAGTCTTCTAAGGCTTGGGTTCCCAAAGAAAACTAATTTGTTTTCTTTATGTGCAGGGCATTCAAAGACAGGTCAATGATTATGGATATTGGGATAGTGGATGCTCAAGGCATATGACAGGGAAGGAAGACTATTTGACCAACTTCACTCAAGGATGGTGATAAGGTTTACTTTGGAGGCGGATATGGTACTATCACAGGCAAAGGAACCCTTCTCACCAAGAACTTGCGTTTTGAAAACGTATTTTTGGTAAAAGAACTTGATTACAATCTTTTTAGTGTATCACAAGTTTGTGATAACAAAAATAAAGTTCTGTTTACTGACACTGAATGTTTGGTGTTAAGCAAGGATTATAAGATCCCTGATGAGAAATATATTGAGTATAGAACACCTAGGCATAAAGACATATACAATGTGAATCTGAATGGGATTAGAATGAATAACAATATGTCTTGTTTTTATGCTAAAGCTTCAGTAGATGAGAGTAATTTGTGGCACAGGAGACTAGGGCACATAAATTTTAAGAATATAAATAGGCTTGTGAGACTTGGCTTGGTTGATGGTTTGCCTGAGAAGGCCTTCCACAATGACCACTCTTGTGTTGCATGTCTTAAAGGCAAGTAGCACAAGGTCTCATTTAAGTCCAAACAGGTGCACTCAAGTACTAGACCTCTTCATTTGCTTCATATGGACCTCTTTGGTCCAACCAATATATAAAGTTTGAATGGCAAGTCATACTGCTTTGTGATAACAGATGATTTTTCTAGGTTTACTTGGACATTCTTTCTAGCTATGAAGAGTGACACAACTGATATTCTAATTGATTTTATCACTTAGATTGAGAAAAAATCCGGCAATGAAGTTAAAATGCTTAGGAGTGATAATGGTGGTGAATTTAGGAATAAGAAGCTAGATGATTTCTGTGCCAGGAAAGGAATTACTAGGCAATTTAGTATTGCAAGAACCCCACAGCAAAATGGGGTTGCTGAGAGGAAAAATAGAACCCTAATTGAAGCAGCCAGAACAATGTTGGCTGATGCTCATTTTCCTATAGCCTTTTGGGCTGAGGCTGTTAATACAGCTTGTTATGTTCAAAATAGAGCATTGGTTAACAAAATTCAGAACAAAACACCTTATGAGTTACTTTGGGGAAGAAAACCTAATATTGGTTTTCTCAGACCTTTTGGTTGTCATGTAGTAGTTTTAGACACTAGTGATGCCTTAGGTAAATTTAGTGCAAAAGGTGATGAAGGCTACTTCATGGGGTATTCAGTGCAGAGCAAGGGATATATGGTTTATCTTAAAGAAGAAAAACGTATACTTGAAAGAGTACTTGTTAGGTTTTTAGAAAATAAACCTAGTGATCCTGAAAGTGGTCCTAATTGGTTGTTTGACTTGGAACCTTTATCTAGAACTTTAAATTATATGCCTGTCACTAATCCAGACATTGTGAAGGTAACTTTAAATGTTATGGAGGAACAAGTTGTTGATGTTTCAGGTACACAGGTTCATAAAAAGGTTGGATCACAAGCAGAAAAGACATCTCCTATACAAGAATATGTTACAATTCCCATTTGGACAGATGCTTTTGCTGCTGCTGCTGCTGGTGGTAAAGATAATGGTGGTCTCCAAGTACCACCAGATACAAACATGCATGGTCCTTCAGGCGCTGACAAAGGCAAATCTAGCGCTGACAAGACCAATTCAGACGTTGATGACTCCGACGTTGACAACAACAGTTCAAGCGTTGTTAGCCCAAGCGCTGACAAACAAGGTTCAGACGTTGACAGCACTTTTGCACATCTTTTCTCTTCCACTTTTGAACAAGGTGAACCTTCCAATTTATATGAAGAAGGTCATCCCCATGTTGATGTAAGAGAGTCTGATGGAGAAGATATTGGCAACATGGAGAATGAGGTTGAGGACACCAAACTTTTTGAAGGAGGAGTTCTCACTTCCACTATGAAGAATCACCCCATTCTCAAATCATTGGTGATATTATGACTCCAGTTCAGACTAGAAGATCTCATCAAGGTCTTGGTGGGTTTATTGCCAATATACACAAGAAGGTTGATACCCCTCTTGTGCAAGAATGTTTGTTTGCCTGTTTTCTGTCACAACAGGAACCCAAGAAGATATTTGATGCTCATAAAGAACCAAGTTGGGTGGAAGCAATGCAAGATGAGCTTCACCAATTTGCAATTCAGGATGTTTGGGAGCTGGTTGATTGTCCCAGATATGTCAAACCTATAGGGACAAGATGGGTTCTAAGAAATAAGAGAGATGAAAGAGGCATTGTGGTCAGAAACAAGGCAAGGTTAGTGGCTCAGGGATATACACAAGAGGAGGGGATAGACTATGAGGAAGTCTTTGCACCAGTTGCAAGGATTGAAGCTATAAGGATCTTTTTAGCCTATGCATCCTGCATGGGCTTCACTGTCTATCAAATGGATGTCAAGAGTGCCTTCCTCTATGGAACTATTGTTGAGGAGGTATATGTGATGCAGCCTCCTGGTTTTGAGGATCCAGAGAATCCAGACAAGATGTATAGAGTCAAAAAGGCTATGTATGGACTTCATCAAGCCCCTAGAGCATGGTATGGTACTTTGTCTACCTATTTGGTGGACAATGGATTCAAAAGGGGCACCATAGATCAGACACTATTTACAAAGAAGAAAGGCAAGGATGTATTACTTGTCCAGGTCTATGTTGATGACATCATTTTTGGGTCTACTGATCCAAAGATGAGTGAGGATTTCTCCAAGCTTATGACAGACAAATTCAAGATGAGTGCTATGGGGGAGATGAACTTCTTTCTTGGTTTAAAAGTTCAGCAGAAAGAAGAGGGTATCTTCATCTCCCAGGATAAATATGTGGCTGAGATCTTGAAGAAGTTTGGCTTTTCTCCACATGAAAAAAGGGCTACTACTCCTATGGATAGAGAACACCCTTGGGGAAAGATACGAGATGGGAAAGATGTTGATGTCAGACACTATAGATCCATGATTGGATCCTTGATGTATCTTACAGCCTCCAGACCTGACATCATGTTTGCTGTGTGTGCTTGTGCACGCCATCAAGTGACTCCCAAACAATGTCACCTTTATGCTGTGAAGAGGATCTTTAGGTACCTAAGATGCTATCCTAGTCTTGGTTTGTGGTACCCAAAGGATTCACCATTGGAGCTGATTGCATATTCAGATAGTGACTATGGAGGTGATAAGTTTGATAGAAAATCCACAACTGGTGGATGTCAGTTTCTTGGGAGCAGGTTGATATCTTGGCAATGCAAGAAACAAACAGTGGTGGCTAATTCTACAACTGAAGCTGAGTATGTAGCTGCAGCTGCTTGTTGTGGACAAGTTTTATGGATTCAGAACCAGCTGTTGGACTATGGGTATAATTTCATGCATACCAAGATATTTGTTGACAATAACAGCACTTTATGCATCATTAAGAATCCTGTACATCATTCTAAAATTAAACACATAGAAAATAGACACCATTTTATAAGAGATTGTTTTGAAAAAGGTTTAATACAACCAGATAGGGTTGACACTAAGGAAAATGTGTCAGATTTACTAACTAAACCTTTTGATGCTGGGAGGTTTCAATACTTGGTAACAAGTATTGGAATGATCAATCTCACATAATATGTGTTTTAGAGTCTTTTTGTAAAAGTATGTACAGGATGATGCATTGTTATTAGTCTTATTGATGATTTAGATTTTCCACTATATTTTTCTAACGCTGACAAAGGTGGCTTGAACGCTGATAAGTGTTTTTGTAACGTTGTCAGCAATATAATTGTCTAACGCTGACAAAGCTTCCCTCAACGCTGTCATGTGTTATCGGGGCATTGTCAGCAACAATGTTAGTTTTGTGGTTTTCAATCTAAATGTGCAGATGGTGTTAGCAGTATACCATTGGATACAGAGTTGCTTATGGATCAATGGAGAAGCATTTGGACAAGTTTTTATTTATGGATGATGGTTGGAATTTTTAATTCCTATCTTGACATAAATTTTTATGTTCATGCATGTTTTTAGCAACTTATGTATCATAGTTTAAGGGGAGGTTTTAGGAACCTTTAAGATGTTTGGGTATCCATATGATACTCTTATCACAGTTCTAGATTGTGTCCACAGGTGAGTATGAGTTAGTTTCACTAAATCACGAGGCACTGTAGCATGCAAAGTTGATATACTATGCATGCTGCCAAGACATTTTTGGCCTAGAATTGGTTGTGGTCTGTTGGGAGACTTGGGAATAATTTTGTTATGGAATTTACCTGGGAGTAACAAGGAATTTTATAAGGTAACTTGGTTGTTAAGAGTTTTGGTTAGCAAGGGACACTAGAGGACTGTTATGTCTATCTTGCTTAAGCAAGTGTGCATAACTGGACAGTGCTTGCCGCCCTATAATAATTATCAGCTTTTTGGTTATCTTCTCTAGGATAAATTACTTTGTTAAGGTCATTTTTCATTATTAAACATTTTTATTTTTGGACGCTGACAAGTATTTTTCCAAGCGTTGTTGTGACCAATTTAGACGCTGACATGGCTATAGGCAAACGTTGACAAGATTATAGCCGTTGGGCGTTGATAGGTTATTTTTGACCGTTGACACTCAATGGGTCCTACCCAGTTGTTACTTTTTGACATATTTTTAGGCCGTAATTTTGGGAGTTGATAGACTTCATTTAATGCATAATAAAATTATTCTTTTTCAATATTTTCATGATTGTGTTTTTGAAAATATTTGCCTATTTTTGGGCCAATCACATGCATTTTCTTCTCCTATTAATTTGGCTCCTATTTCTAAACAAGGTATCTATACTTCTTGTCTAACACAATTTTCTCTTATCAACTTCATCTTCATCAATCAATTTTAACAGCTTTCAACAATGTCACCAAAGTTTAAACCATCAGAACTGGAATTGAGGTTCAGAAGCCAACACAACATGATCGCGTATCTTGAAGCTGATGACGCTCTATTTCCCAATACACACAAATGGTGGCGTATTTGAACGCATCTCCTATTAGGTATGCTCTTTCTCATGCACCACTCAATCCTGTCACACATATTAAACAGTTTTGGAACACTGTAAGTTCCTCAACAGTTAATAGAGTGACTACATTGACTTCTATTGTTCATGGGAGACCTTGGGTGGTTACTGAGGCTTTGGTACGCCAAGC
Source organism: Glebionis coronaria (assembly GCA_025667525.1). Classification (NCBI taxonomy): domain Eukaryota; kingdom Viridiplantae; phylum Streptophyta; class Magnoliopsida; order Asterales; family Asteraceae; genus Glebionis; species Glebionis coronaria. The sequence goes on along the minus strand of CM046880.1, from coordinate 370,647,803 downwards.
CTTGCATCTTGATGATGCTGATGGTATAACCACCCTTCCCATTAGAGAAATAGAACAGGGACTAAGGGCTTTGGGTTATCCTTTTCCCGATGAAGGAACTTTAAACAAATATCATAAACAGGAGTTTCCCCCAGCCTGGAAGTACCTCATACATGTCCTCCTACAATGTTTGAGTACCAAATGCACTGCACACAATGAGATCAATAGATCTATTGCAAGTGCTATTGTGTGCATTGCAACTGGGCAAAAATTTAATTATTCTAAAATGATTTTTGAGGGCATGTGTAAAAACAAGGGGAACAAAATGACTCTAGCTTATCCCTGATTTTTACAAATGGTTTTTGATGTTCAAGGATACTGCACAAGGGATCATAATGATTTTTATGAGATCCCTGTGCAAAAGAAAGCTATTTTTATGAAGATGAACTCACCCCCCCCCCATCGTGACCTACCCTTAACCCAAGCTATGCTTGCTGTCATTGCAGCAGCTCAACCCCAACCAGATCCCCAACCCCAAATTGACCCAATACCTGAACCATTACCTTCACCTGAACATATGCAAATTGACCAAGAACCCTTCAACGCTGACATGTTCAATGTTGGCATTGATGTGCCTATTTCCAACGTTGACACACAACCTTCACAAACCCAAACACCCCTTAACCAACCCACATCCACCCAATCCACATCATCTTCTACACCCCCTGAATATAGGTTGATGAAATGCCAAAGGACTACTGGAGTGTTCTCCTCTGGTGGTCCTAGCCATGTAGCAGAGAGAACCACCACCACAAGTGTGGCTGGTGATATGGATGAGGCTGGGACTATTGGTTCTGGCTTAGAAGCTGGCTAAGGCAGTCCCACCATCATTAAGTCCTCATCCATGCCCAATGAATCTGACTTGGGAGGTCAAATCCCCATTTTAGAAGAGGGCATATTGGAACCAATGACCCTACTTGAATTGACGGCAGTCTGCATGAGCTTGCAAAAGCAAAATGCAGACTTGGTACAAGTTGTCAACTCACAAGGCCTTGAACTCAAGCAATTGAGGGAGAGGATTGTTGTTTTGGAGACTGCTAGTGCAAGGAGAGGGATGGAGGAATCTTCCAAAGGGGAGGAAGATCCAATAAATGTGAGTGATAAGGGCAGCCATGATGGTCAATCTTTGGATGTTGCTGAGGCCCTTACAAGTCTGAAGAAACAGGCAGGTTTTGATACGTCCTTAGTCTCTCCTACAAACTTAAATTTATCATTTACAGCCATGTTGGAGGAGATTGCAAAAGGCGTTGCGGCAGGAAATTTGGGCGTTGACAAGGAGAATTTGGACGCTGACAGAAATATTTTGGGCGCTGACACAGCAAAATTGGGCGTTGACAGACCTGCACATGAGGGTGATGTATCCTAGTCATCATCCATTATCAAGGAGGTTTCTTCACAGGTATCACCATCTACCTTACCAACAATTGCTCCATTAGATAAGGGTAAGGGCATTATGGTGGAAGAGGTTGTTCCAAAGAATGCAGCTCAAGTTGAGTTTGATAGAAGGTTGGCTGCACAAATCATGGAACAAGATAGAAAGGAGGTGAAAGAGTCACCATTTGTTTTCACTTCAGAAGAGAAAGAAGGAAGTGATGAAGCTAGCTCAGACTCAAGTGTTATGATCATAGAACAGCCAGAGAGACTTGAGTATGGAGATGAGTTGGCCAAGGAGAAATTGAGAGAGTTGAAATTACAGGTTGACTTTGATATGCCAGAGGTGGTTCAAATGTATCATGCTTGGGAAGAAAGATGTATGGATAATCCACACTTGACCATTTCAGATCAGATATGGGGTTTGGAGATTCTCCTCAGAGTACAAAAAGACTGCCAGGTTATTTTGAAACACAAGGCAAGCAATATTCTCTCAGAGTTGAAAAGGGATAGGAGGAGCTATACTGGATGTTGCTCAGATGTCATGGAGTAGGATGGACATATCAGAAATTGAGGGCATTGACATTTTATGAGTTGGAATGCAAAGCTTATCCCATCTGGGTTAGAGTGCAAGAGGCAAACACTCTAAGACTTCTTTCTGATGAAAGGAAAGAATAACTTGCAGAAGAAATGGAGCTCAAGAAAGCAATGTTTGTTCCCAGACCAGTGAAAAATGGAGTTTCTCTTGAGTTTCCCAAAGATATGGATCCACTATATCCAAGTGAAGCTGTCATAAGAAAGAGCCTCAAGCTCTTACCATTAGAAGCTTCAGATATGGTGCAAGTGTTACCACTAGATTCTAGAAACCCAATTGTGAGCTATGAAGAAGATGAATGTGGGTTTTGGAAAATTGGCAGGTATGGCAAAGAGGTACACACTTTTACCACTCTCATATCTTTGTTTGCAAGTTGTAATAGAGAAGACTTGGTAGACCTATGGAGGTTGCTAGAGACCAAGTATGAGGCTGAAGCACCAACTTCAGCTAATGGAATAAAACTGTGGTCCACATTCAAGAGAATGTGTAGACCAAAAGATGAGGATCCTGCTATTTGGAAGGATCTTGAAGATGACCTCAGTGGTCTTCAATGGGGATTATATTCAGCTGCTGGTGTTTACCATTTGAGTTCTACAAAGTTTGCTGAGTATCTACTTGTGGATGGTCAGTATTTCATATCCAAGGATATCTTGGAAAAGATGAAGAACACTCAGCTGGAAATTGATTATTCAAGTGACGTGGCAAAAGACTTGATCAGATTTATTTATTACCAATATGAGAAGGTTTGTAAGATTCCCTCTAGTCCTTAATGCTTATTCAGAAACTTGATCATAGGAGTGGATATCAAGTTTAGGGGAGGATTGTTGGGAATAAATTAAGGCCAGATCACTTGAGCGCTGACAAGAGTAAAACAAGTGTTGACAGGAGCAAAACAAGCGCTGACAGCTCAAGCGCTGACAAGACAAAGTCAAGCGTTGATACATTGAAGACAAGCACTAATGGGAAGATATACTCTACGCGTTTATTGTATTCTAGATTACTTCTAGTAACGATAGGAACAACAATGTATTTTCTATATTTATATTTACCTAGAATAGCTGATACGTAGATTATTGTACAAGGCTTCTTATGTCTATAAAAGAAGACCTTTAGGTTAATGTTTCATATAAGTTTTCATTCGTAAACTACTTTCATTGTAAGCAAGTTTAATATCATTAATCAAAGTGAAAGTTTGTTTATATCATTGTGTGTTCTTGTTTAAGTGTTAATTCCGCATAACACTTAGATTATCATAAGCATATACAAAGGTTTCTCTAAGTGTATTACTTGATCTAATCTCGTATACATAAAGCTAAATCGATCTAAGTTTGGGATCAACACAACAAAGCTATAACCGAAACAACCAATCCCAACCTCGTGCTAACAATCAATATCAATCCCAAAGAAACCCATACCCACCTCAAGGAAATTCTCAAGCTTACCAAGCTCCACCTCTTAATCAACCGATGGCATTGAATCCAGACGTCGAGACGTTCATGAGGACTAATAGAGAGATGGTGACGAATTTTCAGAGTCAATTCGTCAACTTGAAGAATGACATGGCGAAACAAGGGAGCGATATTCGAGCCGAGCTAAGGAATGACATGGTGAAACAAAGCAATGATATTCGTGCAGACATGAGAGACTCTTTCAGCACTCAAGCGGATAACATACGTGATATAATCGGTTTGCTCTTCCAAGGTAATCAACCCTCTTCTTCGGGTACTCTTCCGAGTAACACCGTTGCGAATCCAAGAGGGGAGATGAAAGCAATCATCACTCGTAGTGGAAAAGGTTATACGGAACCCGAGCTTCCTACACCTCCACCCGTGATTGTGAACAAGGCAAAAGAGCAACTTTCCCCACCTCCTTTGCCTTCTACCCCCATTCCCCCACCACCCGCGGTTGTGAGTGATCCTACTCCCCTAAAGCCTTCCTCTTCATCCGATATAACTTATCCTTCAAGGTTGAGGAAAGAGAAGCAAAAGAGCAAGGATGATATTCAAGTTTAAAACTTTCTTAAAATGTTTAAACAATTGAATTTTAACATCTCCTTTGTCGAGGCTCTCGCTCACATGCCTAAATACGCGAAGATGTTTAAAGATCTTCTTAGTGACAAGGAGAAGCTTCTTGACATTGCTCAGACCCAACTTAATGAGAATTTCTCCGCCGTTCTCTTAAGGAAATTGCCCACCAAACTTGGTGATCCGGTTCGCTTCTTAATTCCTTGCAACTTCCCGAGAGTAGAGAATTGCATGGCCCTAGCCGATCTAGGTGCCAGTATAAACTTAATGCCTTTAAGTGTTTGGAAGCAATTATCTCTCCCCGAGCTTGTCCCCACCAAAATGACTTTGGAATTAGCCAACCGTACGGTTGCTTATCCAGTGGGGATAGCCGAAGACGTCTTCGTTGGCGTTGACAAATTCACCTTCCCGGCGGATTTTGTTGTCGTTGATTACGAGATGGATACTCGTGTTCCATTAATCGTTGGACGTCCCTTCTTGAGGACCGGTCGCACTCTCATTGATGTAGCCGCGGGCGAGATAATCATGAGAGTTGGTGACGATAAAATTTTCTTCAACATGGATAAGATTTCTAAGCAACCTTATTCCTATGAGAGTGTTAATGCTATTGATGTTCTCGATAAGGCTTGTGAAGAACACTTTCATGATGCTTGCAAAAGTACTCTCTCTTCTCTACCCAATGTTGAGACCGTTGCCTCAATTGCTCCGTCATTGACTCCTTTTGGAGAAAGTGACTTGGATGATTTTGAAGCTAGCTTGGGTCCTCTCGATCTTAAGTATGATGATTCTTCCACCGATTGGGATGAAGACATTCGTACAATTGAGAAACTTCTCAATGAAGACCCGTTTTCTCCTCCTTCTCCTAAAGAGGTGACTAATGATGATCCATCGTTAGTTACACCATCTATTGAGGATCCTCCTACTCTTGAGCTTAAGGATCTACTTCCCGTTATCATTGCTAAGGACTTAAAAGCCGATGAGAAAACTCGTCTCATTGAAGTTCTCAAGAAACATAAAAAAGCTATCGCTTGGAAAATCTCCGATATTCGCGGAATTGATCCTCACTTTTGCACACATAAAATTCTCATGGAGGACGACTTTAAGCCCACAATTCAAAGCCAACAAAGGATGAATCCTAAAATCCATGACGTTATCAAAAAAGAGGTTATCAAACTTCTTGATGCGGGCATGATTTATCCTATCTCGGATTCACCATGGGTTAGTCCATTCCATTGTGTGCCTAAGAAAGGCGGAATCACCGTTGTGCCCAATGCAGACAACGAGTTGATTCCTACACGTCTCGTTACTGGGTGGAGAGTTTGTATAGACTACCGCAAACTCAATGATGCCACGAGAAAGGATCATTTCCCTCTTCCTTTTATGGACCAAATGCTTGAACGTTTAGCGGGTAATGAATATTACTGCTTTCTAGATGGTTTCTCGGGTTATTTCCAAATACCCATCGATCCCCAAGATCAAGAGAAGACAACATTCACTTGTCCCTATGGCACATTTGCCTACAAAAGAATGCCTTTTGGCTTATGCAATGCCCCCGGGACTTTCCAAAGGTGCATGTTGGCTATCTTCCATGACATGGTTGAGCAAACCATTGAAGTCTTCATGGATGATTTCTCGGTCTTTGGGGATTCCTTCTCTTCTTGCCTTGCCAATTTAGAACGTATGCTTAAGCGGTGCGAAGACACTCGCCTTGTTCTGAATTGGGAAAAATGCCATTTTATGGTAAAAGAAGGCATTGTGCTAGGACACAAAATTTCAAAAGCCGGTCTTGAAGTCGACCGTGCTAAAGTGGATGTCATAGCCAAATTACCTCCACCTTCAACCGTGAAGGGTGTGAGAAGTTTTCTGGGTCATGCGGGCTTCTATCGTCGATTCATTCAGGATTTCTCTAAAATCGCTCGCCCGATGACCCACCTCTTGGAAAAACATACTCCTTTTATCTTTTCTAAAGAGTGTATCGAAGCCTTCAATCTTCTTAAGGATAAGCTAACTAAGGCACCGGTCTTGGTTACCCCTAATTGGGAGCTACCCTTTGAGTTGATGTGCGATGCTAGCGACTTTGCTATTGGAGCGGTTTTGGGCCAAAGAGTGAATAAACACTTCCAACCAATCCATTATGCTAGCAAGACAATGACGGGGGCTCAATTGCATTATACGACAACCGAAAAAGAGCTTTTAGCTGTTGTCTATGCTTTTGAAAAATTTCGCCCTTATCTTGTTTTATCCACCACAATCGTATACACGGACCATTCTGTGTTGAAGTACTTGATGACTAAGCACGACTCTAAGACAAGACTTCTTCGCTGGGTTTTACTCCTTCAAGAATTCAACATTGAAATTCGCGACAAGAAGGGAGCTGGAAACCTAGCCGCGGATCATCTTAGTAGACTTGAGGATCCATATCAAGGGGATCATCCGAACAAAGAGATCAATGACTCTTTTCCCCTTGAGACCTTAATGTCTATAAATCTCAATCTGGATGACACCCCGTGGTTGCCGACATTGCAAACTACTTAGCGGGTGGTGTTCTCATCAAAGGGTTAACATCCCAACAAAAGAAGAAGTTCTTGAATGATGTTAAGACTTACTTTTGGGATGACCCTTTTCTATTCAAACAATGCGCTGACTTGATTATTCGCCGATGTGTTGACGGACCGACCGCTTTGGACATTCTCAAGGCTTGCCATAAAGGACCCACCGGTGGTCACTTTGGTCCCAACTACACCGCCAAAAAAGTGTTTGACTCGGGATTTTATTGGCCCACCATTTATCGTGATGCTCACGAGATGGTTAAACATTGTGATGCTTGCCAAAAACAAGGCAAGATCACACATAAAGATGAGATGCCTCAAAATTTCATACAAGAATGTGAAATCTTTGATGTATGGGGCATCGACTTTATGGGGCCGTTCTCTTCTTCTAAAGGCAACAAATACATCCTTGTCGCTGTTGACTACGTTTCCAAATGGGTTGAAGCCAAAGCTTTACCCACAAACGACGCGAGGGTGGTTTGTAATATCTTGAAACAACTATTTGCTCGATTCGGTGTTCCTCGTGCTATAATCAGTGACCGCAGGACTCATTTTTGCAATGATCAATTTGCAAGAGTCATGGCTAAGTATGGTGTCAATCACCGTCTTTCTACCGCTTACCATCCTCAAACCAACGGTCAAGCCGAAATATCCAACCGTGGATTGAAGAGAATTTTGGAACGTACTGTGGGAGAGCATCGTGCCTCATGGGCCGATAAACTTGATGATGCTCTGTGGGCTTTCCGTACCGCCTATAAGACGCCGATTGGTTGTACACCTTATCGTCTTGTGTACGGGAAAGCATGCCACCTCCCAATCGAGCTGGAACATAAGGCATACTGGGCTTTGAAGTGGGCTAACTTCGACATCAACAAAGCGGGTGATCTTCGCAAGATTCAACTCAACGAGCTACATGAATCGAGGAATGAAGCTTACGAGAACTCATTGATCTACAACGAGAAGACCAAGATTATCCACGATGTTAAAATTAAGAACCGAGAGTTCCACGTTGGTGATCAAGTCTTACTTTTTAACTCTCGATTGAAGATCTTCTCGGGCAAGTTGAAGAGCCGCTGGTCTGGTCCATTCACCATCGCCAATGTATTTCCCTATGGCACCATTGAGCTTTCTCAGCCAAATGGGCCTAATTTTAAGGTGAATGGCCAGCGTTTGAAGTTGTACTTTGGTGAGGACATCTCTCATGAGATGATTCCATCCCTCACCACGTCTCCCATGAATTAGTTCGGGACGGAGTCAGGCTCGTGACTCGGTTAACAAAAACAAGCGATCCTCGGGAGGCAACCCGAGTATCTATCCCCCTTTCCCGTTTATCATCCTAAGTGTAGGGGGAGCTATATAGGTTGCTTGTGTTTGTATGATGATGTGATTACAGGGATAAGTGCACTCTTGGAATCTTTGAAGAACCGTGCTCCCATGTTATCCGCAAATCCGGTTCTATCTCTCAACTATCGTGATTCAATCTTCTTCATACTCACCTTTGAAATTGATCACTTTAGTTGTCTCCTCCTTAACTTGATTTAACCAACGTGCACAATGTCATAAGTGTAGGGGAGACTTTTCCCACATGCTTAAACATTGAGGACAATGTTCATCTTAAGTGTAGGGGAGACTTCTATCGAAGTTTTAAGTGGACTTTTCCATTAAAGTGACTTCATTTAACCGGAAAATTCGATTTTTCGACATTTTTCAAAATTTTTAATCTATTTTGGCCTAGTTGTATAGTTGCATTTTGCTTTGTTATGTTTATTTTCTCTCCTTGTTAGAATAAAAATTTCAATAAGTGGTTTTAAATTTTTCAAAGTCGTGAATATTTTGACTCAACCCGAGTTTACTTATCTAAGTTTACTCTAGCTAGTATCCTTAACGTGTTTAAGTCAAGTTTTGCTAGGCTTTTATATAAGGAGCTTTAAAACGCGAAAGTCTTAACTCTCACGGGTTAAGAACAAGAACTTTTCGCAAGTTCCTATAATTGATCCTAGAGAGTCGTTTATCAAGGGAACTTTAAAACGCAAATTCTAAACTTGAAAGAGTCTAAGAAGATGCAAGATCCTATAGGCGACTCGAAAACCCAAAACGTTGATTTAATTGGCTAAGCATCCACGAGTCTCATTCCTTGAGATTTTAAATTGTGGAGAACGAGAGATGATAGAGTCAATTATAAGTTTGGTATTCTTTCGTGAATTTATGTGAGTTGATTATAAGCCTATTCTCCCATCGCTTGCTAATAAATTTATCTGCAATAAATAAGGTTGTACGATTTGAAAAGTTACTTAGCTTCTAGCCCAAGATCATTTAAAAGTTGCTCGGTATTGATTAGAGTTCATAGCCAAGGCATAACTTATTGAAGCGGGATGCGAAGATTGGCGAGTCCGAAAAGGCCCTAACAAGGAATGAGGGCTACATTTTGTTGCTAAAGATCCAAAAGTGATGTGAAGAATCATTTATCGAAAATCAATATGAAGGATCGAGACACATGACGAAAAGCAAAAACTCCCCAAAAGTCATGGAGAAGTCTATCCGAAAAGACCCTAGCAAGGGATGAGGATAAATAGATCCAAGTCCTAAAAGGAGGCGGATCATTGTATATCAAAGTCCAAAATAAAGATTGGAGAAAAAATGAAAGAAGTCGTGGTCAAAAGATGAAGAATCTCTCAAAACTTCAAGTGAAGAAATTCCTATTATGAAGAGAAGACCATAATTTCAAGAACGTCTCTCAAAGATTTTAAGTATGAAGTCGCTGCCAAACATCGGTCCGAGAAAGGTCTCAAATCGTGAAGCGAGTTATGCCAAGATATGAACTTTATGAGGTCCCGAGAAGCAGTTTTAAAATATTTTGTCCTTTAGCTAACTATTGATTAAATCGTCCCACTTTGTTTTCAGCCTAAATAACTATCAAAATAAGTCAAACAATGCATCCTCGTGATCATTCGAGACAAAAATAAAATATAAGAGATACACCTAGGAATAAGGGAGTCTAAGTGAATAATTGGGCCACATGAGTTCGTGTTAGTTTGCTAACTTATAATAACAATGATCTCGTTTTTAAGCTTGGTATGGGGAACGTGAAACTTGAGAATGATGAACATTCATGACAATCTAAAACCCCAATGTAAGTCTTTACATACTTTACTTGTTTTGTTCTTTTGGTTTCCTTAGTGTTTAGAATTTAATAAAGGCCAAGGTGGGTTATTTATGATGAGAAATGTAAACCGTGCTTTAAAATTGTAGCATTGCATGAGGGCATGGCAATGGTTAAGTGTAGGGGATTTGATAGGTGTGAAAACACCCATCCTTTTACCACTTATTTCTTGCTAAAACGAGACCAAAACGCGTATTTAATTTCATTTGTTTGGAATTATACGTGGTTTGTGTGTTTGTTGTGTTTTCAGAGCCAACCGGATAAATATTGAAGAAAACATGGGATTGCACGGGTTTTATCGAAGAAAAAGACGAAAAGACGAAGTCTATAGTCCAAGAGACGCAAAAGATTTGAAGTCAATGGGCCTATTTGAAGATTTATCGAAGAAAAGGACCAAAGATGGAAGATTTACATATGTCGAAGAAACTCAAGTCTATTAAATGAAGAAATTAAAAGACGAGTTGAATTTATTCGTCGACAAATCCCGAATCAAAATCGAAAACGTCAACTTTTCTGAAAAGACGAGAAGACAAAAAGAAAGGGAGAAAGCCCACTCACCAAACCAAGCCAAGCCCTATAAATACCCCTCCCATTCACATTTTTCAACTAGCTTTTCTTTCTGTTATTTTTTTCCTGTTTCGTAGGGAGCACCATCACCATTAGGGTGTTTGGTGATTTTTATTGTCTTTTGTTCTTCCACAATCTTGTAAGTTTATCTTTCCATTTTGTTTGTTTGAATCTTATTCATTAATACAAGTTTCCATTTAATCTTTCTTTCTTCTCTTGTTGATTCAAAGTTCTAAGTTTTTATTTTATTGGTTTGATCTTAAAAAGTAAGTGGGTTTTATGTTTTTGTTGTTTTGGATTGATATTTATCATAAGTAAATGATTAGTGGTGAAATTGGTTTAAGTTTTGATTGAAAACTTGGTGGATTTTGGGTTAAATTCGTGGAGTTTACTATTCCCCTGTTCTTCATTCTTATTACTATTTCACAGCCCAGATTCCGAATCAACACCATATTCTGGATCAAGGGTTTTGTGAAAATATTCCGGATCAAGTCCTTTGGTTCGGAATATCTAATATCCCGGATCAAGTTTTATTCCGAGTAAACTAATTATTCCGAATCAAGCTTCTTATCAATTTATTCCGGATAGAATTTTATTCCGGATCAAGTCCTTTGGTTCAGAATATCTAATATTCCGGATCAGCTATTTCATTCCGGATCAACTGTTATTCCGGATGAAGGCATATTCCGCATGAAGCAAACATTTCGGATCAACACATTTATTCTGAATCAAGAACATTCCGAATGAAGTAGTTTTTTAGGATATTCCGCATGAGTTGATTTATTCCGAATAAGCCAAATGTTCCAAATATTCCGGATCAAGCATAACATTCCGCATCAACTGTTTTTCCAAGTTTAGGTACTTTACTGTTTAATTTTAATTCCAGTTTTATTTTCAGTAATTGCTTGTAGTTTAATTTTATTACTTCTCGCATTTATCGTTTTAGTAGATATAGACCAAAGCTCCCCCTTTTTAGTCACCAATTACAACAATTCCACTTTGAACCGTGATCGATTTGAGAAGATACCGAGAACGAAACAACGACAAATATAATTGGGTATGAGTAACACAAAGAAAGATCTTGCAACAAACCTTTTTAATCAACTAACTAAAATAACAGTTATTAGAGGTTAGGGTAAGAGGAGAGGTTATTTAGTTGAGGTGTGTTGAAAGGTTTAGGTGGTGGCGGAAGAGCTTCTTTTTCTATGGTAACTGGATTGGTTGAGTAAGACTCATTCCAATACTCAATTGGGGGGGGGGGGGGGGGGGGGGAACCAAAAGTCTTGAAAGGTTTGGGAGAAGAAGGCTCAATGAGATCCTTATTTGTTGTAGCCCAAATAGGTTTGATCGAAATTTTTGGTTTCTTAGAAAGCTTATAATAAGAAGCTTTAGGTTTAGAGGTTTGTGACAAAGAGATTTTTAGGTTGAGGTTAGAAGAAGAAGACACGGTGAGATGAGAAGAGAGGACCCAAGTTAGGTGAATATATAGAAAATAGATGAGGCAAGGGATAAAGAGAAAACAAAAATATTCCAAGAAATATTTAGCTCAAAGAGAAAAACAAAGAATCTTGAAGAAAACTGGTCAAAAAGAAAGATGATCAAAATGAACATACGGACTTCCTGGTCGCGGTTCGTTAAATGGGGTCGCGATTCATTATTGCTAATGATCCGCCGATTCATTTAAGGAACCGCGGAGAGAATATATCCAAACACGATTTTCTAAAGTTTTGAAAAAAGACAAGTTCAAATTTGAGCAAATCTTGGATTTCAACCTCTATTGCATTCGGTTAGGCTAACGCTGCATAAAGAGCAACATACTCATAAGATTATATTTACAAAGGATGAAAAAATATTAGTATAACATTTTGATCCAATTTTAGTCAAGTTTAGAGGTGACAATAAATTTAAGTTCAATTTTAAGATTAAACTGAAGTTGATTAATATTTGTAGAAAAGAAAGAAATAACATATAATTATAAAACTAAATCTATTCAACAACTACATGAAAAATACATGTAGGAAAATAAAGGTACAAAAGATAAACAACAACTAATTAAACATCTAAGTTAGCTATCCTAATCTTGATTGGTTAATCTTCATGGCTTGACCTTTTAAAAAACATTTTTTTAAAGATATCTACATCTCATCCCCTAAATGGAGGATGAGAAGGATTAAAGAAGGACAACATAAGGTCTTCCAACCGTTCATGAAATCCATGAATCTCCATCCTAATAGATTGGATGAGATAGTTGTTGTAAAAACATGGACAATTAGTACCATGTGCCTCAAGAAAATAAAATAGGTATGGGTCACCCAAGGGATGGTATATAGGAACACCCATTAAAGGAGTACTGGGAGGAGGAGGCATGGTGTCCAAATGTGAATTTGAAGAAGGAACAACAAAGTCATCCATAAATGGGATACTTTAAAGTGGTCGAGGGTTCTCATCCAAGAAGAGACTTGGAGAGAAGGGTGAGGAGACCTCATTTATTCTAGATTAGAATGAAGAGGAGGTAGAACCATGTGAATGGTTAGTACCATAGGTTGAGAAGTCTTGCATGGTGCAATAGGTGGTGAAGGTGATGGAGAAATGAGAATGGGAGATGGAGTTAGCTCATTTCTTGTGGTGTCTAAAGAAGAAGAACTCAATTTTGGTATGTTAATCTAAATTTTGAGGCTTTTTATAGTGGAGGAGTTTTTGGTAGAAAAGGATGATTTTGTAGACACCATGGTTGTAAGGTTTAGAGAAATGCTTAAGAATGGTGAAGAGGATGAATAAGAAAAATGTTTAAAAAGAGAAGGGGTGACCCAAAGTGATAATGGGATTAAAATGTTTTTGGTAAAAAATAAAGCTTGTCGATCTTATTTTGGAAAAATCAGATGTTTAGGAAAAGTTATCCATGTTTACAAAGATTTAGAAAGAACAATGTAAAGGGAATATTTTGTTCGAAAATTAAACCCGAGGATCAATAAACATAGTTGTGGTTTAATAAAGATATTGCACCGCCACATATTTATGGTACCGCGGACAGTGGAGTTGCAAAAACGATTTTCCAGAATTATTCGAAAGTCCATAATTTCTAGTTTTTAATATCAAGCCAAAATAGGTTACCAACCAAAATCTAAATAGCTAAGCAACAAGTAAATGCACACAAATTATGTAATTTGGAAATCCAAATACATGAACACATAATTAGGAATAAAAAGAAAGCAATCTATAACACATAGTTCATACAGTATTAAGCATAAACTAAAAATAGTTCAAGTTTAACCAAACTAAAACTACTACTCCCACTTCAAATCTTCCATGAAGATTTATTTCTTCTTCTTTCCCAAGGTCCTAAAAATCTTCCCAATGGTATTGAAGGCGCTCCTTGATTCCTCTCGATGATCATGAATTTCCTCCCGTATTTGAAGGTTAGAACGATAGAGACGTTCAAGGTTAAAGCCTTGAGGAATCTCAATAGAGGAAGAGGAAGAGGAAGGGGGCGAGACATTTGGGGTAAACCATCAATGTAAGTGTATAAAGATGGTGAGTAGTCACTCAGGGAACCTACACCGGTAGTAGGTCCACCTTCATCATCATGATGAGATGAAAATGACTCTTGCCCAAGATCTTAGGCGGTCTCCCGATGAGTACTTCTTCATCTACCAAAGTTACTCCTTGTTTTACGTGGGCGGTTTCCTTCAATAGGAAACATCACACGATTGACATGATCATATGAGGATAGATGAAGGTAGGGAAAGTCACGATCAACCCTTTTGAAAAGGTGAGTGAGGAGCATGGCATAGGTGAGGTTAGTTTTAGGCTTGGAGAAGATGAAGTTGATCCTTCTACCAATAAAGTATGCAATATTTTATTCGATGGAATGGGCGACACAAAACATCCTGTATGCTAGACATGCGGGTATGTGATCACGATTTCCTTCGTGGCAAAATTCATTCTCCCTAATGATGTCAGGGGCCATACAATCATTAAGTTCGCCTCTTAGTAATTCATATTACGATAACTCACGAGTATCTCCATGAATACTACGAACGACTGAAACTTCACGGGGTTTGGAGTTGGTGGAAATGATATCCGCGAGGTCGTGGATGAGAGTGTCATATATGCCATCATCGGTAGCCGAGACTAAGGACTTAAGTCTCCAAGAATAGGTGAATCGACATTGTCCAACGAAGGGAACCTTGAGAATTTGACCAAATTAAGCAAGGGAGTAAATGATGGGTTGACCCCGAATAGAGAATCTAATGAACATTCCATTCTCGTTGTAGAAAATGGGATACCCACTAAAGAACTCAAGAATGAATTGAGGGTATGTAACTTCATTGATTTTGAGCAAATAATAAAAACTAATATGCTCAAACATCGATTGAATGTAAGTATACCTTTCAATATCCGGAAACACGACACGACCCTCATGAAAGAAAATTTTTCAAGAGAACGAAAAGTATTTGCGAGGTGAGCGGAATTACAAGTCTCGAAAAGTTTAGGCATATAATCACTAGTGTTTTGGTGTTCTTTTTGGTATTCCAAATGCATTTGTTACTTGTATTAAACAAAGAAAATAAGTGCACAAATCACTCTTTGTTACATTAGTATTAATAACTTTTAAAAATCATAGGAATGTGTTTAATCAAATAATTGACTAATCAAAGGATGATTCCATAGAATTCTTGTGTTCATAATGTACAAAATTTACAATTGACAAATGCATATGAACTATACACATCAATTATGAATTTGAACATTAGTTTTCAAAAGATTTTTTTGGGTAAGCATTAACAATGCAATTACCAATCCATTCAAGGGTTCATATCAATTTTAAAATTAAAGTAAATTACACTAGTTAATTTCAATTTTGTTCTATAATTGAGGTTCATAGAATTTCAAGAAATATGAACCTATTGGAATCATAGTAATTAAACTATGGATACCTACATTCCTAACTTGATTCTAATTTATTTTAATTTCAAAAATCCCCAATTATGAAATTGAGAACCCTAAAATGATATAGATGAAATTGATTAAAAATACTTACAATTAATTGAAGAAAGATGAAGGTTTGATGGAACCCTTGACTTGGAATCAATTAATTTGTGTGATTTGGGAGTTCGGGAAAAGTGTTAATGGAGGTTTTGAGGTCTTCCCGTCATACACCAACAGTTAGAGAGAAGAATGGGTTTTTGTAAAAGTGTAAAATAATAAAATCTAATTATTTTATGTCTGGTGGACCCGCGGTTCCTTATCGATAATAAATCGCCAGGAGAACCACGACAAATAATGAGCCACGGATAGAGTCCACTTAAAACCCATGAAAAAGAAAGAAGATTTTCAAACAAATTTATCATAAAATACTTAAAATATATTTTAAGAGTTTTGAAAATCATTAGACCACTAGAGGACTAGATCAATAATGCCTTATTGAAGGATTACGAGTGGAATCGAGACCCAAAAAGACAGAAACGAAAAAACAACGAAGACTCGTGAAAGAAGAAAGAAGAGAGGATCAAAGAGGCTTAATTCAAGACCAAAGATCAATGTTCAAGAGACGAATGACGATCTTCAAGATGTCGAGACCAAGATTGTAACATTCCACTTGGATAAGTGGACCGTTACGTGTATTTATTGCGTGTCATCAAAGCATGCAAGGTAAACATCTTAAAACATTAACTGACCATAAAGGAAATACCGAAATCAAACATCGGTAGTCTAAACATAAGCTCAAACATGTAATAGTAAAAAAAACTGAAAGGAAGGACTAAACAATGTCCAAACAAGCAAAGTAATGTATGAAGTGCATAAAGTAAGAAGTCTGGATAACTTCCATCCAAATTCACATACTCTCATTATCCTAAGAGAGTCCTTGTGTACCTGCCGTTTGGAACATGAAAAGAAACTACGACTGAGCATAAAGCCAAATGAACGGATATACAAGCATGATAAGATATACTGAAATGAAACAGGTAACAAAATACAAAGCTGAGAGACTGTAAGTAAAGTGCAGCAGAAAACTGTGTATATTCTAGAAAACCTGGAAACATGTTTATAAACTAGTTTATATTTCTAAAAACTTATGTTTAAATCTCAAACTGTATTTTAATTTTCCAAGAGCCCATATAGGTCATGAAGGTATCAACTGGCATGAATACATAGATGGGTGACCTCATCATGCATTAGAGGAGTGACCTCTAATTATACTGGTCTGGGTAGGAGGGATCAACTCCTTGTGAAGGATGTAGAGCACACACCACATTCACCTAATAACAGAAAGCTATAAACTAGGATGCACCCATACGCCCCACATGATAATACTGATAATGGCCAAACTGAAACTGAAGGGACGCTAAGAGAAATCACTCCCTCGCAGAGGAGTCATAACACCGGTGCCTAAAGTGTTATGGTTACGGTACCTCTGTAACTAGATGACATGGTCATGCATGTATATAGCTCAGACATGTTAAAATAAACATAAGTATACTGAAAAGCTTAATAACATATAAATAATGAGGAAAACAGATGGCTGCAAACAGGGAATCCTAATCATGCATACGAAGGGAATGTCCATACTGAAGGAAGGAATATCCGTACCTCGTGTCCAGTTTGAAGTGAGAATGAAAGATGAAGGATCTACTCCGACTTCCCGGATACTACATAAATAAGAGACGTGAATGAGTTGTCTGATTACTGTATACTTTACTGGTTCTGAGTGTTCTTAGCTTGTTTTACATGTTATTGTCTTGTTTTACTGTTTCATGTATTATCTTGTGATTATTCATGTTTTCATGTGTTTCCTATTAATGTATTTCATGTATTCTTGTATTATTATACTTGTAGTATCATAATAAGTAACTTCTAAAAATAGCAGGTTTCCAAAAATAGTAAGTTTCCGAAATATAAAGTTTCCAAAAATAGAAAGAAGCTCAATTAATAACTCCAAAAGATAAACTAAAGCTTAATAGCCTTAATTTATAAGTCATGATGATTTACTAGTAAAGTTTATTAAATTAAATACTTAGGCTAAAATGATCATTAATTAATAATGAAATGCATGATTTTATTAATTAATAATATGTCATGGTTAATTTAATAAAACTTTACCTTATACAATTAATTAAATTAAAACATGGTTTTTAATTCAATTAAGTTCAATAAATACCTAGGCTAATTTCCTGATTAATTGTAATAATTAATTATAACCTAAGTCCATAGTTAATTTAATTATACATGTAATTAATTAATTAAATTAACTTCGTCAAAAGTGCTACTTAAAAATGCATCCACGAATTTCCCAAGCCCCGTACCCGAGCCTACCAAGACGTTCGTCTCGGTCGCACTAACAAAACCAAACAAACACCTAACACACCACCACAGCCGCGGCTGGGTGGTTTCTGACCGGCGGCTAAAGCCTCGGCTTGCCACTCGCAGCCTTGGGTTCCCACCGGCAGTGCCGGTTTCCACCCTGCTGCTCCCAATGTTCCCACCGAGAGTTTGATGAATCTCGACTCCCACTGTTTCCACCAAGGCTCCCACTGTGGGACCTTGGCTTGCAGTTGACAGAAGCAAAAATACCACCGACCCCCCATTGGGGTTGCGGCTGATGGACATAAAAGTCACTGAGAGTCTTCGACTCTCGGTTTGTGTGCAATCCGAACCAAAACAAACCAAACCAAACCATACTGATCATTCCATGTTTTCATCATTTAATTTCATATGTTCATCTTTTAATTACCATGATTCATGTATAAAGAAATAATTAAAGATTAAGGATTTAAAAACTTACAAAACGCGTAGTGATTAATGTTTTAGAACAAGAACACGAACACGTTACCAATTCGAAATCAACAAGGCTTTTCCTTTCCCTTTCCACTTGGTGTATCCGGTGGAACAATGAAACCAAACTAGGGTTTTCATATTTTTTTGTAAAAAGGTGAATAATGAATGAAATGGTAAATTCCCTGGCTTCTTAATTTCCTAAGTGGGTTGGGCCAAGGACCTTTCTCTTTTCTTCTCTTTTTGGGACGCCATCACACACACACATGTATACATGTTTTCGTTTCCTTTTCGTGTTTTAAATATTTGTCGTATACGCTCTTGTTTAGTTCTCGTGTTTTAAAATCTGAAACGTATTATTTATTTACTGAATAAATAATAGTATACGTAGTACTTGGATAAGAACGTTAATTATTCTTTGTATAAGTCGTGTATTAATTTAAAGTAACGTTTTGATAACATTCGTGATTGCGTGTAATTAATATTTCATGGATTTTAAAGCGGGTTTTACAACTCTTCCCTCTCTAAAAAAAAATAATTCGTCCTCAAATTAGAGACATGATAATGCTGCAGTTTTACAATTCTTTCCCTCTAAAAGGATCATTCGTCCTCGAATTAAAGGTAAAATAAGTTGATAGAGTTATAAAAGCTGATAGGACACAAAAGCTAAAAAAGACATGTAAGCTGAAAGGACATGAATGTGACATGCTTGAAAGGAATATGGAACATGGCATGACTGAAGAAAACATATCTGATTTATGAAAGGAACATGATAAGAAATCCGGATGGACTTCTCCGTTCCAAGTGGCTTCCCACTCGGACGGTTCTTCAAAAAGGTCTTGACACCATGAAAATCTTGGTCTTCATGACCCTGACTGGATGATACATAAGAGTGTCTGGTTCATTAACGTAAGATAGATTCTCATGAATCTGATCGAATGGATAAGAATTTGTCGTGCAAGGGTAAATGAAACGTTACGCTACAAAATAACCTGGAATAACTGACATAAGTAATGTCTGAGCAATGATGCGCGAGACATACTGAACGTAGTACGTCAGCAATTGTAAACGTGATACGTGAACGTGACTGAGGAGGTAAAACCAAACGATAAGAGATGAAACGTGAAATATGACGTGAAACGTCCGTCTTAGGATGAAAAGTTTATTTAAACTTGAGTCTGGTCTCCCAAGTGTTCTGTAAATCTTTCCAGAACGAAAATGAAACATAAATCGTAAGATAAAATGCATAAACGATGTCATGAACGTGAATATGAGAATCAAATTGTGAACTTGAACAAGGACGTGAACTTAATTAATAACACGAACGTGAACCTTTATCTGATCTGATAGCTGAAAGGAGCGCCATGTGATCGTACGATCTTTTAGCTGAACAAAATGTCTGATATTCTGCTAACTGTGGAATTCTTGCAGATGGAAGGGATATGAAAACTCGGTCAAACTGTTGACGACAACCCAGATGGCATCATGCCTCTTCTGAGCCTGCAGTAGTCCAATGACAAGATCCATGGAGGTCTTGTCCCAATTATGTTTGAAAATTTACGCTGGTTGAACTGAATTGCTAGCATGTTGGCGTTCTATCTTAACCTGCTGGTATTTCAGTGACTAAGATATGAACATAACCGCATCTTGTTTTATGCTGCTCCACCAAGATGTGGTTTGAGATCATGATACATTTATATAAACTGGACATATAGAAATCGGAGGACTATGAGCCCCTGTAAGTTAGACCTCTTTTAGCGTAGGGTCCTTTGGAACACATAATATAGTGCAGGATTTTCTCCTTTACGCATAAGCTTAGCCATGGTAAAACTAGATGTGAGAATAATGTGATTCAGCGTATCACTGAAGTCACCAAAATTTGTACTGAAAATTTCAGGGTTAAGTTTCTTCCGTCGTAGAATTGTAACATAAAACGAATATGCTCTTCGTGTTCTTCTCTAGGTTTGGAAAGGGCCAGATGTCATTAATGAAACCAATTAACGAATTTGTTTGTGAGTTCATGACAATTTCGTTCATAAATTTATAACTGCTGCTGGAGCATTCGAGAGATCCAAAATAAAATCATAAATTTAGCATGACCAAATCGTGTACGAATAGCAGTCAAGGACATGTCCTGCTTTTCACTCGCTACTGTTGACAGCATGATCGGAAACCGGTCTCGGAAAAGTGGTTGGCACCCTGGAGTCAACCGGAAACGTTGTTAATACGTGGAGGAGGATAATGGTTATGAATGGTGATACACCTGGGCGAATGAATTTCATACAAACATCTACTACAACTGATTCTTCAACTCCATTAGCTCACGGAATCCATGAGATAAAGCGCCTTGGGAATTGGATTTGCTCCCTAATCTGCTTGATGTTGAGTTCCACTTGGCGGATAGAAGGTATACTCAGAGATTCTTCTGGAATTACATCTGGGAAAATTTTGAAATAATTTGCTGACTATGAATAAAAGAACTTCAGAAGTCGTGTCATAAATAATTGCTACACAATCTTCGCAGTCGTGAAAAGACAAAACACGTGCTTGTCAAAGTAGAAAATTTTCACAAATTTCCTAGTGGAAACCATGATAGATGTATTCAGGGACCTGAACATCTTTGAATATAATCTGATATGGATGGAGATCAATTGTAGTGTGGTGTTTAAGGCATTATCAAGTGGCATAAGGGTTTCCTAATACTAGCAGCATAAGTAGTAGATATGATAGAATGAGTCGCACCCGTATTAAATAACATGCAGGCAGCATGTTCGTACATAATTGAGATTCTAGTGATGGTACTTGACGACTTGTTTGTCTGATCCTTTGTGGAAGTAAACACACAGCCAGTTGTAGGTGGCGGTTTCTGATCAGCATGTCCTGAAGTGCCAACAATCTTACCCTTCCTGCAATCCTTCATCTGATGCCCTTGTTGCCCACATTTAAAACAGGCGCCAGTAGCCCACCAACATGGTCCCGGGTTCCTATACCCGCAGGTGGTGCAGATAGGGTGAGTATACCATGTAGTGGGTGCTCTAGACTGCCGAGAGCCTTATTCAGAAGATATGCATGAGACATGATTACTGAAACATAAACATGACTACACAAAAGGTTTAGGTTATAATACTAGATGAACCTGAACGATTGGGCTGCTGACCTCTGTGGTCATTGTCCAGCCCCACATCTCTGTTGTAATGCTGAATGTTAGCATATAATTCATACAACAGTTTAATATTTCGAAGTTTAAAGAAGCACCCGTGGTTGACAGAATCATTGGAGTTACCACGGTAGTTGTCACTATCGCCTCTCCTGTCTGATCTGTTATGGTCATAAGACTGACCGTGATTCTTGTTGCCATGCTGTTGAGTAGCCGACTGTGATCGGTCTCCTCCTTTCTGTCTGAAGATAAAATTGGATAATGCATGTTTTATAATGAAAAGTAAGGACAGGAGTTGAAGTGCTTATGTCTGAGGAATGAAGTATACCTCTTCTCAGGTCGCTTCAAGTTCTCGAACTCATCCCTTTCGTAGAGCATCTCTAAATTACGTGCCGCGTCTGCCACTTGCGACACATTTGTGTATGTGGCACTGAGTAGCCGATCAGCAGTAGTGGAGTGAAGAGCCCGGCGAAAGTGCTTTGCCTACTCTTCCGCCGTACTTGTAGCCGCTCCTAAAATCCAGCTAACCTGAGGTAACGCTGCATAAATTATGTACTATTCTCTCCCGTCCTTTGACGAATAGAGTGAATCTCTCTCTTTAGCCTTTCCTGCTCAGCATATGGAAAGAACTGATCATAGAATAGTGTCTTGAACTGTGTCTATGTCATTGTGAGCACCCAATCATCACCTCCATTCGTCAGCTTATATGCTCTCCACCAAGCTAGGGCGTCGCCCTCAAACTTGTAAACAACTAATATGAATTTGAAGGCTTCCCCACAATCCATAGCCTCAAAGATTTTCTCTATATTAGAAATTCAATTTTCTACATATGTAGGAATCACTGTTTGCTCAAAAGACAGTGGTTTCTGCTTGTTAAAACTTTCCAGCCAGGTAGCTAGAGTAACTGGTGGGGGATTTGGAGGATTATTCTGATTCTGTGGTCCATTTTGGAACTCAGTCCAAATTTCATCTGGATCTGTGGGAGCATGGCTTGTAGAGCTACTTGAACAGCTGCATCGATATCCTCATTGTTGCGTCTACTCGCCATCTAAAAGTTTTTAAGAGGATAAAAATTATTAATCTGTTAGAAGCATGGAAATAAATAGCTTGGAATATGCATGAAATTAGTTCATGAAGGCATAGCCAACAAAATTTGACATGAGAAAAGGTGAACACCTATGGGCCGGTTCACATAAATACATTTGACTAAAAACATGAAATTTGACATGAGCAAGGGTGAACGCCAATGGGTCGGTTCACAAAACAAAATTCGTAGAAAGGCACATGCGACTAAGTATGGCCAGTCATGTACCAACCCTTTACTTAGTCAAAATTTGGGAAACTGACTGATAAAATGCATGAGAAACATGGAAGATAACAAACGCAAAAATTTAGGAAGTTCCTGGTGACTACCCACTAATCACAAGTCAGTTTTAGAACCTACAGGTTGAAACCTTGTCTTTGATACCATAATTATAACACCCAACTTGGATAAGTAGACCGGTATGTGTATTTATGACGTGTCATCAAAGCATGCAAGGTAATGTCTTAAAACATTAATTGACCATAAAGGAAATACCGGAATCAAACATCGGTAGTCCAAACATAAGCTCAAAAATGTAAAAGAAAAAAAAACTGAAAGGAAGGACTAAACAATGTCCAAAGAAGCAAATTAATGTATAAAGTGCATAAAGTAAGAAGTTTGGATAGCTTCCATCCAAATGCACATACTCTGAGAATCCTAAGAGCGTCCCTGTGTACCTGCCGTTTGAAACATGAAAAGAAACTACGACTGAGCATAACGCCCAGTGAACGGATATACAAGAATGATAAGATATACCGAAATGGAACATGTAACAAAATACTAAAGCTGAAAGACTGATAAGTAAAGTGCAGCGGAAAACTGTGTATATTCTAGAAAACCTGGAAACATGTTTATAAACTAGTTTATATTTCTGAAAACTTATGCTTTAATCTGAAACTGTATTTTAATTTGCCAAGAGCCCATATAGGTAATGAAGGTATCAACTGGCATGAATACATAGAGGGGTGACCTCATCATGCATTAGAGGGATGACCTCTAATTATACTGGTCTGGGTAAGAGGGATCAACTCCTTATAAAGGATGTAGAGCACACACCACATTCACTTGATAACTGAAAGCTGTAAACTAGGATGCACCCATACGACCCACATGATAATACTGATAATGGCCAAACTGAAACTGAAGGGACGCCACGAGAAATCACTCCCTCGCAGAGGAGTCATAACACCGAATCCTCAAGTGTTATGCTTACGGTACTTCCGTAACTAGATGACATGGTCATGCATGTATATAGCTCAGGCATTTTAAAATAATCATAAGTATACTGAAAAGCTTAATAACATGTAAATATTGGGGAAAACAGATGGCTACAAACGGGGAATCCTAATCATGCATACGAAGGAAATGTCCATACTGAAGGACGGAATATTCGTACCTCGTGTCCAGTAATGAAGTGAGAATGAAAGCTGAAGGATGTACTCCGACTTCTCAGATACTACATAAATAAGGGACGTGAATGAGTTGTCTGATTACTGTATACTTTACTGGTTCTGAGTGTTCTTAGCTTGTTTTACATGTTCTTGTCTTGTTTTACTGTTTCATGTATTATCTTGTGATTATTCATGTTTTCATGTGTTTCGGATTAATGTATTTCATGTATTCTTGTATTATTATACTTATAGTATCATAATAAGTAACTTCTAAAAATAGCAGGTTTCCAAATAGTAAGTTTCCGAAATAGAAAGTTTCCAAAAATAGAAATAAGCTCGATTAATAAGGCCAAAAGATAAACTAAAGCTTAATAGCCTTAAATTTATAAGTCATGATGATTTACTAGTAAATTTTATTAAATTAAATACTTAGGCTAAAATTTTCATTAATTAATAATGAAATGCATGATTTTATTAATTAATAATATGTCATGGTTAATTTAATAAAACTTTACCTTATTCAATTAATTAAATTAAAACATGGTTTTTAATTCAATTAAGTTCAATAAATCCTAGGTTAATTTCCTGATTAATTGTAATAATTAATTATAACCTAAGTCCATAGTTAATTTAATTATACATGTATTTAATTAATTAAATTAACTTCGTCAAAAGTGCTACATAAAAGTGCATCCACGAATTTCCCAAGCCCCGTACCCGAGCCTACCGAGACGTTCGTCTCGGTCGCACTAAAAAAACCAAACAAACACCCAACACACCACCACAGCCGCGGCTGGGTGGTTTCTGACCGGTGGCTAAAGCCTCGGCTTGCCACTCGCAGCCTTGGGTTCCCACCGGCAGTGCCGGTTTCCACCCTGCTGCTCCCACTGTTCCCACCGAGACTTTGATGACTCTCGGCTCCCACTGTTTCCACCAAGTCTCCCACTGTGGGACCTTGGCTTGCGGTTGACAGAAGCAAAAATACCACCGACCCCCCATTGGGGTTGCGGCTGATGGACATAAAAGTCACCGAGAGTCTTGGACTCTCGGTTTGTGTGCAATCCGAACCAAAACAAACCAAACCATACTGATCATTCCATGTTTTCATCATTTAATTTCATATGTTCATCTTTTAATTACCATGATTCATGTATAAAGAAATAATTAAAGATTAAGGATTTAAAAGCTTACAAAACGCGTAGTGATTAATGTTTTAGAACAAGAACACGAACACGTAACCAATTCAAAATCAACAAGGCTTTTCCTTTCCCTTTCCACTTGGTGTAGCCGGCGGCACAATGAAACCAAACTAGAGTTTCCTTGATTTTTGTAAAAAGGTGAATAATGAATGAAATGGTAAATTACCTGGCTTCTTAATTTCGTCTGTGGGCTGGGCAAGGCCCTTTCTCCTTTCTTTTTCTTTTTGGGACGCCAGCACACACACATGTATACATGTTTTCATTTCCTTTTCATGTTTTAAATATTTGTCGTATACACTCTTGTTTAGTTCTCGTGTTATAAGTTCTGTAACGTATTATTTATTTATTGCATAAAAAATAGTATACGTAGTACTTGTATAAGAACGTTAATTATTCTTGGTACAAGTCGTGTATTAATTTAATGTAACGTTTTGATAACATTCGTGATTGCGTGTAATTAATATTTCATGGAATTTAAAGCGGGTTTTACAAAGAGCTTGTATCATTTATAGTGATTCATGATGTGCCTTTTCGACGTAAAACGAAACGACTTTGGTAATGAACAATACCAAGCTCTTCTTTGTTTCTTAGAGTAAGAACACTTAAAATAAATGTCTTAAACTTTTACAAAATACGAACAAAGATATAAATTCCATTTTGTTAATGAAACTGATGCCTAATAACATTATTTGTAATAACTAACCTTTCTTAGTTTTGATCACGACAAAGTGTAAAAACATTTATCGTCGCAGAAAATCGAAAGACGAATTATATAACAAATGCTATTATGAAGGTAATAATCATTTAAGTCTTACACAAACATATCTTATACATGTTTAGTGATTATAGAACGTGATTAACCTCAAAACTCACATTTATACAAATGTGAAAAAATATTTTTAATAAACTTTATTTGTAAGAAAATATTTTATTAAAATAGAAAATGGAATTTGAATTTGGCATATTCCAAATGGTCTAAAACTATACTCTTGAGGTATAAACTTCACCAGATGGAATTTCCCCACTAGAAGACAAAAAGGAGCGGACTCTAGAGCTCGCGACTCAGTATAGGTGCCTGCGGATCAATAGTGATATTGAGTCGCCAACCCATTTAATGATCCACGCTCAGAGAGCCGTTGCATTTTGTCTCCTATAAGTAGTGGATCATATTTCCATTTTTCAAGAACCTTTTGGACAGTTTTCTGCTTCTTATCTTCTTTCTATAATTTCAATCATTAGTAAATGATCACTTAATTTGTTAAGTATGTTTACTTATGATTATCCTCTTGATCCCCTTCTTTACTTGTCCAAAGAGAAGATCACTCACACATTTGTGATGTGATAAACGATGAAGCCTTGATGAAGATCATCCTTTCTTAGATCTAATCATGTTAATCATTTTTTTATTTGTGTATTGTATATATCCAAGATAGTTTGGTATTCTTAGATTAGTCTTGCGTAAATCAAATTTATATGTCTATACTTGGATGTGTCTTGTGATGTAATATGTTTTGTGTGTAAGTTCTCACTAAACTACAAAGTGGTGTAATTATGTGTATGTATCTTGTGAGTTCTCACTTAACTTGAAAGTGATGTGTGTGAAGATTGGTTCTAGGATTAGGAGTCAACATCTAGCCTCGTTTCATAAAAGAAGATGGGTGATGAATATTGGTTCTAGCTTTGGATTAGGACTCTACATCTAGCCTCGTGTAAATAAAGAAGATAGGCGACACATATTGGTTCTAGCTTAGGATTAGAACTCGACATTTAGCTTAGTGTCGGAAAATAATGTAAGCAACGTCGTATGGTTTTTTCCGCCAAGAAGGGTGCTTGTGGATGTAGTAGAAATCTCGAGTTAGGTGTACTCGAGGAGCGGAGTAGGAATGAAGAGAGAGCTTCGTTTTCGAACCACTATAAATTTTGGTGTCCTTCCTTAGGTTGTCTCTTTCCTTACTCTTTACTTACTTCTCTTTACATTCATGTATTGCACTATCATAATCACTAGCTATAGCAAATGTTTTAAACTCTTGGAAATTGGCTTAACTATTATGAAACAAGTTTTCAAGTAATAGTCATTTCTAATGACTAACATAATTTTAATTGGGACTTAATTAGAGAAACCATTCAATCCCCCCTTCTAGTTTCTACAGTTGGTATCAAAGCGATAGTCACACAAGATCTTTGAAGTATATTGTGATTTAAGGCTTGGATCGATCTATTGTCTCTATTAATTAGAAGGGTTGGTTGCACTAGAGTTTCTTAATGGTCAAAAATGTTTTTCCTCTAAAAATAGACCTAAAAATTATTGTTATATCAACTCATCTTGATTATGATATTATTAGTAGCTTTTATGCATTTTAGATTTATTTTTGAAATGTATCTACTAGTTTGTATCTTTCTTTGTGTAGGTACCCATGAAGGTAAATCATTGATTTGATTGTGGTTTGAGTTGCTTACACTTGTTGAAGACTCATCTCCTTTTGATCTCCAACATCATGGGATGATGATATAGAGAATGGTGGATGTGATACTAGTCCTAAAGACTTAGTATGCATTTTGGTCAAGTTTGGTTGTTGCATTAGTCATAGAAGACTAGAGATGCACTTTACGTCTAAGGTAAGTTTTCGTCATTCTACACGCCCTTTGATCATTCTTTTGATCATTCTTTTGATCATTACTTGACTATGTGATCACTCTTGGCGTCCTTGCATTGAGACTTATTTGTGGTATGTGATTCTATTTTTTCACCCTCTCAAACCTTCATGGTCTTAGATACTTGACTCACATAAGTGGTGTAGAGTGAGTTAGTAGTAGCTTAATGTATCACGAATGATTTATATGGTTTGCAACTTAATATGGTTAGTAGGCCCTATATCATGTGTGGTATGTGCAAATGAGCTCATCTCTAAGTTGATTAATTAATCCTTTGAGATACCAAACAACACCATATGTTGTAGTCAGGATACTACACATTTGGAATTGAAATATTCCAAGGATATTGTCATTGTGACCCTTAACAATGATATTAGTCCGATCACGAGGGAGAAAAAGCGAATCTATACGCTTTCTCATGTCTTGTAAATGTTTAAGACATTTAGTATTAATTGTTCTTAATCTATATAACAAAAATATCTTGGTATGGTTCATTACCAAAGCCGTTTCGTGTTACGCCGAAAAGGCACGTCATTAACCACTATATATGACGCAAGCTCTTCATTTATACTACTTGAAGATTGTAATTCATCTCTTGAGCATTGATACTTGGCTTTGATTCACTCCTCTTGGTTTCTCTCTTTTCTCTTTTTGCTTACGAGTAGTCGTTTCTTCATTTTGGTCTTATTCGGTCTTTTTCGATCTCAACTCCACTCATAATCCTTCATTAATGCATTATAACCTAGTCTTGAAGTGGTCTAATGATTTCCAAAAGGCTTAATATATGTTTTAAGTATTTTAAAAAAACTTGGTTTAAAACATTTCTTTCATTTTCATGGACTTTTTATGTGTTATGTCCGCGGTTCATTAAATAGCCCGGTGGTAATGAGCAGTTCAATATCGATATTGAGTTGCGGCCCACTAAGCTTAAAATAATGCAGGTTTTATATTTTACACTTTTTTTAAAACTTCTCCTTCCTCTTTTATAGTTGGTGCGACGAGGAGACACATAATACATCCATTAACAACTTTCAAAACCTTCCAAATTACTCAAAATAATTGGTTTCAAGACAAGGGTTTCTTCCATCCTTCATCTAGCATCAATTAATTGTAAGTATCTTCATTCAACTTCAACTAATTTGTTCAAGGGTTCTTAATTTCATAATTGAGGATTTTCAAAATTAAATTGAATTAGAACTAAATTAGGAATGTGGGTATTCATAGTTTTAGTGCTATGATTTCTTTAGGTTTATATTCCTTGTATTTCACTAAACCCACTTATAGAAAAAATCCGAATTTTAATCAAAGTAATTTGGTTTTATGATGGAATTGATATGAACCTTTGAACACATTGGTAATTTCATTGTTAATGCTTACCAAAAAACGAATTTTCAAAACCAATGTTCAAATTCATGGTTGACTCATATAAGTCATATGCATTTGTCAAAAATGAATTTGTCACATCGTGAGCATAAGAATGATAAGGAATCATCCTTTGGTTAGTCAAGAAATTTATTAAACACATTCTTATGATTTTGATTTTTACTAATCTATATGTAACAATATAACACCCCCAAATTACATTGCGCAACAGAAATACACATTTGGGTGCTAAACTCAAACATCATTACACAAAACACTTTAAACGATCTCAAAATCATACATTTGAAATATAAAAGGATATATATTAACCATTGTCTAAACCTTTCGATCCCAAGTAAAACAATTTTAAAAATATCAGAGTAACATTTAGGTCCCCCAGAGATTTTATCAAATCAACAATCAATTTACCAAAGTACATGACCGTACATTATTATTTTATATAAAAAAAGGGAAAGAAATCTATTTTAGACCAATCACCACAAAAGCAATCCGCAATCCTTCTCCAGCAAGCTCCGCAATTCATCAACTTCAATCACCTGAAATACATGCTTAAAATCATCAACACAACGGTTGAGCGAGTCTATAGGTTTTACAAATCATCATTTGAACACAAGATAAAAATCAATCAAGATCATTTAATAGAATTGTCGTGCACACAATCTATTAGTCAGGCATTCCGGCATATAGCAATAGCTATAGAATTGTATTAAGCTCATGACACCGACCCTTAACTTAGTCACCCACGCCTAAAGCCGGCATGGCTAGATGAATTCTAGGGCCCCTACTAGGGTATCCGTTACAAGTATACCACATTCTCATTCTCGTAAAATTATCCTTCCCAGAGGTTACTCAGCGTAAAGCCCTGGTCTTAGATAGGGTCTTCAGCCCAATAGTACTATTATTAGAATAAGCAGCTATTCCCAACTCACAACATCAAGTCAGAAGATAGTTAACGGCTCATGAATTTAGGGACTTTTGCAGCTTAGGTACTTATACAATTCAAGGCAACAACATGCAACATTCGGGTCCAAACAATCAATCATGACTTGTGTTTATTTTACTTTCAAATAGCATGTATCCCTCTCGCGGGTTTTAAAATCATTCAAAACAATTGCAAAAGCGAGGCTATAGACTCACCTTGAGTAATAGCAGTAGCAAGACGACCTTCGACGATGGTTGATGCCCGATAGACATAAAAACCGCAACCTATCAATTAAGGTGCGTTCATTAATAACAAACTCGAATAAAATCCATACTTAATAACATAAAACTCAAAATCATGAAATCACGACAATCCCGAAGGAAAACAATACAAGTGATACTATTACTTCATTCTATATGTTTACTTTATTAGTCAATTCTTTCGATAAAAATCTGCCGGTACACACCAAATGTACGAGCTCATTTACCCCACTTAAACACGTCAAATACTTATGATACTAATCAGAGATATAACTTACTATATATATAAAGACCTGTTAAAAGCCCATCAAAGGATTTTACTTTTAAAGTTCCCTGCCCGACATATCTTTGAACTATAAAAACCGGACAGTTTTACGTCACCGACTCATACAACCATTTTGACCATTCTAAACAATCCCGTTTACAAATCCGACACTTGAGTTTGAAAATAGACTCACAACCCTAAGTTTAGAACCAAACATCAGACCTTGACCATTTTCACAACTCATTCTATAGTCCCCGAGATTCGATCTAAATATCGGCAACAACTTCGGATTGTGTCGATACTCGTCTCCCGGTACACGAATAATCAAAACATCATAACTTCGCGCTCGTTTGGAGATAGAAGCTCTACCTTACATCAAATCGAAGGTAAAATAATTCTCTACAATCTTATGCAATTAGTTTAACCATTTTCAAACAGTAAGTTTTCAAAATTTGTCCTTGAACCTACTGATCTAAATTACCTCTTTAAAAATCATGTTAAATCAATTTTTCAACCAATTTTAATCAATCTCATATGCCTAAAATCATCCTACTATCATTTTAAACAACTCATCTAACCCATAACACACTTGAATGATCACTTAAAAATTTACCCACTCAAAATTTCAAACATGCAATAATTAAAATATGTATATAACATCACTAAAAACGATATACAATCATAAAAATGGATCAAACCTTCATGGATCATCATCAAATTTTGAAAATTCCTGCGTGTGTACAAAAATTACATAAAAATGATCACCATCAAGTTTTAGAGATGGGATATAGATTAGTTTTTGAAGATTCAAAGTAGAAATTTGAAAATCAAAGGGTTTTGGTTAGGGGGGGGGGGGTGGTGGACAGAAATTGCTAGAGAGAGAGGAAAGAGATGAAGATTTTTGGTGGTGACATGTTCTATGTGTTTGTTAGGTGAGAAATCACCTTTTATATGGTGGTGAAGGGACTAGTTTTGCCAATTTGTGATAGTTTTGGTCCAAAATACAATTAAATAGTTTACAAGGTAGAAAATATAAATTGTCAATTTTGAAAATATTTACGAGGCTCGGGTTTCGTAAAAATACTTTTCAAAAGTTAAAACACACTCAAAATATGATAATAATATGATCCCGGTTCGACTTAATACGAACTTAAAATAAAAACGTCAAAAATATAAACATCGAGAAAACAAATGATAAAACATAAAATCTCGGGCATCTGTCGATATCGTGATCACTAATAATCTTCTCTATTAGTAAAAGATAAAAATAAGACTTCCAACGTCGGTTTTAAATAAAACCATCAACCGTCATATCATTCAAGTCATCAAAAATTTCAAAATCATTCGTAAAATAATATTATATAATATTAAATAATGACCACGGGTTCGGATTGTCACATCCTACCCTCCTAAAAGAGAGCGACGTCCCGGCGCTCGGCCCCTCTTATTCTCACATTCCATACCTCCAGAACAAAAGAGAACTCTTTTCCTTAGAGAAATCCTCATGCTTCCTTCACGAATTCAAATCCATTCCTAGAATTCTTGTATCCTCACAATATAATCCTTACTATATTTCGACCTCATAAGAACTCTCCACAGTTCTCTTTCTATGAAAAGTAACTTATCTTTAAGTTGAATTCCTTCCTTGTTGTTCCCAAAAACAATTTCACCCTTCATAACGACACCTTATGCATAACCACGTTTCCCAATTTCAAACTCCATCGATTTCTTCGAATACCAACATAACTCTTCTGATGACTCCTTGTTACTAAGGAATGATCCTTAACCCATAAAATCTTATCAATATTGACAATATCACTTCTAGCTCAGTCATTTCATTATATCTGCATCTCTGCAATGCACCGAAAACATAATCTTACGTCCATAACTCACGATCTTTAACCTTCACAGATTGAAGTTCTTTATGGCCTTCAAACAGTACATCCTTATTACTAGCATGACAATCATTGTCGTATAAGAATTCCAACAAGGCCTAAGTCAATCACACATGCACAAGTATATCGTCCAATGTTTGAATCGTCCTTTCACGCTGTCCGTCATTCTCTGTATAACACGTAGTACTCACTCAACTTTCACTTTTACTCAAACCAGAATGTGTCGATTACTTGACTTGTGAGATTCCTTCATCACTAAGTCTAACTCTCTCAACTTAGGTATGTTAGGAGTGCTCAATATACAATTTCTCACTTGACTTTAAACACAAATCCTTTCCATAAGTTTGACAAAATGTTGAAATCACTTACCTTGACATCTTTCTCAAATCAGACCACTAACTTAAAATTTCAATATCCTTTCTATCAATTCCACACTTTTTGTCATTACCAAAACTCAAACCTTAGAAGCTCTTTCCTTTTTCTTCCTGATAGTGCATTAGCTACCACATTCGCCTTTCCTGGATGGTAGCGAATCTCGTAGTCATAATCACTCACAGTCATAACCATCAACATACTCAAGTACCCTAATATACAACTGGTAATCCTCTACTCATTTCCTTTATCATCCCCAAGAAATTAATTAT
The DNA here is from genome assembly GCA_025667525.1 of Glebionis coronaria. NCBI lineage: Eukaryota > Viridiplantae > Streptophyta > Magnoliopsida > Asterales > Asteraceae > Glebionis > Glebionis coronaria. Next base: position 370,614,873 of record CM046880.1, on the reverse strand, counting down.
GAAGCACTCTGATGATCCTTAATCATTACACTCTTGATTCCATACAGGTAATATTTCTACAATCTCAAAGAAAACACCACAACTACATAACTCTTATGAGACATATCACAGCAAACTATAAACTATAAATACTTCAGATCCTTTCAACAATGACAACATCGGTGCAGAACACAACCTACCCTTCAGTGTTCAGAATACAACTTCTCCATCTGATAAGGATCAGATCTCGAAACTTACAATTTAGATGTATAAGTGGGACTAACACATCCAATTCTTCTTAGTCAGCTTTAATCGATGGTTTAACAATCAGTGAAAACCTTTCGATAAACCTCCGATTATTCCCAGCTTAGACCAAGGAATTAACAGATTTCCGTCGGCGTCGTTGGTACCGACCAATCCTTAATCATTTCAATCTTGGTAAGATCTTCACGAATACCTTTGTTGTCAAGCAACTGCCTTAGAAAACACAAATATTTCAACCAACATTCACACACAGGAAACTTCACATACAGTTTCTCTTTTTCCAACCATCCCAAAAAATATCCTTATATGTTACTTATGTTCCTCCTTTCCTCTTGGAATAACATTGAATATCGTCAGTAGATACAATGACTAACTCATCCTAGTACATCTTACACACAAGATTCACCCAGTCCATGAATACAGCAGACGCGTTCGTCAATTCCAAAAACATCACTTGCTACTTAAAGTACCCACATTAAGCACGAAGAACAACTATAGGAACATCTTTTTCCCTAACTCTTAGTTAATGATAACTAAAACTCAAAGAGATCTTTGAGTACACACTGGATGCAAACAAGTTGCAAGGATCAAACAAATCATCAATCCTCGGTAATGGATACCAATTCTTGACTGTCAATTTGTTAAGCTCTCAATAATCAATACACATCCGAAACAATCCATCCTTCTTTGACAAACAACACAAGCGATCGCCATTGTAACGAAACTTAATCTAATACATCCCTTATCCATCACTTCTTGCAGTTTACCGGATAACTCATTCTACTCTAATGGTGCCAAATGATAAGGCATACAAATACTACTCAACGAAACGTAGAAGCACTACACAATGAAACGCAGGAGCACTACACCTATCGCTTACAACACTCAATCGACACGAACTCCACTTCACAAGACGACATCAACATGGAAATACATGAGGAAAAACCTCAGAATACTCTCGAATCATTAACACATCTCCCAACTTCTCCTCAACTACCCTATCACTAAATTCCTGAGCTAGGAATACATCATATCCCTCTTCCACATACTTCCTCATCTCCAAACAAGATACTTCTCAAACGGAAGGTTCACTCATCACCTCTCATAGTCAACACTCAGCTTCACAGCAAAATCTAAACCAGCAACTATCAATTCATGGTGAATATCAGTTCAATCTCAAGCATCAGCACTATGCATAACTAACCCATTCATACCAATAATCTACATCCAAAGAGCCCAACTCTTTGAGTATCAAGTCAATATTAAACACCTACCTTCCTAAATTCAAGGAACACACTCTTAGTATAGAACTAATACTAGCAACCTTTCCATCGGTTAACTCCACATCATTGTTAATTGTCATTCTTACTAATTCTCCATTGATAAAACAACTGAATCTTTACATTTATACTGTTTCTACCTGATCTGAAATCAAACAACATACTAACATAAAGATCACCAAATAAGAATATACCATTTACAACATTCAGACCCTAAGTTTTGTCAGCTTCATTCAGACGTAAACTGGAGCGGCAGCATTCCTATCTTGTTAATTTCATTTCCTTGGACAATTCCTTTGTGTCCTTTCTCACCACGGCTAAAAACATATCACTACTCCGGGGGTACTAATTCCAGTGACTAATCCTCTTGTCCTACACTTCGCAGCTTTTTGACCAGGTTGTCCTAACTCTAGTCGCAATTGTGGAAAATTACCTACATGGTATAGTGTACAACAAACACACTTGATATTTATTTTGTCACTTCTAGACACAGTGGCAGCACGAATCCCATCATCCCTTCCATGGTTTAAATACTGATTTCGGTTCTGTCTTTTGGTCATTGTTATTTATTTAATCCCCACAATTCTAACCTTGATTCTGGTTGGACTGAGCAGATTCCCACTTTCTCTTATTGTTTTCAACAATACTATCTTTCCTATCTTGCACCTCTATGTCCATTAAAGCATGCACCATCTGAACAACTTCATCGAAAGATTTAGGTTTCACAGAAATAATCTCACTCTTGATATTACTAAACAATCCTCTAATGTACTACTTCCTTGCCTTATAGTCATTTACAAAAGTATCAGGACATAGCAAATATAGCTCAGAAAGTTTCCCAGTAAGTGGTAATAACATCGCCCCTTAGCACTAATTATCTCAATTCGGATTCCAACTGTCCTAGTTCCTACTCAGGACAAAACCTAGCAGTCAATAGTACTTTCATCATGGTACATGTGTTACCATTAGCCACAACCAATCCTAAAGTAGTCACTTGGTTGTTCCACCATCTTAGTGTACCATTCTGAAATGTAGCAGCAACAAATTTCACCTTATTAGTTTCTGAACACCCAATAATCTCAAAGTATCTCTATCTTATCAATCCACCAATGTAATTCTAATGCACCACTAATACCACAAATCTGTGTAGAATCACACTTCCAAAAACTAACATATATATACATTCTATTGAACTTGCAGAACAGCAGCAACACTACCATCTGGATCAGCAGCATCCTCATTATTCTCAACAGCATCATCATTATCCTCAACAGCATCATCATTATTCTCAGCAGCATCTTCATTATTTTCAGCAGCATCAAATGCAGTACCATTATCTCCAGCACAACTAACTCCAGCATCTTGATTCCTTGCAGCACGATCAGCTTCATGTGCTCTAACAATAACTTGTTCGATCATAGTGTTCACAGTAGCAATTGTTAGCTTTGGCGACATATTTCAAGACACTTAGTCACGTAGCGATCTACTAACGACAGAAATATTATTCCCCTACTCCTTCTTCCATCATCACAGAAGAAATAAACATGATAAGTATACATATCAAGATAAAAGAAGAATTCTTTATCAGGACATCTCATGGATACTACATGCACAAACAACATAAACTACAATGGTTCATCAACCAAAACTCAAAAGAGTTAATAAAGGCACATCATAGATAATGATGGTAATTCAGATTGCGTTGAGGACTCAACAAGATAGTGGCAATGTCTGTCACTACAATCATGTACCGAACAAACTTAAAAGATAATAAGTTCCATCACAATGCTATGACACAAGGTTTAAATAAGTCCGATCACAAAAAGAAAATAAGATACAAAGAAATCCATCACGCGATTAGTTCCTTAGACACCAGCTCCTTATCATCCTTATCATTGTTTTCAGCTTCATTACACTCGTCTATTTCCCTTTTCGCACTTCAAAGTCGGATCTCTAACATGATGGCAGCTCACTCTCAAAATCCAAATACTCACTCCTACACGGCAGATTAGTCACCAGGCAAATCTCAGTACGACTTTCAACATTCCGAAGCTTCCAAGCTTGACTTAGAATTGATCTCACATGAGGCTCCCACTCACTCATCCTTTCAAAACTTACATACTTCTCTTTTATCCTTTTAATTCAAACACACAATATCATCACAATCGACCTAAGACTAGCAATCTCATCCATCTTCCAAGTCCTAACAACTCAATTCTCCACATACCCAATACAACCTTTGAAACAACTTTTCTTTCACATCAACCACCTAATCACACCCGTTTTCAACCACATATCTCTCATACATCAACTAATCAAACATCCTCATACCCGATACAAGTCGCAAGAATTCAGTTGTAAAATCGTTCAACATCTGGTCTACTGTGCTAGACCCTCGGGTGTATATAAGGTCATTATTTAAAATTATATACATATGCATTACATAAATAAAATTACGATAACAAGTACTCACTGTACTTTCAACAACATCAATATATCATTGATACATCATCATAGTATTTACTTAATAAATACTCTAAAAATCATTTCAGTTTTAAGGGATACATCTAACTATAAAACAATACAAAACAAATAATCTTACCGGAGCCTTGCAGAGAAGTTGCATACTTTTGTAAAATATTTTCGACACCAAAGTTATAGTTTAGGACATTTTTCCAAAATCGACCTAATTCGCTATAACTAAAAAGCTCTGATTACAAATCTATAACACCCCCAAATTACATTCCGCAGCGGAAATACACATTTGGGTGCTAAACTCAAACATACACAAAACACTTTAAACGATCTCAAAATCGTACATTTGAAATATAAAAGGATATATATTAACTATTGTCTAAAACTTTCGATCCCAAGTAAAACAATTTTAAAAATATCAGAGTAACATTTAGGTCCCCCATAGATTTTATCAAATCAACAAACAATTTACCAAAGTACATGACCGTACATTATTATTTTTATATATATAAAAAAAAGGGAAAGAAATATGTTTTAGACCAATCACCACAAAAGCAATCCGCAATCCTTCTCCACCAAGCTCCGCAATTCATCAACTTCAATCACCTTAAATACATGCTTAAAATCATCAACACAACGGTTGAGCGAGTCTATAGGTTTTAAAAATCATCATTTGAACACAAGAGAAAAATCAACCAAGATCATTTAATAGAATTGTCGTGCACACAATCTATTAGTCAGGCATTCCGGTATATAGCAATAGCTATAGAATTGTATTAAGCTCATGACACCGACCCCTTAACTTAGTCACCCACGCCTAAAGCCAGCATGACTAGATGAATTCCAGTGCCCCTACTAGGGTATCAGTTGCAAGTATACCACATTCTTATTCTCGTAAAATTATCCTTCCTAGAGGTTACTCAGCGTAAAGCCCTGGTCTCAGATAGGGTCGTCAGCCTAATAGTACTATTATTAGAATAAGCGGCTATTCCCAACTCACAACATCAAGTCAGAAGATAGTTAACGGCTCATGAATTTAGGGACTTTTCCAACTTAGGTACTTATACAATTCAAGGCAACAACAGGCAACATTCGGGTCCAAACAATCAATCATGACTTGTGTTCATTTTACTTTCAAATAGCATGTATCCCCCTCGCGGGTTTTAAAATCATTCAAAACAATTGCAAAAGCGAGGCAATAGACTCACCATGAGTAATAGCAGTAGCAAGACGACCTTCGACGATGGTTGATGCCCGATAAACATAAAAACCGCAACCTATCAGTTAAGGTGCGTTCATTAATAACAAACTCGAATAAAATCCATACTTAATAACATCAAACTCAAAATCATGAAATCACGACAATCCCGAAGGAAAACAATACAATTGATACTATTACTTCATTATATATGTTTACTTTATTAGTCAATTCTTTCGATAAAAATCTGCCGGTACACACCAAATGTACGAGCTCATTTACCCCACTTAAACACGTCAAATACTTATGATACTAATCAAAGATATCACTTACTATATATAGAAAGACCTGTTAATAGCCCATCAAAAGATTTTACTTTTAAAGTTCCCTGCTCGACACATCTTTGAACTACAAAAACCGGACAGTTTTACGTCACCGACTCATACAACCATTTTGACCATTCTAAACAATCCCGTTTATAAATCCGACACTTGAGTTTGAAAATAGACTCACAACCCTAAGTTCAGAACCAAACATCAGACGTTGAGCATTTTCACAACTCATTCTATAGTCCCCGAGATTCGATCTAAATATCGACAACAACTTCGGATTGTGTTGATACTCGTCTCCCGGTACACGAATAATCAAAACATCATAACTTCGCGTTCGTTTGGAGCTAGAAGCTCTACCTTATATCAAATCGAATCTAAAAGAATTATATAAAACCTTATGCTATTAGTTTAACCATTTTCAAACAGTAATCTTTCCAAAATTGACCTTGAACCTACTGATCTAAATTACCTGTTTAAAAATCATGTTAAATCAATTTTTCAACCAATTTTAATCAATCTCATATGCCTAAAATCATCCTACTATCATTTTAAACAACTCTTCTAACCCATAACACACTTGAAAAATCATTTAAAAATTTACCCACTCAAAATTTGAAACATCCAATAATTAAAATATGTATATAACATCACTAACAACAATATACAATCATAAAAATGGATCAAACCTTCCTGGATCATCATCAAATTTTGAAAGTTCTTGCATGTCTACAAAATTACATCAAAATGACCACCATCAAATTTTAGAGATGGGATATAGATTAGTTTTTGAAGATTCAAAGTAGAAATTTGAAAATCAAAGGGTTTTGGTTAGAGGGTGGACAGAAATTGCTAGAGAGAGAGGAAAGAGATGAAGATTTTTGGTGGTGACATGTTCTATGTGTTTGTTAGGTGAGAAATCACCTTTTATATGGTGGTGGAGGGACTAGTTTTGCCAATTTGTGATAGTTTTGGTCCAAAATGAAATTAAATAGTTTACAAGGTAGAAAATATAAATTGTCAATTTTGAAAATATTTACGAGGCTCGGGTTTCGTAAAAATACTTTTCAAAAGTTAAAACGCACTCAAAATATGATAATAATATGATCCCGGTTCGACTTAATACGAACTTAAAATAAAAACGTCAAAAATATAAACATCGAGACAACAAATGATAGAACATAAAATCTCGGGTATTGATGTAGTATTTTTGTATACCTTTTTAGGAAAAAGAGGCAACAAATAGTGGTAAGCGTTAAGTGTCGGTTTAGGAAAACCGAGCACTAATGACCCTTAAGAAGGTGAGTTCGTTCTCGAGGAGGCACGTGTGTTGTGTAATGAATGATTGATTATGTTTTTGATTATTAATGAGAAGAAAAGAAGAGAAAATGACGAAGACGAAAAAAAACTTAGAAAAATAAGGCAAAAAGACTACTAGAAAGTTACGACGAAGAACGTGAAAAACACAAAATTTAAAATTTTAATCTAAAAATTCCTAAAAATTACTAAAAATCCCAAAATAATATTCTAAGAGTTTACAAAAAATCCAAACTTGCCAAAACCTTTTAATTAATTTAATAATGACTTTTTAATGCTAATTAAAGCCCTAAAAATCACTTTTAAATATTAAAAAGCCCTAAACAAGGTTTTATAGTTTGTAAACCTCAAAAATGACCTAATAAAACTAAAAACTATTTTTAAAAATTTAAAACCAAATTAAACTATTTTTAAACTCCTAAAAACTATTAAAATCTATTAAATCTTAAATTAATTCTAAAAATTAATTGAAAAGCCTAAAAATTATTTGGAAAGTGACAAAGGTCCTATTTTAATGTCTAGTATCTAGGAAAAATGAAAAAAAGTTAAAAATAAAACTTTTTATTTTAATGAATAAAATAATAATAAAATAATCAAAAAAATTAAAAGTTCCTAAATAAATTCTAAAAAATTCTAAAAAATCATAAATAATCTAACTAAGAAGAAAATGTAAACAAAAGTTTCTGAAACCTTTTAGTTAATTTTATATTAATTTTTAAAGTTGCCAAAAAACCCTAAAATTAAATAAAATCAAAAATTAAAGTTTTTGAAAACTTTTTTATATGTAAACCTCAAAAATAAGAATCAAAACCTAAAAACTATTTTTTTGTATTTTTATACTACTGTTTAATATTTTTTAAAGACTTTCTAAAATTAAAACTAAAAATAATCCTATTAAATAATTAAATAAAAGGAAAAATAATATTTTTAAACAGAAAAATCCTAAACCCTATTCTAATCCTAGGAAAATTGAAATAAGCTAGAAAAGCTGAGCAAATAAGCTAAAAATGAATAAATAAGCCACGGCTTATTTAAGAAAAGCCAAAACACACACTCCTTATATAATGGGCCTTGCCCATCTTTAAACAAGATTAAAGCTAGCACACTGGTAAGGACTCTGAACCCTCCAACGAGAGGTCAGGGGTTCGAAGCCAGGCTAGTGGTTTTTTTGCAAAAACTTTTTTTTTTTTCTCTTTTTAAAACTCAAACAGTTACACTTATAAGCTTCTAAACACAATCCTTTTTCACTTTTTAGCACTGATTAATCAAGATTAAAGAAAAAAAACGTGTCCAGGTCTGCTGTTCTTCTGATGAACAAGTATGAGAAACCAAGAGGACTTGGTGTTGTGTATTGGTGATGTTTTTGTGGAACACAAGGCACCCTTGTGCTCTTTCTGAGCACAAGGAGTCAATAACACACAAAGCTTAGACACCTAGCACACTGAAATTAAAAACAACAGCACATCATGGTCATTCAAGCTTGCTGTGATGTATGAACTAGGACAGTGGACACTTTGGCAAGTTTCTAGCAATCTAGTGACTTACAACTGACCAAACTTGGTACACCAACTCACCAAATAGCACACAACAATCCTACAATCCTGTATAACCCTAGCTCCTAACAGAATTCAAGATTTAAGCAACAAAATTCAAGAAAATTAAGCAAAATATGACTTATGCAGATTTTCTACCTTACTTTTTCTTTTTAAACACTCAAATCAGCTTCAATCTTGATCCAAACTAATTTATAACTAAATAAACACCTATCTTAACCTTTTTCAACTGGTTAAACACACTTTAAAAGCTCAAATCAAATTTATCACCCTGCTAAACCCTATATCCAAACACTACTTTAATTACTTGAAAACGTTTTTTATCAAACAAAATCACTTAAAAACTAATCCAAACCAACCCTAGTAACATCTAACATGCATAATGACTCACAAGAACACAAAATAGAACAGATTAACACACTTAATCAAGTAATCATGCTAATCACTTACAACACCATTTTTCTGAAATTTTAAAAGGGTAAAAGAAAAATTACCCAAGATCCTTACTTCCAAGGATCTTTGTGGATGTGAAATCCACCTCCTTCCAACTCGGGTTGGAGCAGAACTATAATCAACAACCTTCTTAACCTGAAAATTCAGAAAAAAGCAAAACAAATACAAAGCATGTGATATATTATGTTTTAAATTTTTTCTTCTTAAAAACTTTTATCAAAACCTTTTAATACTTCAAACACGTTTTAAAATCAAGTCTCAAGTCCAAAAATCAAAGAATTTTTCCACTTTCACTTCAAAAGCCTTGATTTCAGAACCTTAAAAACTTTCTTTTAAAACAACCTTTTTTGAAAAACTTAACACACAATCTTATAATCTTGGAACTCAGCCTTAGCATATACTCAATACACAAACTTTTTTAAAAAATATAAAAGGAATTATAATTGATTAACTCAAACACCAAACTTTATTTCTTTAAAAAAAGAATTACAAGAGATTTTTGCTAAAAGCTGGAACAAACATAAAGGTTCACAGGTCGAACCTTTATATACTACTCATTAGAACTATCTAGACTATGAATAAAAAATTACAAAAGCTTAAAACCCTAAATGCTAAAAGCCCTGAATTGCCCTTCTTGTTTGACTGAATCTTGGTCAAAAACCTTGGCATGTGATATGACAGTTGGATGAATGCATCTTGGACGTTCAATTACCCTTGGGGACAAAGGAATAGCATCAAAATCGTTTATCTTGTCGGATTGGGGCTTTGTGCGAAAGTGACAAGAGCAGGGGAGGTTTGGGGAGGGGACCAGAGGACACGTGGCAGCCTTGTGAGAGGTGGGTTTGGGTGAGGGTTTGTCCAATCAACAATCTGCATAATTTGGGGGATTAACCCCTTGATTTGAGGTTAATTAAAGCTGGGAAATTTTAGGGTTCGTTGGGTTTAGAAAGGGGGTTTTGATTTGTTTTGGGTTAAATGATTTTTAAATAAGTGTTATGGGAGGGAAAATTAAGTTAGTGGGTGGGTTTGACCTGTTTGACCAAGATTAATAAATTAATCTGGTAATAAAAGGGTGGGTGGACGGGTAGGGTCGGTTTTGGGTAAGGGTTATGGGTAAATGGGTGGGTAGGGTTGAGGTGTCAGTGTTTGGTTGGTTGTGGGGGTTTGTGGGTTTGGCAGTTTTGATCCCCAAGCTTTCACCATCTTTCCACTTTGTAATAAATAGCTATCAGCGCCCAATCCCTTCTTATCAACTTTTGATAACTTGTCAAATATGGCACAATCTTTTCCAAAAACTTTTCCAAGGGTATAAAATGTATATTCTTCAAATTCCAAGGACTGATCTTGTACAATCTTCAAACATTAAGGATTATACTTGTACATTTGATATTTTGAGGGTCAAATGTGACAAGTTCTTCAAAGATGAGGGGCCACTTTTTCCAATCTTCAATTCTTCAAGGGTCTTTTTGCAAAATTCCAAACTTGGGCCCGGTTCATTGTGCGACTTTGTTTCCCGTGTTCGTTTTTGATTGATTCTTGTGTTCTTTTGCCAATTCCTCAATATCCGTACCTAAAAATACACAAGTAACAAACACGAGCATATATTTGGTCTATTTTATGATATTTTATGCAATTTAAGGCCGTTTTGGACGATGAGACCATGTATAAAAGCAGTCTCATCACTCCCCCATACTAAACCATTGCCGTGCCCTCACGCAATGCTAAGAATAAAGTATCAAAGCATCTCCAAAATTTAATTTTATGACTTTTATTGAAATGGTAAACTAGCTACACTACACTATGATTACTACTACTTGTGTTATAGACATAATGTATGATTTTCATCGCAAAATGGGACGTTTAGGTTCATAGAATAAGAACACGTGAATGCTTCGTTAGAAATAATTTCGTCGTCCTCGATTTTCACCTTAATTCCATGCCAAGCGTGCAACGAGATCATTGTCATTATAAGTTAGTAATGCTAACACTACTCATATGCCCTAATCACGTACTTATTCTCCCATTATTCCTAAGTTGTATCTCTTATATTTTATTTTGTCTTAATGATCACGAGGATACATTGTTGACTTATGCGATAATAGAGATTTAGGTCTAAAAATAGAGTCCTAACGGTGTAACTAAGACCATCAAATCAATAACCCCTCCTAATAGACGACGATGTTAAAAAATTAAGTTGACAAGAAGAATCGATAAACACGGTTTTATAACGGTTTTGAACATGAGACTTATTACCAAGACTTTTATACGCCCCCTAACGGAAGGGCCTTATTATCTTTGGTTTACCTCCATCTTTTATTCAACTTCGCCATGAAGCTTTTATTATGACTTTGGTCTTGCCTTGCCTTTTATTATCCGCCATCATCGGTGGTTTTATTAGCCAAAGACGTATATCCTCACGCTAAAGCGAATTTTGGATCTTTAAAGCTTCGAAGATTAAGGCTTGATTCACTTTCAATTTTGCATAGATTTTAGGCCTTGTGGGGCTTCAAATTGTTTGCTTGATTTAGGTGAGCACTTGAAATCTTATTATTGGGTGAAGCTTTTGATTATTAGGGTGCCAATACTTCAAAACCGTGACGCTGGCGATACCTTAATGTCTTCCCAATTTAATTACACGGAAGCTACTAGAAAAGACTAGAAACCCAACAATCAAAACTAAACCGCTAAGTCAATATTTATTAAGCAAAAAATATTTACATGCGAAGGGAGAATAAGCAAACAATGAGAACACATGAGTTTTTGAAAGAATACGAGTACTCTACGTTTAGCATAGTAACTTATAATTAACTCTATCATTTCTCGTCCTCATTTAAGAGACTTAGCCTAATGTGTAGTTAAGGAATCAAAGCTAAGTGCTCAACACGCACGGTCGAGTCAAAAATTACTCTTATTCTCGCCATCGGAAAATCTACATTCGTGTCTTCAAACACTTATAAAACATGAGAAAAATTTTAAAATTTGGCCATTTTTAGCCTTATTTTGCAAGAAAACGATAACAAAACGATAAACTTTGGAAAGCGTGAAGGTTTGGCAAGGCAAGTATCTATTCACCCCCCCATACTAAAGTTAAACATTGTCCTCAATGTTTCGAGTCTAGGGGTGAAAACACCCCCATACTAGAGACGTAGTCGAATGCCTAATCTAGCATGGAAAGGGTGTAACCAATAAGTAATAGCCGTTTATGAAGTGTGCTAAAAACCTAAGGTTAGAACATAAAAGGATATCATATGTGGACATTGGGAAAGGCCTCCATAGCAAACGATCGAGTGCTCCCATGAAACGAACACGAGAGGCTCCAATCGTGAAGATGATGATCTAAAAGACACAATGCACAAACAACCACGGAACAAAGGTTGGAAGGGCACAAATCCCCTCACATTAACTAATTAGAAAGCAATAATATGTACATGGATAAGCATGGGTCTCCCCCACGAGGCACCTTGTTTTTGATAACCGAGTCAAAAGCTCGACTCGAATCCCCATAAATGTGATCATTTAGGGATAAACATGGTATGGTCAATTTTTGGTGGGGCTTACATGATAAACAAGGCCCAAAAGCACGTGGAGTACTTTAAAAATCCGATAAACGTATACCGGGGTCAAAGATAGCGTCCTCGTTTTCGGATGAAAGACGAGATAAAACAACTCCAACACAAATCCCAATGGGATAAAAGAAAATAGGAGAGAAGAAATAGAAGGGTGGGACAATGGGTAAGGCAAAACATTGAGCTACTCGAGGTAGACTCGCACCAATCAAATGAAAAGATTTTCCATTTATTGCATCGGTGGAAGACCGAGATTTCCTTATATAAGCAATTCCAGGATCAAATATCTCGTCCTCGGTGGAGAAAGGGGAGGGAACATAAGGGGCTTCCCCCACACTAGGTCTACACAAAGCATCGTCAAAAGGAGAAGACGAGCTTGTAGTACTCAAGACACGCGGTGATGACGGAGTTAGAATTGTAGAAAAATCTTTTAAATTAGATTCAAAATCTTTTCCTTTTTCATCTTTAACACTCTCCTTGTGAAAACCCGATTTAATTATGTCAAAAATATTTGGTGTATCTAAAACAAGGTTAGTCACACTAAAAATTCTCACATTTTGAAAGCGTTTTGGTTTAGGTGGTGGCAAGTTTTCAAATCTTTTGTCAACAAAGAAAACCTCCCCATCGGGATCAACGTATTCATCATCCGAAGAATCACTCGAGATTGGAATCATAGGCTTAACACTCTTAACCTCCATCGGCGGAGGGGACGGAACTTCATTTTTATCAACTCCTAAAACTCTATTTGAAATCTTTTGATAAATGTTTTTGGTGGAATTGACATTGTACAAAGATGTGATCGAATAAACATGAGAAAGCGTGGAGTTTTGGGTTGCATTAATGACGAGTTCTTCCTCATTGAAACGAAGAGTGATTTTTCTTGCATGCACATCGATAAGTGCTCTCGAGGTATCCAAAAAAGATCGACCTAAAATTAACGGAACTTTAGGATCGATGGGAATATCAACAACAATGAAGTCCACGGGATAATAGAATTTCCCAACTTTCACAAAGACGTCCTCGGCAACTCCACAAGCTAGAATCGTAGAATGATCGGCCATTTCGATTGACATTCTTGAAGGAGTGAGATTTGGAAGATTGAGCGACTTAAAAATCTCGAGAGGCATCAAATTAATACTAGCACCAAGATCGGCCAAGGCGTAGCATTCTTCCATGTCTTGGATAGCACATGGGATTAAAAACTTTCCAGGATCACCGACTTTTTGAGGTATGCGGCTTAGAAAAACCGATGAACAACTAGACGATTTTTGCAATTTCTCTTTGTTATTCAACATACTTTTGAAGTTCGCGGCAAATCGAGGCATCATGACTAAGGCGTCGGCAAAACTTATATTGAAATGCAAGTCACGAAACATTTTCATAAAAAGTTCAAATTGATAATTATTTCGTTCTTGTGCCTTTTCCTTGTCTCGTCTTGATGGGTAGGGTAAAGGTGGTGTGGGTTGGGGCAAATTAGGCATAGGCATCGGCCTTGGAATCTCGGGTTCCATGATGGGTATTGGTTCAACCGTAGGTGTGGTTTGGGCGGTACTTTGTGGGATTGTAATGTGCTCCTTTTCAACCACGACCTCGGGTTCTTTCTCTTTTTCCTTCTCCATAGAAGTACTTGGACGAGAAATGGGTTCTTTGAAAGTTTTACCACTACGAGTGGTAATAACCTTCAACTCTCCTTTCGGGTTCACGATGGTATCACTAGGAAGACCACCCGAAGAAGAGGGCTTACACATGATAGCTTCAAACATCTTAGCCATACGGTCTTCAAACTTAGATTGCCTAGCATCCGCTTTCAACAACTCTTGCTTAATCTCATGTTGTCCTTGCTCCATTTTTTGTTGATTTTGTTGGAGTCGTGTGACATTTCCTTCCATTTTATTAGCATGAGTTTTAAGTTCATTAGCAAGTTCGGTTTTAAGCTCGTTTTTCAATTCGGACCTTAAGCTAATCATCTCACGTTGCATGTTGTCAAACTTAGCATCATTAGCCTTAGCATAATCTAAAAATTCTCCTTGCAAATTTTTAGTGTGAGCATTTTGAAAACCTTGAGTAGGAGTTTGAAAATCACGGTTTTGGTTTTGGTTAGAAACTTGCCCATTTCCACTTTGGTAATTACCCTTGTTATAATTCCTTTGATTTCCTTGGTAATTTCCACCTTGATTGTTGTTTCGATAGTTATTAGCATTTTGATTTTGTGGAGCTTGATTTGAACGTGAACCTTGACCGACTTGGTTATAAGTTCCCGTGGCTACATAAGCATTCGAAGTGTTACCATCCGCGGTAATGAACTCGGAAAAATCATGAGCTCCACCACACGAAATACAACTCTTAACAACCGCTTTAACCGAAGCGGTGCTTGAAGCTTCTTGAGCTTTCCAATGAGACATAAGAGTCGAAAACCTATCGAAAAACCTATTCTCCTCATTTGCTTCATCTTGCAAGGCATTAATGGAACGAGATGATGACGAGCCCAAATTGGCAACACTCGGTGTGTTACGAGGGCTATAGACCTTAGACCTATTTTCTATGATTTTCAAAGCCTCATCGGTCGTTTTGCACAAAAAATTACCACCCGCGGCGGCATTTAAATAATCTCGTTCATGTTCATTAAGCCCATTATAAAAAGTGTCAATTTGATGCAATTCGGAAAAATCATGGTGTGGACATTCATGTAGCATTTCTTTAAATCTCTCCCAAGCCATTGAAAAACTTTCATTTGGTCTTTGTGTAAAACGTGAAATCTCGTTTTTCAAATGTGTTGTCTTAGATGGTGGAAAAAATTGATTCACAAATTTAGACACGAGATCGGCCCATGTCAAAATCGAATTCGGCGGTTCTTTCTCAAGCCAAATCTTGGCGGGTCCATCTAACGAGTAAGGAAACAACATCATCTTAATGGCATCGTGTGGTACATCCTTAAACTTGCTTGTCGCGGTGAGACGATTAAATTGCCTAATGTGATAATGTGGGTTGTCTTTTTCATGACCGCGAAACTTGTTTGCTTGCAACATAGACATTAAACCCGTTTTGATTTCAAAGTTCTCCGCAAGGATGGCAGGAATCACAATGGCCTCTCCAAAACCCTCGGTGGGTGCTTGAAGCAACTCCATCATAGTACGATTAGCCATGATAGCTTCTTGTTCTACAATAGGTTCCTCACTTGGAGACTCCTCACTAGATTGAGTGAGTGATTTGTTTCTTCGTTTACGAGCACGTCTAGCTTTAGAGCGAGTTTGCATAAACGTCACGTACAACGAGAAGGCGAGCAAAGAAGATTCTTTTTGGTATTTTGTGTTTTTTCAATTTTTTTGTGGTTTTTGATTGTATTAACTTTTTTTGGAATTGGTGAATATATTGAGTAGACAATGAGTCCACAAATCTCCTCACTTAATCAAATCTCTTGATTAAAAAGGCCTCAAGGAATGAAAACGATCACGTGGAGTGAACGCCTTCGATGACTTTAGAACGATGGTGGAACACCAAATCGTTCAAGAGGGTTTAATCAAATGGAAACCAAGAAAATATATGTGATATGTAATAATACTTTGGGCGGCAAAACCCTCGATTCACTCTCAAAATCAAATACGCACAAGCAAGCGGAGGAAACGAGGCGGCGCGAAGCACTTAAGAGCCTTTTTCCTTTAGGTTGTGAAATACAACCGCCTTATACCCACCTTATAGTTTGTATTATCAAGATTAAGCTTCACGAAAGTATTTATCTATTTTTGCCTTTTTCTTTGGTTTGAGATTCGAATACAATGATCGAGTGATGAAATCCCGAATCAAGGTTGTGATTGCTCACGTATTTGGAGTACTTGTGTATTTATTGTTCTACGTATACAATATAGTAATAATATTCACACAAAAACCGAAAAACGATAATACGTATTAATAGAGTGCTATTAATACAATTATATTTATGGCTAATATAGAAAAACACAAATGGTCAATCAAAACACAACACGCCTCCCCGGCAGCGGCGCCAAAAATGATGTAGTATTTTTGTATACCTTTTTAGGAAAAAGAGGCAACAAATAGTGGTAAGCGTTAAGTGTCGGTTTAGGAAAACCGAGCACTAATGACCCTTAAGAAGGTGAGTTTGTTCTCGAGGAGGCACGTGTGTTGTGTAATGAATGATTGATTATGTTTTTGATTATTAATGAGAAGAAAAGAAGAGAAAATGACGAAGACGAAAAAAAACTTAGAAAAATAAGGCAAAAAGACTACTAGAAAGTTACGACGAAGAACGTGAAAAACACAAAATTTAAAATTTTAATCTAAAAATTCCTAAAAATTACTAAAAATCCCAAAATAATATTCTAAGAGTTTACAAAAAATCCAAACTTGCCAAAACCTTTTAATTAATTTAATAATGACTTTTTAATGCTAATTAAAGCCCTAAAAATCACTTTTAAATATTAAAAAGCCCTAAACAAGGTTTTATAGTTTGTAAACCTCAAAAATGACCTAATAAAACTAAAAACTATTTTTAAAAATTTAAAACCAAATTAAACTATTTTTAAACTCCTAAAAACTATTAAAATCTATTAAATCTTAAATTAATTCTAAAAATTAATTGAAAAGCCTAAAAATTATTTGGAAAGTGACAAAGGTCCTATTTTAATGTCTAGTATCTAGGAAAAATGAAAAAAAGTTAAAAATAAAACTTTTTATTTTAATGAATAAAATAATAATAAAATAATCAAAAAAATTAAAAGTTCCTAAATAAATTCTAAAAAATTCTCAAAAATCATAAATAATCTAACTAAGAAGAAAATGTAAACAAAAGTTTCTGAAACCTTTTAGTTAATTTTATATTAATTTTTAAAGTTGCCAAAAAACCCTAAAATTAAATAAAATCAAAAATTAAAGTTTTTGAAAACTTTTTTATATGTAAACCTCAAAAATAAGAATCAAAACCTAAAAACTATTTTTTTGTATTTTTATACTACTGTTTAATATTTTTTAAAGACTTTCTAAAATTAAAACTAAAAATAATCCTATTAAATAATTAAATAAAAGGAAAAATAATATTTTTAAACAGAAAAATCCTAAACCCTGTTCTAATCCTAGGAAAATTGAAATAAGCTAGAAAAGCTGAGCAAATAAGCTAAAAATGAATAAATAAGCCACGGCTTATTTAAGAAAAGCCAAAACACACACTCCTTATATAATGGGCCTTGCCCATCTTTAAACAAGATTAAAGCTAGCACACTGGTAAGGACTCTGAACCCTCCAACGAGAGGTCAGGGGTTCGAAGCCAGGCTAGTGGTTTTTTTGCAAAAACTTTTTTTTTTTTCTCTTTTTAAAACTCAAACAGTTACACTTATAAGCTTCTAAACACAATCCTTTTTCACTTTTTAGCACTGATTAATCAAGATTAAAGAAAAAAAACGTGTCCAGGTCTGCTGTTCTTCTGATGAACAAGTATGAGAAACCAAGAGGACTTGGTGTTGTGTATTGGTGATGTTTTTGTGGAACACAAGGCACCCTTGTGCTCTTTCTGAGCACAAGGAGTCAATAACACACAAAGCTTAGACACCTAGCACACTGAAATTAAAAACAACAGCACATCATGGTCATTCAAGCTTGCTGTGATGTATGAACTAGGACAGTGGACACTTTGGCAAGTTTCTAGCAATCTAGTGACTTACAACTGACCAAACTTGGTACACCAACTCACCAAATAGCACACAACAATCCTACAATCCTGTATAACCCTAGCTCCTAACAGAATTCAAGATTTAAGCAACAAAATTCAAGAAAATTAAGCAAAATATGACTTATGCAGATTTTCTACCTTACTTTTTCTTTTTAAACACTCAAATCAGCTTCAATCTTGATCCAAACTAATTTATAACTAAATAAACACCTATCTTAACCTTTTTCAACTGGTTAAACACACTTTAAAAGCTCAAATCAAATTTATCACCCTGCTAAACCCTATATCCAAACACTACTTTAATTACTTGAAAACGTTTTTTATCAAACAAAATCACTTAAAAACTAATCCAAACCAACCCTAGTAACATCTAACATGCATAATGACTCACAAGAACACAAAATAGAACAGATTAACACACTTAATCAAGTAATCATGCTAATCACTTACAACACCATTTTTCTGAAATTTTAAAAGGGTAAAAGAAAAATTACCCAAGATCCTTACTTCCAAGGATCTTTGTGGATGTGAAATCCACCTCCTTCCAACTCGGGTTGGAGCAGAACTATAATCAACAACCTTCTTAACCTGAAAATTCAGAAAAAAGCAAAACAAATACAAAGCATGTGATATATTCTGTTTTAAATTTTTTCTTCTTAAAAACTTTTATCAAAACCTTTTAATACTTCAAACACGTTTTAAAATCAAGTCTCAAGTCCAAAAATCAAAGAATTTTTCCACTTTCACTTCAAAAGCCTTGATTTCAGAACCTTAAAAACTTTCTTTTAAAACAACCTTTTTTGAAAAACTTAACACACAATCTTATAATCTTGGAACTCAGCCTTAGCATATACTCAATACACAAACTTTTTTAAAAAATATAAAAGGAATTATAATTGATTAACTCAAACACCAAACTTTATTTCTTTAAAAAAAGAATTACAAGAGATTTTTGCTAAAAGCTGGAACAAACATAAAGGTTCACAGGTCGAACCTTTATATACTACTCATTAGAACTATCTAGACTATGAATAAAAAATTACAAAAGCTTAAAACCCTAAATGCTAAAAGCCCTGAATTGCCCTTCTTGTTTGACTGAATCTTGGTCAAAAACCTTGGCATGTGATATGACAGTTGGATGAATGCATCTTGGACGTTCAATTACCCTTGGGGACAAAGGAATAGCATCAAAATCGTTTATCTTGTCGGATTGGGGCTTTGTGCGAAAGTGACAAGAGCAGGGGAGGTTTGGGGAGGGGACCAGAGGACACGTGGCAGCCTTGTGAGAGGTGGGTTTGGGTGAGGGTTTGTCCAATCAACAATCTGCATAATTTGGGGGATTAACCCCTTGATTTGAGGTTAATTAAAGCTGGGAAATTTTAGGGTTCGTTGGGTTTAGAAAGGGGGTTTTGATTTGTTTTGGGTTAAATGATTTTTAAATAAGTGTTATGGGAGGGAAAATTAAGTTAGTGGGTGGGTTTGACCTGTTTGACCAAGATTAATAAATTAATCTGGTAATAAAAGGGTGGGTGGACGGGTAGGGTCGGTTTTGGGTAAGGGTTATGGGTAAATGGGTGGGTAGGGTTGAGGTGTCAGTGTTTGGTTGGTTGTGGGGGTTTGTGGGTTTGGCAGTTTTGATCCCCAAGCTTTCACCATCTTTCCACTTTGTAATAAATAGCTATCAGCGCCCAATCCCTTCTTATCAACTTTTGATAACTTATCAAATATGGCACAATCTTTTCCAAAAACTTTTCCAAGGGTATAAAATGTATATTCTTCAAATTCCAAGGACTGATCTTGTACAATCTTCAAACATTAAGGATTATACTTGTACATTTGATATTTTGAGGGTCAAATGTGACAAATTCTTCAAAGATGAGGGGCCACTTTTGCCAATCTTCAATTCTTCAAGGGTCTTTTTGCAAAATTCCAAACTTGGGCCCGGTTCATTGTGCGACTTTGTTTCCCGTGTTCGTTTTTGATTGATTCTTGTGTTCTTTTGCCAATTCCTCAATATCCGTACCTAAAAATACACAAGTAACAAACACGAGCATATATTTGGTCTATTTTATGATATTTTATGCAATTTAAGGCCGTTTTGGACGATGAGACCATGTATAAAAGCAGTCTCATCAGGTATCCCTCGATATATCGTGATCACTAATAATCCTCGCTATTAGTAAAAGATAAAAATAAGACTTCCAACGTCAGTTTTAAATAAAACCATCAACAGTCATATCATTCAACTTATCAAAAATTTCAAAATCATTCGTAAAATAATATTATATAATATTAAATAATGACCACGGGTTCGGATTGTCACAAACAAAGAGTGATTGTGAATTTATTTTTGGTTTAATATAGGTACTAAACAATGCCTTCGGATTATCAAAATGACCACCAAAAGATAAAACGTTATATGCTTAACCTTGCCGAGTCTTGTGAATCCAAACACCTTTCAAACACCCTTCTTTTAGTTCAATCCTGTTACTTTCATGAGGGTCTGGTTGTTTATGAGGAAATTGAAGGGTTTAATTATACTCAAATGATGTTTAGGAATAATAGGTTTGATTGTCTTGTAAACATCAATGAGGTAATCTATCCTCAATTTCTCTTAGAGTTCTTTAGCACATATTCCATTCATGTAAATGAAAACTGAATGTTTGTTAATTTCACCATTCGTGGTCAACCCATTAGCTACTCTCTCGAGGAGTTTGGTCTAGCACTTCGAGTACCTTATGAAGGCCAATGCTGATTCATGAATGCATGGAGGATTGACTCTTTGCAAAGGTGTGTCGATGTTCCTCAATATTATACTCCTTTGGTCAAACTAGACTTCATCCTCGACACTATCACTCAACCCCGTAATGAACCGTTGTACGTAGTATCCATTCTAAGAGACGTGCATTGTCTCCCTTTGAGATACTCATAAGCGACCTTAATCCATGTATAGTCTCTTGGGTCGATATAATTAGGGAGAATGCGTTTTGTCATGGTGGAAACCGGGATCATGTTCTCGCGTGCATGACACATATGATTTTTTGTATATGTCATTCCATCAAGTACAATCTCTCATAATTTATCGCTCGACGCATCCATTATGTCCTCACCAATCCAAAGTTAAACCTTCCTTATGCCATGATCCTCACTCGCTTTCTCAAAAAGGTTGATCATGACTACCCTCACCTTCGTCTCTCCGAGTACTTGGACGCCAATCTTGTGATGTATCCTGTTCAAAGGGACCGCCCACGAAAGGTTATGAGTGACCGTAGTAGGCGTAGAGGTGATCATCATGAACCATCCGAAGATGAGCAAAATTCCTCTTCATCAAGTGATGGTGATGATGTAGGAACTAGTGCCAACGTTGGTTCCCCGAGTAGCTACTCCCCATCCTTAAACACTTCCATGGATGTCTTAGAACAAGTACCTCCTCCTCCTTCCTCCTCTAGTGAGCTTCCTCATGACCTTAATCTTGATCAACTTTACCATTCTAACCTTGAGATTCGAGAAGAATTACACGGGCATCGTGTTGAATCAAGGGGTGCATTCAAAGCCATGTGGAAAATGTTAAGGAAGTTTGGTAAGAATAAAAATTGAAGCTACATGGAAGTCTTGGGTGTTAGCTTCATTTGATAGTCTTGGTTTATGGTTGAACTATTTCTTGCATTAGACATTTTTTATTTCATGCACTTTGGTTTGTAATAATACTTAATTGTTTGGATTGACGAGTATTTTAGTCATATCTATGTTTCATATGGTTGATCTTTAAATTTACATGTTTATGTGCAATTATGTGTTAGTTAGCTCTTTTGATTTTGGTTAGTAATCTATCTTGGCTTGATTAATAAGTGTTTAAAATCTGGGCTTGTGAAAAATGATGGAAGTACCATTTTTTGAGCTCTCTGTCTGCGGATCAATATCTTTTGGCGGTTCAATATTGATATTGAGCTGCAGGTTGGTTTATTGAGCCACGGGTTGGGATTTCAACAAAATCTTTGCTTTACACTGTTTCTTCTAAAATCTTTGTAAAGATGGATAAAACTTTTGCTAAACACCAGCTTTTTCTCTATTAGGCTTGACAATTTTCATTGTTTACCAAAATCATTTTTATCCCATTACCACTTTTGATCATCCTCTTCTCTTCTTAAACCTTCATGGTTCTTCTTCTTCCTCACATCTTCTAAGCCTTAAACACTCAACCACTGTGTCTACTAGATCCTCAAATTCCTCTAAAAACTCTTCCACTAAAAAGAGCCTTAAGATTAAGATAAAAATACCTAAACAAGGTTCTTCATCTTTTCTTACACTAAAAAATGAGACTACTCCTATACCAATTCTCATTTCTTCATCACCTTCACCACATCTTCCTCCATGCAAGACAAGTTCAACTCATGGTACAAACCATTATCATGGTTCTACCTCTTCTTCATTCCAATATAGTATAAATGAGTTGTCTTCACCCTTCTCTCCAAGTCCTCTCTTGGTTGAGAATCCTATACCCCTCCAAAGCACTCCTTTTGAGAATGACTTTGTTGAACCTTCACCCATTTCACCCTTGGACACCATTCCACCTCCTCCTCCTAACACTCCAATTTTGGGTGTTCCTATATATAACCTCATTGGTGATTCATATTTCTTTGGTTTTCTTGAGGCACATGGTACTAATTGCCCATGTTATATATACAAAAAATACATCATCCAATCCTTTAGGATGGAAATGTTTGGGCTTCATAGAAGGTTTCAATAGTTCTTGCTAAGTATGTTTACCAATCATCCCCCTCCTAGAGGATGAGATGATATTTTTAAAATATATTTTCAAGAACTCAAGCCAAGAAGACTAATTAATCAAGATTAGAATAGCTAGCTTAAATGTTTAGTTGGTTATTTTCTCTTTTCTTGTATCTTATTTCCTGCATGAGTTTTTCACGTAGATGTTGAATGGATTTAGCTTTATGTGTTATAACTTGCTTGTGTACACACTAATCAACTTTAATTTTAAACTAAAGTTGAACCTAAATCTATTGTCACCTCTAAAACTTGACAAAAACTTGATCAAAATGTTATCTAAATATTTTGTCACCCTTTTTCAAGACACTCATGTGAGTATGTTGCTCTTTATGCAACCTTAGCCTAACCTAGTGCTAATAGAGGTAAAAATCCAAGATTTGCTAAAATTTGAAAAAGTCTTGTCTTTTGTGAAACTTTCAGAAAATTGGATTTTGGCGTCCACTGCGGGCGACTCAATAAATAGTCGCGAATCATTATCAATAATGAGCCGTAGCCTCATTTATTGAACCGTAGGCAAGGAGCCTCATTTTGGTTCGTTTTTGGTCTTTTTTCTTTGACCAATGTTTTTCAAGATTCTTTGTTTGCCTATTTGAGCTAAACATTCCTTGAACCTTTTGTTTTTCTTTCTATTCTTTGCCTTGTCTACTTTCTTTAAATCCTCTTGTTTTGGGTGTTCTCTTCTCATCCCTCACAATGTCTTCTTCTTCTAAACCTAACATTGGCATCTCTTTGTCACAACCCTGTAAACCGAAAGCTTCTTCTCCTAAGCTTTCCAAGAAACCGAGAATCTCGGTGAAACCTATTTGGATTAAGAAGAATAGGGATGCTATGGAGCTTCCTCTTCCAAACCATCCAGACTTCTACTTTTCCTACAATTGAGTATTGGAATGAGTCTTACTCAATCAATCCAATTACCAGAGAAAAGGAAGCTCTTCCGCCACCACCTAAGCCTTTTAACACACCTCAACTAAATGAACTCTCTTCTTTCCCTAACCTCACTAAATATCGTGATGGAAACCTTTCTTATCCTTATTCTTCTTCTCCACCACCACCTTCTCATTATGATGGACCTCCCCCATCAAATTATTTTGTTTTGCATCATGGAAGTTCGTGAGCTTGTTGTAGATTTCAACAAATTGAACTGCTCATGTGTATGAGAAGTTAAACTTTCTTGAATTTCTCCTCACTCAACCTCCTCTTTGCGTATTTCTTCCCATGATAAAATCTCCGGAAGATGCACCTTCGTCTTATCTTATTGGTTAAAACACATGTTGTGTTCTAATCACTTGAGTCTAAAATAAAAACCTAAGAAATCTTGGAGGACTACTTCTACTAGAACAGTTGTTATGCTTATCTTGTTTATTTTCTTCTTGTCTTTGTATTCCTATATGAATATCATATTGTATGTGCTTTCTTATTTGCTTCAATATGATTGTTATATGTGTTATTGCTTGTTTTGCTAATTCTTTTATCACACATATTGTTGAGAGTTAATATTAGTTAAACCTTGAATTTTCTTGGGTGATTCCAAAAGTTATATGCTTTTAACCTCTTTGACATTATATCTTCAAATTGTTGGATGTTTCTTTTCTACGTTTATTCCAACAGTTGTGAATTGATCTTGTCAAATTATTCTCCTTGGACATACTTAGCAAATACTTACTTTATAATTTGGGACTTCTTTTCTTTCTCCCTCTCAAGTTATTTAGTGAGTAGTGACTATTTCATTTATATTGGTGTTTATATTCTTTCTACTAACCTTTGTATGTAGCTTGTCACCATAGCTCGATCACTTGGTACCCAAGCTAGGGGGAGTAAGCACCAAGGGGGAGCTACTAGCAAGGTTTATTATTCTCGTATTAAAAGACTTGTGCTACCTTTTTGCTTCGAAAAAAGGAGAGATCTGATAGTGATAAACTCGTTAATAATTCAAAAACTTTTGTTTTTTTTACATAAATGACTTTATGGTTTGTCGTAATTATAAAGGGGGAGATTGTAAATGCAACTGATGCCTAAAACATTATTTGTAATAACTAATCTTTCCTAGTTTTATCACGACAAAGTGTAAAAAGATTTATCATCAAAGATAATCGAAAGACAAATTATTTAACAAACACTATCATCAAGGTAATAATCATTTAAGTCTTACACAAACATATCTTATACATGTTTAGTGATCATAGAAAGTGATTAGCCTCAAAAATCACATTTATACAAATGTGACAAAATATTTTTAATAAACTTTATTTTTAAGAAAATATTTTATTAAAATAGAAAATGGAAATTTGAATTTGGCATATTCCAAATGGTTTAAGAATATAATCTTGGGGTATAAACTTCACCAGATGGAATTTCCCCACTAGAAGACAAAAAGGAGCGGACTCTAGAGCCCGCGGCTCAGTATTGGTGCCTACGGCTCAATAGTGATATTGAGCCGCCATCCCGTTTTATGAGACACGCTCAAAGAGCCGTTGCATTTTGTCTCCTATAAATGGTGTATCATATTTCCATTTTACAAGAACCTTTGTGGACCGTTTTCTGCTTTTTATCTTCTTTCTATAATTTCAATCATTAGTAAATGATCACTTAATTTGTTAAGTATGTTTACTTATGATTATCCTCTTTATTCCCTTCTTTACTTGTCCAAAGAGAAGATCGCTCACACATTTGTGATGTGATAAAAGATGAAGCCTTGATAAAGATCATCCTTTCTTAAATCTAGTCATGTTCATCATTTTGTGTATTCGTGTATTTTGTAGATCCAAGATAGTTGTGTATTCTTGGATTAGTCTTGTGTAAATCTAAGTTATATGTCTATATCGGATGTGTATTGTGATGTAATATGTTTTGTTTGTAAGTTCTCACTAAACTACATAGTGATGTAATTGTGTGTATGTGTCTTGTGAGTTCTCACTTAACTCGAAAGTAACGTCTGTGGAGATTGGTTCTAGGTTTGGATTAGGACTCTATATCTAGCCTCGTTTCAAAAAAGAAGATGGGCGACGAAGATTGGTTCTAGCTATGGATTAGGACTCGACATCTAGCCTCGTGTCAGAAAAGAAGATGGACGACGAAGATTGGTTCTAGCTTTGGATTAGGACTCGACATCTAGCCTCGTGTTAGATAAGAAGATGGGCGATGAAGATTTGTTCTAGCTTAAGTGTAAAACTCGACATTTAGTTTAGTGTCAGAAAACAATGTAAGCAACATTGTAAGGTTTTCCCTGCTAAGAAGGGAGCTTGTGGATATAGTGGAAATCTCGAGTAAGGTGTACTCGAGAAGTGGAGTAGGAACGAAGAGAGAGCTTCGTTGCCGAACTACTATAAATCTTGGTTTCCTTCCTTAGGTTGTCTCTATCCTTACTCTCTACCTACATATCTTTACATTCATGCATTTCACTATCATAATCACCTAGGTACAACAAATGTTTTAAACTCTTGGAAATTGGCTTAACTATTATGAAACAAGTTTTCAAGTAATAGTCATTTCTAATGACTAACATATTTATAATTGGGACTTAATTAGAGAAACTATTCAACTTCCCTATCTAGTTTCTACACCTTTCTCTCCCTCTTGATCGGATTTAGAGTATTGTTATGAGATACAATGACAATATCCTTGAAATATTTCAATTCCAAATGTGTCGTGTCCTAACTACATCATATGATGTAATTTGGTGTTTCAAGGGATTTATCAGTCATCTTGGAAACGAGCTTAGATGCACACACTACACATGATATAGGGCATACTTTCCGTATAAGGTTGCAAACCATGTACATCATGCTCGATACTTTGAACTTCGACTAACTCACCTATGTGAGCCAAATATCCGAGACCATGAAGGTATGAGAGGGTAAAAGAAAAGAAGCACATAGCACAAACAAAATTCAAGGCAAGGATGCCAAGAATAAAACAAGCACATAGTCAAGCAAAGATCAAAATAATGATCAAAGGGCATGTAAGGACGAAATCGTACCTTAACTGCAAAGTGCATCCCTATTCTTTTATGGACTAACATATCTACCAATCTTGATCACAAAGTGCACCGTTAGTTTTCTATGGACTAATAACACATCTACCAATCTTTGGTATCATCGTCTCATGATGTTGGATATCAAAAGAAAATGAATCTTCAACAAGGGTAAGTGACTCATGATCACCAATCCATAACCAAATCAAAGTTTATTCTTCATGAGTACCTACACCAAAGAAAGATGCAAACTAGTAGATACATTTCAAAAGTAGATCTAAAATGCATAAAGGATACTAAAGCGATCATAATCAAGATAAGTTGATATAGCATCATATTTAAGGTCATTTTTAAGAAAAGAAGCTTTGACCAAAAAGGAAACTTTAGTGAACCCGATCCTTCTATGTTGTAGAGACCATAGATCGATCCAAGATTTTAAAAGCACAATATACTTCAAAGATCTTGAATGACCTAGGCTCTGATACCAATTTTAGAAACTATAAGGGGGCGGGGGTTTAAATAGTTTCCATAATAAAAAATATGTTGGTCATTAGAAGTAACTATTATTTGAAAACTTGTTTCATAATATTTAGGCCAACTGATCAATGTTTTAATAGCCTTAGCTATATCAATAGATCATGATAATGAGTGACTAAATATAAAGACAAATGTAAATAATGAGTAAGGAAAGAAACAACTAAAAGGAAGACACCAAGGACATATAGTGGTTTGGCCACGAAGCTCTCTCTCTCTCTCTCTCTCTCTCTTTATTCCTACTCTACTCCTCGAGTACACATAACTCGATATTTTCACTATATCCACAAGCTCCCTTCTTGGCGAAGAAAATCTTACATTGTTATTGACAACAATTACCGTAACTAAGCTAAATGTCGAGTTCTAATCCTAGCTAGAACCAATTTACTCTCGTCGCCCATCATCTTTACCGACACAAGGCTAGGTGTTGAATTCTAATCTTAGCTAGTGACCAATCTATACTCGTCCCCCATCTTCTTTACCGACACAAGGCTTGGTGTTTAGTTCTGATCTTAGATAGAACCAATATACACTCATCTCTCACACTCACATCAGTTTCAAGTTAAGTGAGAACTAACACACTCATACTAACAATTACATCACTTTAGAGTAACTCACACAACATACTAACACCTACATTACTTTAGAGTTAAGTGAGAACTAACACACAAGACTCATCCAAGTATACACATATACCTTGGATCTACACAAGACTCAAATGAACAAATATGATAAACATGATTAGATCTAAGGAAAGGATGATCTTTATCAAGGCTTCATCTTTTAACACATCACAAGTATGTGAGTGGTCTTCTCTTTGGACATATAAAGAATGGGATCAAGGAGATAATCATAATTAAACATACTTAACAAATTAAGATCATTTAATAATGATTGAAAGATAGAAAAGAGATTTAGAAGCAAAAATCTGTCCAAAAAGGTTCATGGAAAATAGATAAATAATTCACAGCTTATAGGGGAAAGGGTCCAGAAGCTAAATCTGACCGTAGTTCCTTAAATGCCCTTACGGCTCCTTATATATAAGGAACCGCTAACACCTATAAGGCAACGCATGCTCTAGACTCTGATCTCTTTTATCCTTTAGTGATGAAAGTCCATCTAGTGATGTTTTACATTAAAAGGAATATTCTTTATCCATTTGGAATGTCCTTAATTCAAATTTTCATTTTCCATTTTCATAAAACATTTTATTAAAAGAAAGTTTATTAAAAAAATGTTTTGCCACATTTGAATAAATATGGGTTTTAAGGCTAATCACTTTTAATGATCACTAAACATGTATTAGATATTTTTGTGTAAGACTTAAATGATTATTACCAAAATGATAGTGTTCGTTAAATAATTCATCTTACGGTTATCTTTGACGATAAATGTTTTTACACTTTGTCGTGATCAAAACTAAGAAAGATTAGTTATTACAATTAATGTTTTTAGGCATCGGTTGAATTAACAAGTAGTATCTGTGATGCTCCTCCTTGGCAGTTGGGGTTTATACTAGGTTTTTTTATCATGCTTGTTGTCGCATTCCCTTTTATACTTTTTTTCCTTAAAGTGCTTTATTATTTTAGTATTCATATGTCCTAACTTCATGCTATATGAGCTGCCAAGATTGGACATTTTGAGGTATCATGATGCGTGAGGGGGTTCGCTCCAACTGTGGGTTTGTTTCGTGCATTTTATGTATATATTTTTAATAAAGGATGGATATTGTTTAGCTGGCGAACTCCATCTGGTCGTTGTGTTATTCCTAAGAGTAGAATTGCCTTAAAAACTAGATGGATCATTTTATCTCCGTTGATCTATCTTTGCTTTTCCCATACCATGGTTCGCTGTGTGGTTGGAGAGGGATTCTCTCCCTCTTTTGTATGAGTTTGATCTTCATCAACCGAATTATCTTGCTTCCCATCCTGTTCCTCTATGGAACTTGGAGTGTTTTTTGTGTGTCATGGTATTAATCGCTACTATACGCTTGGGAGGAATTTTTATCCCGTATTTATCAATTCTTCCGAAGATGGTAGGTAGTTTTCTTGTTTCTTTTAATTTTGTACGAACATATTCTTGTTGCTAAATTTTCTACTTGTGTTTGTAGGATGCTCTTTTTGAGTATATTACTTGTGCTGATCCTTGCAAGGTAAGAGTCTTTAGTCAACGGTTGGGTGCGGGCCAGGTTCTCGTTCTGTAGGCTAATGTCGGTCTTACTGCTCATTTAGAGGGCTTTGTTGATCCTATTGTTTCTCCGTCCGCTCTAGAGGTTGATGTGTCTAGGGATAGTTGGAGGAAGAAAATAAAGGTCCGTGGTGAATCTATTATTGTTATTTCTTAGAAGAAGTTAAGGGATGATCAGTGTCTGATATTGTGCCTGTTATTGGTGAAGGGTGCTCTGATGGTGTCCTTGACTCTAATGTTAATGTGGTTGTTTCTGCAGTGGTTCCTGTTCCTCTTGATCTCGTTGTTCCTTCTCGCGGTTTTGGAGATATGGGCTTGGAACTTGTTCATTTTGAGGTGGGTGAATCTTCTCAACCTATCGGGAGGAATAGTAACTCTTTGTCCCCATTTGTTAGTGCAGATGTTTTGGGCGAGTTTTGCTTACCTGATATAAGTGTGGAGGCTGATTGGGGATTAGTTGATGATGCGTCTTCTCCACCTTTGTTTAGTCAACTCTGTGAGATGGATATGGATTCGTTGCTATTTTAGAGGATGTTGGGGCTCCTCAGTTTTCAAGTTGGGATAATGCTGAGATTGAGGCGTTAGGGCTAGGTTATTTGCCCTTTAGAAGGAGGTCGTTGTTGTTCTTAAGCTCCATGACCAGATTGCTTCTTTGGAGGCCGTTGGGGCCTATTTGTCTACGGACCTATTATCTAAGAGGGGAAGAGTATATTGTTAGAGGGTAAGGTTGCGGAGGTTACTAATACTCTTGAGGTCTCACGTGCCCGTGTTCGAGATTTAGAAGTTGTGGAGAAGGATCTTGGTGATCAGTTGTTTGTTTCAAATCCAATTGTTCTCAGTTGAAGCTTAAGGTTGTTAGCAAAGCTTCTTTGAAGAGCACCTTTGCGGCTAGGCGTCACTTTTTGATAGGTCACGGGCTTCGTCTCACAGTGGCTAAGTGTCAGAGCTCTCTCGGTTATATGGATGCCTTTGGTGCGGCTATGTGGCGGGGTATAAATTTTGGTATGCAGAAGGGGTTAGTTGTTGGCATTTGACATGGTAAAGCGGGTCGGGACCTATCCGGTGTCAAGGCTTGAGACTACTGTCCAAGTCCAAGTATGATGATGTTATTAAAGCTTTCGTGGCTGTTGAGTTATCACTTCTTGATCTCCTTGAGTCTCGGAGGGATGTTGATATTAGTTATGGTTGACCTACATATTCGAGATGATGTCGCTGGTTCAAGTGCCCTTGCATCCTCCTCTTCTCAGTTGACGATCCCTATTTGTGAAGGTTTGTCCGACACTCCTAGGGTGTCGGTAGGGGAGTTTTGCTTGCTGACGCGTTAGGTTTAGTCCATTCAGGGGTGCAGAGGCACACGTCTAGGCTATCGCTTCGGAATCCTTCTTTGGGTCGTGCTGCTGACTTTTGGCTACTCAACTAAAGACTATGAATGTTCCTGTGGATGTTGATAGTTCTCGGGTGCGTGCAATGGTTTCTTGTTCTATTGCTCCTTTTAGTCGGCCTCTAGACATTTTTGACTACATCCTCGAGTCTACTGTTGGGCGTTTCTCATGATGCTACTCATTCTTCTGTTGTTGGAAGTGCATTTGATAATTGCTAGGAGTGGTTAGGTATGTCACCAGGGGTCGTTTTGATTACGTTCCCCCTTTTTGTTTTGTCAGATGTGACCTTTTCTTCTGGTCGGATGTTTCTGACAGTTCTAGTTTATATATTTGTATTTGTCTGCGACCATATGTGGTCTTTATGCGGCTTATTTTTGTAAAAGGTTTGATTACCTTCTTTTTACGCACTACTTAGTGGGTTCATCTTGTACATTTTTACATTAAATGTGTATATGCTATCTTTTACTACCCTCGTTTTACGTTTCTGATGATAGTCTTATTGTATGATTATGAGGATTTCCTTGGTACCAGACTTGCAATGCATCTTCTGTATTTGTTTGAGTTTTTCTCTAGAATTTCTCAACTTATTTATCCAGAGATAATATCATGTGACGTGTCTTACCATTATAATTTTGACAAGTAATAAATAAATAATAACTATTTAGAAAAGATGTGAAGGTAGCTAGGATCCATTTTTTATTGAATTTAAAATGCTGGAAATTAAATACTTAAGATTGGAATAGGTTACCGCTGCCGGCGGCCGAGATTCGTCTGTGGCTTATACGCAAGGTCTTATAGTTACTTAAAAAGTGAAATAGTAGGAAACTCGAGGTATCATTTCTTTAGGTTGCGGATGTTCCATGTCCGTGGCAGTATATTTCCTTTTTTTTATCTCTGAGTTTGTATGCTCCATTTCCTAGGGATTCCGTGACTTCGTATGATCCTTCCCATTTTGGTCCTAGTTTGCCTCTGTCCTCAGCATGACTAGTGTCATTGTTTCTATAAAAAAATCTCCTGGCTTGAAGGTTTTGCTGCACATTCTCAAGTTATAGTATTTCTTCATTTTATCTTTGCGTCTTGCTTCCTTTTGCGCAGCTTGCTCCTTTTTTTCTTCTAATAAGTCAAGGTTTAATCAGAGTTCCTCGTCATTTTTGGTTTCATTTACTTCCTGTGCGTGGATGGTAGGCATGCCTATTTCTTCTGGTATGACGGCTTATGTTCCATATGTAAGGGAGAATGGAGTTTCTCCGTTACTTGTTTTTAGCATGGTCATATCTGACCATAAGACATGCGGAATTTCTTCAATCCAGTTCTTGGTTCCTTTTAATCTTGCTTTGATTCCTTCCCCGGGGCTCCTGTTTGCTCTTTCTACCAGTCCGTTTACCTGTGATGTTTTACATAAGCAAAATGTTGTTTGATGCCTAACTTCTCACACCATTCTTTGCATATGTTGTCTTGGAATTGTTTGTAGTTGTCAGAGGCAACCCAAACCTACATAAAATGTTTTCCCATACAAAGTTTTTTTATCTAGGGTTCTATTATCGTTGCCACTGCCTTTGCCTCTATCCACTTGGTAAAGTAGTCTATGGCGACGATTAGGAATTTGACCTTTCCCCGCCCTTCCGGGAAGGATCCAGCTATGTTGATTACCCATTTGTGAAATGGCCATGAGGATGTGATTGGTTTGAGGCTTTGTTGAGGATAATTTGGAACTGGTCTATGCACTTGACAATCTTGGCATTTGTTTATGATTTCTCTTGGATCTTCGTGCATTGTCGGTCAATAGTATCTGGTCTATATTGCTTTGGCTACCACGGATCTTGGTACATAGTGCATGCTACATGGTCCCTCATGGATTTCTATTATGACATAGTTAGCTTGGAGTGGTCCGACACACCATAGCCATGGTTTGAGGAATTACTTTTTGTACAAGATTGCATCCATGATGACTTACTGCCGTGCCTTGATTTTCAATTTTCTTGACTTTCTTTTTTCCACCGGTAGTGTGCCTTCCGATAGGAAGTCATATATTGGAGTCATCCAGTTGTGCTCCTATTCTTCCACTACCACTAGGATTTCTGCCTCTTCTGTTGAAATCTGTATCACGACTTCTACTAGTACTTGCTTGGCTAAGTGTGAGAAGCTTATGGAAGTAATCTTTGATAAGTACATCTGCTTTTTTATTTTTTCTTTGTGGGACTTGTTTGTTCCCTAAAGTTGTGTGCGATGTTTTTTACTTCATGCTTTCTTCTTTGGCCGTGTAAGATCCATTGACTTTGTTTCGACCAGTCTTGAGTCTACATTTTCTTGTAGGCTTTGGATTCCCATTTCTTTTGTTATTCTTAGTCCTGTTATTAGTACTTCGTATTCTGCTTCATTGTTTGATGTTTCAAATTCGAATCTTAAGGCATAGGTGAACTTCCCTTTCGGGCTGGTGAGTATGAGACCTCTGTCTGACCCTTCGGTGCATGAAGATCCGTCTATAAAGAGCGTCCATGGTTCTAGCTGTTGGCTTTGTGTTTCTTCCATGGGTGTGTCTTCTTTGTGCTTTTCGGCTATGAAATCTGCTGGAATTTGTCCTTTGATAGTTATCCGTGGTCTGTCACAGATTCTGTACACGCCCAAGGCGACACTCAACATTTGATTTCTTCCAGAAACCATTGGACTTGTTATCACCTATTTAATTGGTTGGTCCGTGATTACCACAATTGGGTAGGCTTGGAAGTATCTCTTCAATCTCTTGGTTGCGTGCACGAGAGCTAAAACTAGTTTTTCCATCGGGGAGTAATTTATCTCCGGGGCCCTGAGGGCTCGGTTGACAAAATAAATTGACATTTGTTCCGAGTTCCTTTCTGCTAGCAGAACCGCGCTTATTGCTTCTATGGATGCAGATAAGTACATTATCAATACTCTTTCAGAGTCGGGGCAATCAGCATCGGTAGTTCTGCGATTTGCTCTTTTATTTCTTCGAAAGCTTTCTCTGCTACTTTCATCCCGTGAAAGTCACTTTTCTTTAAATATCCTTTCAGTGTTTTAAAATGTGGTAGGGATTTCTCCGCTGATTTTGACATGAATCTGCTTAAGCTTGCAAGCCTTCCGTTCAATCTTTGAACCTCCTTGAGGTTTTGGGGTGCAGGTAAGTTTAGCAATGCAGTTGCCTTTTCTGGGCATGCCTTGATGCCTTTGGTGTTTATTATATGCCCCAATAAATCACCTTCCTCCACACCGAATGTGCATTTTTCGGGTTAAGCTTCATGTTTATTTTCCTTAATGTTTGAAACATTTCTTCGATATCCCTTATGATTTCAGTTATGTGTGGCTCTTTATGACTAGGTCATCCACGTACACTTCTAGGTTACGCCAACTTGTTTTTCAAAAGCTTTATCTCCCAGGCGTTGGTAAGTGGCTCTGGCGTTTTTTTAATCCGAATGACATTTTTGTGTAGAAAAAGATACCTTGGCTTGCGATGAACGCCGTCTTTTCCTCGTCGTCTTCTGCCATCTGTATTTAGTAATATCCTTTGTAACCGTCTAAGAAAAACTTAAAGGTATATCCTCACAGTAATTCTATTTCCCAACCAATTTCAGGGAGCGGATAACAAAGTTGGAGGCATGCTTTATTGAGGCCTGTGAAGTCTACGCACATCCTCCAGCTTTCATCGTGCTTTTCCCCATGACGAGGTTTGAAAGTCAGTTGTGGTAGTGTAATTCCCTCATTATTCTGGGTTCTACTAGCTTTGTCACTTCCTCATGGATTGCCTTATTTCTCTCTAGGGCTGACCCCTTATTTTTTGCCTTACCGGGGAATAACCTTCCGTGATATTCAAGCGATGTTCTGCTATGCGTCTTGGAACACATGTTATATCCTTAGGTTCCCATGCAAATATTTCGAGGTTTCCCCTTAGTAAGTTGCATAGGTTTTCTTTTCCTTTGTTTGATAACTTACCTCCGATTGTGACTGTTTGTTTTGGGTATTCTAGGTGGATTCCTATTTTCAAACGTTCCTTTACGATCGGGGTAGCTTCTAGGAGTACGGACGGCTTATTCACCATTGCACATTCGATTGGTATGGCTACTCCACTGTGGAGTGTAAGTACTCCTCCTTCCATTGGGAATTTGATGATTCCATGGGCTGTTGATGGTACTGCTCTTATTTGGCGGATACCAGACCTTCCATTGATTGTGTTATATGGTAAATGTGACCTTACTATCATAAAGTTCATTTGTGTTATTGTTGAGTGTTCTTCATCCCCTATTATCACTTGTAATTCTATATGCCCCATTACCGCATGGTTTCCTCGCTAAACCCATACTATAGAGGTTGTAGCTGGGACCTTCTTTCTCTTGATTTATGGGCGGAGGCGGGTGAAGCAATGCTCGTACATTACTTCGAAGGCTGACCCTCCATCCACGTATACTTTGTGGACGCATTGTCCTTCTATTTTCGCTTCTATTATCATTGAACCTTCTCTGACCTCTTTTCCATCAAGTGGAGGGAAAGATATCACTCGGTTTTAGAAAAAGATTTTTGTTACTTTTCGTTTCACAGTTCTTTTCCATGAGTGTACCATCGGGACGGCTGAGGCTTTGTCCATTCCAAACGTTTCACCCTTCTTTACTATTTTCGGTTTGTCTTTTCTGCCACTTTGTTTTACTTCTTTTATCCATTTGGATAGCTTCCCGTCCTTGATTAAATCCTCAATTTGTCTCTTTAGGTGCATGCATTCGCGTGTGCCGTACCTAATTTCTCCATGGAATTCACAATTTTTTTTTTCGTTTCTCTTTTCTATCAGGGTAGTTATGGGAGGCGGGGCTTTAAATTTTCCTTTTTCCAGGGCTAGGATTCTTTGGGTGTTTTTAGGAGTGTGAATCTGTCGCGCCTTCATTTTAATCTTTGCTGATTCTGGATGTTTGGTCTCCTATCGAAGTTTTTCTTTCGATTTCCCTCTTGTCTCCATGCTAGGGTGGCGTTCTTCCGAGCTTTATTTACTACTTCCACTTCCCCTATGAGGAAGGCTACCGTTTCTCTCGTCTTGGGTATGTTTTTATGGAGACGTTTAACTAGTCTAGGGTGTGTTATCCCGTGCATAAATATTGAATTTTTAATGCATTCTAGCGCTGCCTTGACATGCCTGATTTCAATTTTGAATTGCCTCATAAAATCTTCAATGGACTCACCATGTTGGTATGGCCCATTTTTCCACCTTAGCTGATGCTTAGAAAATTTTCACATGGTCTTCCGGATCTCCGGATCCGTCATACGTCTTACTTGGCTGGGCGTACGGATCTTCTTGGGGAAGTCGAAGTTCCTAATGCGAGGTGTGAACGGGATAACGTCCTCAAATATCCACGGTTGAGACAGATTGTAATGTCTGTATTTGCATTATACTTTTTTGATTTCTAATGTCCGATGTTGCTTTCCTTTGTCTCAGAGTTTTACTCGTATCTGTGTGATATGGTTTCCTCACGGTGCTTCCTGCATGTTGTGAGTCCCCCAAAATCAGGCAAGGATACATGTAGGCAGCATGGGGGTGCCACGTCATGATACATGAAACAATGATATATAAGTGACACAAAATTGACGTAATGAAACATTTATATTACATCATAAAAGATCAAAGTTTTTAAGTTACAGGTCCCAGAGTTTTATAAGCGGACAAATCTACTATTTAAACATGGGTTTGTAACATATAGTTACCAAGAATACAAGATAAACTTCTGACAGCTTTTACCAAAACCAAAGTTTAAATATAACACAGAAATCTCCAAGCTGCGAAATTATCTTGCGGGCTCCCATCCAAGCAAAACTAAGTATTATTACCTGAGATTAAACATGTAAAACATCAACACAAAGTTGAGTGATATTCATAGGTTTAGTAGTAAAGTTGTGGAACACACGCATTCATTTGTAAAATAAGTAATAGGGAAAATGGTTATGTACATTAACCATAGTCCGAAACCATTATTATTGCTATTTAGCTCATAACACCGAAGCTTAACAACATGTAAGTTTCCCCGGTGAGTACTAAGACTAAATACTCAAGTATAAACAAGTGTAATGCGTCAAAGTAATACGAGACAGGGATTGTCAATCCCGATGGATCTACCCACAACATTCTTGCTTAGCACAAAGTAACGGGAAATTTAGCGGTTCATGATCAAGAGGGGAAATTTAGTGTCTATGGACACTAAAAGCAATAATAATAATGAAAAACTGTTGGAAAGCATACAAATTCTAGAAAGCATACAAGTTCTGGGTAGCATACAAGTTCTGGATAGCATATAGTTTTAAATGAATGTGTTCCACCATGTAAAATCTCACCCCACGTTTAGAAACATGTAAAAGTAGTAAAAAGGGTCTATGAACTCACCTTATAAGCTACGAGGTAAGTAAATTACGGAACTCGGAAGCTGATTAGAAGAAGTAGTAGTAAGACGATCGCCGACGATATAGATGCCCGGTAAAATCCTAAAGCCGCAACCTACCAAATAAGGCGCGCACTTCATCAATATACTCAAGTATCAAAACATACTTAGTATAACCAATTAAATAAACTCAAAACCAGATTAAATACGCAAGAACAAACCACACATGTGAATTTACTAGATGCTTATTCAAGACTACGTTATTAAGACAAGTGCTCCCAAAAGCACTAAGCCGGTACATACCAAATGTACCCGCTGATTTCCCTTACTTAGACAACTCGAATTATTATGAAACTTGGTGAAAAACTCAATCATAACCTGAACAAAACTCAGTTTAAATTTCATCCAAAGATTTACATTTTAGAACCACCTGCTCAACACATTTCTGGACTCTAAAAATCCGGACGGTTTTACACCTTTGACTCATAAGACCATTTTGACCATCATAATTAATTCTGTTTACAAATCCAACCATTAACATTGAAAATAAACTCAAAATGCTAAGTTTAGGACTTTAAAACAACCTCTAACCATTTGCAAAACTCAACTTATAGTCCCCGAGATTTGACCCAATATCGACAACAATTTCATATAGTGTCGATACGCATCTCCCGGTACACGAAAATTCAAACTAGTGTAACTTCCTCCTCGTTTTGATTTGGAAGTCCCATTTTATACCAAATCGAAGCTTGGGAAAAACTCTACAACAATATCTCATCATCTCAACCTCTACCCAAACTTAAACTCACGAAAAATAACCATAAACCTAGTGGTAAGAAATAGCTTTTTCAAAATCATACTAAAACTCATGGGTTTTAAGGTTAAGAGCACCAAGAAAAACTTTTATCCAAGCTTGTATAACACTAATCAATTGATCCTAACACAATAAAATAACATGCATTGGTTAAACTTGATCAAATCAATATTTTTATAAAAATCTTTCAAAATGAATTCTTGAAAAAAAATGTTTGCATGTTTTATTTTCTTGATGATAAATACTTATAAGATGATTTTGAAGGTGGGTCTTAAGTTAGATTTTTTCAAAAACCAAATTTTCTGGTGATTTGGTGGTGGTGGTGTAGGCAAGCGGCATCAAGAGAGAAAAAGGAAAGAGGGATGAAAATTTTTATTTTAATAAATGAGGTGTATGTGCTAAAAATTTCTTTTTATATGCAAGGGAGGGTAGAAAGTATAAATAAGGTTATCTTTTGGCCTTTGTTGCAAAGTAGTTATTAAATAGTGGGAAATGGTACGTAGTCGGTATTTAAAATTTTACAGAAGCCGGGTTTCATTCCGGCTTCATAAAATTAAAATCTCGTTCAATAGAAATACCTTTTCAAGGATTTAACGCACACGAAAAGTAATAGTAAGGTTCTGACTCGACTTAATATGTAATGAAACGAAAATTCCAAAAATCTCAAATATCAAAACAATCGATAATAAAACATAAAGTTTCGGGCATCTGCCGGTATTGCGGTCACTAGTGGTTCTCGTTACTCGTTGATTTGAGTAAACTCTTTTGTAAAATGCACGCGGGTGCTTTTAAATCAAAGATTTTGATTTAAATAAATACGGAAAAATAAAATAAAATTTATAATTATGAATAAAGTATTATCAATAATCAAAAAAATATAATTTATTAATATTATCAAGATCTCAGGATTTACGTATGAAGAGTACAAGAAAAACATATTGGAAAATTCAAGAAGCATGAATAAAAGAATAAAATAATACCAGAAAAATACGAGTTCTCACACACAAGGTTCTAAAAGGCGCGTCATGGCGGCGCAAAGGCGTGAGGCGTGGCTTCGCCGTTACGATATACACCATGGCGTGGGTTCTAGGCGTGGCGTGAAATAGGCGTGAAAAGGCGCGATATGGCGGGCAAAGGCGTGAAGCGTGGCAATTTTTTTCATTCAAATCTAATTTTTTTTTATTTTTTTAGGTAACGAAAATTACATGTAAAAATAGCGGTTTAACCTTATACATTATGTACTACAACGTTTATTTTAATCTCGGTTTCTATAAAAACTATATAAATACAAAAATAAAATCACATTTTTGTGCCGCCTTAAGTCACGCCTTAAAAACGCAAAAGCTTCGCCTTAGCCGCAAAAGCTTGAGGCTTGGCCTTGCCGCCACGCCACGCCTTAAGCTATTTGGAACCTTTCTCACACATGTTTTGGTATTTATCTTTTTCTGTGGTCTGTCTGGGTGATGGTTGCGACTCTGACAGTAGTCTCTCGCTATCCTTCTGTGTTTGTCCATTTCCCTGATATTTTTGCGCATCACCGAATTTTGGTGGTGTTAGCCTAAAAATATTGAGTCAAACAAGAATGTCCGGTCATAGGATTATTATGTATCGGTCATAGGAACGTTGTAATAAGTATTAGGATAGTCGGGAATTACGAGCTTGATAGTTAGCTTAAAAGGTCACGTTTAGAACCTTAAGGCACCTCAGGTCAAGCCCGACCCAATATATAGCGCATAGAAAGCCCACATGCGGTTGAATATATAAACACCCTCCTAACATGTTAGGAGGGGTTGGTTGTCTCATTTGTTTATCTCTCTTAATCTAATATTCTTCCATTTTCTCTCTTCCTTCTCTCTACTTTCTCTCTCTAACTTATACCTTATTTCTATCTTTATTTCTTCCTTTTGTATTCTATAATTCGTATTATATCATATATTTACTAGGGATAGCAATTGGTATCATTCGCCACAGGGTGGATTTATGATTTGTTTGTGGTTATCTATAGATTTTCGTGGGGTTTTTAAGCATCAAAACCATTCAAAATATTTTTTAAGCTTTTGATTTGGAATAGTTTTATACTTTCTGGTGTATTTATCTTTGAATCAGCTAGAAGTACAAGAAAAACTTTGGTTTTTATTCAAGATCATCAACTTTTTAAGGTTTTTATTCGAAAACTCAAATTTCATACTATTTTCTTGATTAAAATTTTTTTTGGATTAAAAACTAAAAAGTTTGCATTTCCATGTTTTATTATGGCTTAGATCGTCTGAAAGTACAACTCGTTTCGTTAGGAAAGATAAAAAATATCGCCTTTTGGAAGATTGTTTTTTCATAGTTATTTTGGTTTTTTTAAAACCCTAGCAACCAGAATATAGTTTTTTCAGATTATTCAAAAAACCGGGATAAAAAATTGTTTAGAACCGAGATGAAAATTTGCAAAAGACCGAGATAAACCTTTGAGAAATACCGAGATATTGTTCAGAAAAACCGGGATAAAGAAGTTTAGAAAAACTGGGATAAAGAAGTTAAGAAAAACCAGGATAAAGAAGTTCAGAAAAACGAGGATAAAGAAGTTCAGAAAAACCGAGATAACGAAGTTCAAAAAATTGGGATAAAGAAGTTCAGAAAACCGAGATAAGGAATTTCAGAAAACCAGAATAAGTGATTTACCAAAAAAACCGAGTTACGCGTTTAACAGAAAACTAAGATAGCAATTTTTAAGAAAGACCGGGATAGTGATTTTTTAGAAAGACCGAGATAGCAATTTTTAAGAAAGACCGGAATAGTGATTTTTTGGAAAGACCGGAATAACCATTTTCATAATATCGGGATAGTGATTTGTTCAATTAGTTTTCAGACTTAGCCACCCTCACACTTGTTTAGAAGCATAGTTTACCAAAAAAAAAAAGAGTAAAAACTTTTAGGTCAAGTTATTTCAATTTTTTCCATACTAGTTTTAGGCTATTTTTGCTTCGATTTTAAAATTTGAGAATTCAATTTTTTTACCCGAGATTCGAATTTATTTTAGGCGGGAAAATATCGGCATTTTCGGATGTTTGACCACAATCTAATCACAACACATCTACTTAAGATCCAAATTCGCTTCAACATTTTAGAAACTACTGATATGGATTCTACAACAGAATACCTTGTGGCTTATAAGAACATAATGGTCGTTGGTAACAAAGAACATCCACCAAAGCTTGTCCCTGGTCGATATGCACAATGTCAATCACGTTTTCTTCGATATATTGATTCAAGACCAAATGGTTTTTCTCTAATACATTGCATCTTTGATGGTCCTTATGCTATCTCTTTCTCATATTAAAATCCCCGTAGTATCAGCAATCGACACTATGCCACATGTTGATGAGAAAACACGTGCGAAAACCTATGAGAACACTACAAGTGAAAAACGTGCTTGGATTTATTCAGAGGCTGAAGCAATTTATATGATTCTATGTGGGATTGGAGATGATATTTACTCAACGGTTGATGCATGTCCTAAGGCAAAAGAGATGTGGAAGATTATTGAACGATTGCAACTAGGAGAATCACTCAATCAGGAAGATGTGAAAACAAACCTGTTTTGGACATTTGGCAAGTTTACTTTATTGGAAGGGGAATTCATTGAATCATACTAACCCATATTCTACAAAATGATGAATGAGATGACAAGAAACAAATTGGAAGTCTCCACTATGTAAGTTAATGTTCAATTTCTATAGCAACTTCAACCAGAGTGGACATGATTTGTCACTTTGGTAAAACAAAAGCAAAAGTTAGACGAGGTCTAATATCACAAGCTCTTTGACACTTTGAAACAATTTCAGAATCAAGCAAACGAACTATGAGCTGAACGGGTAGAAAAGGTTGCTAATCCACTTGCCTTGGTGTCTACCACTCAACATTACCCAAATCACCACTCTCGTGCTCCAAAGTCCTACTATACTTAATCACCATCACCACGATATTCCAATACCTCAAAGTCATATGCTCCTACAAGATCAAGAGGCAACGATCATGCTAGAGGACCATCACCACCATCTGAGCTATCATCAGAAGAAAACAGTAACGAAGAACATGCTCAGAATGATAGGGAATTGAAGAAACAAATTGTTTTCATAATCAAGTCCTACAAGAAAATTTACAAACCCACCAACTACAATCTCAGAACATCATCTAACATAAGGAACAAATATGCTGAGTGTCCTCCAAGGTATGATCGACGCAATCCAATGCATGTTAAGGTATCTGCAAGGTATGACAGACAGACTGTAAAGTATGATTCTCAGAGGGTTGTTACTGTTGCTAGGAATAGGGAAACGGTTGGTACTCAAGTGGTTTATCAAAGTGGGATTCAGTGTTTTAATTGAAAAGGATATGGGCATATGACAAAGGAATGCAGGCATCCAAAAAGGGTTAAGGATTATGCATACCATAAGGAAAATATGTTGTTATGCAAGAAGATGGATGCATGGATTAAATAGTCAGTTGAGGAAGGAGAAACGCTTGACAATACTGATGATGAACTCTTCGACCAAGAACTTGAAGCACGTTATTCGTACATGGAAAAGATTCAAGAGGTCCTCACCGTTATTGAAGATGACAATGGGTCTCATCTTTGAAACCTAGCCAATTGAAAGGTACACACTGATGACGATTATAATGTGTTTGGCAATACGCATGAGCAAGTGATCTACCCACAACTATTACTGACACATGTATGATGGAACGGTCGATAGCAATACCACACCTGATTCATCAGACTTGTGCAATAACGAGTCTAAGGATAATCAACATGCATATGAGTATGACGAAAAGGAGCGTATTGCGCTTGCTAATATAAATGCAAATTTACAAAAGGATGTTAAAGAAACTAGAAATAGTCAAAAGCAATTAAAGAAAGCAAAGTAAGACTCACTCAAAAGTTTGAGGAAAGCAAAGCTACACTTATATTTACCAATCAGATTCTTGCAAGTTGCAGAGCTGAGCTTCTTCAGAAAGACAAAGAACTTGAGGAGTACAACGGACGTATAATCAACACTAAAAAGGACGTTTTTGAAAGTAAATACAACGAAACTCTTAAGTTACTTGAAAAAGAGAAACGTAATTATAACGCCTTTTTAATTGATGAACGACAAAAAACATATCTTGCTACCACGAAAGTAAACGAGCTTTAACTAGTGATTTCTTTTTTCAAACGGATACAACTAAACTTGTTAATGAAAAGAAAGAAGAGGTCGAAAAATTGAAAAAGGATTTGAAAACTAGACAAGCAAAAGATATTGACAAAGGCGTGGATCTTGAAGAACAAGTCGAGTTTTTGAAAAACATTGTTTATAAAACAAATCAATTCGTTCAAACCAAGAGAATGTTTTCACCT
Source organism: Glebionis coronaria (assembly GCA_025667525.1). Classification (NCBI taxonomy): domain Eukaryota; kingdom Viridiplantae; phylum Streptophyta; class Magnoliopsida; order Asterales; family Asteraceae; genus Glebionis; species Glebionis coronaria. The sequence continues at coordinate 370,571,356 of CM046880.1, read as the reverse complement.
CGTTTATTTTTTAAGGGTAAAGCTAGTTTTTCAAGTCTTGAGTACTCTAAGAAAGCTAAAGCTGAGAACACGTACTTATATCTTGATGAGTCCGAATGGATTGATCATGATAACATTGTTGTTAGGCCCGGTAGTGAAGAGACAATCATTTTAGAAGAAGAGAGTAGATCAAAATTAATTAAAGATTTTGTCAAACCATATAATTATGCTTATCAAAACATTCTTTATGGAATTTTCACTACAGAAGTACAGAAGTCTCGTGAGCAACTGGTTTTTGAAAGTGAACAAAGAAGAATCAGATGGAGAAAATCTTTTGCCACTAAGAAAAATAATGTTTCGAGATATAATGGGTACTTGCCTCATCAAGCTTCTCTAAGCAAGAGTAGGCTAACACTTGCTATTGTTTAACATTACATTAAAAAATTTCAAATCATTGTGGATGACGACTGGAAATGTCATGAACAAGTTAAAACAACACATAGAAAAGATATCCCTCACGATATAACCGTGCTTGTGAAAAGTCTTTTAATACCGCTTGCGGCAAAAAAAAGAAAATGCTTTTGAATTTGAAAAATTAATTCAAAAAGAAATGTTTGATGATTTGAAATATGTGGTGTAAAACCCGCATTAAAATACCATGAACAGTACACGCGAACAGTAAATATACGAAAATACGCTAAAATTTAAAACTTTCCATTTATATTATATTACACGTGTCACGACATCAAATAACATGTATTTATGTATATTATAAATGTGACGTGTTCACGATATATTAATTCACGACAATTAAAACACGAACGTACATGAGTATTTAACTTAACTAGAAAAGCTACGGCTTTTCCTCGTGGGCTCGATGTTGGCCATGGCTAAGAGCAAAGAAAAGAAAGGAATGGGCCTTTTGGCCCATGACCCATTACCAATCCATGTTTAAGAAAAACACAGGAAGGGTTTTATCATAATTTAGGTTACAGAAAAAAAAATCAAGAACCCTTACCTCCTCTCTCTTCTTGCCGTCGGCTACCATCAACACCAAGGGGTGTTCGGGACGATTTTGATATTTGATTTTGTATGTACGTGTTCGTGATCATAAACCTTTTTCTTCCACGCATTCGGTATAATCAAGTCCCTTTTCTTTTTAATTCTTTTTAATTCTTTTTAATATTTTTATGATTCCATGTAATTAATCTTAAAAACAAGTCATGAAAACATGTTAGGATTAATTAAAAACCATGATTTGGGATATTTGGGTGTTGTTTGGTTCGGCCGAGACCCACAACCAAGAGCTTAAAGCTCTCGGCTTGGTTTAATCACCACCATCGAGACCTCATGGTCTCGGCTTGGTTTAGGTGTGGCTCGATCGCGACACAAGGGGACCCCGACGTGTAGTCTGGGTATGATGGGATTTGGTTTTGGTTTGATTTTGGGCTAACCGAGACCACAAGGGGTCTCAGTGTGTCTCGGGTTATCAAGAACAGTGGGAACCGGCCTCAACCAGGGTGAACCAGGCTCGGCAGTGGCTAGTTGGGCTCGATAGTGGGAATCGAAGGCTACCAGTGGCAACCGGCTAGCCGGTCTAGCCACTGGTGGGGCTGCGGTTGATGTTCAGTCGCCGGCTGACACCACTAGCCGCCGGCTATGTGGTGTCGGCTAGGCATTTTCGGGCTCGGGTTAAATTTTAAACACGTGTTCAGGCTCGAGAATTTTTAAAAGCAGTTTAATAGTTCAATTAAATTATTTTCCAAGACTATTTAGTTTAATAAATACATGACTTAGGTTAAAATATTAAAATTAACATTTCATGACTAACCTAAGTATTTACTTAGCTTAATTTAATTAAACATGTATTTTAATTAAATTCTTATAATCTATAGTTATTAAATTAACCAAGTTAATTATTTAATAAGCTATAATACTTAATACAAGACTTGTATTTTTACTAATAAACTTTACTTTATATTTTTAATCCATCTTATTTCTAATTATGGAAACTTACTATTTTTGGAAACTTTCTATTTTTAGAAACTTACTATTTTAAGAAACCTGCTATTTTTAGAAAGTTACTTAGTATTACAATAAAAGTATTATAATACCTTATTACATGTATAATAAACAACAGAATACAATAATAACTATAGTTAACACTTAAAATAGTTAAAACATGACAGAACATGAAAAATAAGCTAAGAACACACAGAACCAGTAAAACACATGTATCTCAGACAACTCATACACGTCCCTATTCTTATGTAATATTATCCGTCAAGGCGGAGTAGGTTCTTCAGCATTTCCGTTAGCTTCTACTGGACACAAGGTATGGATTTCCCGTCCTTCAGTAAGGACAATCTCTTCCTTTATTAGGATTTCTCGTGTGCAGCCAACTGATTTCCCAATAGTTACAGATTTAAATGCTTATGTTTTATTAGTTAACTTAGCCATATACATGCATGCCAGTTTCACCTAGTTATGGAGGTACCATAACCATAACACTGGAGGCACCAATGTTATGGCTTCACCATGGCGGAGTGATAGCTCGTGACGTCCCTTTCAGTTTATTTGGCCTTTATTATTATTTATTATCATGTGGGGTGTATGGGTGCATCCTACTTACAGTGTCAATCAGGATTTCATAGTGAATGTGGTGTGTGCCTTGCATCCTTCACAAGGAGCTGATCCCTCCTACCCATACCATATTAATTAGAGGCATCCCCTCTAACTGTATGACGAGGTCACCCCTCCAAGTATTCATGCATGTTGTTGACCTCATGACCTATATTGGCTTTTGGTATATTAAACTAATACAGATTTTCATAAGTAAACATAAGCTATGTTTTCAGAACTAAAACCAGTAAACATGTTATACATCTAGGTTTCCTAGGACTTATTCATTTCCGCTGCCTTTCATGCTTTATATGCTCTTATTATGCTTTCATTATTCTATGCTTTCCATGCTTTATTGTATCCGTACACTGGGCGTTATACTCAGCCGTTTTCCATTTCCATGTTCCCAAACGGCAGGTACCCAAGGTCGCAAGTAGGATCTCAAGAGTATGTGCATTCGGATGGAAGCTATCCATCCTTCTATATCTTATGCATTTATCATACTTTATATTACTTTATTTTTTGTTGGTCATTGTTTAGTCCTTTCCCTTTACAGTACTTATATTTGCTTGTGTTGAGTTACTTGGACTACTGATGTTTGATTCTGGTATTTACTTTTATGGTCATGAATGTTTAGACATTTACCTTTCATGCTTTGATGACACGCCATATATTTACGTGATATTCCATTTTACCAAATGGGGTGTTACAATTATGGTATCAGAGCCAAGGTTTCGACCTGTAGCTTTGTAAAACATGACCTGTGACTTACGAGTAGTCACCAACGTCTTCCTAGAACTGACAATTGGTTTTCATGCATTCATTTCATTTTCATTTCATGTATTCATTTCATGTATTCATTTCATGCATTCATCTCATTGTCGCAGGAATTTTGACTAAGTAATGGTTGGTACAGGACTGGCCCTATTTAGTCGTATGTGTTTTTATCGAAACATTTTTTTTGTTTAGTGGACCGACCTATAGGCGTCAACACTTGCCTTTTTGTTTTGTGAACCGACCCATAGGCGTTCACTCATGGACATATCATCATATTTAAATTGATCATGCATTTTAAAACTGTTTTATGCATCATAAATAAATTCATATTTTATAAACTGTTCATGCATTTTTGTATTCATGTCATATTTTATCAGACTCATTATTTATGTTGCATTTTGTTTTAAACTGTCAGATGGTGAACACACACAATGCTCAAGAATTGGCTGCAGATGTCAATGCAGCTTTGCAAGCCTTCCTTCCCCAACTTCGGAATGAAATCAGGAACGAAGTTCATGTTGAGGTCCAAGCTCAGGGCGTTTAGTTCGGCCCTCATCCTCAGAACCACAACAATCCTCCACCTGCACCGCCTGTTACCCTTATGACTTGGTTGGAGCGATTCAACAAGCAGAGACCCCGTTCGTTTAAGCAGACTGACAACCCCAACGAGGCTGAAGCTTGGATTTCTCACATTAAGAAGATATTTGATGCGATGGGTTGTGAAGGTGTTTTCAAGGCAAGGCTGGCATACTATAAGTTTGAAGGTGATGTACTACAGTGATGGAACTTAGTCAAGCAGTCCAACGGTGGTGATGATTGGGTTGCACTGCTGACATGGGACCAGTTTAAGGAGCTCTTCCTTAATCTGTACTTTCCACATGCTGAGCAGGAGAAACTTAAGAGGGATTATCATAATATCCGACAGGTTGTTGGGGAGAACAACAATGAATTCATGCAAAGGTTTCTCTGTTCGGATGGATTCTTGGGTGCAGCAGCTGGTACTGCTGAGGAGCAAGCTGAGAAGTTTCGCTGGGCTCTTCTGTGAACCCCCGAACCCAACGTCATTGATTTTACCCTAATTTACGAATATTTTTGAAATTTTTAAGAAATTTCGTTTGTTATATATTGACGGTTTAATTTGAAACCAATGATCGAGGCCTTAATTTTTACGTTTGACGATTTAAGAAGTACCGATAACGTCTACGATACCGACGAATGCCTAAAATTTATCTTTTATTATCGATTGATCGATATTTGAGTTTTTCGAAGTTTTTATTTTTATTACGTTTTAAGTCGAGTCGGAACCATACGAATATTCGTTTTGTGTGCGTTTGAACCATTTAAAAGTTATTTGAGGTAGCCGAGACGAAACCCGACTCCCGTAAAATTTTAAAACCGACTAGTATGTCATAATCCCGCCCTTTAAAAGTTATTTTGCATCTAAGGCCAAAATAAGATCTTATTTACAGAATCTACCCTCCCCCACTATATATAAGCCTCAAATAAACACACACTCCTCATTTTTCACCTCAAAAATTTTCTCTCCTCCTCCCTCTTATCTCAAAACCCACGGCCAACACCACCACCACAGAACCACCACCAAAAATTTGATTTTTGGAAAATCTAATCAAAGACCCACCTTTGTATTATCAAGATAAGTAAATCCCACCAAAAATATTCAACATGCAACAATATTTTTTCAAGATTTAATTTTTTATAGATTTTTGAAAAATATTATGTTTTGATCTAATTAATTTAGTGGGTTTGTGTTTAAATATGTTTAGGAACATGGATTTGAAATATGGAAGCTTGGAAAAGATTTTTCTTGGGTGTTTTTACTTCCAAAACCCACGGCCAAACAAGGGTGTTTTGGTGTTCATGGGTTTTTGATCTATTAAGCTTATGGTATGGTTCCATTATGTTGTTATTATTATTTTAATTATTTTCCTTTGAATGCATGCAAGTGTTTATTATTTTTGGTAAATTCATATTGATCATACAAGTAAATCTAAGGGTTAGGAGTTGTTAGGGATGATGAATATAGGCTATTAGAAGTGTTGATGATGTTAAAAATTGGTCAAAATGAGTTTTGATGTGATTTTGAAAAGGGTGTTTTAGGTCAGAAACTTTAAGGCTATTTTTCGTATAGTGGCTGTTGATTAAGTGTTGATATGATGGGACATTGTTGTAGAGCTTCTTTCTAGCTTCGTTTTGGTATAAGATAGAGCTTATGACTCCAAACGAGTCAAAAGTTACGCTAGTTTGTATTTTCGTGTATCGGAAGATGAAAGTCGACATAATCTGAAATTATGCTCGATTTTTGGTCAAATCTCGGGGACTATAAGTGAGTTTTAAAAATGATTAGAGGCTTTTCTAAGGGCATAAAATTAGCATTTTGAGTCTATTTTCATAATCAAGAGTCGAATTTGTAAACGGGAATGCTTAAGAAGGTCAAAATAGTTTTACAACGCGAAGGTACATAATATGGTGTTTTTGTGTGTGCTCTAGAAGTGTTGTTCGTACTCGATTCAATTTGAATTGATCACGGTTTAGGGTGGAATTATTGGTGTTGGTCACTAGAAGGTGGAGCTTGATTATCTAAGTCTACAAATAACATAAACGTAAAAGCTATTAAGAATAAAGCAGAATGTCTAACCTCGATTGCTTATCCAGAGTGAATGCTGCAGAGTAGAACTTGGTAAAAATAATAAAGGGTAATTATCTAATAAAATTGAAAATGTAAATGTCGTTTAGAAAAAATGAAAGCTTTAAAATTTAAACTAAAAATTAAGACTTGAAATTATATTACTAAAAATTAAAACTTGATAAAAAGTAATTTTGAAAACCTAAAACTTTATAAAAATTTAAACTTAAAAATTTAACTAAATGAAAATGTTTAAAAATTAAACTAAGTAAAATGGCGGGAAAAATTAAAGTTTAAAAGTAATTCGGGAAACTAAAACTGAATGTAAGTCGGGAAACCAAATTTGTACTTAATCCGGAATGTGAAATCTCACACATAAGTCGGAATACAACTCCTTCAACTAATTCGGAATGGGTGCTTTCAAAGTAAATCGGAATCCCAGTCTACACGTAATTCGGAATCCATATCCCTCAACTAATTCGGAATCAAGTGTTGGACCTAGTTCGGAATATTAATCTTGCTTCTAATTCGGAATACCTGTTCCTGATGTAATTCGGGAAATGGTGATCCAGCACTTAATTTGGAATAAGTAATACTACACTTAATTCGGGATACACGATCCTTGTCCTAATCCGGAATACACGTTTGACATATAACTCGGAATCCAAGTTTCACACTCAATTCGGAATATGACTCTGCACTTAGTTCGGAATACTGAATGTTGCACGTAGTTCAGAATGCAAGTGTTGAAACTAATTCGAAATATCCTTGTTTCTGACTTAATTCGGAATACGACTCTTTTGCATCTAAGTCGGAATATAAGGATCATGACCTAGTTCGGGAAATGGAGTTGTGGTTTTGGAGGGAAAAATAAAGTTAAGTCAGAATGTAAATGTTCTGTATGTAAGTCGGGATAATAGGGTACTTGACTCAGTTCGGGAAAGAGGGTTTTGAGAATCCGAGTTAACACAAAATAAGCACAATCACAATAAGCACTTACCAAAACTTTTACCAAATCACTTTTTATAAAAAGCTAATAAGACACAATTTAAAAACTTTTAAAAACACTAAATAAGCAAAAATTTAAAATCAACTTTTTATAAAAATATTAATCTACCAAAATCAACTTATATTAAAAACTAATAAACATAAAAATTAAGCAATAAGCACAATAATCTAAAAGCTTTAAACACACCAACTCAATAAGCACAATCTAATAAGCAAACCAATCACACAATCAACAAAATTAAACCAACTACATGATTAATTAAGCAAAACAATGGATTATGATTAAGAAAGGTAGAATGAGAATTTATTAAAAAGCTTGATTATATTAAAGATTAAGATCCAAGATTACAAGGTGAAAGATTAAAAAGCTTGAAAGAAAAACTAGAGAGAAGAAAAATAAAACACACTTAATTCTATACTAAAATTAAAGTCTAAAATTAACTAACTCCTCTAATGACTATTTGGAAAACTATAAATAGGAGGGGGAAGGTGTTTGTTTCTTCTCTCTTCTTCTTGTCTTCTCGACTTTGTCTCGAGATTAGTCGACTGATAACTTGAACTCGTCTTCTATTTTTCTTCTTTTAGTAGACTTGGTTCTTCGACTTCGTTAAACTTCCGCCTTTAGACTTTTTCTTTGATAAATCTTCCGAATAGGCCTTTGACTTCCGTTCTTCTTGCACTTTTGACCTTTTGACTTCGTCTTTTGTCTTTTTCTTCGATAAAAGCCCGTGAAAGACCGTGTTTTCTTCCTTTTTCATCTTTTGGTCTTAAAACACAACAAAAACACAAACCACGCATAATTCCGACTTTTACGACATAAAATACACGTTTTGGTCTTGTTATTATTGGAAATAAGTGGTAAAAGGATAAGTGTTTTCACACTTATTAAATCCCCTACACTTGACCATTGCAATGCCCTCATGCAATGCATTAATTTTAAAGCACGGTTTACATTTTTCATCATAATTAACCCACATTGGCCTTTATTAAATACCAAACACTAATGGAACTAAAAAGATAAGAAAATTACAAAATGAAAGAAGGAAGAACAAGTAAAGAGATCGAAGACTTACATTAGGGCTTTGGTTGTCATGAATGTTTATCACCCTCAAGTTTCACGTTCCCTAAACCAAGCTTATAAACAAGATCATTGTTATTATAAGTTAGTAAACTAACACAAACTCATGTGGCCCAATTATTTACTTAGAATCCCTTATTCCTAGGTGTATCTCTTATATTTTATGATTGTATTGAATTATCACGAGGATGCATTGTTTGACTTATTTCGATAGTTTATTTAGGCTGAAAATAAAGTGGGACGATTTAATCAATAGTTAGCTAAAGGACAAAATCTTTTAAAACTGCTTCTCGGGACCTCTTAAAGTTCATATCTTGGCATAACTCGCTTCACGATTTGAGACCTTTCTCGGACCGATATTTGGCAGTGACTTCATATTTCAAATCTTGAGAGACGTTCTTGAAATAATGGTCTTCTCTTCATAATAGGAATTTCTTCACTTGAAGTTTTTGAGAGATTCTTCATACTTGGACCACGACTTCTTCATTTTTCTCCAATCTTTATTTTGGATTTTCATATAACATGATCCGCCTCCTTTTAGGACTTCCATCTATTTATCCTCATACCTTGCTAGGGTCTTTTCGGATAGACTTCTCCATGATCTTTAGGGGAGTATTTGATTTTCGTCGTGTGTCTCGATCCTTCATATTGATTTTTGATAAATGATTCTTCACATCACTTGGGATCTTTAGCAACAAAATGTAGCCCTCATGCCTTGTTAGGGCCTTTTCGGACTCGTCAATCTTCGCATCCCGCTTCAATAAGTTATGCCTTGGCTATTAACTCTAATTAATACCGAGCAACTTTTAAACGATCTTGTGCTAGAAGTTAAGTAACTTTTCAAATCGTACGACCTTATTTATTGCAACTAAATTTATTAGCAAGCGATGGGAGAAAAAGCTCATAATCAACTCACATAAATTCATGAAAGAATACCAAACTTATAATTGACTCTATCATCTCTCGTTCTCCACAATTTAAAATCTCAAGGAATGAGACTCGTGGATGCTTAGCCAATTAAATCAAAGTTTTGGGTTTTCAAGTCATCTATAGGATCATGTAACTTCTTAGACTTTTTCAAGTTTAGAATTCGCATTTTAAAGTTCCCTTGATAAACGACTTTCTAGGATCAATTATAGGAACTTGAGAAAAGTTCTTGTTCTTAACCCGTAAGAGTTAAGACTTTCGCGTTTTAAAGTTCCCTATATAAAAGCCTAGCAAAACTTGACTTATACACGTTAAGGATAATAGCTAGAGTAAACTTGAATAAGTAAACTCGGGTTGAGTCAAAAGATTCATGACGGGCCTAATATATCAACAACATCTAAACTCATTAAAACCATTTTATTAACTTTATTTTTTCTCTTTTGACTTTATTTTTGAAATGAAATATATACATATGATGCGATAAAAGGAAAGAACATAAAAGAGAATAATTGAAAAATACTACTTGGCCAAAATAGATCAAAAATTTTGAAAAATGTCGAAAAATTAGATTTTAATAAGGACAAATTAATGGAAAAGCCCACTTAACTTCGATAGAAGTCCCCCTACACTTGATATAAACATTGTCCTCAATGTTTAAGCATTTTGGAGTAAACTACCCTACACTTAGGACATTGTGCACTTTGTTTAAATCTTGCTAAGGAAGAGACGACTATAGTGATTTCAATGTGAACATATAAGATATGAAATATTGAATCATGATAGTTTAGGATAGAACCGGGAAGACGGGATCACGGGATCACGGGTCGTCAAATATCATCAAAAGTGCTCTTTGAAGCATCAATCCCTGCACATCATAAGAAACAAGACAACAAACCCTATGTAGCTCCCCTACACTTATTATGAAAACGGGTAAAGGATAGATCAACGGGTTGCCTCCCGAGAAGCGCTTGTTTTTGTTAACCGAGTAACGAGCCTGACTCGACTCAGAACTAATTCAAGGGAAACGTAGTGAGGGATGGAATCATCTCATGAGAGATGTCCTCAACAAAGTACAACTTCACACGTTGGCCATTCACTTTGAAGTTTGGCCCATTTGGTTGCGATAACTCAATGGTGCCATAAGGGAAGACTTTAGCGACGGTGAATGGACCAGACCAACGGCTCTTAAGCTTGCCTGAAAAGATTTTCAACCGACAGTTAAAGAGTAAAACTTGATCACCAATTTTGAACTCTCAGTTTTTGATCTTAGAATCATGAATGAGCTTGGTTTCTCCTTGTAGATCAATGAATTCTCATAAGCCTCATTCCTTAGTTCATTAAGTTCATTGAGTTGAATCTTCCTAAGATCACCGACTTTGTTGATATCAAAATTAGCCGATTTCAAGGCCGAATAAGCCTTATGCTCCAAATCAATTGGGAGGTGGCAAGCCTTCCCGTACACAAGACGATATAGAGTGCAACCAATAGGTGTCTTATATGCGGTACAGAAAGCCCACAAAGCATCATCTAACTTATCGGCCCACGAGGCACGATGCTCTCCCACAGTCCGCTCTAATATTCTCTTAAGACCACGGTTTGAAATCTCGGCTTGACCATTTGTTTGTGGATGATACGCGGTGGAAAGACGGTGATTGACACCGTACTTAGCCATGACTTGAGCAAATTGATCATTGCAAAAATGAGTCTCGCGGTCACTGATGATAGCACGAGGAACACCAAATCGAGCAAATAGTTGTTTCAAAAAGTTCACAACCACCCTCGCATCGTTCGTAGGTAAAGCTTTTGCTTTAATCCATTTAGATACGTAGTCAATGGCTACGAGGATGTACTTGTTCCCTTTGGATGATGGAAATGGCCCCATAAAGTCGATGCCCCATACGTCAAAGATTTCACATTCTTGGATAAATTTTTGAGGCATTTCATCTTTATGTGTGATCTTGCCTTGTCTTTGGAAAGCATCACAACGCTAAAACATTTAATGAGCGTCATGATAAATCGTGGGCCAATAAAATCCAGAGTCGAAAACTTTCTTCGCGGTATAGTTAGGACCAAAGTGACCACCGGTGGGTCCTTTGTGGCAAGATTCTAGGATTAGTAAAGCTGCTGGCCCATCAACACACCTATGAATGACAAGATCCGCACATTGCTTGAAAAGGTAAGGGTCGTCCCAATAATAGTGTTAATGTCCTTGAAGAACTTTTTCTTTTGTTAGGACGTTAACCCTTCCATAAGAACACCACCCGCTAAATAGTTTGCAATGTCCGCAAACCATGGGGTATCATCAAGATTGGAGTCAATAGACATCAAGGCCCCAAGGGGAAAATATTTATTAATCTCTTGATTTGGGAGCTCCGCTTGATAAGGATCCTCGAGTCTACTAAGATGATCCGCGGCTAGGTTTTCCGCTCCCTTCTTGTCACGAATTTCAATTTTGAATTCTTGAAGGAGTAAAACCCAACGAAGAAGTCTTGGTTTGGAATCTTGTTTGGTTATCAAGTACTTCAACGCGGAATGATCGGCATAGACAATGGTGGTGGAAAGGACAAGATAGGGGCGAAATTTTTCAAAAGCATACACTGCGGCTAAAAGCTCTTTTTCGGTAGTGGTATAATGCAATTGAGCCCCCGTCATTGTCTTGCTAGCATAATGGATTGGTTGGAAGTGTTTGTTCACACGTTGACCTAAAACTGCTCTAATAGCAAAATCGCTAGCATCACACATCAATTCAAAAGGTAACTCCCAATTAGGGGTAACCAAGACCGGTGCCTTAGTTAATTTATCCTTAAGAAGATTGAAAGATTCGATACACTCTTTAGAAAAGATAAAAGGAGTATCTTTTTCTAAGAGGTGGGTCATCGGGCGAGCGATCTTAGAAAAATATTGAATGAATCGACGATAGAAGCCCGCATGACCAAGAAAACTTCTCATACCCTTCACGGTTGAAGGTGGAGGTAATTTAGCAATCACATCAACTTTAGCACGTTCGACTTCAAGACCGGATTTGGAGATTTTATGACCAAGAACAATACCTTCTTTTACCATGAAATGGCATTTTTCCCAATTAAGAACGAGACGAGTGTCTTCACACCGTTTGAGCATACGTTCTAAATTGGTAAGGCAAGTAGAGAAAGAACCACCATAGACCGAGAAATCATCCATAAAGACTTCTATAGTTTCTTCAACCATGTCATGGAATATAGCCATCATACACCTTTGGAAAGTCCAAGGAGCATTGCATAAGCCGAAAGGTATTCGTTTGTAAGCAAATGTTCGATAAGGACAAGTGAATGCGGTTTTTTCTTGGTCTTTTGGATCGATGGGAATTTGAAAATACCCGGAGAAACCGTCTAAGAAGCAATAGTAGTCATTACCCGCTAAACGCTCGAGCATTTGATCCATGAAATGAAGAGGAAAATGATCCTTACGAGTGGCATCATTGAGCTTGTGATAATCTATGCAAACTCGCCAACCCGTGACAAGTCGAGTAGGAATCAACTCGTTGTTTCATTTGGAACAATGTTTATTCCGCCTTTCTTAGGCACACAATGGATGGGACTAACCCATGGCGAATCCGAAATAGGGTAAATCATTCCGGCATCGAGAAGTTTGATAACTTCTTTCTTGATGACGTCATGAATTTTTGGATTAACCCTTCTTTGGCTTTGGATTGCGAGTTTAAAGTCATCTTCCATGAGAATTTTATGAGTACAAAAGTTAGGATCAATTCCGTGAATGTCGGAAATTTTCCAAACAATTGCTTTCTTATGATTTTTCAGCACATCAAGAAGTCGAGATTTTTCATCCTCTTTTAAGTCCTTTGCAATGATGACGGGTAACTTCTTATTGTCTTCAAGGAAAACGTATTCGAGATGAGACGGTAAATCCTTAAGCTCTAAATCCGGAGGATTGTCAATGGAAGGCTTAGTCAAATTCAGGTCATCGATTGTAACTTCCTTAGGAGAAAGTGGGGAAATATGGTCCTCATTGAGAAGTTTCTCAATGGTACGAATGTCTTCATCCCAATCGGAAGGAGAATCGTCATATTTTAAGTCCACATCCCATAAAGTTGCTTCAAATTCTTTCAAAATGAAATCACTTTCTCCAAATGGAGTCAATGATGGAGCAATAGAGGCAACGGTCTCAACAATGGGTAGAGAATAAAAACCACTTTTACAAGCGTCTTTGAAATGTTCTTCACAATCCTCATCAAGTACGTCAATGAAATTAACGCTCTCGTATTCATAAGGTTGCTTAGAAAGTTTACCCATGTTGAAGACAATTTTGTCGTCACCAACTCTCATGATTAATTCTCCTGCGGCTACATCAATGAGAGTGCGACCGGTCCTCAAGAATGGACGTCCAACAATTAATGGAACACGGGGATCCATCTCGTAGTCAACAACAACAAAATCCACCGGAAAGGTGAATTTGTCGACACCGACGAAGACATCTTCGGCTATCCCCACCGGATAAGCAACCGTACGGTTAGCTAACTCCAATGTCATTCGTGTGGGGACTAGCTCGGGTAGAGATAATTGTTTCCAAACACTTAATGGCATTAAGTTAATACTAGCACCTAGATCGGCTAGGGCCATATAATTCTCTACCCCAGGGAAGTTACAAGGAATGAGAAAATGACCTGGATCACCAAGTTTGGTTGGTAATTTCCTTAAGAGAACGGCAGAGAAATTCTCATTAAGTTGGGTCTGAGCAATATCAAGAAGCTTTTCCTTATCACTAAGAAGATCTTTAAACATTTTAGCATATTTCGGCATGTGAGCGAGAGTCGATGTTGAAATTTAATTGTTTAAACATTTTAAGAAAGTTTGAAACTTGAATATCATCCTTGTTCTTCAACTTCTCTTTCCTCAACCTTGAAGGGTAAGGTATATCGGGTTGAGATGAAGTCTTTGGAATGGAATTCTCACTCACATCCTTGGGTGGTGGAGGGGTATAAGTAGAAGGTGGAGGAATTGGTGAAGGGGGCTCGTTTTCCTTTGTCACAATCACCGGTGTAGGTGTAGGAATCTCGGGTTCCTTTAACCCTTTTCCACTTCGAGTGGTGATTGCTTTCATCTCCCCTCTTGGATTAGCAACGGTGTTACTCGGAAGAGAAACCGAACCAGAGGGTTGACTACTTGGGAAGAAACTAGCCATCATATCCCTTAAGTCATTCGTTTGACTGCTTAAAGAGTTTCGCATATCATTCCTAAGCTCGGCTCGAAGATCATTCCCTTGTTTCGCCATGTCACCTTTCAAGTTGATGATCTGACTCTGAAGATTCTTCCACCAATGCATTATTAGTCCTCATGTACGTTTTAACCTCTTGATGGTATGCCGTGGGTTGGTTGGGATGGGGAACTTGGTAAGCGGGTGATTGATAAGTGGTTTGTTGGTAAACTTGATTATTTCCTTGAGGTGGATATGGGTTTCTTTGGGTTTGATATTGATTAGGAGCTCGAGTTTGGTTTGATTTTTGTGATTACCAGGTGGTGAAAGGAAGTTGTTTGAACGATAACTTAGCAAATTGCGGTCACCTTGAGGTCGAGCTTGATAGCCTCCCGTGGAAAAATTACCGTTAGCCGCATACACGTTTTCCGTATTGTCATGAGTAGAAGGACAATCGGTGTATGAATGAGAACTCCCGTAAATCTTACAAGAAGTTGCTACAGCTTTATCTTGTTGAAATTGGTTTGTAACCATGGTTAATAAGTTTTTGTTCATCTCGGCTATTTGGCGGGTAAGTTCGGTTATCTCGGGGTTTGATGAAGTAGAAGAAACATTGTCCCTCGGGGTATTTCTTGAAGATGCGGAAGAATCCCAATTTTTGTGGTGAGTGGTCATGTTCTCTATAAGCTCTTTACACTCCTCGGGTCTTCTCTTCATGAATGTACCACTGGCGGCAGCATTAATCGTATCACGATCACGAAAAGTTAAACCATTGTAGAAAGTATCAATCAAAGTAACGTGGAGCATATTATGGTTCGGACAACGGTCGATCAAGACATTATAACGTTCCCACACATCAAAAAGCGACTCATCAGGTTCTTGAGTGAAACCACTGATTTGATTACGAAGACTAGTGACCATGGATGGTGGAAAGTAGCGTGACAAATTTTTTTGAGTCATTTCGTCCCATGTATGAATTGAGTTTTTGGGAAGACGATCAAACCATTTTTCGGCATGGTGGGATAAAGTGTGTGGAAAAAGATGAAGGCGGAGAAAATCCATGGAAACACCGGGCAATTTCATTCTTTGAGTGACGATTATGAATTTATCGAGATGTTTGTTGGCATCATCATCCGGTAATCCGCGAAATGGACAAGCGTTTTGAACTTGCTGGATCATGTGATGCTTCAACAAAAATTCAGGAGCCATGATTTGCATCGGCGCAATCGGTCCTCCTCGTCCGTTCATGGTTGGTTGACAAAGCTCCTCCATCGTTCGAAGGTCGGGTGGAGGGACATGGTTGTTGTTGTTGTTGTTATTATTCAAATTGGGGTGAGGTGGGTAAGAACTGGATTTTACTTAGTTATGAAAGTTCGTTTTTCCAATCTTTTCGAATTGATTACTATTTAAAAGTGTGACTCAGTCGTTCTTGGTGGAAAATAAAATGGTTTGATTATATATTCTACTTGAAGGATAAATGCGAAACGTAATTAAAATAAGCTAAAAGCAAATCTAGAAAAACTGTCACTTTTTCTCTCTAAAAAACAGAAAAACACTTTGTAAACTAAAGTTAAATAAAACAAAAACTAAAGTTAGATCGTAATAGGATCGTAACCCAGATCGTAGTGGTGGATCGCACTCAAGAATGAGGGATCGCACTATTGGATCGTACTTGGTGATCGCACCAAGTGATCGTAGCCTACGATCGTAACAGTCGATCATAGCCCAGATCGTGGTCAAGCGATCACACTCAATGTGATGGAAGGTAGAAACGTGGCCCAGATCGTACTCACATATCGCAACCACAGATCGCACTCACGATCGCAACAAGTGGATCGTAGTCTGATCGTGGTCTATGATCGTGACAATGGATCGCACCCAACAATCCTAACCACGATCGCACTATGGGATCGCAGCCAGTGATCGTGATGTGGATTGTACTTGGTGATCGAAGTATAGGATCGCAAGTAGAAACCCTAGGGGTTTATGCGATCACACTGACTTGATCGGATTGGGTAAATAGCTGTTACAATGGGATTCAAAAACAGAATAAGCAAAAATGATTAAGCACAAATAAGCAAGATGAATAAGCACTTATTTAAATCTCAACCAAATGAAAACAAGCATAAATTTAAAAACTTTTAAAACACGAAATAAGCAAACTTTATGAATCAAACTTTAAAAAGACTAAACTTTTTAAGAAAACTAAAAAGTAAATAAGCTACACACAAAATAAGCCAATAAGCATGATAAGCTCAAAGCTTAATCCTTATAAAACTTAGATAGAAACCAAAAGATAAACTTTTTAATCAATCAAACATCAAGATTAAACAAAAATCAAGAATGATTTTCGGATCAAATAAGTAAAAATCAAGAAAGGTAGAAAGAGATTGAATATGAAAAACTTAACTTGAACTTATAGATTAATGATTCCAAAATACAAGATCAAATCAAAGCTTAAACATGAAAAGAAAGAAAAGATGAAGTTCTAGTGAGAGAAAGTTAAACACTTTCTCTCCCTAAAAATAAAACTAAAGAAAGAAAAAAAATGAACTAGCTAAATTAACTAACACCCTTATAATGTGTCATTAGAAGGGTATATATAGGAGGTGGGGAGTGCAAGTGTTGCTTCCTTCTTTCTTTTCGTCTCGAATCGATTTAAATTCTTTGTCTTTCTCGACGTCGTCTCGGGATTTGTCGATATAAATTGAACTTGTCTTATAATTTTCTTCTTCTATTAGACTTGAGTTCTTCGACTTCATTAAACTTCCGTCTTTAGACTTTTCCTTCGATAAATCTTCAGAATAGGCCTTGGACTTCCGTTCTTTTTACACTCTCGATCTTTTGACTTCGTCTTTTGCCTTTTTCTTAGATAAAAGCCCGTGATAGCCCATGTTTTCTTCCTTTTTCATCTTTTGGTCCTAAAATACAATAAAAACACAAACCACGCATAATTCGTACATTTACGACATAAAACACACGTTTTGGTCTTGTTATTATTGGAAATAAGTGGTAAAAGGATAAGTGTTTTCACACTTATTAAATCCCCTACACTTGACCATTGCAATGCCCTCATGTAATGCATTATTTTCAAAGCACATATTACATTTCTCATCATAAATAACCCACTTTGGCCTTTATTTAATACTAAACTTTAAGGAAAGTAAAAAGATAGAAATATGTACAAAACGAGTAAAGAAATCAAAGACTTACATTGGGGTTTTGGTTGTCATAAATGTTCATCATCCTCAAGTTTCACGTTCCCCATACCAAGCTTAAAAACGAGATCATTGTTATTATAAGTTAGCAAACTATCACGAACTCATGTGGCCCAATTATTCACTTAGACTCCCTTATTCCTAGGTGTATCTCTTATATTTTATTGTTGTCTTTAATGATCACGAGGATGCATTGTTGACTTATTTCGATAGTTTATTTAGGCTGAAAATAAAGTAGGACGATTTAATCAATAGTTAGCTAAAGGAAAAAATCTTTTAAAACTGCTTCTCGGGACCTCTTAAAGTTCATATCTTAGCATAACTCGCTTCGCGATTTGAGAACTTTCTCGGACCAATATTTGGCAGCGACTTCATACTTCGAATCTTGAGAGACGTTCTTGAAATTATGGTCTTCTCTTCATAATAGAAATTTCTTCACTTGACGTTTTTGAGAGATTCTTCTTATTTGGACCACGACTTCTTCATTTTTCTCCAATCTTTATTTTGGACTTTGATATACAATGATCCGCCTCCTTTTAGGACTTGGATTTATCCTCATACCTTGTTAGGGCCTTTTTGGATAGACTTCTCCATGTTCTTTTGGGGAGTATTTGCTATTCGTCGTGTGTCTCGATCGTTCATATTGATTTTCGATAAATGATTCTTCACATCACTTTGGATCTTTAGCAACAAAATGTAGCCCTCATGTCTTGTTAGGACCTTTTCGGACTCGCCAATCTTCACATCCCGTGTCAATAAGTTATGCCTTGGCTATGAACTCTAATTAATACCGAGCAACTTTTAAACGATCTTGTGCTAGAAGCTAAGTAACTTTTCAATTCGCACAACTTTATTTATTGCAGAAAAATTTATTAGCAAGCGATGGGAGAAAAAGCTTATAATCAACTCACACAAATGCATGAAAGAATAGCAAACTTATAATTGACTCTATCATCTCTCGTTCTCCACAATTTAAAATCTCAAAGAATGAGACTCGTGGATGCTTAGCCAATCAAATCAAAGTTTTGGGTTTTCAAGTCATCTATAGGATCTTGCAAACTCTTAGACTCTTTCAAGTTTAGAATTCGCATTTTAAAGTTCCCTTGGTAAACGACTTTCTAGGATCAATTATAGGCACTTGCGAAAAGTTCTTGTTCTTAACCCGTGAGAGTTAAGACTTTCACGTTTTAAAGTTCCTAAGCTTAGCAAAACTTGACTTAAACACGTTAAGGATACTAGCTAGAGTAAACTTAGATAAGTAAACTCGGGTTGAGTCAAAAGATTCACAACGTTTGAAAATTAAAACCACTTTATTCAAAATTTTATTTTAGCAAGGAAAGTAAATAACGATAACAAAGGAAAAACTACTAGCCCAAAATAGATTAAAATTTTTGAAGAATGTCGAAAAATCAAATTTTCCGGTTAAAATGAGGACAAATTCATGGAAAAGCCCACTTACTTCGATAGAAGTCCCCCCTACACTTGAGATAAACATTGTCCTCAATGTTTAGGCATGTGGGAGTAAACTCCCCTACACTTATGACATTGTGCACGTTGTTTAAATCTTGCTAAGGAAAGGACAACTATAGTGATTTCAATGTGAACATATAAGATATGAAATATTGAATCACGATAGTTTAGGATAGAACCGGAAAGACGGGTACACGCGATCACGGTTCGTCAAAAGTCATCGAGAATGGATCTTTGAAGCTTTAATCCCTGCACATCATGAGAAACAAGACTACAAACACATACGGGGCTCCCCCTACACTTATTATGAAAATGGTAAAGGATAGATCAACAGGTTGCCTCCCGAGAAGCGCTTGTTTTTGTTAACCGAGTCACGAGCCTGACTCGACCCAGAACTACTTCAAGGGAAACGTGGTGAGGGATGGAATCATCTCATGAGAGATGTCCTCACCAAAGTACAGATTCACTCGCTGGCCATTCACTTTAAAATTAGGCCCACTTGGTTGAGAAAGCTCAATTGTGCCGTAAGGGAAAACTTTGGCGACAGTGAATGGACCAGACCAACGGCTCTTCAGCTTGCCCGAGAAGATCTTAAACTGAGAGTTAAAGAGTAAAACTTGATCACCAACGTGAAACTCTCGGTTCTTAATCCTAGCATCATGGATGATCTTGGGTTTCTCCTTGTAGATCAATGAATTCTCATAAGCTTCATTCCTCAGTTCATTTAGCTCGTTGAGTTGAATCTTTCGAATATCACCGGCTTTGTTGATGTCAAAATTGGCCCATTTCAAGGCCCAATACGCCTTATGTTCCAGCTCAATAGGGAGGTGGCATGCCTTCCCATACACAAAACGATATGGTGTGCAACCAATCAGCGTCTTATATGCGGTACGAAAAGCCCACAAAGCATCATCTAACTTATCAGCCCACGAGGCACGATGCTCTCCCACAGTACGCTCAAGAATTTGCTTCAATCCACGGTTAGATATCTCGGCTTGACCATTTGTTTGGGGATGATAAGCGGTGGAAAGACGGTGATTGACACCGTACTTAGCCATGACTCGTGCAAATTGATCACTGCAAAAATGAGTCCCGCGGTCACTGATGATAGCACGAGGAACACCGAATCGAGAAAAAAGATGCTTCAGAAAGTTCACAACCACCCTTGCATCGTTCGTAGGGAGAGCCTTAGTTTCAACCCATTTAGATACGTAGTTGTAGAAACTAGAAGGGGGGGGGGGGGGGGGTTGAATAGTTTCTCTTCTATTAGTCACCTAATTTAAATTACTTTGAATTAAGTGTGTATCAAAACTATCTTTTACTTAAAGCTAAGTTGCATAATGATTAGGTTCAATTCAAATGCATTAGCAATGGTAATAGGTAAGTATAATGATAATGCAATAAGTAAAGAGTAAGGAAAGAGACAACCTAGTGACAAGACACCAAGATTTATAGTGGTTCGACAACGAGGCTCTATCCTCGTTTCTACTCCACTCCTCGAGTACACCTACTCGAGATTTCCACTATATCCACAAGCTCCCTTCTTGGCGGAGAAAGCCTTACATCGTCGCTTACATTATTTTCCGACACTAAGCTAAATGTCGAGACCTAATCATTAGCTAGGACCAATCTACACAACGTTGCCTACTTCACAATTTAACGACACAAGGCTAGATGTCGAGTTCTAATCTCAAGGTAGAACCAATCTTCACGACGTTGCCTACTTCACCATTTAACGACACAAGGCTAGATGTCGAGTTCTAATCCAAATCTAGAACCAATCTTCACGACTCTTCACTTTGAAGCTAAGTGAGAACTTCATACAACACAACTACTAATCACTTTCAAGTTTAGTGAGAACTCACAAGACACAACCACATCACTTTAAAGTTTAATGAGAACTACTACACAAATCTATTACAACTCAACTAGACATATCCAAGTACACACATGTAGCTTGGATCTACATAACACAAATCCAAGAAAACGCATATGCAATGGATGTACACAACAAATCCAAGTATTTACAAATAGCTTGGATGAACACAACTAGTCCAAGTATTTCATAAATACAAATAGATCAACAAAAATAAAAAGGCTAACTTGATGAACATGACTAATTCATGGATTCATCTTTATCACAACACTAGTGAGTGAGTGATCTTCTCATTGGACAAGGTAAAGGAGGGGATCAAGAGGATAGTCATATGTAAACATCCTTAACACTTTAAGTGATCATTTACTAATGATTATTCTATAGAAATGAGAAAGGGGGCTGAGAAAAACGTCTAAGAGGCTTGTTGGAAAATGAGATTTGATCCACTATTTTTAGAAGACAAAGTCCAACGGCTAGCTGGGCGCGGATCCTTATCTAGCCGGTGGTACTTTATCGATAAGGAACCGCCTAGCTATTTAAGGTACCGCCCAGTAGAGTCCGCTCCCTTTTTTGTCTTTTAGTGGGGTAGGAATATCTGAGGTTTTTTAAACCTTCAAAGGATATTCTTATGGCATATGGAATATGCCATTTTCAAATTTACATTTTCCATTTTAATAAAACATTTTCTTAAAAGGAAAGTTTATTAAAAAATCTTTTGTCATATTAACAAAAGTGAGTTTTAAGGATAATCACTTTGATGATCACTAAGTATGATTAAGAAAAGTTAGTGATATGATTATTACCTTGATGATATTGTTAGTTAAATAATTCGTTTTGTGTTTTACACTAAATGTGTTAGTTTGTTGCGATCAAAACTAAGAAAGATTAGTTAACACTAATAATGTTTTTAGGCATCACTTGCATTAACAATCTCCCCCTTTTTGATTACGACAAACTATAAACTCATTTACTTAGAAACATAAAATATCGAATTATTAACGATTTTATCACTATCATTTCTCCCCCTTTGTCGTAGCAAAAAAGTAAGCACAAGTCTTTGAAGATATCCGGACTTTGCTAGTAGCTCCCCCTTGGTGGTTGCTCCCCCTTGCTTGGGGCATCAAGTGTATGACCTAAGGTGACATGCTACACAAAGGTTAGTAGAAAGGAAAGAAACACCAATGTATATATGATCACTTCCTACTAAGTAACTTGAGAGGGAGAAAGAGAAGAAATCTCAAATTAGAAGCAAGTATTTGCTAAGTATGTCCAAAAAGGTAAATGACAAAATCAAGGTTCAATTGGTGGAATGGAGGTAGAAAGGAAACATCCAACCAATGAAGATGATAAATTTGTCAAGGGGTTAAAATTTAGAATTGATGGAATCACCCATAAACAATTGTAAATATTAACCACGATCAACTCAAAAAGAAAGAGAGAATGATCAAATAAAGAAAACAAGCACAACACAAAGATTTCATATTACATAAATATGAAAAAGACAAACAAAGTAGATAGTCATACACACAATATGAGTATCTAAAGCAAAAGATATGGAAAATAAACCACAAAGCATAAGCTAGTCTAATAGTGACAATTTTCCAAGATTGCTTAAAAAATGACTCTAAAACAACTAAAGTTTTATTGACTCCAATGGAGTATAGCCCTTTAGTTGGAAAAATAAGACGACGATGCATCATTCTAAGTTTTGTTTACGGGAACGAAAACTTTGAGAGGAGGTCGAGGGAGGAGGAATTCAAGAAAATTTAACTTCTCATACACATGAGCAAGTTCAATTTGTTGAAATCGACAACAAGCAAACGAGGATCCATGATGCAACACAAATTTGGTTGATGGGGGAAGGCCATCACACCTAGGGTTTGGTGGTGGTGAGGAGAGTGGGTAGGTAATGTTTTCACAATGCCTTATGAGGTTTGGGAAGGTTGAAAGATCATTGAGTTGAGGGGTGTCAAAGGGTTTTGGTGGTGGGGGGAGATTCTACTTTTCTCTGGTGATGGGGTTAATAGTGTAGGTCTCATTCCAATACTTGATTGGAGACAAGGTGGGTTCTTGGGTGGTTTGGATGAAGAGGGTTCATTTTTCTTGATCCAAATAGGTTTAACCGAGATTTTTGGTTTCTTGGAAAGCTTGGATGAGGAAGCTTTGGGTGAGGAGGTTTGTGACAAAGAAATGTCAAGGTTATGAAAGGGAGAGTTAGGCATTGTTGATGTGTGAGAATGAAATCTCAAGGTTGGGGTATAAGAAGAAAGTATACAAGGCAAAGGTTTGAAAATCAAATGTAAAGTGTCAAGGAATGTTTAGCCAAATTGAGTAAACATGGAATCTTGACTTGGAATAGGGAGATGAAGAAAGACCAAAAACGAGCCATAAAATGGCTTTCTGTCGGCGGTACCTTATAGGGACCGGCGGTTCCTTATCACTTAAGGAACCGCGGGTCTTTAAGGAACCGCTCGCAGTGGACTTGAAACTTAGATTTTCCAGGGTTTTGAGAAAAACTAAGACTTTTTCAAAAAAATTGTAAATCTTGGAATTGTACCTCTATTAGCACTAAATTTTGCTAGGGTTGCATAAAAGCAACACAATCACTAAGAGTGTCTTGACAAAGGGTGACAAAATTTTGGATAAAATTTTGAACCAATTTTAGTCAAGTTTTAGAGGTTGTGATAGATTTAGGTTCAATTTTAATTTGGAATTAAAGTTGATTAATGTCCACATAGAGATAGGAGCACACAATGCTAAGTCCATAATTCATTCTCATAAAACACTCATGAAAGAGATACATAAAGGAAATAAAGAAAAAACAACTAACTAAACTAAAGATAGCTTAAAAAAGCTAGGTCTTGATTAGTAATCTTCCTTGGCTTGAAATTTCTTGAAAACTATTTTTAAAGAAAATCACCATTCATCTCTTAGGAGGAGGCATGTTGAACAAGGTGAGCAAGAAATCTTGCAACCTCATATGAAGTCCCAACATCTCCATCCTAAGGTTTTGAATGATGTAGTTATTGTAGAGGCAACATGGACAATGAGAACCATGAGCTTCTAGGAACCCAAGGAAGTAAGGATCACACATAAAGAAGGGAAGTGGAACACCCAAAATGGGAGTGTTTGAGGGAGGTGGAGGTGGAGGAGGTATGTTCTCCAAGGGTGATGTGGGTGAGTATGGAGGCAAGCTCACCAAGGGTGAAAAGGGTGAGTTGGGAGGGGTAAATGGTGAAGTCACCATTGTATTATCAAAGTCATTCATAATGGGAATGCTTTGGATGGGTTGGGTAGTCACATCCAAGAGGTTACTTGGAGTGAAGGGTGAGGAAAGCTCATTCATCCTAGATTGGAATGAAGAGGAGGTAGAACCATGAGAATGGTTGGTTCCATGGGTTGATGAAGTCTTGCATGGAGCAATAGGTGGTGAGTTTGATGAAGAAATGAGAATTGGGACAATCTCATTCTTGGGAGTGTGAAAGGGTGAGGAGTTAGATTTAGCTATTTTAATCTTAATCTTAAGATTTTTCTTTGTGGTGGAGGTTTTGGATGAGTTTGAGCTTCTTGTAGAAACCATGGTTGAAATGAAGGGTTTAAGGTTTAATGAAGAATGGTTTGATGTGTGAAGAACATGGCTAACAAGGTGGGTTTAAAAGGGTGAAGGGATGATCCAAACTAGTAATGGGTTAAAAACATTTTATGTGAACAATGAATTTAGCTAACCTAGTTTAGGAAATGTGAAGGTTTTTGCAAAGAATAAAGCAAGGTTTACGCAGATTAAGGAATATAGTGTAAAGCAGAGATTCTGTCGGACACAGTAGCCGGCGGTTCCTTATCTAGGGGTGGCGGTTCCTTATCAATAAGGTACCGTGGGTTGATAAGGAACCGCGACCAGTGGTGTTCAAAAATGGTATTTCCTCAAATTTTGGTTAGCCCAGATTTTTACCAAAGGATTTTTCAAGCCAAAGTTAACTACTGACCAAAATCTAGGAAGCTAACTAACACATAGGATGTACAAAGCTATGCAAATCACAATGGCAAACATTTAGGATAAATAACAAATAATCCAAACAAGTAGAATATAGTTAATACACATCCAAGATAAAAATAAGAGGAAGCAAATGTTCAACATCACATTACATGTTTACCAACATGTATACTTTGAAACAACTCAAAGTTTTCATCTTCTCTTCTTTACCAATCCCTTGCTCATATTTCCTAAGTACTTGATTCCCTTTCTTGACTCAATCCGGTGTTCATGCAAATCACATTGGGTTCGAAGATTTTGACGGTAAAGTTCCTCTAAATTGAGATTATTAGGAACTTCACTAGTGGAATGATGAGGAGGGGAAGCAATGTCATCTAAACCATCCACGAATGAGTTTGTGGAGTGGTGAGAAGTACTCGAAGAATCAATGGGAGCACTTGTGCCAATGCCATCACCATCACTTGTTGGCATGTCCATGTCCTCATCATTGGACTCTTATTGGTCGGATTTACGATCACATCTTGTCTTTCTCCTATATACCTCTTGAATAGGTAGCATGACCTGTTTGACTGTTTGAAACTGAGAAAGATCAAGATTTGGAAAATCACGGCCAACCCTTTTAGAAAGGCGAGTGAGAAGCATTGCGTAAGGGAGGTTTGTTTTAGGCTTATGAATAGCATAATTGATCCGTTGAGCGATAAAATATTCCAAATTGTAATTGGTGTTGGTAAAGATGCAATATAACATATGCACTAAACACGCCAGAACATGATCCCGGTTTCCACCAAGACAAAACACATTTTCCCTAAGGATACTGGTCCATTGGACCATATTATCATTAAGGTCGCTTAAAAGAACCTCATGACGTTTCACCGAACGTACCTTAGTATGAAGGCTTCTCTTAACGGGTCGATTAAGCTTTTTGGAGACAATGTCAACAATGAAGTCAAGATCAATTTCCTCATGATCATTTGGAGGACAATTGTAGGATTCAAGGAGAGCACTAAGCTTCCATTTATCCGTGAAGCGACAAGTGCCTACAAATGGGACATCAAAAATTTGACCAAAAACTTCGAGAGAGTATTGAATGAGTTGATCTTTCAAGATGAACCTAACAAATATTCCATCGTTGTTTTCAATGACGGAGTATGTGCTAAAGAACTCCAATAGGAATCGAGGATAGATGTCTTCCTTAATGTTCAACAAAAAATCAAATCCAATGTTTTCAAACATGGACTTGATGTATACATAATCCTTGATATCCTTTTGGACAACTCTACCCTCATGAAAGCAACGGGATTGAAGGGAGGAAAAAGTATGGGCAAGGTGAGTTGAGTGACAAAAGTCGGAAAGGTTTGGCATATACTGTTTGGTGAGTTGATGATCCTTTTGGTATTGTGAAGGCATGATTAGTACCTAAATAAACACAATAAAATATTTTTCCAATCACTCATATGAAAAATAAACTCAGAACTAAAAAATATGAGAATATGTTATATCAATTTCTTGACAAACAAAGGATTGAATCCATAACATTCTCATGTTCACAATGTGTCTATTCCATTATTAACCAAGAACATATGACCTATGTTGGATCAACAATGGACTAGAACATTGGTTTTTCAAAACAAGGTTTTTAGGTAAGCATTAACAATGCAACTACCTATTTGTTCATGGGTTCATCTCAATTCCATCTTTTAACCAAAATCATTTAGCCAAAATTCAGATTTGTTCTACAAGTGGGTTTTAGTGAAATCTTAATGAATATGAACCTAAGGAATCATAGTAAAATAACCATGTCAACCAATATTTTAAAAATTCCCAATTATGAAAGGATGAACCCTAGAACAAAATAGATGAAATTGAAATAAAGTACTTATAATTAATTGATGTTTGATGAAGGATGAGTGAAACCTACAACTTGGAATCAATTAATTTGAGTGATTGAAGGTTTTTGAAGCTTCAACAATGGTGGAAAAGATGAAAAACCGTCGGCTGTATGTTTTTGGGAGAGAGAGGGTTTGGTTTGAAAAAGGTTATTTTAATAAAACTGGCGCTCTGACAAACTTTACTGCCCACGGTACCTTATCGATAAGGAACCGCGGGTTTGAGCCGCCAGAGATAAAGAACCGCCTGCAGAGGCTGGTTTTTATCAATGAAACATGCCAAAATTTTTAAAACCAAATTTTCTAAAATACTTAAAAATATATCTTAAACCTTTTAGAATATCATTTGGATCATCATAACACTAAGCATTATGCCTTAATGAAGGATTACGAGTTGAATCGAGATCGAAAAGAACCAAAACGGACAAACGACTACTCGTAGCAAAAAGGAAAAGTGGAGAGAAGTCAAGGGAAGTGAATCAAGACTAAGATCAATGCTCAAGGGATTAATGACAATATTTAAATCATGGAGACGAAGAGCTTGTGTTCATATATAGTGGTTTAAGACGTGCCTTTTTGGCGACACGTTAAACGGCTTTGGTAATGAATAAACACAAAGCAATTATTCATGTATAGACTAAGATCACTTTAAATAATAGTCTTAGTCTAAACCAAAATATGAGCAAGGTATTAATTCACTTTCTCTCCCACAAAGGGCCTACTAACCGTATGGGTGCAAACCATGGAAATCATGCTTGATACTTTAAGCTACTACTAACTCACTCTACATCACCATAGTGAGTCAAGTATCCAAGCAATGAAGGTTTGAGAGGATAAAAGAAAAGAATCACAAACCACAAACAAATGTCAAGGCAAGGATGCCGAGAACAAGCACATAGTCAAGTAATGATCAAAAGAATGATCAAAGGGCGTGTGAAAGAACGAAAGTGTACCTTGGCCACAAAGAGCAATCCATCAAGGAATCAATGCAATGCCCAACAATGACTATGATGAGTACTAAGTCTTCAAGTACTAGTATCATTCCCAATCATCTTGGTATCATCATTCAAGGATGTTGAAGATCAATGAAGATGAGTCTTCTACAAGTACAAGTAACTCAATTCACAACCAATTAAGTGATTGATCTTCATGAGTACCTAAACAAAGCAAGACGCAAACTAGTAGATACATTTCAAGAGTAGATCTAAAATGCATAAAGACTACTAATCTAAGAGGGATGCAATATTACCAATTAAAAGACCTATTTTCCAAGAAAAAATAGTTTTGACCAAAGAGAAACTTTAGTACAACTTGACCTTCTAATTTGAGGAGACAATGGATCGATCCAAGTTTTAAAGTACAATATACTTCAAAGATCTTGAGTGACCATCGCTCTGATACCAATTGTAGAAACTAGAAGGGGGAGGGGGTTGAATAGTTTCTCTTCTATTAGTCACCTAATTTAAATTACTTTGAATTAAGTGTGTATCAAAACTATCTTTTACTTAAAGCTAAGTTGCATAATGATTAGGTTCAATTCAAATGCATTAGCAATGGTAATAGGTAAGTATAATGATAATGAAATAAGTAAAGAGTAAGGAAAGAGACAACCTAGTTACAAGACACCAAGATTTATAGTGGTTCGACAACGAGGCTCTATCCTCGTTTCTACTCCACTCCTCGAGTACACCTACTCGAGATTTTCACTATATCCACAAGCTCCCTTCTTGGCGGAGAAAGCCTTACATCGTCGCTTACATTATTTTCCGACACTAAGCTAAATGTCGAGACCTAATCATTAGCTAGGACCAATCTACACAACGTTGCCTACTTCACAATTTAACGACACAAGGCTAGATGTCATGTTCTAATCTCAAGGTAGAACCAATCTTCACGACGTTGCCTACTTTACTATTTAACGACACAAGGCTAGATGTCGAGTTCTAATCCAAAGCTAGAACCAATCTTCACGACTCTTCACTTTGAAGCTAAGTGAGAACTTCATACAACACAACTACTAATCACTTTCAAGTTTAGTGAGAACTCACAAGACACAACCACATCACTTTAAAGTTTAGTGAGAACTACTACACAAATCTATTACAACTCAACTAGACATATCCAAGTACACACATGTAGCTTGGATCTACATAACACAAATCCAAGCAAACACATATGCAATGGATGTACACAACAAATCTAAGTATTTACAAATAGCTTCGATGAACACAACTAGTCCAAGTATTTCATAAATACAAATGGATCAACAAAAATAAAAAGGCTAACTTGATGAACATGACTAATTCATGGATTCATCTTTATCACAACACTAGTGAGTGAGTGATCTTCTCATTAGACAAGGTAAAGGAGGGGATCAAGAGGATAATTATATGTAAACATCCTTAACACTTTAAGTGATCATTTACTAATGATTATGCTATAGAAAAGAGAAAGGGGGCTGAGAAAAATGTCCAAGAGGCTTGTAGGAAAATGAGATTTGATCCACTATTTATAGAAGACAAAGTCCAACGGCTAGCTGGGCGTGGATCCTTATCTAGCCGGCGGTACCTTATCGATAAGGAACCGCCTAACTATTTAAGGTACCGCCCAGTAGAGTCCGCTCCCTTTTTTGTCTTTTAGTGGGGTAGGAATATCTGAGGTTTTTTAAACCTTCAAAGGATATTCTTATGGCATATGGAATATGCCATTTTCAAATTTACATTGTCCATTTTAATAAAACATTTTCTTAAAAGGAAAGTTTATTAAAAAATCTTATGTCATATTAACAAAAGTGAGTTTTAAGGATAGTCACTTTGATGATCACTAAGTATGATTAAGAAAAGTTAGTGATATGATTATTACCTTGATGATAGTGTTAGTTAAATAATTCGTTTTGTGTTTTACACTAAATGTGTTGTATAATTTGTTGTGATCAAAACTAAGAAAGATTAGTTAACACTAATAATGTTTTTAGGCATCACTTGCATTAACAGTAGTCAACGGCGACGAGGATGTATTTGTTCCCTTTAGATGATGGAAATGGCCCCATAAAGTCGATACCCCATACGTCAAAGATTTCACACTCTTGGATGAAATTTTGAGGCATCTCATCTTTATGTGTGATCTTGCCTTGGCGTTGGCAAGCATCACAATTTTTAACCATCTCATGAGCGTCACGATAAATGGTGGGCCAATAGAATCCCGAGTCAAACACTTTCTTCGCGGTGTAGTTGGGACCAAAATGACCACCGGTGGGTCCTTTATGGCAAGCTTCGAGAATGTCTAAAGATGTGGGTCCATCAACACACCAACAAATAATCAGATCAACACATTGTTTGAAGAGATAAGGGTCATCCCAAAAGTAAGTGTTAACATCTTTAAAGAACTTCTTCTTTTGTTGGGATGTTAACCCTTCGATGAGAATACCACCCGCTCAGTAGTTTGCAATGTCCGCAAACCACGGGGTGTCATCAAGATTGGAATTGATAGACATTGAGTCCTCAAGGGGAAAAGAGTCATTGATCTCTTGATTCGGATGATCCCCTTGATAAGGATCCTCAAGTCTACTTAGATGATCCGCGGCTAGGTTTTCCGCTCCCTTTTTGTCACGAATTTCGATTTTAAATTCTTGAAGTAGCAAAACCCAACGAATAAGTCTTGGCTTGGAATCTTGTTTTGTTAACTAGTACTTCAACGCGGAATGGTCGATATAGAAAATATTGGTGGAAAGGACAAGATAGGGGCAGAATTTCTCAAAAGCATACACTACAGCTAAAAGCTCTTTTTCGGTAGTGGTATAATGCAATTGAGCCCCTGTCATTGTCTTGCTAGCATAATGTATTGTTTGGAAGTGTTTGTTCACTCTTTGGCCCAAAACCGCTCCAATAGCAAAGTCGCTAGCATCGCACATCAATTCAAAAGGTAGCTCCCAATTAGGGGTAACCAAGACCGGTTCCTTAGTTAGCTTGTCCTTAATAAGATTGAAGGATTCAATACACTCTTTTGAAAAGATAAAGGGAGTATCTTTTTCCAAGAGGTGGGTCATCGGGCGAGCGATTTTAGAAAAATCTTGAATGAATCGACGATAGAAGCCCGCATGACCAAGAAAACTTATCACACCCTTCACGTTTGAAGGTGGAGGCAATTTAGCAATAACATCGACTTTAGCACGGTCGACTTCAAGACCGGCTTTGGAGATTTTATGTCCAAGAAAAATGCCTTCTTTTACCATGAAATGGCATTATTCCCAATTTATAACAAGGCGAGTGTCTTCACATCGCTTAAGCATGCGTTCTAAATTGGCAAGGCAAGTAGAGAAAGAATCACCATAGACCGAGAAATAATCCATGAAGACTTCCATAGTTTCTTCAACCAAGTCATGGAAGATAGCCATCATATACCTCTAGAAAGTCCCAGTCGCATTGCATAAGCCGAAAGGCATTCGTTTGTAAGCAAATGTTCCATAAGGACAAGTGAATATGGTTTTCTCTTGGTCTTTAGGATCGGTGGGAATTTGAAAATACCCGGAGAAACCGTCTAAGAAGCAATAATAGTCATTACCCGCTAGACGTTCGAGCATTTGGTCCATAAAAGGGAGGGGAAAATGATCCTTTCTCGTAGCATCATTGAGTTTACGATAGTCTATACAAACTCTACACCCTGTAACGAGACGAGTAGGAATCAACTCGTTGTTTTCATTGGGCACAACGGTGATTCCGCCTTTCTTAGGCACACAATGGACGGGACTAACCCATGGTGAATCCGAGATAGGGTAGATCATTCCCGCATCAAGAAGTTTGATAACCTCGTTTTTGATAACGTCATGGATCTTGGGATTCACCCTTCTTTGGTTTTGAATAGTGGGTTTAAAGTCGTCCTCCATGAGAATTTTATGTGTGCAAAAGTGAGGATCAATTCCACGAATATCGGAGATTTTCTAAGCAATCGCTTTCTTATGATTCTTCAGCACGTCGATAAGTCAAGATTTTTCGTCTTCTTTCAAATCCTTTGCGATGATGACGGGTAACTTCTTATTGTCTTCAAGGAAAACGTACTCGAGATGAGATGGTAGATCCTTAAGCTCTAAATCCGGAGGATTTTTGATGGAAGGTATAGTCAAATTCGGATCGTCGATAGAGACTTCCTTAGGAGATGGTGGAGAAATATGGTCCTCATTGAGAAATTTCTCAATGTTACGAATGTCTTCATCCCAATTTGAGGGAGAATCGTCATATTGTAAGTCCACATCCCCCAAAGTTGCTTCAAATTCTTTCAAAAGGAAATAACTTTCTCCAAATGGAGTTAGTGATGGAGCAATAGAGGCAACGGTCTCAACAATGGGTAGAGAAGAAGATCCACTTTTACAAGCGTCTTTGAAATGCTCTTCACAAGCCTCATCAAGAACGTCAATGAAATTAACACTCTCGTTTTTAGAAGGCTGCTTAGAAAGTTTATCCATGTTGAAGACGATTTTATCGTCACCAACTCTCATGATTAATTCGCCCGCGGCTACATCAATGAGAGTGAGACCGGTCCTCAAGAATGGACGTCCAACGATTAATGGAACACTGGGATCTATCTCGTAGTCAACGATAACAAAATCCTCCCGAAAGGTGAATTTGTCGACACCGACGAAGACATCTTCGGCTGTCCCCACCGGATAAGCAACCGTACGGTTAGCTAATTCCAATGTCATTCGTGTGGGGACTAGCTCGGGTAGAGATAATTGTTTCCAAAGACTTAATGACATTAAGTTTATACTAGCACCTAGATCGTCTAGGGCCATACAATTCTCTACCCCGGGGAAGTTGCAAGGAATAAGAAAGCGACCCGGATCACCAAGTTTGGTAGGTAATTTCCATAAGACCACTGCGGAGCAATTCTCGTTATGTTGGGTCTGAGCTATATCA
Source organism: Glebionis coronaria (assembly GCA_025667525.1). Classification (NCBI taxonomy): domain Eukaryota; kingdom Viridiplantae; phylum Streptophyta; class Magnoliopsida; order Asterales; family Asteraceae; genus Glebionis; species Glebionis coronaria. The sequence continues at coordinate 370,538,781 of CM046880.1, read as the reverse complement.
AGAAGTTTCTCCTTATCACTGAGAAGATCTTTAAACATTTTAGCATATTTCGGCATGTGAGCGAGAGCCTCGGCAAAGGAGATGTTGAAATTCAGTTGTTTAAACATTTTAAGAAAGTTAGAAACCTGAATATCATCCTTGTTCTTCAACTTCTCTTTCCTCAACCTTGAGGGATAAGGTATATTAGGTTGAGATGAAGGCTTTGGAATGGAAGTCTCACTCACATCCTTGGGTGGTGGAGGGGTGGAAGTAGAAGGTGGAGGAATTGAAAAAGTAGAAGGTGGAGGAATTGGAGAAGGGGACTCGTTTTCCTTTGTCACAATTCCTGGTGTAGGTGTAGGAAGCTCGGGTTCCTTTAAACCTTTTCCACTTCGAGTGGTGATAGCTTTCATCTCCCCTCTTGGATTAGCAACGGTGTTACTCGGAAGAGAACCCGAACCAGAGGCTTGATTACTTTGGAAGAAAATAGCCATCATATCCCTTAAGTCATTCGTTTGACTGCTCAAAGAGTTTCGCATATCGGTTCGAAGATCATTCCCTTGTTTCACCATATCTCCTTTCAAGTTGATGAGTTGCCGCTGAAGATTCTGCACTATCACATCATTAGTCCTCATGTAAGTGTCAACCTCTTGATTAAATGCGGTGGATTGGGTGGGAGGAAGAGCATGGTAGGCAGGTGGTTGATAAGCGGGTGGTTGGTGAACTTGATTGCTTCCTTGAGGTGGATATGGGTTTCTTTGGGTTTGATATTGATTTGGAGCTCGTGGTTGATTTTGATTGTTGCGATTGAGGTTGTTTTGGTTTTGAGGTGGAAAACTGGGTGGTGAAAGGAAATTGTTTGAACGATAACTGAGCAAATTGCGGTCACCTTGAGGACGTGCTTGATAGCCTCCCGTAGAAAAGTTACCGTTGGCGGCATACACATTTTCCGAATTGTCATGAGTCGAAGGACAATCGGTGTATGAATGAGAACCCCCACATATTTCACATGACTGACTCAAAGCATTAACTTGCGCATTGATGGCTTTGGTATTGTTAGCGGTTTGTAGAGCAAGTGTTTCAACAAGCGAAGTATGCTTATCAATTCTCTTGTCGTTTTCACTAGTACTAGCACTAGCCACATTAGTCCGAACACTCATGGTTTTCACTCTAGACTTATTCTCAATAATATCCCATGCGGCATTAGAAGACTTAACCAAAATGTTACCCCCCGAGGTACTATTTAGTGAATCTTGGTCATTCATGCTTAACCCATTGTAAAAAGTATTTATTTGATGTACTTTTGTGAAACCATGTTGTGAACACTTTCTTAAAAGTTCCTTAAAACGGTCCCAAGATTCACTAAATGTCTCATCGTACTTTTTTTCAAAGGTAATGATTTCATTCCGTAAAGCGGTAGTACGTGAGGGTGGGAAAAAGTAGTTGATGAATTTAGTCTCTAAATCCGTCCACGTAAGAATACTTTGTGGCGGTTCCTTATCAAGCCAATGTCGGGCTTGTCCCTCTAAGGAGAAAGGAAAACGTTGCAAGCGAATCACTTCTTGTGAAACCCCATTATACTTAACCGTATTAGTGAGTTGAAGGAACCTTTTTATATGGTCATGAGGATCATCAAGTATACGTCCCAAGAAAGGTTGGGCAGAGACCATTTGAATGAAGCCGGATTTGAGCTCAAAGTTGTTGGCTCCAATCTCGGGTATGACAATAGCATCGGTGTTGCCCTCTACGTGCGATTGCAAAAGCTCGATCATTGGTTGATTGTCCATGGTGACAATAGGTGGAGTAATGACTTCGGCTTGAGCTGCGTTCTTCTTACGAGCACGGGTACGCATACACACCTACAAAAAGAAAAGAAAGATAGACAAGAAATATTTTTGGTTTTTTATGTTTTTTTTATGTTTTTCTATTTTTTTTTGAATTTTTGAAAATTTTATATTTTTTGGATTTTTGAAAATTGAAGCAATAAAAATAACGTTAAAAAATGAACGGATCCCCAAATCCAATGCGTCTCTCACTAAAAACCGTTAATCTTAACGAAAAGAGCCGGCAACGGCGCCATTTAATAACTGGATTTTACTTAGTTATGAAAGTTTGTTTTTCCAATCTTTTTGAATTGATTACTAGTTAAAAGTGCGACTCAGTCGTTCTTGGTGGAAAATAAAATGGTTTGATTATCTATTCTACTTGAAGGGTAAATGCGAAACGTAATTAAAATAAGCTAAAAGCAAATCTAGAAAAATTGTCACTTTTTCTCTCTAATAATCCGAAAAACACTTGGTAAAAACAGAGATTTCGGGAAGCGTGCAATTTTTAGAAATTAAAACTTTGTAAACTAAAGTTAAATAAAACAAAAACTAAAGTTAGATCGTAATACGATCGTAACCCAGATCACAGTGGTGGATCGCACTCAAGAATGAGGGATCGCACTATTGGACCGTACTTGGTGATCACACCAAGTGATCGTAGCCTACGACCGTAACAGTCGATCGTAGCCTAGATCGTGGTCAAGCGATCGCACTCAATGCGATGGAAGGTAGAAATGTAGCCCATATCGTACTCACAGATCGCAACCACAGATCGCACTCACGATCGCAACAAGTGGATCGTAGTCTGATCGTGGTCTATGATCGTGACAATGGATCGCACCCAACAATCCTAACCACGATCGCACTATGGGATCGCAGCCAGTGATCGTGATGTGGATCATACTTGGTGATCGAAGTATAGGATCGCAAGTAGAAACCCTAGGGGTTTATGCGATCACACTTACTCGATCGGATTGGATAAATAGCTGTTACGATGGGATTCAAAAACAGAATAAGAAAAAATGAATAAGCACAAATAAGCAAGATGAATAAGCACTTATTTAAATCTCAACCAAATGAAAACAAGCATAAATTTAAAAACTTTTTAAAACACGAAATAAGCAAACTTTATGAATCAAACTTTAAAAAGACTAAACTTTTTAAGAAAACTAAAAAGTAAATAAGTTAAACACAAAATAAGCCAATAAGCATGATAGGCTCAAAGCTTAATCCGTATAAAACTTAGATAGAAACCAAAAGATAAACTTTTTAATCAATCAAACATCAAGATTAAACAAAAATCAAGAATGATTTTTGGATCAAATAAGTAAAAATCAAGAAAGGTAGAAAGAGACTAAATATGAAAAACTTAACTTGAACTTATAGATTAATGATTCTAAAATACAAGATTAAATCAAAGCTTAAACATGAAAAGAAAGAAAAGATGAAGTTTTAGTGAGAGAAAGTTAAACACTTTCTCTCTCTAAAAAATAAACTAAAGAAAGAAAAAAAAAGAACTAGCTATATTAACTAACACCCTCCTAATGTGTCATTAGGAGGGTATATATAGGAGGTGGGACTGCATGTGTTGCTTCCTTCTTTCTTTTTGTCTCGACTCGATTTAAATTCTTTGTCTTTCTCGACGTCGTCTCGATATTTTTCGATATAAATTGAACTTGTCTTATAATTTTCTACTTCTATTAGACTTGAGTTCTTCGACTTCATTAAACTTCTGTCTTTAAACTTTTCCTTCGATAAATCTTCAGAATAGGCCTTGGACTTTCGTTCTTTTTACACTCTCGATCTTTTGATTTCGTCTTTTGCCTTTTTCTTCAATAAAAGCCCGTGATAGCCCACGTTTTCTTCCTTTTTCATCTTTTGTTCCTAAAACACAATAAAAACACAAACCACGCATAATTCCGACATTTATGACATAAAACACACGTTTTGGTCTTGTTATTATTGGAAATAAGTGGTAAAAGGATAAGTGTTTTCACACTTATTAGTGGGTTATTATTATTATTATGCACACCGGTCATATCTAAGTCTCTAAGAGTCTCGGGCTCAGAATAAGACGTAGATCGAGTACGCATACACTAAAATGAAATACAATATTTTCTTGGTTTTTTTTATCTTTTTTATTTTTTTTGGATTTTTGAAAATTTTATATTTTTTTGGATTTTTGAAAAAAATTTGAGCTTGAAAATAACGTTCCCAAAAGAACGGATCCCAAAATCCAATTTTCCTCACTAAAAACCGTTAATCTTTACGTAAAGAGCCGGCAGCGGCGCCATTTAATATGAAGATTTTGCATATTTGTCGTTGTTTCGTCTCGATTCAACTCGAATTGATTAAAGTTTAAAGTGGAGCTCAATCGTTTTTTGTGAATAAAAGAAGGTTTGGTTATCTATTTCTACTTAAAATATAAATGCAAAAAAAAATAAAAATAAGCCAAAAACAAATAACTAATAATAAATGAGCAAAACAAATAATAAAACGTAAATTAAAACAAAACAATTAATAAAAATAAAACTAAAAGAGGAAATTAACTTTCGAATTGAAAATAAAATTTACTTAATGAAAAAGGAGAAAATAAAACTATGAGGGTACTTTAAAACTAAACGAGACAAAAACTAAAGCGGGCACTAAATAAAAGTCAAAACTTAAACTTTACGAAAAAAAATACTAATACTAAAAATTGATGGAAAATATAACTAAAAATACGTGACTTTCAGAATAAAAATCGGAACAACTTTCAGATTAAACTAAACGATTACGGAACAAATACTAACTAATAAGCAAGCTACCAAGCAAGTAGCTCAAGCACCCAGGCACACACCTTTTTTTCCGCCAAACTCTAACAAGCATGCAAGCATGCATGTCAAAATTTCATGTATAAGTCAGAATATGTGATTCCTGACCTTGTTCGGAATATATTCTTTTTTATATAAGTCGGAATGTGCAAATTGCATGTTATTCGGAATATAACTTTCCCACCTTATTCAGAATGGGTGTTTGCACTCAATTCTGGAAAAGGAAGTTCATACTTAATTCGGGAAACATATCCTGCATGTAATTCGGGAAATAGCTTCACATCCAATTCGGAAAGCACGATGATCAACCTAATTCGGGATAACAAAGTTTACATATAAGTCGGAATAAATGCCTGCTAAACCTAGTTCGGGAAAAGTAGAATCTACACCTAATTCGGGATAAAAGGGTTTTGGGAAAAACCGAATTAGATACAGTAATAAGCAAAACTAACAATTAAGCTAAAAACCAAATAAGCACTTAACTAAAAACTTAACCAAATCAACTTTAAGAAAAAGCAAATAAGCCAAAATTTAAAAACTTTTAAAAACACTAAATAAGCAAAAATATAAAATCAACTTTTTATAAAAAAATTAATCTACCAAAATCAACTTATTTTAAAAACTAATAAACATAAAAATTAAGCAATAAGCACAATGATTTAAAAGCTTTAAACACACCAACTCAATAAACACAATCCAATAAGAAAACCAATCACACAATCAACAAAATTAAACCAACTACATGATTAATTAAGCAAAACGATGGATTATGATTAAGAAAGGTAGAATGAGAATTTATTAAAAAGCTTGATTATATTAAAGATTAAGATCCAAGATTACAAGGTGAAAGATTAAAAAGCTTGAAAGAAAAACTAGAGAGAAGAACAATAAAACACACTTAATTCTCTACTAAAATTAAAGACTAAAATTAACTAACTCCTCAAATGACTATTTGGAAAACTATATATAGGAGGTGGAAGGTGTTTGTTTCTTCTCTCTTATTCTTGTCTTCTCGAGTTTGTCTCGGGATTAGTCGAATGATAACTTGAACTCGTCTTCTATTTTTCTTCTTTTAGTAGACTTGGTTCTTCGACTTCGTTAAACTTCCGCCTTTAGATTTTTTCTTCGATAAATCTTCCGAATAGGCCATTGACTTCTGTTCTTCTTGCACTTTTGACCTTTTGACTTCGTCTTTTGTCTTTTTCTTCGATAAAAGCCCGTGAAAGCCCGTGTTTTCTTCCTTTTTCATCTTTTGGTCTTAAAACACAACAAAAACAAAAACCACGCATAATTCCGACTTTTACGACATAAAATACACGTTTTGGTCTTGTTATTATTTGAAATAAGTGGTAAAAGGATAAGTGTTTTCACACTTATTAGTATAAAACTGTCTGAAATTTGGAGTTTAGTAATGTGACGATCAGTGAGTCTTAAAAGTGAGATCTTTTTATGAAATTTAATATGGGCTTTATACAGGTTGTAAATGATTTTTACAAATTTTCTCATAATTAGTATAGGAAAATAGCCCGTACATTTGGTATGTACCGGCAGAATTGTAAATGAGTAATAGTTTTAATAAAGTATAAAAGTGGACGTGTCTAGTAAATATCACTTGTATGGATTTTTGGCGTGAGTTTATACACACTTTGAGTGACTTTAATTATTTATATACAGTACTTGATGGTACTTGAAGTAGTTGATTCATTACGTATTTATTCGTTAGGTGTTGTATTTGATTGCCCGAGCCATCCACATCGTCGGTGATCGACTTCGTTTACGCCGTAGTTACTAATACTACCACTACTATCTAAGGTGAGTCTATAGTCTCGCTCTTTACTTATTTCAAATGTTTTTACCCGCGAGGGGGATGCATGCTATTTAAATGAAAATGAACATACGTCATGAATGATTGTTGGGACCGAATGTTGCCTTGAATTGTGTTGAGTACCTAGTTGTAAAAGTCCCTAAATTCGTGAATTATTAACTATTGTCTTGCCCTTGTGTGGGTTGGAGATAGCTGCTTATACAATTAATAGTACTATGGGGTTGATGCCCTATCTGAGACGAGAGCTAGTATGTTGAGTACCCTTTGCGGATGGATAACTTGTGATAAGAAATAAGGTATAATTACAACTAGTGCCTTTTGAAGGGGCCCTGGTTTCACTTAAATCATGCCGGTCTATGTACGCGGGTGATTGAGTTAACGGATTAGTGTCACGAGCTTAAACACAATTATTAGCTATTGCTAAAGATAATATCCTTGAATAATAGATTGTGAGTACGACAATGCTATTGAATGGTCATGATTGGTTTTTAATACTTATGTTCAACTTATGATTTGATAAACCTATAGATTTTCTCAACCTTTGTGTTGACGATTTTAAGCATGTGTTTCAGGTAATCAAGATTGATAGCAGCAGAGCGTGCATGGAGAGAGTTGGTGCTTTATTGGTCTAAAATTTTGGATTTCCTTCCCTTTTTAAAAAATTATTAAATTTCATGTCTTGGTAAAAATATGTTGTTGTGTTTGGTTGAGATCTTTGGGGACAAGTAACGCTACTCTGATGTAAACATCATTTTTAGGTTGGAAATGTTTTAGACAATAGTTATAAATAATCTTTTATGTTTATCTTAAACGTCTCTTTCGAGTTTGTTTTCTGTAATTGTGTGTGATGTGCTATGAAATAACGCCCAAAGTGGTATTCCGCTGCGGTGGTAAATTGGGGGTGTTATATCTTCGCACTTCGGTTGCCAACAGTTTGGTTTGTGTTACATTCACTACAGTGGCACAGGTGGCCGATGCAGCCCGTAAGCTTGAGATGCTTTAGGAACGAGAGGATTTTGGTGATGATCGACCAATGAAGAGGTATCTTCAATCACCAATTGTAAACCATTCATCTCTTTCAGTATTTTCATTTTCATATCATCCTCTGTTCAACTTTATATTTCAAACAGAAGACTGACGACCGAAAACTTGCGGTCACTCAGTAACAATCATATAAGGGAAACGGTCAGACCAATGACCGTTCTGGTTCAGATAGGCGTGGCGGTAATGATAATTACCGTAACAATGCTAATAACTCGAACAACAGCAGGTCCCTACATTTTCCTTCTTTCATGTTAAACTGTCTTATGTTATGGAATTCTGACACTCCAATGACTCATATTCAGGAACAATAGCAACGACAGGGATCAGGACCGTAGAGGTTCACAGCCTAACCGTTCTACTTCATCTGGTAATCATTTAAACCTTCTTTGTAAGCAAGCTTATGTTCCATGATCATGTCTCATGCATGAAATCCTGAAACAGGCTCTCAGCTAGCTAGGACGCCTGTTGGAGGGTTCACGCATCTTATTTGTCCTACTTGTTCATGCAGACATTCTGGTGTTTGCCGCCGAGGTACTGGCGGTTGTTTCAAGTGTGGCCAGCAAGGCCATCAGTAGAAGGATTGTCGCCAAGGTGAGATAGAAGGCACCTTTAGACATGCTGACTCCAAACCACCTCCTACTTCAGGTTGCGTGTTCACTACTACTAGAGACCAGGCGAACAAGACTTCAGGTACCATTACTGGAATCTCTTTATGAATGGTTTGGCAGCATGCGTTCTGTTTGATACTAGAGCAACTCATTAAGTCATATACACTACTTTTTCTATACGTGTTAAGATTTCCCCTATGTCATTAGAAAATGCCTTAAGCATTTCCACGCTACTTACGGACTCTATATCAGTCACTCAGGTGTACAGAGATCTTCCCCTAGAAATTGATGATAAAATCCGAAGAGTTGACACACTTCCTTTGGACATGTGCGATTTTGATTAGATATTGGGCATGGAATGGTTATCCAAACACTAGGCTACGATTGACAGTCACACTTATCGGGTTATCTTCGGTGATGTTAAATCTCCAGAGTACATACACCATGGCTTTCTGCCAGGGAGGTCTGTACAAATTATTTCATCCATGGAGGCACGTGCATTACTAACACACGGTTGTCAGGGCTTCGTAGCCAACATTCATGACATTACTGCCAAGTCTCCATCGATCTAAGATCAGCCTATTGTGTCAGAATTTCCTGACGTATTTCCTGATGAACTTCCGTGCATACCACCTGTTCGTGAAGTCGAGTTTGGAATTGAGCTCATTCCAGGAGCAAAGCCAATTTCTAAAGCTCCTTACCGCATGGCTCCCATAGAGCTTAAAGAGTTAAAAGATCAGCTGCAGGAACTTATGGAGCGAGGTTTCATCTGTCACGGTGCATCGCCATGAGGTGCACCAGCACTTCTCGTGAAGAAGAAAGACGGCAGCATGCGTTTGTGTATAGACTATCGTGGGCTGAACAAGATCACGACCAGGAATCATTATCCTTTGCCGCGTATTGATGACCTGTTCGATCAACTTCCGGGCGCCAAGTATTTCTCCAAGATCGATCTAAGGTCCGGCTACCATCAGTTACGGGTTAAAGAGCAGGATATCTCTAAGACTGCTTTCCGTACACATTTTGGGCACTATGAGTTCGTATTCATGTCATTCGGACTTACAAATGCTCCAGCAATCTTAATGGATTGGATGAACTGTGTCTTCCATGAGTTTCTGGACAAGTTCGTTATCGTTTTCATTGATGACATCCTGATTTTCTCCAAATCCGAGGAGGAACATGAGGAACACCTTCGTACAGTCTTACATATTCTTTGTCAGAAGCAGTTGTATGCCAAATTCTCCAAGTGTGAGTTCTGGTTAAGCAAGGTGGCATTTTTGGGCAATATTGTATCTGCAGAGGGGATCACCATAGATCCTACAAAGGTTGAAGCCATTGCAAAATGGCCAAGACCTACATCTGCAACAAAGGTCAGAAGTTTTCTGGGTTTAGCTGGCTACTACCGCAGGTTTGTAGAGAACTTTTCACGGTTAGCTGATGAGGAAAGGAGAGAAATTCGTCTGGACTGAGGAACGAGAGAAGAGCTTTGAAGACCTTAAACAGAAGTTAGTGACTGCACCGATTCTTACTCTCCCATCTGGTACATGTGAATTTTAGATATATAGTGATGCTTCAGGAAAGGGTCTAGGATGTGTTCTCATGCAACATGGGAATGTTATTGCATACGCATCATGGTAGCTTAAACCTTATGAAGAAAACTATCCTACTCATGATTTGGAGCTTGCAGCAGTTGTTTTCGCGTTGAAGATCTAGAGGCATTATTTGTATGGTGAATCATGTGACATCTTCAGAGATCACAAGATTCTCAAGTACATCTTCACCCAGAAGGAACTAAACATGAGACAGAGAAGATGGTTAGAGCTACCGAAGGATTACGACACCAACATTCAGTACCATCCTGGTAAGGCGAATGTGGTGGCAGATGCTCTAAGCAGAAGGTCAGGTATGATTGCTGGCATCTGGATTGCTAAGGAGATCATCCGTGACCTGGAGATGACCGATATTGAGTTTTGTGCACGAGGACAACATGGTTACTAGGAAAATACTAAAGTGGAACAAGACTTACATTCTAGGATCAAGGAAGCTCAGAAAGACGATGGTGAGATTTGGGTTATCATTCAGAACCTTGATCAGCAGACGGAGTTTCATGTTGATGATGACGATATCTTATGGCAGGGCACTAGACTAGTTGTTCCTAATGACTTTACACTCAGGGAAGCTGTGCTGACTGGTTAGCTCAAAGCTCTCTATTTACCATAGATCCTGGTTCTACCAAGATGTACCACGACATCAAGCAACATTTCTAGTAGAGTGGTATGAAGCAAGATGTTGCCACCTTCATTTCTAAATGTATGATCTACCAGCAGGTGAAGATCGAACACTAGAGAGCTAGTGGGGTACTGCAACCACTGGATATTCCAGAATAGAAGTGGGACAAAGTCTCCATGGATTTTGTTACTGGTCTTCTGTTGACTCAGAGGAAACACGACGCCATCTGGGTTATTGTTGATAGATTGACTAAATCTGCTCATTTTCTACCAATCTGCAAGGTGCATCCGGTCAGCAAATTGGTAGACAGTTTTCAGAAGGAGATCATCAGACTGCATGGTACTCCATCCGAAATCATCTCTGACAAATATCCCCGTTTCACCTCACGTTTTTGGCAGAGTCTGCAGAAAGCTTGGGGCACCAGACTTCACCTTAGTACTACCTTTCATCCTCAGACCGACGGACAGTCAGAGCGTACCAATCAGACATTGGAGGACATGTTGCGGGCGTGTGCTCTGGAATGGACAGGAAGCTGGGATGATTATATCTATCTAGTGAAGTTTTCCTACAACCACAGTTGGCACGCTAGCATCGAGTGTGTATCGTTTGAGATGTTGTATGGTAGGAAGTTTCGCGCCCCAATCTGCTGGGATCAGGTGGGGGAACGACTGATTGAGGGTCTGGAGATGATTGAGTTAACTAATGAGAAGGTCTATGTCGCCAAGGCGAAGCTTCAGGAAGCTCGTGCTTGCTAAAAGAGCTATGCTGATAAACGTCGTAGATATGTATCTTTTAACGTAGGTGATCATGTTTTCCTCAAAGGGTATCACCTGCATGAGGAGTTAAGCTTTTTGGAATCAGAGGGAAGCTCAGTCCTCGCTTCATCGGACCGTTCGACATCATAGAACGCGTTGGTGAAGTGTCATATCGTTTAGTGTTACCGCCTCAGCTATCACACGTTCACAACGTGTTCCATGTGTCCTTACTCAGAGGATACAACTATCATCCCGTTCATGTTGTTCAGTATCCGCTTGATCATATTCGAGAGGATCTTTCATATGTCGAAGAACCCGAGAGAGTTCTTAAACGACAAGATTGTGTCATGCGGAGGAAGACGATCCCTCTCATCAAAATCCTCCGGAAGGATCATCCTGAGCGGGAAGCCACTTGGGAGACGGAGGACTCAATACGGACTTCTTACCCTCATTTCCAGTTCTGATTCGGGTATGTTTCTTTCAGTTTATGTTTTCTCTAATTTGAGGACGAATTGTTCTTTTAGAGGGGAAGAGTTGTAAAACCCACATTAGAATACCATGAACAACACATGTGAACAGTAAATACATGAAAATACGCTAAAATTTAAAACTTTTCATTTATAATATATTATACGTGTCACGACATTAAATAACATGTATTTATGTATATTATAAATGTGACGTGTTCAAGATATATTAATTCACGACAATTAAAACACGAACATACACGACTATTTAACTTAACTAGAAAAGCTACGGGTTTTCCTCGTGGGCTCCATGTTGGCCGTGACTAAGAGCAAAGAAAACAAAGGAATGGGCCTTTTGGCCCATGACCCATTACCAATCCATGTTTAAGAAAAACACAAGAAGGGTTTTATCATAATTTAGGTTGCAGAAAAAAATCAAGAACCCTTACCTCCTCTCTCTTCTTACCGTCGGCTACCATCAACACCAAGGGGTGTTCGGGACGATTTCGATCTTTGATTTTGTGTGTACGTGTTCGTGATCATAAACCTTTTTCTTCCACGCATTTGGTATAATCAAATCCCTTTTCTTTTTAATTCTTTTTAATCTTTTTATGATTCCATGTAATTAATTTTAAAAAACAAGTCATGAAAACATGTTAGGATTAATTAAAAACCATGATTTGGGATGTTTGGGTGTTTTTTGGTTCGGCCGAGACCCACAACCGAGAGCTTAAAGCTCTCGGCTTGGTTTAATCACCAACACCGAGACCTCATAGTGTCGTCTTGGTCTGGCTGTGGCTCGATCGTGACACAAGGGGACCCTGACGTGTAGTCGGGGTATGGTAGGATTTCGTTTTGGTTTGATTTTGGGCTAACCGAGACCACAATGGGTCTCGGTGTGGCTCGGGTTAACAAGAACAGTGGGAACCGGCCTCAGCCAGGGTGAACCGGGCTCGGCAGCGAATATTAGATTAAGAAAAATGAATCATCCCATTCTTCCTAACATGCTAGGAAGGGCTTATATAGTCGGGTTTACATGGTTCCTTAAGGGAGTATATAGTTAGTGGGTCGGGCTTGAATAAAATGCTTAGTACCTTGAAAGAGGCCTTTTAAGCTAGCCATCAAGCCCGTTATGTCACGACTATTTTAACTAACTATTACAACGTTCCAATAAATGTTTTAATATAAAACTATAACCGAACATTCTTGTTTGACTCAATATTTTGAGGTTAACGAAATGAACAAAAAAGGTTTTGAAACTACGGATTTGAAAGTCCGTTTACAAGATAAAGACATAGCGATAACCGAGTTGAAGAAAGTCGTTGGAAAGATGGGTGGGAAAATTGTGGAACCTAATGTTGTAAAACCTGTTGTTCGAAAACGCAATGCGTACAAAGTTCCAAAGCCATCTATCTTGGGAAAACAGACTCCTTTCTCAAATTATTCTTATGCAAAATCTAGGTTACCTCCTAAGAATGATGTGCAACAGAGTTTTCCAAAACCATCCACTCTAACCTATGTGCCTCAAGTTAGACAACCTAATTTTGCTTAGCCCAATCATGTGAATGCACCTAGCACTTCTAGGAATACTCCTAAGCGTGTGACATTTGCGTCAACAAAGGAATCTGTAGGTTCAAATGACTTAGTTCATACCAACAACCTAGAGGATGCTAAGCAAAAAGGGACGATTTAGAAAGAAAAAGTTGTGTATTCAAAAACTAGTATACTAACTCCTGCTAGAGTTCAACACACTACTAATGGTAGTACACCAAAACCTATGAATCCTTACCATCAACCTAGGAATTTGCCACCATCAATGAGTAGTCGTATCTCGAACACTGGATCTGAACGATCAGAAAAACCTAAGAACACACACACACTTTCATGTAGTCCACATTCATGTATGTCCTAGATGCAAAAAGGACATTCACAAAGAAAATCATGATCATTGCATTCTACAATACCTCTATGAGGTCAAATCTCGTGCCTTTGCACAAAGAAAGAATGAAGAATCCCATAAGACAACAAGGAGATACACACCCACAGGAAAAAAAACAATGATAAAAAATTTGAAAGGCGGATCAATATAGGACATAGTTTCTCCCCAAAGAAGACTTTTGTTGTGCATGAGAAAAATTCTCCTAGATCTAGTCTTTAGTGGAAACCAAAAGGTAAGATTTTCAAGAAAGTTGGTATTGAGTTGATTCCCATAGAAAAGAGTGTTAAAACATACGCCAGCACTAAAGTTGGCGTTCTCCTGTAAAAAAAGGAATTTGTTACTCTTAACACTAGTATTTGTGTAAACTCTTCTTCCTTGAATGAAGTTTTCAGCGTACTCTGAACCCACTTCTTCCATAAAGGGTTCCAATTGTGTACATTCTATGTCAGCTTCTTCTCTTGTACTAAAGTTTATTTTTGATTATTTATGAAAAACTTGAAAATGTAGATACAAAAATAAATAAAATGTGAATATCTATGAAAAACAAATACAAAATTAAAAAATCTTGAAAATACCAAAAAGAATCTTCTCGACATGTCTTTTAGTATCGATAATATTTACATGCCTAGAGATGTTGTTTAATAATGACATGGGTTAGTAAATAAAGCTCGAATGAAAGTTCAAATGTTTTCAAAACATGTCATTTCTATTTTCTTTAGAATGATTTACAATTATCTCATATTGTGACTCGTGCTTCAAGAAAGGAAGGTTTACCACAGATGATAACTTATCCTTAACAACGGGAAACTAAAATTTCTCGGTCATGAGCTATACTAAAAGCATTCCAAGTTTTTAAGCTCATGTAAAAGGACTTATAATTAATTCAGATTGTAACTCGTGCTTCAACTAAAGGAAAGTCTATCTTTAAAGATGACATATCCTTCACAACGGGAAAATAACATTTTCTTGGTCATGAGCTTTCGATAAAAGCATTCCAAGTTTTAAGCTCATGTAACTGACTTATAGTCAAATGTCAGACTGTAACTCACAATTCCAAGAAAGGAAAGTGTATCTTTTTAAGATAACTTATCCTAACAACGGGTAGAACAATCTATCACGTCCTTGAGATATTCACAAAACATTTGAAGTTCTGACCTCAAGAAAATGGCTTGTAATCAATTTCAGATTGCAACTCGGATCTTTTTTCACGGGGGAGTGTACGATTCAGTGCGCTTACCCTCAACAAAAGAAGAGAAATCCTCTTACATTTGAGTGGATTCATCATGACATTCAATGTCTATGAACTCAAGTTTATGCTTTTAAAACACCATGTCATAAAAAGAAATGGTTTTCAAAAAGCATTGAACATAATTTTTTCAAGAATTTTTAAATGATTATTCAAAATCTTTCAAAAATTGCGTGTTCAACAACTCCCATCTTTAAAAAGGTAAAAACATGGATCATATCCTCGTAATGACAATTCAATTTGATCATATTTTAAGGGGGAGCTTTCCAAAATCAAAGTTATGATGTTGTTGGATATATTATGTCAAGATAGTTTTTTATATATCCAACACATTGTGTGTAATTATCATTTGGTAGAATTCACATGAAAAAGCTTTGATGTTTGTGAGCATATTCTTCAGTGATAGTTTTATGTGTTCATGAACATCTAGTATGCGAGTACAATTTTTCAAGAATTTTTCAATGAATATTCAAAATCTTTCAAAAATTGTATACTCGACACTACTAAAAATGTTCTATGTAATTCATGCTAAGTTAAACACATTTTTCTCCCGAAAGATTTTCAAAACTATTTTTGTGATATATTTTAATCAAACTGGTATCTCTAATATTAAACGATTTATATATTAGAGATAGGGGAGAAATGTGAGACCCCCAGAATCTGAGTGGAACAACTAGGCAACGAAGGGGTAACACGTCACGGTACAAGAAACAATGAATTACAGTGACACGAAGCTGACGTAATAAAAACATATACATTACATCATAAAAGAACAGAGTTTTTTAAACATAGGTCCCAGAGTTTTATAAGCGGAAAAATATAATATTTCATCACGATTGTAGGATCATATATTCTTAGGATTGTAGATGTTTTGTGTTTATCTAAAGAGAGGGATGGAGAAGGAAGAACTAGAGAGAGAAAGCTAGAGAGAGAAAGCTAGAGAGAAAGGAGAGAAAGGAAGAAAGAAAGATTTATTAATGAAATATGTGTAATGAATAATGAGCAACCCCTCCTAACATGCTAGGAGGGGCTATATATAGCCCACCCTACATGTGGGCTATATGGACTATATTATTTACATACTGGATCACGAGCCTAATACTTGAATATATCATTGGAGTGACGATCCTTTCTAAATACGTAAAAACGTATTTCCAACAATCTCCCCCTAAGGGAGGTCACTCCAAGTTACAATGTCCTAAATAGTCTATAGCTCGTGATCTATGCTAACAATGATGTGACCGAGACTTTCCTTGGAAAAACGTATTTCCAACAATCTCCCCCTAAGGGAGGTCACACCATTTTACAAAATCTTAAACCTAGCATACTATGCTTGAGTCTTCGATCTTGTTCTTGTGAATATGCTGATGAGATCTTTGACTTTAGTCTTGAGCATGTTTCCTTGCCTTGACCTTGTGCATTCAACACTTGTGATATTTGCCTCCTCGTGACTTCATGTTCCACATACTTACACCTTTATAAATTCTTGAAAGCTTCAGAGTTTGATACAGCAGAAGACTTGACTTTTAGGCTTTCTTGAATTTGTTGAAGTATTAAGTTCAGAAAGAATAAGCATGTGTTTACGACTTCTTCTTGATTATACACCGCAATGCAACCTTCTTGTTACGCTGCATTAGACAGTTAGCAACAAAACATATACACGGATGAAATGGCCTTGAACATTTCATTCTAATTCGGTAGCATTTTACGTCCGGTCGATGAAGACCGTTGGACGATATAAAATATCGTACTTGTGACAGGTAGTTTCAATTAAGAACCTCTTTGACAAGATTTCGCGGGTAAACCCGTTCTCTTTATTCGACCGTCCAAAGCTGACTACGAACATAAGGAGTGAATCATTTGGATAATATTATCCGCATGATTTGAATCCGTCAAATCCGATTCCTGGAACAAGTTTGATTCATTAAAGAATCGCACCATCGTTGCTTTCCAGTTGTCACGAGCTTGATTCATATAGAATCTTGCAAGTTACCTACCAAGTGCTGTTTGAGGTTAACACTAGAAGGATTTCCACTCATCAATGTGAACACTAAAGTATCACTCTGAGTGTTCTGGCAAGATCACTAAGATATTGCGTAGAGGCTTGGAACGTGTTTAAATTCAGTTAAGAATTAGACCACTGTTGCTTTCCAGTTATCACAAGTTTGATTCATAAAGAATCGCACAAGTCACCTACCATGAGATTTTTGATATTCGCTCAAGAAGGATTTCCATCTTCATTGTAAATACTTGCGTATTACTCGGATGTTCAGGCAAGTAATAACCAGGTTTTCACTTAGTTATGAAAGAGTTATCGTCCGATCTTTTCGAATTGATTACCGATTAAAAGTGCGACTCAATTGTTCTTGGTGGAAAGTAAAAATGGTTGGTTTTCTATTATACTAAAAAGTAAATGAGCAAAGTGATAAAAATAAGCTAAAAACAATTAACTAAACGATTTAAAAATAATAAAGTGGGAATTAAACTTAAACAATAAATAAAAACTAAAATTGAAAACTAGATTTATAAAATTAGAAAAAACTGAAAATCATTCATTCGGAAAAATTCCTTCATTCGGAATAAAACATCTCATGTGGAATAATAGCTTCATACGGAATAATGACTGACTCGGAATAAATTTGAAGATCCCTTCGTTCGGAATAATTTCCTTGGTTCAGAAAAAACCTTCACTCGGAATAAATAACTGACTCGGAAAATAGTGCTTGATTCGGAATAAAACCCTTCAATCGGAATAATGAGTTTACTCGGAATAATTGGCTTCGTTCGGAAAAACTTAACTCACTCGGAAAATTTACTTGACTCAGAATAAATGGTTTACTCGGAATAAAATCCTTCATGCGGAAAAACTTGTTCGTTCGGAAAACATTGTTGGTTCGGAATATTGTGTTGACTCGGAATAACTGAAGAAAGCTTTGGTTCGGAATACTCAGCTTGATTCGGAATGCAATGCTTATGCGGAATACTTGTTCATCCGGAATAACTTGCTCGTTCGGAATAAACTGGGCAACAGAATAGCGAAGAACAGGGGAAAAACTAAAGAACGAATTTTAACAAAATTCAACCAAGATAAATCTAAGGATTCAACCAAACTAACAACTAATCATCAACTAATGATAAACATCAAACCAAATCAACAAAAACGCAAAACCCACTTGTTTTTAGAGATCAAAATCAACAAAATAAAAACTTAGAACTTTAGAATCAATAAGAAAAGGAAGAACAAGATTAAAAGGAGACTTGTATTGAAAGATTAAGGTTTAACAAACAAAAGGCAAGATTAAAACTTACAAGATCTTGGATTAAAAAGGAAAAATGAAAATCACCAAACACCTTAAGGGTGTTGGTTAAACAGAAAATGAAAAGAATTGTGAAGGAGGTTTCCTATTTATAGGACATGTGGTTGGTTCGTGAGTGGGCTTTCTCCCTTTCTTTTTGTCTTCTCGTCTTTTCAGTAAAGTTGACGTTTTCGACTTTGATTCTGGATTTGTCGATGAATAAATTCAACTCGTCTTTTAATTTCTTCGTTTAATAGACTTGAGTTCTTCGGCATATGTAAATCTTCCATATTTGGTCCTTTTCTTCGATAAATCTTCAAATAGGCCCATTGACTTCAAATCTTTTGCATCTCTTGGACTATAGACTTCGTCTTTTCGTCTTTTTCTTCGATAAAACCCGTGCTATCCCTTGTTTTCTTCAATATTTATCCGGTTGGCTCTAAAAACACAACAAACACACAAACCACGCATAATTCCAAACAAATGATATTAAATACGCGTTTTGGTCTCGTTTTAGCAAGAAAAAAGTGGTAAAAGGATGGGTGTTTTCACACCTATCAAATCCCCTACACTTAACCATTGCAATGCCCTCATGCAATGCATTAATTTTAAAGCACGGTTTACATTTCTCATCATAAATAACCCACCTTGGCCTTTATTAAATTCTAAACACTAAGGAAACCAAAAGAACAAAACAAGTAAAGAATTCAAAGACTTACATTGGGGTTTTAGGTAGTCATGAATGTTCATCATTCTCAAGTTTCACATTCCCCATACCAAGCTTAAAAATGAAATCATTGTTATTATAAGTTAGCAAACTAACACGAACTCATGTGGCCCAATTATTCACTTAGACTCCCTTATTCCTAGGTGTATATCTTATATTTTATTGTTGTCTTGAATAGTCACGAGGATGCATTGTTTGACTTATTTTGATAGTTATTTAAGTTGAAAACAAAGTGGGACGATTTGAGACCTTTCTCGGACCGATATTTGGCAGCGACTTCATACTTCAAATCTTGAGAGACGTTCATGAAATTATGGTCTTCTCTTGATATTAGGAATTTCTTCACTTGAACTTTTTGAGAGATTCTTCATATTTGGACCACGACTTCTTCATATTTCTCCAATCTTTGTTTTGGATTTTGATATACAACGATCCGCCTCCTTTTAGGACTTGGATCTATTTATCCTCATACCTTGTTAGGGACTTTTTGGATAGACTTCTCCATGATCTTTAGGGGTGTATTTGCTTTTCGTCGTGTGTCTCGATCCTTCATATAGATTTTCGATAAATGACTCTTCACATCACTTTTGGATCTTTAGCAACAAAATGTAGCCCTCATGCCTTGTTAGGGCCTTTTCGGACTCGCCAATCTTCGCATCCCGCTTCAGTAAGTTATGCCTTGGCTATGAACTCTAATTAATACCGAGTAACTTTTAAACGATCTTGGGCTAGAAGCTAGGTAACTTTTCAAATCGTACAACCTTATTTATTGCAGATAAATTTATTAACAGGCGATGGGAGAATAGGCTTATAATTAACTCACATAAATTCACGAAAGAATACCAAACTTATAATTGACTCTATCATCTCTCGTCCTCCACAGTTTAAAATTCTCAAGGAATGAGACTCATGGATGCTTAGCCAATTAAATCAAAGTTTTGGGTTTTCGAGTCATCTATAGGATCTTGCAAATTCTTAGACTTTTTCAAGTTTAGAATTCGCATTTTAAAGTTCCCTTGATAAACGACTCTCTAGGATCAATTATAGGAACTTGCGAAAAGTTCTTGTTCTTAACCCGTGAGAGTTAAGACTTTCGCGTTTTAAAGCTCCCTATATAAAAGTATTTGCCTCAAAATATTGAGTTAAACAAGAATGCTCGGTCATATGTTCATTATGTATCGTATATTAGAACGTTGTAATAGGTAGTATGTTAGTCATGTATTACGGGCTTAACTTTAAGCTAAGGTTCATTCATAAGTAACCAAAGCCCAAAAGTAAAGCCCGGCCCATTATCATATAGCCCATTATGCCACATGTAGGCAAGGCTATATAAACCTCTCCGTGCATGTAAGGAGAGGTTGGTTGGTCATTCATTTTCTCTTAATCTAATATTTCACAAGTTCACACACTTCTCTCTCTTTTCTCTCTCTAGTTTCTCTCTCTAAAATTCATCTCATATCTACCTTTCTTTCCTCATAAATTCGTATTATATCATCATATATTTGGGACAATAATTGGTATCAATCACCATGGGGTAGTTTTTGTGATTCGTTGTTGCTATTATATTGGGTTCGTGTGATTTACACCTTACATCATTCCAAATTCAAGTTTTTTCTTGCGTTTTTCGTGCTCTATATCATCCTCTATTCATCTCTACATCTTTAATACGTGTGGTAAGATTTTGCTTAAATTCGTTTGGTTAGATTCACGAATTCCAAGGTAAAAATCCATTCTTTCTTGTTGCTCTTAAGTCTCGGCTTATTTTTTTGGGGTACGATCTGATTTTGTGATTGCATAAACCCTGGGGGTTTCTACTTGCGATCCATAGTCACGATCTAATACTACGATCTAACTGCGATCACAAGTACGATCCACGTTACCATCTGTGACTACGATAGCTCACTACGATCCACGCTTCGATCAAGGAGTACGATTGCTAAGTACGATCACAGGATACGATCGTTGGATACGATCACCAATACGATCAAGTGAGTACGATCCAAGAGTACGATCACTTGTTATGATCAGACTACGATCTAGGAGTACGATCAGAGTGCGATCAGACTACGATCATAGAGTACGATCAGAGTGCGATTAGAGTGCGATCAGAGTGTGATCAGAGTGCGATCAGAGTGCGATCAGAGTGCGATCTAAGAGTGCGATGGGTGACATTGCGATGGACATCAAGTAAAATCAAATTTTTTCCATAATAGTTTTAGGCTATTTCTAGCTCGATTTCAAAATTTGGTGTTTACAAATTTTTTAGGTCTACCGTTTTGTCGGACTGAGGAATTTATTGTCGGACTGAGAAAAAAAAAATCGCATTTTTCGGAATTTCAACAACAACTCAATCACAATACAACTACTTAAGATCCACAATCAATTCATCACTTAAGAGTATATTGAGATGGATTCTACTGTAGAATATCGTGTGACAAACAATAACATCATGGTGGCGGGTAACAAAGAGAGACCACCAATGCTTGTGGCCGGTCGATATGCTCAATGGCAATCACGTTTTCTTCGTTATCTTGATACAAGACCTAATGGTGATGCATTGAGGCAATGTATTAACAATGGACCATATGTTTTCTCCGATATCACTATTCCTCATACACCAGCCACTGACACTACCACAGAAGTACCCGCAACCACAAGAAAAGAAACTTTATCTGATCTTACACCAGAGAAGCGTGCTTGGTATGACGAAGAAAAAGAAGCGATCTATATGATTCTAAGTGGAATTCGAGATGATATTTATTCCACGGTTGATGCATGTCCTACGGCACAAGAAATGAGGACGGCTATTGAACGCTTGCAACAAGGAGAATCACTCAACAAGCAAGATGTTAAAACAAACTTGTTTTTGAACTTTGGTAAGCTTACTACATTGGATGGAGAATCAATTGAGTCTTATTATTCACGATTATACAAGATGATGAACGATATGACAAGAAACAACTTGGAGGTCTCCACCATGCAAGTCAATGTGCAATTTCTTCAGCAACTTCAACAAGAGTGGACACGTTTTGTTACTTTGGTGAAACAGCAGAAGCAGTTAGACAAGGTAAACTATCACACCCTCTTTGATATCTTGAAACAATTTCAGCATGAGGCAAATGAAATTCGAGCTGAACGAGTTGCAAAGACGGCTAATCCACTTGCTCTAGTGTCTACCACTCAAGATCATCGATCTCGTACTTCAAAGTCATACTCCATTCAATCATCCTCACCACGATATTCCACATCATCCAAGTCTTCATCCTCTACAAGATCACGCGACAAAGAACCAAGAGCACCATCACCACCATCTGAGTCATCATCTGAAGAGGATAGTGATGAAGATCAAGCTCAGAAGAATCAGGAAATGAAACAACAAATTGCTTTCATTATGAAGACCTACAAGAAAATCATCAATCCCACCAACAACAATCTTCGAACATCATCCAACACAAAGAACCAATATGTTGAGAACCCTTCAAGGTATGACACACGTCGACGTGGTGAAAGTCCTTCTAGGTATGATCGACATAATCCAACACATGTTGAGGGTTCTACAAGGTATGATCGACAAACTGCCAAGTATGATACTCAGAGGATTGCTGCTGCTACTGGGAATAGGGAAACTGTTGGAACGCAAGTGGTTCAACAAAGTGGGATTCAGTGTTATAATTGCCAAGGTTATGGGCATATGGCAAAGGAATGCAGAAAGCCGAAACGGGTTAGGGACTCTAGCTATCATAAAGAGAAGATGTTGTTATGCAAGAAGATGGAAGCAGGGGTCAAATTGTCGGCTGAGGAAGGAGCAATGCTTGATGATACTGATGATGAAGCCTCCGACCAAGAATTAGAAGCACATTACTCGTACATGGCAAAGGTTGACGAAGTTCTCAACGTCACTGGAGATGACAATGGACCTATCTTTGACACTGAGCCACTCGATAAGGTACACACCACTGATGAATATAATGTGTTTGGTGATACTCATGAGCATAGTGAGCTACCCAATGCCATTCATGACACATGTATGACGGAAAAGGTTGATAGCAATACCACACCCGATTCATCAGACATGTGCAATTATGAGTTTGAGGATGATCAACATGCAAATAAGTATGATGATGAGGAGCGTGTCGCGCTTGCTAATTTAATTGCCAGTTTACAAAAAGATGTCAATGAAACTAGAAAAAGTCAAAAGCAATTAAAGAAGGCAAACGCAGCGCTCACTCAAAATTTTGAAGAATGCAAAGCCGCACTAATTACATCTAGTGAGACCATTGAACACTATAAAGATGAGCTTCTTCAGAAAACCAAAGAACTTGAGGGGTACAAGGGTAGTGCGTTAAAAAGTCAAAAGGACGATCTTGAAAAGAAATACAACGAAACTCTTGAGTTATTAACCAAAGAGAAACGTCAATTTAATATTTTGTTAATGGATGAACGTCAAAAAACGAACCTTGCTACCACCAAAGTTAACGAACTTGAACAACGGCTTTCGATGGATAACACCGAGTCTGCTAAAATTATTGATGTTAAGAAACAAGAGGTTGAAACGTTGAAACAAGATTTCAAAAGTCGACATGAAAAAGATACTGAAAATGTAACAGAACTAGAAAAACAAGTCGAATTTTTGAAGAAAGTTGTTTATAAAACGCATGACTCTATTCAAACTGTAAGAATGTTAGCACCTCCGTCCATGTTTAAGGGTCAAGCTAGCTTTGCAAGTCCTGATTATCTTGCCCAAGCTCAAGCTGCGAACCCGCACATTTATATGGATGAGTCTGAATGGACCGATCCTGAATATCCTCTTGGTTATGATGAGACATCCCTTTGGGTAGATGAGAGTAGATCACAGGTCAATAAAGAGTTTGTGAAACCATACAATTATGCTTATGAGAATAGTCTATATAGTCTTTTCAATACACAAAAACAAAAGTCTCGTGAGGAATTGTTTTTAGAATGCAAACAAAAAAGAATTCAATGGAAGAAAGCTTTTGCTACTAAGAAAACAAACGTTTCTAAGTTCATCAACTACTTGCCTCTTGATGCTTCTAAAAGCAAGAGTAGGCAGACATTTGGGTTTCTACAACATTACATTGATAATATTAAATCCATTGTTGACAATGAATGGAAACAACGAGAAAATGACGAGTGGAAAAAACCAATTACTCAAGATATAATTGTGCTTATCAAACAAATCTTAATACCGAACAGGACCACATTAAAAGAAAATATGCTTGAATTTGAAAGATTAATTCGGTCTGAAATGTTTGATGATTTAAAATATGTTGAGTCTATTGAGAAAGAAATTGACGATCTTCAAATGGACAAGTCCGTTTTTTCTGATGAATATGATTTACTCTTAGAAGAATGTCTCTCCAAAGATATTTTGTGTGTAACTCTTAAATCTTGTGCTGATATCGATGAATATTCTGATGTTGCATGCAAATATCTTGATAAGATCAAAGAATGTGAACGTCTTGAAATTGAGCTTTCGAAACATAAAGAAAATGTTGATAAAAAGGCTTTTGAGTTACTTCAACACAAAACTGATTTCCTTCAAAAACATTGTCATTCTCTTGAACTTGCTTTGCAAAAAGACGTTGGTAGTTTTCCACATGATAATAAATTGCAAGAAAAACTTCCCAAACGTTTCAAGAAATGAATGAACAGAATTTGGAAATTAAAGGGTTCAAAGCTCAGTTACAAGATAGGGAAAGAGCGATAGCAGAGTTGCAGAAACTCGTTGCTAAGATGAGTGGGAAAGTTGTGGAACCTAAAGTTGTGAAACCTGTTGTTCGACAACCCAATGCCTACAAGGATCCAAAGCCGTCTATCTTAGGAAAACCGACTCCGCTCTCCAATTCTTCTCATATGAAATCTAGGTTACCCCCTAAGACTGATGTGCAACCAAGTGTTCCAAAACCATCCATAGCACCCTATGTTCCTCCATTTAGAAAGCACACTGTTGCTACACCCAACCATGTGAATGCACCTGGCACTTCTAGGACTCCTCCAAAACGTGTGACATTCACGTTCACAAAGGAATCTGTAGGTTCAAATGACCTCGTCCATACCCACAACCTAGAGGATGCGAAACAAAAAGGGAAGATTCAGAAAGACAAACCCATGTATTCAAAACCTAGTTCACCAAATCCCGCTAGAGTTCAACACACTCCAAATGGTAGTCAACCAAAACCTAGGATCACTCACCAACAATCTAGGAATTGGAAACCATCCATGAATAGTCGTGTTTCGAACACTACGCCTGAACGATTTACAAAACCAAGGAATACAAGTACTTTCGTGAATCCCAAATTCCCCGTATGCCCCACCTGCAAAAAGGGCATTCACAATGGAAATCATGACCATTGCATTTTGCAATACCTCTATGAGGTCAAATCTCGTTCCTTTGAACGGAGATCGAATACAGAATCCCATAAGACAACAAGGAGATACAAAACCGTCGCTAAGAAAAGCAACCACACCAAATCTGAAACGTGGATTCAAAAAGGACATAGTTTCTCTCCAAAGAAGTCTTCCGTTGTGCAAGAGAAAACTACTCCTAAATCTAGTCTTTAGTGGAAACCAACGGGTCGGATCTTCACGGCAGTTGGTCTTAAGTGGATTCCAATAGAAAATAGTGATTAAACCTGCACCAGCACTTATGCTACTGTTCTACACAATGAAAAGGAATTTGTTACTCCTAATTCTAGTATTTGTGTAAACTCTTCTTCTGTCATTGCAGGTACAACAGCGGATTCTGAACCCACTTCTTCTTCAAAGGGTTCTAATTCTGTACATTCGATATCACCTTCTTCTGTTGTACAAAAATCTATTTTGGATTATTTTCAAAAAACTTGAGAAAACACAAAAATATAATAAAACGTAAATATCCATAGAAAAACAAAATAAAAAATGGAAAAACTTTCAAAATACCAAAAAAAATATTCTTCTCGACATGTCTTTCAGTATCGATAATATGGACGTACCTAGAAATGTCGCTCAATAACGACACGGGTGTGTACATAAAGCTCGAATGAAATTTGTAAATATTTTTCAAAACATGTCATTTCTTTTAATAAAGGAAATTGTCTATTTTGGACAATATTTCCAAACAACGGGTAGAGCAATCTATCACGGGTTGAGCTTGTCACAAAACATTCCATGTTTTAAGCTCAACACAATGGCTTGTAATCACTTTCAGATTCCAACCCGGATCAATATTCAAGGGGGACTGTACGATTTAGTGCCCTTACCCTCAGCAAAAGAAGAGAAATCTTCTTACACTTAAGTGGATTCATCAAGACATTCAAAGTCTATGAACTCAAGTTTATGCTTTAGAAAAACCTCTTCGACAAAAAGAAATAGGATTTTTCAAAAAGCGTTGAACATAATTTTTTCAAGAATTTTTCAATGATTATTCAAAATCTTTCAAAAATTGTGTGTTCAACAACTCCCATCCTCAAAAAGAGAAATGTGGATCACATCCTCACAATGACAATTCAATTGAATCAATTTTTTAGGGGGAGCATTTTAACTTCATCCAAAAGATTAACACATCTTTCTCCCGGAGATTTTCATGACTATTTTTCAAAATATATTTTAATCAAATTTGGTATCTCTAATATCAAAAGATTTTATATATTAGAGATAGGTGGAGAAAATGTGATTAAAATGTGATCTTATATAAGACTCAAGCACTTTAACTCTTACCTACATGTGTGAAAAACTTTCGATTAACGATGCACATGTGAAGGGGGAGCATTTCTGAAACGACAAAACTAGCAAGGTGTTAAATGTTTTTCAAACACTTTGTTAGAATTTAAAGTGGTTTTCATGGTTACGATCAAATGCCCACAACATCTTTAATTCACGACGTTATTGGTGTCAAAAGGGTGGTTAGGTTTATGTCCTATGATCCAACCAGAACCGGAGGGATCTTCCCAGGGACAATCCAATAGATTATTAGAAGTCCTTAGGAAAGATGGAGTATAATGTGAACGTAGTTCAATGCCGACTAAGTACTGATGCTAGCACTGGAACAATCACAACAAGGTGCTAGTAATGATGTCTTGGTAAGCATTGAAGGGGTTGAAGAATGAAAAAGAAATGTAAGGATAAAGGGTGTAAACAAAGAAGCCCTCCATACAACTTAGGTAGAAACCGGGTTAACACATCATGAAGACAAACTCATCATGGACCCAGTGATGTGAAGCACAACCTTTTCCTAGCTACTCAGGCTTCTCTCAAAAGAAGTTTGTTTTATTGTCACGGAGATCAACACGACTTCTATTGACTTTCTCACTCTAAGATAGTTGATATTGAATAGGTGGCATCTGCTCCAGCCTCCGATCACTAAAAGTGCACAAATCGAGTCTAGAGCCAAGAGATCAATCAAATCTCGTTAGGACACACGAATGAAGATCTAGAGAGTCCTACGCTATATCTTTACGATATTGCTAGAACACTCAGAGTGATACTACTTAGTATTCACAATGATGAGTGGAAATCCTTCCAGTGTTAACATCAAACAACACTGTGGTAGGTCATATGCAAGATTCTTTAAGAATTAAACATATGTAAAACTGAAAAGCAACAGTTGTTTGATTCTGAATTGATTCAAACTCGTTTCAGGTTTCTACGCAATATCTTTATGGTCTTGCCAGAACATTCAGAGTGATATTCATTAATATTCACGGTGACGAATGGAAATCCTTCTAGCGTCAACATCAAACAGCGCTACGGTAGGTGACTTGTGAGATTCTTATGAATTAAACTTGTGTCAACTGGAAAGCAACAATGGTAAGATTCTTTATGAATCACACTTGTTCCAGGAATTTGAATTGACGATTTTAAATCAAGCGGATATTTATCCAATTGATTCACTCTTTATGTTCGCAGTTTGGCTTTGAGACGGTCGAGTAAAGAGAACGGCTAGTACAGCCGCGAAACCCTGTCAAGGAGATTCTTAATTGAATCTACCTGATCACAGGTACGATATTTAATATCGTATAACGGTCTTCACCGACCGGAGGTAAAACGCTACCGATTTACGATGAATGTCAAAGCCATTCAGTTCATGTCTATGTTTTGTCTCGAGAAGGTGGCGTCACAGTGTACTCAGCAAAGTCAAAGATTCAAAACCACATACTCATGCCTAAAGACATATTCGACAGTTAATAGTGTGAGCATGTGGATGAAGACACAAGATCGCAAGATGGCAAAGACAAGTCAAGGATGATTTGAAGATCTCAAACTTAAAGACAAAGTCGAAAGACAACGACAAAGGCTCAAAGATCACAACATGAAGGAACAAGACTACAATTACACGTTCAAGACTCATTTATGGCGAGATTAGTAATCTCTACAAATTTCCTAAATGACAAAGGGTAATGACATCACATTGAGGGAGATTGTTAGCCTTAAAATATTGAGTTAAACAAGAATTCTCGGTCATATGTTCATTATGTATCGTATATTAGAACGTTGTAATAGGTAGTATGTTATTCGTGTATACGGGCTTAACTTTAAGCTAAGCCCAAAAGTAAAGCCCGACCCATTATCATATAGCCTATTATGCCACATGTAGGCAAGGCTATATAAACCTCTCCTTGCATGTAAGGAGAGGTTGGTTGGTCATTCATTTTCTCTTAATCTAATATTTCACAAGTTCACACACTTCTCTCTCTTTTCTCTCTCTAGTTTCTCTCTTTAAAATTTATCTCATATCTACCTTTCTTTCCTCATAAATTCGTATTATATCATCATATATTTGGGACAATAAAAAGCCTAGCAAAACTTGACTTAAACACGTTAAGGATACTAGCTAGAGTAAACTAAGATAAGTAAACTCGGGTTGAGTCAAAATATTCACGACTTTGAAAAATTTAAAACCACTTTATTGAACTTTATTTTAGTAAGGAAAGAAAATAACCGTAACAAAGGAAAATACAACTATACAACTAGGCCAAAATAGATTAAAAATTTTGAAAAATGCCAAAAAATCAAATTTTCCGGTTAAAATGAGGACAAATTCATGGAAAAGACCACTTACTTCGATAGAACTACCCCCTACACTTGATATAAACATTTTCCTTAATGTTTAAGCATGTGGGAAAAGTCTCCCCTACACTTATGACATTGTGCACGTTGGTTAAATCAAGCTAAGGAAGAGACAACTAAAGTGATCAATTTCAAATGTAGGTATGAAGAAAATTAAATCACGATAGTTGAGAGATAGAACCAGATTACGGATAACACGGGAGCACGGTTCTTCAAAGATTCCAAAAGTGCACTTATCCCTGTAATCACATCACCATACAAACACAAGCAACCTATATAGGTCCCCCTACACTTAGGAGGTAAAATGGAAAGAAATAGATCACGGGTTGCCTCCCGAGAAGTGCTTGTTTTTGTTCACCGAGTCACGAGCCTGACTCGACCCAAAACTAGTTCATTTTTTCTGTTTTTCTTTCTTTTTGTTTCGTAGGAAAACCAACACCATTAAGGTGTTTGGTGATTTTCATTTTTCCTTTTGAATCCAAGATCTTGTAAGTTTTAATCTGTCCTTTTGTTTGTTAAACCTTAATCTTTCAATACAAGTCTCCTTTTAATCTTGTTCTTCCTTTTCTTATTAATTCTAAAGTTCTAAGTTTTTATTTTGTTGATTTTGATCTTTAAAAACAAGTGGGTTTTGTGTTTTTGTTGATTTGGTTTGATGTTTATCATTAGTTAATGATTAGTGGTTAGTTTGGTTTAATCTTTGGTTAAAACTTGGTTGATTTTGGTTAAAATTCGTTCTTTAGTTTTTCCCCTTGTTCTTCGCACTATTCTGTTACCCATAATTATTCCGAATCAAGCTTTCGATTTAGTTATTCTGGGTCAACATAACATTCCGAACCAGCAAGTTATTCTGGATGAACAAGTATTCCGCATAAGCATTACATTCCGAATGAACTTTTTTTTCCGCATGAGCAAAATATTCCGAGTAAGCAAAATATTCTGAGTGAGTGTTTATTCCGAATCAAATTCTTTTTTCGAATCAAGCAGATATTCCGAATCAAGTAGATATTCCGCATAAGCAGTTTTTCCGAATGAGTGTTACATTCCGCATAAGCCATTTTTCTGAGTGAAGCATTTTTTCCCGATGAAAAATTATTCCGCATGAGTTTATATTTTGCATGAACAGCTTTTCCGAGTCAACCATTATTCTGAATCAACAACACTATTCCGAACGAGCTATTTTATTCCGAATAAAGGAATTTTCCGAATGAATGATTTTCAATTTTTCTTATTTTCTGAGTTAAGTTTTTAAATTACTTTTCCATTTATTGCTTACGTTTAATTCCAGCTTTATTGTTTTTAAATTGTTTTTAAAATTGTCTTTAAATTGTTTTCAAATTGTTTAGTTCTCTTTATTACTCCGCGCACTTACCTTTTTAGTAGAATAGATACCGAACCCTTTTTACTTTCCACCAAGAACAATTGAGTCGCACTTTCAACCAATAATCAATTCTAAAAGACTTGGGACGAATTTGTTTATACTTGGCTAAAAACCTTGTATTAAATGGTGCCAAGATAGCCATCATACACCTTTGGAAAGTCCCAGGAGCATTGCATAAGCCGAAAGGCATTCTTTTGTAGGCAAATGTTCCATAAGGACAAGTGAATGTGGTTTTCTCTTGGTCTTTGGGATCGATGGGAATTTGAAAATACCCGGAGAAACCGTCTAAAAAGCAGTAATAGTCATTACCCGCTAGACGTTCATGCATTTGGTCCATGATTGAGTTTGCGATAGTCTATACAAACTCTCCACCCTGTAACGAGACGAGTAGGAATCAACTCGTTGTTTTCATTGGGCACAACGGTGATTCCGCCTTTATTAGGCACACAATGGACGGGACTAACCCATGGTGAATCCGAGATAGGGTAGATCATTCCCGCATCAAGAAGTTTGATAACCTCTTTTTTGATAACGTCATGGATCTTAGGATTCACCCTTCTTTGGCTTTGAATAGTGGGTTTAAAGTCGTCCTCCATGAGAATTTTATGTGTGCAAAAGTGAGGATCAATTCCACGAATATCGGAGATTTTCCAAGCAATCGCTTTCTTGTGATTCTTCAGAACGGTGATAAGTCGAGATTTTTCTTTCTCTTTCAAGTCCTTAGCAATTATGATGGGTGACTTCTTGTTGTCTTCAAGGAAAACGTACTCGAGATGAGACGGTAGGTCCTTAAGCTCTAAATTCGGAGGATTTTCGATGGAAGGCGTAGTCAAATTCGGTTCATCGATAGAGATATCCTTAGGAGATGTTGGAAAGATATGGTCCTTATTGAGAAGTTTCTCAATGGTACGAATGTCTTCATCCCAATTGGAGGGAGAATCGTCATATTGCAAGTCCACATCTCCCAAAGTTGCTTCAAATTCTTTCAAGATGAAATCACTTTCACCAAATGGAGTTAGTGATGGAGCAATAGAGGCAACTCTCTCAACAGTGGGTAGAGAAGAAGAACCACTTTTACAAGCGTCTTTGAAATGTTCTTCACAAGCCTCATCAAGAACGTCAATGAAATTAACACTCTCGTTTTCAGAAGGCTGCTTAGAAAGTTTACCCATGTTGAAGACGATTTTATCGTCACCAACTCTCATGATTAATTCGCCCGCGGCTACATCGATGAGAGTGCGACCGGTCCTCAAGAATGGACGTCCAACGATTAATGGAACACGGGGGTCCTTCTCGTAGTCAACGACAACAAAATCCGCCGGAAAGGTGAATTTGTCGACACCAACGAAGACGTCTTCGGCTATCCCCACTGGATAAGCAACTGTACGGTTAGCTAATTACAAAGTCATTCGTGTGGGGACTAGCTCGGGTAGAGACAATTGTTTCCAAACGCTTAAAGGCATTAAGTTTATACTAGCACCTAGATCGGCTAGGGCCATACAATTCTCTACCCCAGGGAAGTTGCAAGGAATCAAGAAACGACCCAAATCACCAAGTTTGGTTGGTAATTTCCTTAAGAGCACTGCAGAGCAATTCTCATTAAGTTGGGTCTGAGCAATATCGAGAAGTTTCTCCTTATCACTGAGAAGATCTGTAAACATTTTAGCATATTTAGGCATGTGAGCGAGAGCCTCAGCAAAGGAGATATTGAAATTCAGTTGTTTAAACATTTTAAAAAAGTTCGAAACCTGAATATCATCCTTGTTCTTCAATTTCTCTTTCCTCAACCTTTAAGGATAAGGTATATTGGGTTGAGATGAAGGCTTTGGGATAGAATTCTCACTCACATCCTTGGGTGGTGGAGGGGTGGAAGTAGAAGGGGTGGAATTAGAGAAGTAGAAGTTGAAGGAATAGAAGATGGAGGATTTGGAGAAGGAGACTCGTTTTCCTTTGTCACAATCACCGGTGTAGGTGTAGGAAGCTCGGGTTCCTTTAAACCTTTTCCACTGCGAGTGGTGATTGCTTTCATCTCCCCTCTAGGGTTAGCAACGGTGTTACTCGGAAGAGAACCCGAACCAGAGGCTTGATTACTTGGGAAAAAACTAGCCATCATGTTCCTCAAGTCATCTGTTTGACTTGCCAAAGTGTTTCGCATATCGGTTCGAAGATCGTTTCCTTGTTTCACCATATCTGCTTTCAAGTTGAGCATTTCCTGCTGAAGATTTTGCACTAT
Organism: Glebionis coronaria; assembly: GCA_025667525.1. Taxonomy (NCBI): domain Eukaryota; kingdom Viridiplantae; phylum Streptophyta; class Magnoliopsida; order Asterales; family Asteraceae; genus Glebionis; species Glebionis coronaria. Next base: position 370,506,348 of record CM046880.1, on the reverse strand, counting down.
CGCATCATTAGTCCTCATGTAAGTTTCAACCTCTTGGTGTAATGCAGTGAGTTGGTTGGGAGGAGGAGCATGGTAGGCGGGTGGTTGATAAGCAGGTTGTTGGTAAACTTGGTTGTTTCTTTGAGGTGGATATGAGGTTCTTTGGTTTTGATATTGATTTGGAGCACGAGGTTGGTTTTGATTGTTGCGATTGAGGTTGTTTGGGTTTTGTGGGGGAAAACCGGGAGGTGAAAGAAAGTTGTTTGAGCGTTATCTGAGCAAGTTGCGGTCACCTTGAGGACGTGCTTGATAGCTTCCTGTAGCAAAGTTACCGTTGGCGGCATACACATTTCCGGATTGTCATGAGTCGAAGGACAATCGGTGTATGAGTGAGATCCCCTGCATATTTCACATGATTGAGTCATAGCATTAACTTGGGCATTGATAGCTTTGGTGATGTTGGCGGCTTGGAGAGCAAGTGATTCAACAAGCGAAGTAAGCTTATCAATTCTCTTATCGCTCTCATTAGTGCTAGCACTAGCCACATTGGTCCGAACACTCTTGGTTTGCACTCTAAACTTGTTCTCAATAATATTCCAAGCGGCATTAGCAGACTTAACCAAAATGTTACCCCCCGAGGCACTATTTAGTGAATCTTGGTCATTCATGCTTAAACCATTGTAAAAAGTATTGATTTGATGTACTTTTGTTAAACCATGTTGTGGACACTTTCTTAAAAGTTCCTTAAAATGGTCCCAAGATTCACTAAATGTCTCACCGTACTTTTGTTCAAAAGTAATGATTTCATTCCGCAAAGCGGTAGTACGTGAGGGTGGGAAAAAGTAGTTGATGAATTTGGTCTCTAAATCCGTCCACGTAAGAATACTTTATGGCGGTTCCTTATCAAGCCAATGCCGGGCTTGTCCCTCTAAGGAGAAAGGAAAAAGTTGCAAGAGAATTACCTCTTGTGAAACCCCTTTATACTTAACCGTATTAGTGAGTTGAAGAAACCTTTTAATATGGTCATGAGGATCATCAATTGAACGCCCCAAGAAGGGTTGAGCAGAGACCATTTGAATGAAGCCGGATTTAAGCTCGAAGTTATTGGCTCCAATCTCGGGTATGACAATAGCATCAGTGTTGCCTTCTACGTGCGATTGCAAAAGCTCGATCATTGGTTGATTGTCCATGGTGACAATAGGTGGAGTAATGACTTCGGCTTGAGCTACTTTCTTCTTATGAGCACGAGTACGCATACACACCTACAAAAGGAACAACAAAATAGACAAGAAATATTTTTGGTTTTTTATGTTTTTCTATTTTTTTGTATTTTTGAAAATTTTTAAAGCAAAGAAAATAACGTTAAAAAATGAACGGATCCCAAAATCCAACGCGTCTCTCACAAAAAACCGTTAATCTTAACAAAAAGAGCCGGCAGCAGCGCCATTTAATAACTAGGTTTTCACTTAGTTATGAAAGAGTTATCGTCCGATCTTTTTGAATTGATTACCGATTAAAAGTGCGACTCAATTGTTCTTGGTGGAAAGTAAAAAGGGTTGGTTTTCTATTCTACTAAAAATTAAATGAGCAAAGTGGTAAAAATAAGCTAAAAACAATTAACTAAACGATTTAAAAATAATAAAGTGGGAATTAAACTTAAACAATAAATAAAAACTAAAATTGAAAACTAGATTTATAAAATTAGAAAAAACTGAAAATCATTCATTCGGAAAAATTCCTTCATTCGGAATAAAACATCTCATGCGGAATAATAGCTTCATACGGAATAATGACTGACTCGGAATAAATTTGAAGATCCCTTCGTTCGGAATAATTTCCTTGGTTCGGAAAAAACCTTCACTCGGAATAAATAACTGACTCGGAAAATAGTGCTTGATTCGGAATAAAACCCTTCAATCGGAATAATGACTTTACTCGGAATAATTGGCTTCGTTCGGAAAAACTTAACTCACTCGGAAAATTTACTTGACTCGGAATAAATGGTTTACTCGGAATAAAATCCTTCATGCGGAAAAACTTGTTCGTTCGGAAAACATTGTTGGTTCGGAATATTGTGTTGACTCGGAATAACTGAAGAAAACTTTGGTTCGGAATACTCAGCTTGATTCGGAATGTAATGCTTATGCGGAATACTTGTTCATCCGGAATAACTTGCTCGTTTGGAATAAACTGGGCAACAGAATAGCGAAGAACAGGGGAAAGACTAAAGAACGAATTTTAACAAAATGCAACCAAGATAAATCTAAGGATTCAACCAAACTAACCACTAATCATCCACTAATGATAAACATCAAACCAAATCAACAAAAACGCAAAACCCACTTGTTTTTAGAGATGAAAATCAACAAATTAAAAACTTAGAACTTTAGAATCAATAAGAAAAGGAAGAACAAGATTAAAAGGAGACTTGTATTGAAAGATTAAGGTTTAACAAACAAAAGGAAATATTAAAACTTACAAGATCTTGGATTAAAAAGGAAAAATGAAAATCACCAAACACATTAAGGGTGTTGGTTACCCTACGAAACAAAAGGAAAGAAGAAACAGAAAATGAAAAGCTAGCTCCAAATTATGAAGGAGGTTTCCTATTTATAGGACATGTGGTTGGTTGGTGAGTGGGCTTTCTCCCTTTCTTTTTGTCTTCTCGTCTTTTCAGTAAAGTTGACGTTTTCGACTTCGATTCGGGATTTGTCGATCAATAAATTCAACTCGTCTTTTAATTTTTCGTTTAATAGACTTGAGTTCTTCGAAATATGTAAATCTTCTATCTTTGGTCCTTTTCTTCGATAAATCTTCAAATAGGCCCATTGACTTCAAATCTTTTGCATCTCTTGGACTATAGACTTCGTCTTTTCGTCTTTTTCTTCGATAAAACCCGTGCAATCCCTTGTTTTCTTCAATATTTATCCGGTTGGCTCTGAAAACACAACAAACACACATACCATGCATAATTCCAAACAAATGATATTAAATACGCGTTTTGGTCTCGTTTTAGAAATAAATAAGTGGTAAAAGGATGGGTGTTTTCACACCTATCAGCAAGATCATGAAGATTTTGCGTAGGACTCTTAAGATCTTTCTTACTTTTCACAGTGTGTGATGTTGGAAATTCACTTTATGTGATGACATTTAAGAATTCCTATTAGTTATCATAGTCACACACGCTTAGACTAGACTAGGTACAATGTATAGTTAAGTGTTTGGTGTGTGGCTATATATACCCCTCCTAGACTTCCAAGGAGGGGTGTTGCTTGTGTTCATTTCTTGTTTAATACATCTTTTCTTTATTTCACACACAACCTCTCTTCTCTCTCAACTCAACAATGGCTTCCACCTTCAACCACCCACCAAGACCACCGAATTAGATAAAAGCAAATCCACAATTGGCATCAGAGCCTGGGTTCCATCCTTGGATCGTGTTCTTGTTTTTGATTCGGTGGTCTAAAAAATTTTTTTGTGTCTCGTTCTATCATTTTTTGGTCTGATTTGTTATATGGTTGTCACGTTTTTGTCATAGTTGTTATTTTGTCATAATCTGTTGGTCTCAAAATGGTTGTCCAAATCCGTGTCAAAGTTCCTCGTATCAAATTACTGTTGTCCAAATCTGGGTCAATGTGCCTCGTCATACTAGTTTTGTCCATTTTTTTACCCGTTTATTTGTCTTTGTCCCTGTATACATCTGTTTCTATTTATGGGGATAAGGACAAAAAGGTTGGTCCATATCCAATTTTTTCGGGGATACAAAAGTACTGGTCTAAAACCTATTGCGATGGCTATTAAGATGGATATTATGATGAGAGTTTCAGATGTACACATTGCGATGGCTTCTTCTTTTTCGGATTTATTCCGATGGGTTTTTTTTACACATTCCGATGGGTAGGGCTATATCTATTGCGATGGGGCTCATTCCGATGGGTCTCATTGCGATGGGTGGCTTGATCCATCGCAATGGTAGTTAAGTCGTCATGCTGCCAAATATTTTCCGATGACATTGTGATGGATAGTGGTTTATTGTGATGGGTACATTTTTATTGCGATGGTGAGTGTGGAGTTGACACATTGCGCTGGAAGTTAAACATTGCGATGGAAGAAAAAACATTGCGATGGACTGAAAAATATATATTGCAATGGTGAACCATTAATGTCAATACAGTGAGTCTATATCAGTAAATTTAATATATCAGATTTAGACTCAAGTTAACCCTACAATCACAAAAAAAAAATTTCTTTCACAAACCAGTAACATTAACCGACTCTTGACACTCAAACCTTAACTGTGACCTAATCTGAAAAACAATTTTCAACTCTCCATCCTTTTATCTCCTCAACACCACTAATATCTAATCCTAATCCCATCGTCCCCTAAACCCACCACCTAGACTCGATGTAACAGACTGTACACACTAAGTTAAATGAGACTTCAGATTAGTTAATACGTTTTTCCAATCATTAAAAGGTTTTTAGCGTATTAACTTCATCTCATCATAGATCTCGAAAACGTCTCTTACCCCTGCTTAATTCATGTTAAATCACAATTCAATCTCATGCTCATAGCAAACCTATCCGTAACATCTTCAATCTTGTGGCCTTCCTTATACTCTGAATATCTCCATATAGACTGTTACAAGATTGTGGTTTAATCAGATGTATTGGGTTTGTGAGTTGTGCATCATATTTATGATTCATGATCTATGAAATTGATTGAGGTGATTTGAGGTTATCATTTTCGTCAGTTGAGGATTTTTTTAGGGGATGGATGATGATGATGCCAGATTGGATTGAGATTGGTTTGATGATGATGATGGTTTTTAGTAGTATCGTCAGTTTAGATAAAATAGGGGGCGGAGTAATTGATGGATTGAGATTAGGTTTAGTACTGTGAGAGTAATTAGGGGGTTTATATATATCCCATATCTTGCCTCTCTATTGGACCGTGATTTTTGTGGTTACCTTTGGTTCCATGTGGCCACTAGTAAATAAAGGGGCGGATTTAACAATGTGTTTCGGTATTGACTGAGATTGATTAGGGTTGGGTATGTTTGGACTGGATTGCTGATGGTCCACGCTAGGATTGGATGAATTATTTGGATTTGGGTCGGATGAATTATTCACGTATGGGCCGAATGTGTTACTTAACAAATTTGTTGCACAAAATGATGGCTGGTGGAATTTTACAAAGTAATTTTACTAGCAATGTAATTTTACTACAAACTTTTAGCCATCGATCGTAAACGTGACATAGTGACGAGACACAGTGACAAAAAGACAAGACAAAGTGAGAAAGTTTATTTTGACGAGATCAAGAAAAAAGAGGCTATATTTTTAGTGGCTACGAATTTATTTTTTTTGGATCGGGTATTAATTATGTGAAGTTGAAGACGGATTTTTCGAAGGCGTGTATTTATTTTATCTTTGAGAGATAACTTGCTCGTGCTTAATCTTAGAATGAAGACTTGTTTATCTAGTTTCTGGGTTCGGGGTGGTTGGTTGATGACTCGGATAACTATCACTTAAAGGGGTTACATTGTTCTACTCAGTGTCACGCGCTTAGTCGACGTGGATAATTTCAAGAGGTGTTGTGCTTATAGACTTCTTCAGTGATGCATTGGGTACTTAGAGATTTCTCCACCGTTCCTCATTCAACATTAGTACAAGCTTAAGTCACAAGATCGAAGGATTCTTATTCAGTTTCACATTTGATGTATCCGGTTCATTCTATCAGTGGTCACTTCAAATTGCTTTCAAGTGGGTTGGTAAAGATGGCCGTGGAGAGTTTATGAGTAGAGATTTTCGATCAACAGCTAATTCTCACAAAATATATAATTCAGCTTATTTATTATTCTCACGAGTTTTCAGGTACATGTGCGTATGATTTATTGATGGTTCCGAGTTTCGAAACCATCAAGGGGGAAGAAGAAGACACATTGAACGCACAACGAGTACATGTGATGAACTTCATACCTTCTTTTGATTTGAAGACATTCCGGGATGACATTTGTCATAGCCGCAGAGAAAATCAGTGTTTTAACTCGTGGCGTTATCAATCTCTAAATGGTACACTACTGATTCGATGTTTAATTATTTTGATGTTGCAATTATTCATCAGCATTATCCTATATGGAGAGATATGCACTTCCGAGACTTAATTGACTCTGGTGCATCTCCGGAAGAAGATATGTGCATTTCCCGGACTTAATTGACTCTGGTGTTACGATTTCAACTTCATGAATGGGATAAAGTGTCCACTTCAGTATTTGAGCTTCATTCATGGGATTGGTTTATTTTCTTCAACTATGTGGGGGAAGAAATGTCTTGATTCTTTCTAGTATGCATAACTTGAACTCTCAGGGGGAAGAAAAATTCAGAAGAATTATTTCAAGCGTGAGAAGAGAAGTTGTTGATCTACTTGGTGTGCCCCAAGCTTTCAATCCCTCTTAGCAACGTTATCATGTTATATGATGGGATTTGCTTGTTAGATTCCGCTGTGCGCTTAATCATTCTAAGCTTTATTGAAAGCTTTGAAGTTGCTTACGAGGATTGTCGGTTTAGGGGGAAGCTATTTAAAAGCTTCTACATCAAGTTTATGTGGCATGAATTAGGGGGAAGTTAATTCAGAAGCTTCTAATTAACCAGAAGTACATGGATTACTTAGCTCGTGCCGTTACAGTATTTCTTCTACAAGTTACTTTAAAGATGAGTCGTTTTGAAGTCAAAGGCCTCAGAAGACTTCATCAGCATTGGACGCTTCATGAAAGCTTTTGTTCTTAATCATTATGTACTTGTTAGGAAAAATATTGTAAGGAATTCTACACGTCGTTCCATGGGGGAAGATTGTTGGAAATTCACTTTATGTGACGACATTTAAGAATTCCCATTAGTTATCATAGTCACACACGCTTAGACTAGACTAGGTATAATGTATAGTTAAGTGTTTGGTGTGTGGCTATATATACCCCTCCTAGGCTTCCAAGGAGGGGTATTGCTTGTGTTCATTTCTTGTTTAATACATCTTTTCTTTATTTCACACACAACCTCTCTTCTCTCTCAACTCAACAACGACTTCCACCTTCAACCACCCACCAAGACCACCGGATTACTTAAAAGCAAATCCACATGTGAAGAAGCAAGGAATTATGAAAGTGTGTCCTAATGAGATATTTGATGATCTCAAATGGCTCTAGACTCGATCGTGCATTTGGGATTTTAGTGATCGCAGGCTAGAGAGGAGTGCCACCATTTCAATACTAATTTATTCGGAGTGAATAAATCAATAGATAATGCGTTGTCTCCGTGTGATTAAAACAAATATCTTTTGAGAGATATCTGAGTTAGCTGGGATGGGTTGTGCATTGCATCATTGGGTCCATGATGTCTTATCTTTAATATCAAGCATCATTAAAAATGATCTCAATAGCATATGTATTGACCCGGTTTCTGCCTAAGGTTGTAAGGAGGGCTTCTTTCTTTAGACCCTTTATCTTTACAATTCTTTTTCATTCTTCAACTCCTTCAATGCTTACCAATACGTCATAAATAGCACCTTGTTGTGATTGTTCCAGTGCTAACTTAAGTACTTGGTCAGCATTCAGCTACGTTCACAATCTTTCTCCATCTTTCCTAAGGACTACTATTTCTAGCTATGGAGTGTCTTTGGGAAGATTTCACCGGTTTTAGAAGAATCATTGGACTTAACCTATCCTACCATCCTTATGTCACCACAATCTTCATCGTCGTGAAATAAGTGGGTTGTGGGTAAGTATAAATCACTATGAAATCCATTTTGAAGTGCAAATCCATTTTTCTCCCCCTTAACATATGCCACGATATTCGAAAACATTTCGCACATGTCGGGATGAGCCAACACATTAAGTCAAACCATTATTGATCTTAATACTAAATCACATTTTCTCCCCCATATTAAAAATATTAACCCAATCGATGTTTTTAATATCAATTGATTTAATAGCATTTTAAGAAAATTTGGGAAGAAAAATGCAAATCCAATTATCTTCATGATTTTCACAAGCTCTCCCTCAAATTAATGAGGGTGTACTTGAAACGTAAATTAAATACCTTTTAAACACAAGTGTAAGGTACTTATCACGTGCAAAGATCATATATGATAATGTATTCACAAGATTAGCAATTGACGAGGTTGGACCTGAATGATGGAGAACATCATATGATAGAATCACATGGTTCTTGTTCACGAATGTTGGTCGCCTCGTCGCGTCTGAAGTTATCTCTTGACTCCATGTGTACGATTGATATCGTTGTCTTGACACCAATATGTGAACTTGGCACTTTCAGCGTCAAAGATTCTGAATGCTGGACAATTGCTCCCCCTCAATTGTTGACCCGTGCTCTATTGAAAGAGTTGTAGTCGTCGTTTGAGTAGTCGCATCGTCAAGTATGTAGATATCAATTGTAAATTGATACAGTTGGTGGAGATGATAACTTCATAAAAACAAGATTTCTCTTGTTTTAACAAATAAATGCACTGACACGTACATAAATTCGTGTTAGATTGTGTTATTATGTAAACACAATCCCTTACATGGTAATAAAGTAAACCATGCCAGGGAAAATTAATTCCCCTTGTTGAGTCAAAGCTTTCCGGTGAAATGCTTGACTTGAGTATGAAAATCGGGTTACTATCTAAAACAATAGCAAGCCATAACTGAGCATGTTTTAAAAACATTTGAACTTCTGCTTGAACTTTATTTACAACCCCGTCTCATTATTGAATGACATTTCTAGTATCGTAAATATTATCAATTCCAGAAGACATGCTCTTTTTATCAAAACGTTTTTGAACACACAATTTTGAAAGATTTAGAAAAAACCTTTTGAGAAATCCTCGAAAAATTGTGTTCAAAGTTTTGAAAACCAATTACTTGAGCTTAAGATGTTGAATATCTTACTAAACGAGCTCAAGTCCGAGAAGTTGTAAACTTCCCGTTGTTAAGGATAAGTTACCATCAGCGAAAAACTTTCCTTATAACTGAAGAGCGAGTCCTAAGTTGACATTTACTTAGAAGTCGTTTTTCATGAGCTTGAAAAACTTTTGAATGTTTTAACGTAAAGCTCATGACCGAGAAAGATGAATTTCTTGTTATGAGGAAAAGTTCTCTTATTTAAAAGATAGACTTTCCCTTTTGAGCTTAAAACTTGGAATGTTTTAATACAAGCTCATGACCGAGAAAGTTTAATTTCCCGTTACGAGGATAAGCTATCTTTAAAGATAAGCTATCCTAAAATTAAATCCGAGTTACAGTCTGATATTTAACTGTAAGTCATTGTGCATGATCTTAAAAACTTCGAATGTTTTTAATATAAGCTCATGCCCGAGAAAAATTAATTTCTCGTTGTGAGGATAAGTTTATCATCGGCGATAAACTTTCCTTTATGTGAAGATCGGGTCATCGTCTGATATTTAACAATGAACCATATACACGAGCTTAAAACCTTTGAATAGTTTAAATGTAAGCTCTGTGGAGTCCATTGATCGTTAGACTCAATGGTAAAAACCATTTATCTAGGATTATATCAAGTTCTTATGTAATCAAACATAGCGGAATTAGAACAAGATATAAGAACAAGATGTTATGAACAAGATGAATTCTCACAAAGTGCTTGTATTAATAATTAACACAAACAACTCTAGGTGTGTATACATTGACTCCCACATCTAGAGATCAAAGCTTATTGTAGATTACATTGTAAAAGATGAAGTGAATGTAAAACCTACGTATGTTTTCTTTATAAAGTAGAAAACATAGCTTACAAAGAAAGCTATTAAATTAATAAAAAGACTCCACCAGCTTGTAGTATTTAACTTTGGCAAAAGTAGTCCTTGTCTTCTTATTTTGTTGTTTTTGACGCATCAACTTATAATTTTGACCCAAAAATCTTCCCCTAGTTGATGATGTCAAAAACACTTCCCCTTAAGCTCGCATTCTTTGTAAAACATATAACACCAAGGATCAACAGATTGCATTGTGTAGACTTCTTCCCCTTTTTGACATGATCCAAATAGGGGTCTTGTATGTAAGCAACCTTGATTTCGACCACTGCTTAAATAATACCACACCACTAGTACAAGTTTTCTATGTCTCAAATTACCCTTCATGAAGAACAGCAGGATGAAATTAAATGAATTTGAGCTATAGAAACTCACACAAGTTGTTGTAAAACTAATGAGCAGTAGTAAACACCTTCACCTTAATGTTACATGTAAATGATTAACACATGAACAATTTAGCTTCCCCTTAAATTGTGTTACTTGTCCAGGTCTATGTTGATGACATCATTTTTGGGTCTACTGATCCAAAGATGAGTGAGGATTTCTCCAAGCTTATGACAGACAAATTCAAGATGAGTGCTATGGGGGAGATGAACTTATTTCTTGGTTTACAAGTTCAGTAGAAAGAAGATGGTATCTTCATCTCCCAGGATAAATATATGGCTGAGATCTTGAAGAAGTTTGGCTTTTCTCCACATGAAAAGAGGGCTACTACTCCTATGGATAGAGAACACCCTTGGGGAAAGATTGGAGATGGGAAAGATGTTGATGTCAGGCACTATAGGTCCATGATTGGATGACCCAATAATCTTCCCCTAGTTGATGATGTCAAAAACACTTCCCCTTAAGCTCGCATTCTTTGTAAAACATATAACACCAAGGATCAACAGATTGCATTGTGTAGACTTCTTCCCCTTTTTGACATGATCCAAATAGGGGTCTTGTATGTAAGCAACCTTGATTTCGACCACTGCTTAAATAATACCACACCACTAGTACAAGTTTTCTATGTCTCAAATTACCCTCCATGAAGAACTGCAGGATGAAATTAAATGAATTTGAGCTATAGAAACTCACACAAGTTGTAGTAAAACTAATGAGCAGTAGTAAACACCTTCACCTTAATGTTACATGTAAATGATTAACACATGAACAATTTACCTTCCCCTTAAATTGTGTTAATCATTCTTGAATCTTCAAATTCTGTAGGCTTTATGTAATGATGACATATGAATAAATCTAATTACGACTTACTTGATGATGAAGTAGAATAACCCGAACTTACATTCCATGTCTTGTACTAAACATGTGACTCCAAAACTCACGGCTATAATGAGTAGACTATAAAACTCACGGCTATAATGAGTAGTCTCTTGACAAAAAGAGTTCTCTAGCAAATATGATCATAGAGCGTCTTAAGTAAAATCTCATACCTTTGCTACCTTTTTATCAAGTCCATTGTCACAACTTAAAGCACCTACAAGTTACCTTCAAATGCTGACAAAATTTGAAGATATGATAGAACACCAATCCGCGAAAATCTACATCGTCTTCAAGCAAGTAATAAAAACTTTTCTTCGTAATCAATGAAAATAAAACGAGCCTTTATACCTTTAAGAACTAGTTGCTGTGAATAAACCAAATTCCAAACAAAAATCTCCAAAACTGTCAGTGGCCAAAGTAATATGTGACAGCGGCACCAAAAATATTACTTACTGTTAACATTTGCCCACTACGAACTCCATAATACCACATAAAATAAACCATGGTACTTTCCTTTACTTTGTCCCACGTGAATATATATTCCCATAATAAAGCAAATCTTCCATCTTATAATCACTGTTGACAGCACATCAATATTATCACTATTGCAAAAGTGAAATCTTCATATTATTTGCTTCACGTGATATCTGTAAGCTGCTGACACAACTTCTTGAATTAACCAACAAGTAACAAATCTCCTTTTTCCTTTATTGCATCTAGGATAAGCGACTAAACAAGTCAGAACTAAAACCACACAGCAATTTAAACCAAAACTTGTACCAACAAACGAATGAGATACATCAATAACACGTGATATAACTTCACATCTTTGCCTTTTCTTCTTAATCCCATGTATCAACCATACGAATACCATAAATAACTTGGTCAATATTTATCTTTTCAGCCAAATATAAAACGACCAAATCTTTTCCATATGTTCCTCCTCAAACCACGTAGAACATGATCAATATTCACATATCTAGGTATACTTATGGCAGCAATAAATCAAGAAACATTTTAAATACCTGCTGTTGATAAACACGTGAATAATATTGTAGTTGTATCAGCCAATGGGAATCAAGCCTTCTTTTCTTGTCACACGTCCAAAGATGCTTTCTGCTTTTACAAAGCAATAATATCGAGGAACAACCAGATCTGTGAATATCAAGAATATCACATGTATGTCACGTGATATGAACAAATGTTAAGCGAACTTAAACAAGCAACATCCTGGTCCACAACACTTTCTTGGCTTCATACATGTATGCTTCAAAAGAGTGAAACAGTACGTCCACTTCATGGTAGCATCATCTGTTCACTTTTAGCACCATCTGATTTGCCATGTCTCAATCAACTTCTTTGATCGAGCAGTTCTTTCTTTTGTGAACAGTAGCCTTCACGTGAGTACTCCGTCCAGTTTAGCAAACAAAGCAATTTCTTAAGGTTTGAAGTAAACCCTAATCGGATCAAATAAAAACACATCTTCTTCTAGCTGTTTGCATAAACAGATCCGTCCCATACCAGATCTAGGGTTCTTTAAAAACCATAACAACAGTAAGCAGCAACATCGTTGATAGATCTAGGGTTTTTGCAAACCCCAAAAACGAAAATCACAGCAGCCATACGAAGCTAGCTACGTATTAAGGGTTCACAAATAAAGGAACCCTACACACTCGTCTTCACAGCACCATAAATCGTCAACCTAGGGTTTATTACCGAAACCCTAAAATTCAGATCTTTAGCGACACTAATTCTGTTGCAAACCTGTCACAGATCTTGCAAACCGTCGCTAATCTGTCACTAAAACTGTCACGAATTCTGGACAGCGACTTCACAGCAACGAACACGAATGTAACACCTTGTATCTCCTAGATATCACGAGTCTTAGGCTCTGATACCAATTGTGGAGTCCATTGATCGTTAGACTCAATGGTAAAAACCATTTATCTAGGATTATATCAAGTTCTTATGTAATCAAACATAGCGGAATTAGAACAAGATATAAAAACAAGATGTTATGAACAAGATGAATTCTCACAAAGTGCTTGTATTAATAATTAACACAAACAACTCTAGGTGTGTATACATTGAATCCCACACCTAGAGATCAAAGCTTATTGTAGGTTACATTGTAAAAGATGAAGTGAATGTAAAACCTACGTATGTTTTCTTTATAAAGTAGAAAAATAGCTTACAAAGAAAGCTATTAAATTAATAAAAAGACTCCACCAGCTTGTAGTATTTAACTTTGGCAAAAGTAGTCCTTGTCTTCTTATTTTGTTGTTTTTGACGCATCAACTTATAATTTTGACCCAACAAGCTCGTGTCCGAGAAAATTTAATTTCTCGTTTTTGAGGATAAGTTTATCATCGGCGATAGACTTTCCTTTATTTGAAAAACGGGTAATCGTCTGACATTTAACGATGAGCCATATACACGAGCTTAAAACCTTTGAATGGTTTTAGTGTAAGCTCGTGTCCGAGAAAACTTAATTTCTCGTTTTGAGGGTATGTTATCGTTGCGTAGATAAACTTCCCTTTCTCTGAAGTTCGGGTCACAGACTGAGATTTGAATGTGAGCCATGGTGCATGAGCTTAAAAACTTCGAATGTTTTTAATTTTAGCTCATGCCCGAGAAAACTTAATTTCTCGTTGTGAGGATAAGTTTATCATCGGCGATGAACTTTCCTTTCTTTGGTGAACGAGTTACAGTCTATGATGTGACTATAAGTCCTTGTAGGTAAGCTTAACCGTGAATCCCATGAGACACTTGTTTCTCCGATATTTGCTTCTTCAGTAACCAAACTCTGAGAGTGTCCTTAGTTGAACGGTATACAATGATTGGACCGCTTCGTTCTTTTGGAACATCAACTTTGGTACCTGCATTCTCATTAGGAATTTGCATGCTTTGATATGGGTTAGCGATATCTATCTTAGAAGCAAGTGGGGGTTCACGGTTGTCTTTTCTTGTGCCAGAGGTGACCTGAGTAGATGATTCACTTGTCTTAGCTAGAAAACGTTTCCTTTTATAGAAAACCTTAAGTTCAGGCTTAAGTGATGTATCATCCTTTTCAATTTCCTCCCTAACATTCTTAATAGAATCAGAAACTATCCTAGTTAAAGGGCACTCGTTTCCTACAAAAGTGAAAGTTATACCAGTGGGGCGCCACATTTTACCAATGGTTTTGATTTTAGCAACCCACTGGGTTTTAAGTCTAGCACGGGAGTTCACCTCATTAAGTAATTTATTGACACAAGAATCATGATTGGCTTTAAAGACAAATTTCCTACATGTTTTACAAGTAGCATATTTAATGTCCGAGTAAGATCTAGAATTCCTAGATGATTGATTGATGCTCCTAGGATATGACATGCTAGGGTTAGCAGTGTTGGGTAATCTAGAAGGCATCTAACTAGGTTTAAAACTCCTATCTCTTACTTGTGTCTTTTGAATAGATTCCCTTTGACCAAAATTGTGATGAACGTCATTTGAACTAGTTCGAGACGTGTTCTTTGGACTATGTCTAGGGAGACTAGATGCAATCATGTGATTAGGTCTTGCAAAAGTTGTTTTAGTCACATTGGCCTATCACACCCCACCATGGCGGAATATGGGGCGCGACGTATGGATATCATCACAACAATAGCGTGTCTATAGAGATAACTAAATGAAATGGAAATATCATAAATGGTGACACAATGTCATGAAGATATCTCAAACAATGCAGACGTCTAGGTAAGTAGGTAATAGGCCTACCTCTTACCAAAGACATTCAAATAACACACATCAAACATATAGGTGTCTAAAAAGTATCACTTATTCAAACATTAAATAGAAACTAAGAGGAAAGGGGGTTCCTCCAAATGAAATCCTAAGCCTCCCAGCTAGCCACTCCTATTCTCACGCTTAACCACATTCTCACCTGAAAGAGACATAATACGAGGCTTTTGGCCAGTATAAAAATTAAAAGTTCTTTGTCGTATGTCTAATCGAATTGATTACTGGTTTAAGTGCGACTCTGCTGTCTTTGGTGGAAACAAATGTTGTGTCGTTGTAGTAAAATTAAAGGTGCAAAAACTTTAGAGTAAAAGTAGGTAATTTAAATCTAAATCTAAGTGAAAATAAATAACAGGAAATTAAAACGTAACGAAAAATTAAAAGGCACTAAACGTAAATAACGCAATCTTAAAACTATCCTAAAGGAAAACTTAAAACGCAACTAAAACTTAAAATAAGGCAAGGCTTAAAATAAATCTAAGGCAAGTAAACTTAAAATGCAACTAAGTAAAAAGGCGGGAAAAGTAAGGCTTAAAAATTAAAATAAACTAAAACTTAAAATAAACTAAAAATACCTCACTTGGAATAATTACTCGTTCGGAATGTCACCTTCACCCGGAATAATTCTTCTTCGTTCGGAATAATCAAAATAAAACACTCATTGGGAACAATTGGCTCATCCGGAATAATCACTCCTTCATCCGGAATTTAAGCTCATCCGGAATATTGATTCATCCGGAATATGTCACTTATCCGGAATAAATCCTTCACTCGGAATAATGCTTCACCCGGAGTAAAAGCTTGATGCGGAATAAATCCTTCACTCGGAATGTGTCACTGATCCGGAATAATTGATTATTCCGAATAAACACCTTGATTCGGAATATAAGGTATTCCGAATGAACACCTTGATTCGGAATGTGATGTTGATCCGGAATAAACAACCTTGATTCGGAATATTCCAAATGAACTTCCTTGATTCGGAATACTGCTTATTCCGAATGAACGACCCTTGATCCGGAATATTTCTTTGGTTCGGAATGTTTTCTTCACTCGGAATATGTTGCTGATCCGGAATATCAAAATGATCCGAAATATGTCACTTATTCGGAACAAGTCCTTTATTCGGAATATTCAACAAAAAATCTTCGTTCGGAATAACAGTTGATCCGGAATAAACTAGAATACACCCTTCATTCGGAATGTTCTTGCTTGGTTCGGAATATCCTGGAAAACAGAAAGAACGAAGAACACGGAGGACAAAAGTAACACGAATCTAGACAAAACTAATCCAAATCAACCAAAAGATTAAACAAGACTAATCAATAAACATCTACTAATCATAAACAAACAAACTAAATCAATAAAACTAACAATAAACACCACAATAATCAAAACCCACTTGATTAAATTAATAAAACTTCAAGAACATAAACATAAACAATAAGCAATAAGATTAAAGATTAAACAAGAAAGGAAGATAAGAGATTAACAATAAAGATAAAGATTCAATAACAATTAAAGAAAACTTACTTGAATTTAAAGGTGCAAGGTAATTAAATTTGACATTAAAGTAAATGACATGTAATTAAAGTGCAAGGAAATGAAAATGAAAGAACTAGTGTCACTCTAGCCAACAAAATGAAATGAAATTAACTAAGGCCTATTTATAGGAGGATTAGGGAGGTGCTTAGAGGAAGATTCCTCCCCTCTTTCTTCTTTCTTTAATTGTCATTAAGTCCTTAATCTTCTTAATTCTTTGACTTTAACGACTTTGTCTCGGGATTTCTACTCTCGTCTTGTAATTTCTTCAATAAATTAGACTTGAGTTCTTCGGCTTTTAGTAAACTTCCGTCTTTTGACTTTTTCTTCGATAAATATTCAGAATTGGTCTTGGACTTCCGTTCTTTTTGCACTCTTGATTTCTTAACTTCTTCTTTTGTCTTTTTCTTCGATAAAAGCCCGTGAATGCCCGTGTTTTCTCCCCTTTTCACATTTTCGTCCTAAATCACAACAAAAACACAAACCACGCATAATTCCGACATTTACGACATAAAATACACGTTTTGGCTAGGTTATTATTGTTGTTAAGTGGTAAAAAGGATGGGTGTTTACACACCTATCAAATCCCCTACACTTGACCATTGCAATGTCCTCATGCAATGCATTAGTTACAAAGCACGATTTTACGTTTTCCATCATAATCAATCCATATTGGCCTTTATTAAAGAGATAGAAAATTATAAACATTCAAAGGAAAGAAAGTAAATAAAGAAATCAAAGACATACCTTAGGGTTTTGGAAATGTCATGAATGATCATCATCCTCAAGTTTTCACTTTCTCCAAACCAAGCTTAAAAACGAGATCATTGTTATTATAAGTTAGCAAACTAACACGAACTCATGTGGGCCAATTATTCACTTAGACTCCCTTATTCCTAGGTGTATCTCTTATATTTTATTGTTGTCTTGAATGATCACGAGGATGCATTGTTGACTTATTTCGATAGTTATTTAGGCTGAAAATAAAGTGGGACGATTTAATCAATAGTTAGCTAAAGGACAAAATCTTTTAAAACTGCTTCTCGGGACCTCATAAAGTTCATATCTTGGCATAACTCGCTTCGCGATTTGAGACCTTTCTCGGACCGATATTTGGCAGCGACTTCATACTTCAAATCTTGAGAGACGTTCATGAAATAATGGTCTTCTCTTCATAATAGGAATTTCTTCACTTGAAGTTTAGAGAGATTATTCATATTTGGACCATGACTTTCTTCATTTTTCTCCAATCTTTATCTGGGATTTTGATATACAACGATCCGCCTCCTTTTTGGACTTGGATCTATTTATCCTCATACCTTGTTAGGGTCTTTTCGGATAGACTTCTCCATGATCTTTACGGGAGTATTTGCGTTTCGTCGTGTGTCTCGATCCTTCATATTGATTTTCGATAAATGATTCTTCACATCACTTTTGGATCTTTAGCAACAAAATGTAGCCCTCATGCCTTGTTAGGGCCTTTTCGGACTCGCCAATCTTCGCATCCCGCTTCAATAAGTTATGCCTTGGCTATGAACTCTAATCCATACCGAGCAACTTTTAAACGATCCTGGGCTAGAAGCTAAGTAACTTTTTGTTAGCCGTATTTAAAGTGATGGTCATATAATATACCGTTGCGATGCTCGTAAAAAATACTATTCAACGGTGTCGAGAGTTCTTAGTTATTAATGTTTATGTAACGGGAATTAGTCCCGGACACACAAATGAGGAAGGCCTCCTAAACACTTAGTACTTAGTATAAAAGGCCTCCTAAGCCTCATTTGTGTGTGTGTTTTCCATTTCATTTGTTTTGTAGAGAGAGAAACATATGTGTTTCTCTCACTAGGAATTCACAACTTTGTTTTTCTCTTTTCCTTCATCTAATATAATCTTTCTTTTTTGGTTTAATCTTCATCTACATTTCTATTTCATATATAGTCGTGTGATTCAATACAACAAGTGGTATCATTCACCAAGGGAATCGTGGATTGCTATTGGGTGTTGTCCGTGTCTTTCTTGTGTTTCGTGATTCATACTTCTCCTAAGTAGTTGTAGTAGTGATTTGTGTTCATGGCTGTGGTTAAAAACTCAAAATTTTTGGGTGTTTGATCCATTTTTAGGCTTCGAATCACGAATTGTTTTGTTCTTGTTCTATCCGAGAAAAGTGGTAACTTTGTTCCCTTAAGTACGATCTGACTGTTGCGATCGCATAAACCCTGGGGGTTTCTACTTGCGATCCAAAGTCACGATCCCATCCTACGATCACTCGTTGCGATCTTGACTACGATCTCTACTTACGATCTTCAATACGATCAAGGAGTACGATCGTTGGATACGATCGTTGAGTACGATTGCAGAGTACGATCAGTGGTCACGATTGCTGAGTACGATCAGGGAGTCCGATCTAGATACGATAGGGAGTACGATTGGGGGAGTACGATAGGAGTACGATAAGTGAGTACGATAGGAGTACGATCACTTGAGTACGATCGTTGGGTACGATCTGAGTACGATCACTTGAGTACGATCAGTGGGTACGATCTGAGTACGATCACTTGAGTTCGATTGTTGGGTACGATCTGAGCACGATCACTTGAGTACGATCAGGGTCTTTGATCTGTTTTTTTTTAATTTTGTTCAAGTATTTTTTAGTCTTAGCCACCATCTAGACTCGTCTCGGAGCATAGTTTACACGAAGATTAAAAAAAAAAAATTTGGCGATACTGAATTTTTTCCCTACTAGTTTTTGGCTATCTCGAACTCAATTTCAAAATTTGGCGATACTGAATTTTTTCAGCTTACCGTTCTGTCGGACTTAGGAACTTATTGTCGGACTGAGAAAAAATCGGAAGTTTCGGAATTTCAACAACATCATACGCTTTCTACGAATTGAGATCCTGTTTTTCACACGACTTCTACGATGACGTCTCAACAAGATATGTATGCTGCGGGTACTGAGAATCGTCCACCCATGCTTACCAAGGAGAACTACACTACATGGGCTAGTCGTCTCCTTCGTTATGCAAAATGTAAACCTCTGGGAAAGTTTATTGTCAAATCGATTCAAAAGGGTCCGTATGTTAGAAGAACAATTATTGTGCCTGGGGACCCTACGAATGCTAACCCAGTAGCTGACTCTAGTCATGAGCAAACGGATGAAGAATTAACTGAAGCTGAATCCAAACAACTCGACGCTGATGATCAAGCAATTCAAGTCATTCTTATGGGACTTCCTGAAGATGTTTATGCTGCTGTCGATAGTTGTGAAACCGCACACGAGATGTGGCTTAGGATTCAGAAAATGATGAAGGGCAGTGAAATCGGTTTACAAGAAAAGGAAACTAAGTTGCTTCGTGAATGGGAGAAATTTACGTCTACTGAAGGGGAACAAATTGAACCTTATTATCATCGATTTTCAACCCTCATGAACCATCTTAGAAGAAACAAACATGAACCTGCACAAATTGCTGCCAACATCAAATTTCTTGATAATCTTCCTTCTGAATGGTCATGATATGTCACTCTTGTCAATCAAACCAAGGATCTTCATGTCGTGGACTACATTCAAGTTTATGACTATTTGAAGATGAATCAAGATGAAGCTAACAAAGTTAGGGCAGAAAGACGTGCCAAGACACAAGATCCATTGGCTTTTATGGCAAACTCTCCATCATCTATGTCATATCCCATGGTACCCTACCATCAACCCTCATCAAGTAACTTCCTGCCACAACAACAATAACAACAACTCACCGCTTATGGATATCAACACCCTGCTGCTATGAATTACTTACAACAACCCATTGCCTGTTTTGATGACATTACCGATCCTACTCATTCTATTAATACTGGTCTTGCCCTTCTTGCAAAGGCATTCAAATTCACCATTAACCCCACCAACAACAATCAGAGAATCTCCTCGAACACTAGAAATAGGCAGATTGCTCAACCTTTCATGAATGCGAATCAAGATTGCCAATTGGTAGTTGCTGGAAACACGGGGACTTAGTTTCAACAATATGGTCAGAATGCTGGGCAGACCGTTGGCAATGCAGGAAATCAGTATGGGCAAAACCGTGGTCCAAATCCGGGTGTTCCGAATGCCGGTAATCAGAATGGGTTAATAGTTGTGCCAGCGGTTGGTAACCAGATGGGAAACATTGTGGCTGCAAGGGCTGAGAATACTGGTACGGGAAATGGAAACAACAATCGTCAGGTTCAGTGCTACAACTGCAGGGGATTTGGTCATTATGCTCGAGATTGCACAGCCAAAAAGAAGAGGGATGCTGCTTATCTTCAGACTCAGCTTCTCATAGCACAAAAAGAAGAGGCAGGAATCCCACTTCAAGCTGAGGAATTTGATCTTATGGCTTCTGCTGCAGAATATGACGAGGAAAAAGAGGTGAATGCCAACTACATCTTGATGGCAAACTTACAGCAAGCATCAACCTCAGGAATGCATGATGACAGAGCTCCCGTCTATGATGCAGACGGTCCCTCTGAGGTACACCCAAGTTTTGATGATAATGATATATATAATATGTCTAATCAGGAGGAAGAGTATACTGAGATGCTTGAGCCCTACATTGAGACACACGAGGATCAAACGAATAATAGTAATATTATTTCAAATGAGCCTAGTGTGGACCTTAGTGTGGATCAAGTTATTCAGCCTACAACCCTTCCTGATGAGACACATGCGTATTATAAATCTCTATTTGATAAGCTTGCTAAGGATGTAGATCATGCTACGGTGGTTAATAATAAGTTTAGAGAAACTAATGCCAAATTGACCACTGAGCTTGCGGGATTTAAGGAACGGGAGAAAAGTTTTGAGATTCATCATGCTAAAATCAAGGAACTTGAACAAGCTCATGCCACATCGGTTTATCAAGAAAAATGCACCACTAAGAAATTAAATGCCTTACACTTAAGTAGTGCTAAAAAGATAAGCGAACTGAATGATGAAATCACTTCTCTTAATAAACAGCTTTCAACTGAAAAATCTATTATTGTGGAATTAAAAGAAGAACGAAAAAAGCTAAAACATGATTTCAAAATTCGAGAAGATGGGCTTCTTGAGGATTTTTGCAAAGCGCAGGATAGGATTAGAGAATTAGACAACCTTTTAGTAAAACATGGCTGTAATAACCCGTACTTTAAAATCAACATTTAGAACGAGATCTAATCTGATTTCTAGTGTGCGGATCAATATTTATTACTCGCCTTTTATTTGTCATGTTCGTTCGACGAATAATATTGAATTCTCGGCTAACCGACAAGGTTAGGGCATTAATGTATCATATACGTGTCATTTATTATTTATCGATAAGTCTATGTCCGTCATCGACCGTAAATATCCTCGTCATGACATAGGAATATTTTCTATCGTCGTCGTTTTAATTTCTCGTTTTACGAGCATTCTTAGTCATTTGCGTTAAGCCTTTAAGCGTCATTCGTTTATTCTACGCGTTGAGGTTTATTAAATTATAAGCCTCGTTTATTTATTCACATATTAATGTTCTCCGAATGTCGATGTTTTTATTTTATATTGATCGCTTATTTTTCGTGTCTAACGTGTATCTTTCAAATCGCGTAACTTTTAAAATATCGAGTTTCGATAATACCCGTTTTTATTAATTATGAAACAAGATTTATAACAAATCTTATTCCATATCTAAACACTACACGTCCCAACTCACTTTCCCACCTCATTACACGTGTCTTGACCCATTACATGTGTATAATTTATACTAATAATAACTTACTACACATTTCATTTTCTAGTTGATAAAAGTACATTATTTTCATGTTTTGCTTTATTGTTGACGTGTCTAACCACAAACAAGAACCCAATTCATTTTCATTCTTAAGAAAAATCTTTGATACACATAAAAGTCTACTGATGCAGTGTAATTCTTGGTATGATTTCACCATAAATCCATCATAACTATCAAGATTTTTGTTTATAATATTGGATCTGAGTTTAATGGTGTTTTGACTTGGGTAATAAGCTTGATAAGAGAGAATTTTGGTGTCTTGGATTGTGGGTTGATCTAAACATTATTTTGGTGTATTGTTGTGGGAGCATTGCTCTTTATTTCTTGTAAGGTTCTACTTCAATTTATCTTATTGTAATATTTTATTTTCAAAAGTAATATTTATCATTTCACCCCTGTATTTTATAATGTAATAGTTTATTTAGAGGTTATGAACATTGTACATATTTTTGGTAATCATAAAAACTAGTCTAGAGAAGCCTTATATGATTGTTGTGAATATTTGACTTTAGGTCAGTGGCTAAAACGTGTCATTTGAGAATGCTCAGTGGCTCATGATACTTAAAGAAACATATAGGGAGATAGCCCTGTGTTTTGTTGTAATTTTGCCGGGTGACCCGTCCCGTGACGACACCCGATGAATTAGATATGGTAGAAACGATAAAAAGTGCCGAATTTGAACATACTGTCAAGACGGGCAGAAAACTCACGGAAGCACTCCGAATCATTGAAAAATGTAAGACTATGGGTTGTAGATAAATTTATGAAGAACTAGAATCAATTGGATAGTCCACCAGTTCCTTATGGTTTGGAAATGGCGGCCAAAACGGTGAAAACGAGATTGACAGCTAAAAACAGCCAACTCTTCTAAATGAGAAAATGGGGAAATAAACTATGATAAGTATAAATTAGGGGTAATCGGACTTAAAATAAGTAAATTATATAAGTTAATAATGATTTTGGTAAGAATAACTCATCTATATTATTTACGGTTTAGGAGAAGCGCCCTAATCGACGAGGGATGTCGGGAAATTGTAAGAGTTGGACTATATTAAATTAACGTTTAACGTGACGATTTTTATAAAAACCGAAGTGGTAGGACCCACTTATCAAGAAATATAAACTCATTTATATACTGATAATTAGAATAACGAAGACCCGTCCATCATGAAATATTAAGTTGACATCATTTTGGGACGTTTTAGAAATCGTAATGCATATAAAGTGGACTTGGGCCACAAAAGCCCAACTCACACTTATAATGGCTATTGGGCCATTGTTGGGCCTGAGATTTATAATATGTTTAGAGTTTAATACTGAGATTTAAATGGACTAAAGTCACAATAACTTGTAACGGGCCACTAATGGGTTTTAATGGGCTTAACGGTCATAATGAGACTTTATATGGTAGATTGTCACTAAAAGTCTTATGAAAAGTTTTATAAAACTTATGCAATGTCCAAACCTACTAAAGTGAACTATTTACATATATGTTTGACTTATTTATAGTCTCGATCCTAAGACGCTTCTCGTCATTATAGGTCTTGTTCGGTCATGTGACGACCGTTGGGCATCTCGTTCTCGATCTATGAGCGATTGATATCTCATGAAGTCGTGTATCGACTATTGTTCGTTTCGTCCTCGATAAATGTGTGATAGCTATATCAGGTGAGTCTATAGCCTCGCTTTTATATTATCTTGTAAATGATTTTTAACCCGCGAGGGGGAATACATGCTGTTTTATAAAATCAACACAAGTTGTTTTCGGTATGCTGGACCCGAACATGATGATAAATGCCTAAGTACCATTGTCTTATGAAGTCCCTGAATTTCATGAACTGTTAATTACCTTGCGAGGTAAACGCTAATACATATGATAGATCTATTTGGTTTGACAGCCTTATCCTAAGGTATGTATCCTTGTGATCACCTGAGAGGGATATTATGTATAAGAGGTCGCTGGTATATGACAATATTACCATTCAGTAGGGGCGCCGTAAGTGACTCGGTTTGACGTGTTGGTTAACGTTCAGTTGCATGAGCTTAAGGCATTTATCTATATATATATGACTTGTCTGTGTGACAAGCCTTAGATGATTAAAAATTCTTGTGTAACACCCCCAATTTCACAAGGCAGCGGAATACCACTTTGGGGCGCTACTCATAGCACATCACACACAATCATAGACAACGACCTCAAAAGAGACGTTAAAATAATATACAACCTTGTCTAAAAAGTTTCCCATCCTAATATATATAAAATCAGAGTAACGTTTGGTCCCAAAAACCGTTACCAACACATCACATTCATCAAAGACATAAAAGTCATTTAGTTCATTTCAAAGGATGGAAAATAATATAAACTTTAGACAAGTAAGCACCAACTCCCTCCTTTTCGCCAATAAAACGTAGTCATATAAAATCAAATCACACGTTGCAGTACATAGAAGATGTCGCCTCGGATAAATCATTCTTCAAAACCATAAAAAGTATTTTGAACACGAATATCACATCAATCAACTACGTTTCGAAAGGAGATGTCCTGAAATGGCACATCACGATACGATGACAATAATCGAAGTTAAACAAGTCGATATGCGATAGATTACGAAACAATATACATACTCAAAGTATCAAACGAGTTTCATACTCGTATCAATATCGGTGATTGATAGTGAAACCAATTCCGATACAAAACCATAAGATGTACGACAATCATTCAAGGAACGTTGCTCGCGTGCAATGCCTTTAAATACCATTTGGATTTGACATCGTGTTGAAAGGTAGTAATACTTGAGTAGGATGACTTATAATCGTCTCGTTAAAATGGATTGGGACGCCTTTTCATTTGAACAAGAAAGTTATAAGTTCCTGAACCGTAAATTTATAAATTCTTGTATACATGGAAAGGGACGCCTTTTGGTGTAGAAAAAGAGTTATAAATGAGTGGGCCCAAGTATGTCTGGCTCGATTTGTGAGTGTTTGGTGTGCGTACGTCTTCCTTCAAATCGTGTTTCGTTGGTATGAATCGTTCAGTGACGTCGTTATTATGATGATCGTCGATTATCATCTAAGTACGAGTAATCCCTTGGACTTCTCTCGAGTTATGATTTATTTCGATGGACCATTTTTAATGTGTCTTGGTGATCGCGAGCTTTATAAGCAGATTGTTAGGAACCGTTAACCGTTCCGAGAATAGGCGACTTGTTTAAGCGTCACCAGGATTTATACGTGTGCTTGTAGATTGACAGATGATCAAGTTATCAACGACGACTTATCGTGGATGTGAATATTTTGTCATTTTACTTGCTATTATTAAAGGGTTCATTCAAGTTTTTTTTTCAATGATCAACAGTGGAGATTTATATTCGATGTTTATGTTCGACCTTTGCTTTTTAAGTACTTATATGGTATGTGATCGAGTCGAATGATCGTAAGTTGTGCAAACTTGAGACGGCATTGTCCAATGACGTCCGATCATGGATAACGTGTACCATATAATATCTTTTGACCATCCTTGGAAACCTAGACGATGACTTAATTGTTTTTCACTCTTCACTGTTAGACTAAAGACTATTGAGACGAATTAAGCGTCGGGACGTCGCTTCCTAAAGGGTTAGATGATGTAATAACCCGTACTTTAAAATCAACATTTAGAACGAGATCTAATCTGATTTCTAGTGTGCGGATCAATATTTATTACTCGCCTTTTATTTGTCATGTTCGTTCGACGAATAATATTGAATTCTCGGCTAACCGACAAGGTTAGGGCATTAACGTATCATATACGTGTCATTTATTATTTATCGATAAGTCTATGTCCGTCATCGACCGTAAATATCCTCGTCATGACATAGGAATATTTTCTATCATCGTCGTTTTAATTTCTCGTTTTACGAGCATTCTTAGTCATTTGCGTTAAGCCTTTAAGCGTCATTCGTTTATTCTACGCGTTGAGGTTTATTAAATTATAAGCCTCGTTTATTTATTCACATATTAATGTTCTCCGAATGTCGATGTTTTTATTTTATATTAATCGCTTATTTTTCGTGTCTAACGTGTATCTTTCAAATCGCGTAACTTTTAAAATATCGAGTTTCGATAATACCCGTTTTTATTAATTATGAAACAAGATTTATAACAAATCTTATTCCATATCTAAACACTACACGTCCCAACTCACTTTCCCACCTCATTACACGTGTCTTGACCCATTACATGTGTATAATTTATACTAATAATAACTTACTACACATTTCATTTTCTAGTTGATAAAAGTACATTATTTTCATGTTTTGCTTTATTGTTGACGTGTCTAACCACAAACAAGAACCCAATTCATTTTCATTCTTAAGAAAAATCTTTGATACACATAAAAGTCTACGGATGCAGTGTAATTCTTGGTATGATTTCACCATAAATCTATCATAACTATCAAGATTTTTGTTTATAATATTGGATCTGAGTTTAATGGTGTTTTGACTTGGGTAATAAGCTTGATAAGAGAGAATTTTGGTGTCTTGGATTGTGGGTTGATCTAAACATTATTTTGGTGTATTGTTGTGGGAGCATTGCTCTTTATTTCTTGTAAGGTTCTACTTCAATTTATCTTATTGTAATATTTTATTTTCAAAAGTAATATTTATCATTTCACCCCTGTATTTTATAATGTAATAGTTTATTTAGAGGTTATGAACATTGTACATATTTTTGGTAATCATAAAAACTAGTCTAGAGAAGCCTTATATGATTGTTGTGAATATTTGACTTTAGGTCAGTGGCTAAAACGTGTCATTTGAGAATGCTCAGTGGCTCATGATACTTAAAGAAACATATAGGGAGATAGCCCTGTGTTTTGTTGTAATTTTGCCGGGTGACCCGTCCCGTGACGACACCCGATGAATTAGATATTGTAGAAACGATAAAAAGTGCCGAATTTGAACATACTGTCAAGACGGGCAGAAAACTCACGGAAGCACTCCGAATCATTGAAAAATGTAAAACTATGGGTTGTAGATAAATTTATGAAGAACTAGAATCAATTGGATAGTCCACCAGTTCCTTATGGTTTGGAAATGGCGGCCAAAACGGTGAAAACGAGATTGACAGCTAAAAACAGCCAACTCTTCTAAATGAGAAAATGGGGAAATAAACTATGATAAGTATAAATTAGGGGTAATCGGACTTAAAATAAGTAAATTATATAAGTTAATAATGATTTTGGTAAGAATAACTCATCTATATTATTTACGGTTTAGGAGAAGCGCCCTAATCGACGAGGGATGTCGGGAAATTGTAAGAGTTGGACTATATTAAATTAACGTTTAACGTGACGATTTTTATAAAAACCGAAGTGGTAGGACCCACTTATCAAGAAATATAAACTCATTTATATACTGATAATTAGAATAACGAAGACCCGTCCATCATGAAATATTAAGTTGACATCATTTTGGGACGTTTTAGAAATCGTAATGCATATAAAGTGGACTTGGGCCACAAAAGCCCAACTCACACTTATAATGGCTATTGGGCCATTGTTGGGCCTGAGATTTATAATATGTTTAGAGTTTAATACTGAGATTTAAATGGACTAAAGTCACAATAACTTGTAACGGGCCACTAATGGGTTTTAATGGGCTTAACGGTCATAATGAGACTTTATATGGTAGATTGTCACTAAAAGTCTTATGAAAAGTTTTATAAAACTTATGCAATGTCCAAACCTACTAAAGTGAACTATTTACATATTCGTTTGACTTATGTATAGTCTCGATCCTAAGACGCTTCTCGTCATTATAGGTCTTGTTCGGTCATGTGACGACCGTTGGGCATCTCGTTCTCGATTAATGAGCGATTGATATCTCGTGAAGTCGTGTATCGACTATTGAATGTTTGTTCCTCGATAAATGTGTGATTGCTATATTAGGTGAGTTCATAGCCTCGCTTTTACTGCTTTATATGTGTTTATAAACCTGCGAGGGGGAATACATGCTCTTGGTATAAAAATATGATATTTATATATATGGTTTTGAGAGAATACATGTTTATGAATAAACATGTGGTTTGCTATGTGCTTTGAACGAATACATGTTGTTGTAAATGAATGTAAGATGGCTGATTATATGCTTTTGAAAGATGAACACAAGCGTTGATTGTATTGATTGTGAAACGCTATTTGCTAAGTGCTGTATTGCCAAAATTTGGAAAGTCCCTATAAACCCATGAACCGTTAACTACCTATGATGGGTAGGCGCTGGTACAGACGGATGGATCCATCGGGGATGGCCCCCACCTGGGCAGGTCGCACCTGTGGGTTGGAGGCTCAGCCAGGTGTGTTGTATTAGAAGTAAGGGGGTATTCGGCAAAATACCTGACTAGGGCATTATTATACTTAAGGCTTCGGTTTCATGGCTTAGTAGAATAGCGTGGACTTTGGGTATTGCATGTGTTGCACTATCGACAGTGGATGAGATTCTTGTGTTCAAAAGCTTTATGGTTTATTTAAAATCCCATTATTGTTTATTTAAAAACCTATGAATTCACTCAACCGTTGTGTTGACATGTTAGCATGTATTCTCAGGTGTGTAGGTTTAAGAGCAGCTGGAGCATGGAGTCGCGCAGGATAAAGTAAAGGCAAAACAAACAATTTCCATTCGATACATTTTGACAAACTTTTATTATTTCTTAAGGTTTGTATAAATTTGTGGGACCTCTTTTTTTTTTAGTTAACTCTGATTTAATAAAATTATCGAATGGTTTATTTTATAAAACGTCTCTTTTGAGGTCGTTGTCTATGATTGTGTGTGATGTACTATGAGTAGCGCCCCAAAGTGGTATTCCGCTGCGTGGTAAATTGGGGGTGTTACAATGGCCAAACTATGCAGACGATAAATATGCTCGCACCAAAAGTGAATGAGATAAATTACACTCGATACAAAATGGCTTTAGGTTGTCCTCTTCCCCCTAATCCAGGATACCTTAAGCAAGTTCAGGCCACTAATGAAACTTTATATAATTGTAGTGTGCTATTGTCTGATGAGCATGATCCTCCTAGTGTGCATGATTCCGAGGAAACTACTGAACTTGCTGTAGAGTCTCGTTTAAGAATGAAAAAGCTTGATAAAGAAGTGATACCCGTTTATTATCCGAAAGTTAATCCTCCAACTATTTTTGTTCGGTCTAAAACGAGTACTGAAATGCTCTTGCTTCCAAGTGAGGAATTGTCTGATGACCCTCCTAAATCGAGTATCACTCGCCGATTTCTAAACGAGCTTAAAGATAACTTTGTCATCCTTAAACGTGTTGTTAATTCAAAAATAACTGGAGGTAACTTCACATCACCTGTTCAGATTGAGATTCAAAAAATTCTTCAAAACGATATTAATCCGATTATTAATCAAGTTGATGCTCGATTAGGAAATTTGGAAAACGCTTTTCTAAAAGAATTAGCCAACTTTGTTAAAGACTTTAAATCATTGACGAAGGAAGCTGATGAATCTCTTGATAAAATTAAAGTTTTGGAAAACGATCTTGAACGCCTCTCTAAAGCTCGTGATTGTATTAATAGTAGCCCTATTGAGTTAGGTACCTCTATGACGCATAATGAAAACCTCCAAACTGAGCTTGAACTTATGAAAGAGAAAATGGAATCTTATGTCATTAAAAAGGATAAAGAATTCACCGATCTTTGGAATAAATTTGTCAAAAAATGTGATGAATGCAAATATGACAAGATTTCGTACGAAAAAGCTCACAGTGAAATGCAACAAACTATCGCACGGTTGCAGGCTCAGTTAAGAGGGGTTTCGGAAACGAATTTGCCCTCGTCAGGGTTAGAGAGTGCTAGTGGTGGTAATGTTCAGAAGCTTAAGTCTAAGATTGCAGATTTAGAATCTGTTGTTGTTTCATATAAGCGGGCTGTTGAACAAAGTAAGTCTGTCTATCAGAAACTTATTGATAAAATCTGTGAGAACTGTAAGTTAAAGGCCTTGTTAAAAGATAAGACTTCTGAACCTAGCTCGATTGTGGATACGATGATCCAGAAACCAGCAACCTCGGGACCCACTCGTATTGCTGTGACACCTTTTCCCAAGGTTGCTGGAACGAAAACTACTGTGATTGCCCCAGGAATGTTTCGTGTTAGTTCTCCCTCTGTGCCTAGCAAACAACGTACAGCAAGCGTTAGGACAAAACCGATCACTATAACTCAACCACAAGTTATTGATTTAAAAAGTGCTAATTCTAATAGACGCGTGTCTTCTTCTACAGGAATAAACAACTACACTAAGAGCAGAAGGCCACAGCCTACGAGCAATACAAGGAATGATAGGGTCCCTTTTGCCTCTAGAAGTAGTCGCCCCAAGATCAATAATGTGGAAGTAGAAGAACACCCTAGGAATTTACCGCTTTTTAATCATAATCAGAAACCTAATTCATCTGAATGTAATGACTTTAAGCTTGCTATTCGGAATGAAAAATCTGAAGTTATTTGTGCTAAATGTAATAAATGTTTCTTTACTTTTAGTCATGATGCTTGTGGTTTGACTATGAATGGTTTGAATTATGGTGGTTACACTCGAATTGACAAGCTGTCAGTCAGTGAACAACAACGCACTCCTAAGGCTAAGGTGTATGTTCCAAAAAGTACGCATGTAGGGTCCACAGAAAGTCTTGCTAAGCCTAGTAGCCCTAGACTCACCTCTAAATGGTTGCCTACTGGTAGAAATTTTGATTGTAGTGGCAAAATTATCAACACTAGTAGATCTCATACTGACACTGAAACGTCGGTATGTGATACGGCTTAATTATCTTCTAACCCTACAGGAACCTATTTCATCGGTTGCCAAAATATTTGTTTCTCTTATCATTGGCAGGCTGTTGAAATTTGTCTCTGGTGCGTGGACCCGGGCTGTTCCAAACATATGACTGGGAATCGAAGCCTTCTCAAGAACTTTGTATGGCGTTTCATGGGAACTGTTCGATTTGGAAATGATCATGTTGCGGCAATTCTAGGCTATGGTGATCTTCATTGGGGAAATATAATCATCACCAGAGTCTCTTTTGTTGATGGCTTGGGACATAACTTGTTCTCGGTTGGGCAATTTTGTGATTCAGACTTGGAGGTCGCTTTCAGAAGTCATACATGTTTTGTAAGAGATCTTGAAGGAATCGATCTGTTGAAAGGAAATCGTACCACCAACCTTTATACAATTGATCTTTTTCAAATGTCTGCTGCTTCTCCAATTTGTCTCATGGCCCGAGCCACTTCAACAAAGTCGTGGTTATGGCATCAAAGGTTATCTCATCTCAATTTCGATGCCATCACCCATCTCGCGAAAGATGATCTCGTTACCGGTCTTCCAAAGTTCAAATATACAAAAGACCATCTTTGTCCTTCATGTGAGCAAGGTAAAAGTAAGAAGAAGCCTCACAAACCCAAACCTGTTCCCAACTCAACGAATAGGTTACATCTCCTACATATGGATTTGTATGGCCCAATGAGAATCAAAAGTATTAATGGAAAGCGGTATGTCCTTGTCATTGTGGATGACTATTCTCGTTACACATGGGTTCATTTTCTTGCTTCAAAAGATGAAACCCCTGATGTAATTATTAACTTCTTGAAGAAAACATCAGTTCTACTGCAAGCCCCTATCATTATTGTGAGAACGGATAACGGTACAGAATTCACCAATCAGAAATTGAAAGCTTATTTTGACGAAGTTGGGATTTCTCATCAAACTTCGGCTGTAAGAACTCCAGAGCAGAATGGAGTTGTGGAACGGAGGAATCGTACGTTAGTTGAAGCTGCTCGAACGATGCTTCTCTCCTCTAGTGCACCGTTATTCCTTTGGGCCGACGCTATAGCAACTTCATGTTATACTCAAAACTGCTCCATTATTCACACCTGTTTCAACAAAACACCTTATGAGATCATTAATGGAAGGAAACCGGATATTTCATTTTTACATGTCTTCGTTGCATTATGTTATCCGAAGAATGATCGTGAGGATATCGGTAAACTTGAACCTAAAGGTGATATTGGATTTTTCATTGGTTATTCTTCAACTGCTTGTGCTTACAGGATTTATAATCGAAGGACAAGAAAGGTAATGGAGACAATGAACGTTACCTTTGATGAACTCTCGGGTATGGCCTCTCAGCATAGAAGTTCACATCCAGAGCTTCAAGGTAAGACTTCTGGACATGTAAGTTCAGGACTCGCGCTTCAATTTGCACCGCCAGCAATCTCATCGTTACAACCTTCGGAACGTGACTTGGAAGTTTTATTTGGGCCTATTTATGATGAATATATGGAGGGTCCTTCGTCATTTGGTGTTCCTCAAAATGCCCTGGCTGCACCTGCTACGGTAGTTCAAGAACCTCCGACTGCATCTACACCATCGGGATCTACTTCTGCACCATCTACGTCAATCTCAACCATAGTGACTCAAAACATTCCAACCACTTCTCCGATTGCTGACGCAACTCAACAACATTCTCATCAAATTCCTACTCATGTTCATCTTCAGAATGAAATAGTTGCTGAAAATGCAAACAATGCGATGCTCAACGAACACGAGTTTGTTAATCCATTTGCGGCTTCCACAAGCACTACTCAGCCTTCAGCACCATATGTGGATCCGTCGAGCTCGCATCAAGTTTCTCATACACTTCCACATGAACACAAATGGACTAAGAATCATCCTTTGGTTCAAGTGATTGGCAATCTCTCACGACCGGTCTCAACACGAAATCAGCTGCGTACCGATGGTGATATGTGTATCTATGCACTATCAGTCAGCACAATGGAACCAGCAAGTGTGAAAGAAGCAATGACCGATGCATCATGGATTGAGTCTATGCAAGAAGAACTCAATCAGTTCATCCGGCTTGATGTATGGGAGTTAGTACCTCGACCAGACAATATCGATCCCCTCACTCTGAAATGGTTATTTAAAAACAAGATGGATGAGGAGCAAACGGTCATTAGGAACAAAACTCGGTAAGTTGTGAGAGGTTATAAACAAAAGGAGGGAATTGACTTCGCAGAATCCTTTGCCCCGGTTGCTCGGATGGAAGCTATTAGGATTTTCTTGGCATACGCTGCACACAAATCATTCACAGTGTATCAAATGGACGTGAAGACGGCTTTCTTGCATGGGCCGTTAAAAGAAGATGTGTATGTATGTCAACCTGAAGGTTTCATCAATAATGAACATCCAAGCCATGTCTACAAGTTGAAAAAGGCAATTTATGGTTTGAAACAAGCACCGAGGGCATGGTACGACGAATTATCATCATTTCTTCTACAAAATCACTTCAGCAAAGGAACCATTGATCCAACGTTGTTTATCAAGCACTACGGCAATGACATCTTGGTGGCTCAGGTCTATGTAGATGATATTATATTTGGTTCTACTAACCCAAAATATTCCATATTATTTGCCGACCTTATGAAAAGTCGATTCGAAATGTCCATGATGGGGGAAATGACGTTTTTTCTTGGTCTCCAAGTTCACCAATCCCCCTGTGGTATTTTCATAAATCAGTCCAAGTATGTGCTTGAGATTCTAACGAAATTTGGTATGGATAACTGTGATCCTATTGGTACTCCAATGGACACTAAACACAAGCTTGATTTGGATAAGAAAGGGACATTTGTAGATGCTACAAAATACCGAAGTATGATCGGGTCCCTTATGTACTTAACCTCAAGCAGACCGGACATTGTGCATGCTACTTGTTTATGTGCTCGGTACCAGGCTAAGCCAACCGAGAAGCACCTCAAGGAGGTTAAAAGGATCTTTCGTTATCTCCGGGGAACCATTAACATGGGTCTCTGGTATACGAAGGATTCTGGTTTTAATCTCACTGGTTTTTCAGATGCCGATCATGCAGGGTGTCATGATACATTCAAAAGCACTTCCGGTGGAGCACAATTCTTAGGCGAGAAGCTAGTGAGCTGGTCATCAAGAAAACAAGACTGTACGGCGTTGTCCACCGCGGAAGCAGAATATGTGTCTCTCTCCGTGTGTAGTGCTCAAGTCCTTTGGATGAGAACACAACTCACGGATTATGGCTTTTACTTTAACAAAGTCCCTATTTACTGTGATTCACAATCAGCCATAACCATATCCTGCAACCCGGTCCAACACTCCAAGACCAAGCACATAGCTGTCCGATTCCATTTCATTAAGGAGCATGTGGAAAAAGGAACGATCGAACTGTTCTTTGTCAAGACGGACTACCAACTAGCCGACATCTTCACCAAAGCCCTTTCTCAAGACAGATTTGAATTCTTGGTTCGTCGACTTGGTATGCGTAGTTTCACTCCTGATGAACTTGAACATCTTGCTCATTCGCAGTAACCTTGTATATATCTATTAGAAAATCAAAATACAAAAATATAAAACCTATAAAAACAAAATAAAAATGAGAAAATCTTTCAAAAATACCAAAAATATTCTTCTCCGACATGTCTCTCAGCATCGATAATATGGACGTGCTTAGAAATATTGTTCAATAACGACACGGGTACGTACATAAAGTTCGAATGAGAGTTCAAATGTTTTCAAAACATGTCTTTTCTATTTTTCTTCTCATAATGGCTTATAGTCACATGTCAGACTATAACCCGGTCCCTAAATAAAGGAAATTCTTTGACTTATCCTCAACAACGAGAAATTCATTTTTCTCGGTCATGAGCTTATATCGAAACATTCAAAGTTTTAAGTTCATGAACACAATTTTTCTCAGACTTTTGAGCACAATTTTTCAAAGTATTTCAAAACAATGTGCTCATATACTCCCCTATTCAAATACAATCTCTTTTCGAGGGGGAGTATAATGTTTTTATAAACATTTGTTCCAAAGTTTCATGACACATTATTCTCTCCATGTTTCATCACTAGTTTCACAAAAATTTCAATTTCATGCAATTTTTGAGGGGGAGAATAGTGATTAAAATGTGTTATCTTGAATAAGATCTTTGATATAAGTGCTTTCTCTTCCTAATATGTGCAAAAATCCCTTTTTTATGCTGCACATATGTAGGGGGAGCGTTTTTGGTGATATAGAAAACTTTCAAGGTGTAAACATTGATTTCATCAACACCTTGACTGCATTTTCAAATGATTTTTCTGGTTACGATATCTATACCCTTCAACACATAAATTCATGATGGTATAGGTGTCAAAAGGTGGTTAGGTATTCGTCCTATGATCCAACCAGAACCGGAGGGATCTTCCCAGGGACAATCCATTAGAACTTAGAAGTCCTTAGGAAAGATGGTGCAGTTGAGTGTACGGGAATAATGCCGACTAATGACTTAAGCTAGCACTAGAACAAACACAACAAGGTGCTAGTTATGACGTCTTGGTAAGCATTGAAGGGGTTGAAGAATGAAAAAGAAATGTAAGGATAAAGGGTGTAAAGAAAGAAGCCCTCCATACAACTTAGGCAGAAACTGGGTCAATACATCTATTATCAGAATCACTTTGATGATTTCTGATACTGAAGACAAAGCATCATGGACCCAGTGATGCAATGCACAACCCTTCCCAGCATACTCAAGCTTCTCTTAAAAGAAGTTTGTTTTATTGTCACGGAGTTCAACTCATTTCTATCAACTTTCTCACTCCGAGATAGTAGATATTGAATAGGTGGCAGTCTGCTCCAGCCTCTGATCACCAAATAAACGTGCACTTATAGAGTCTAGAGCCAACTAGATTCATCAAAAATCTCATTAGGACACTTATTCCATAGATCAATTGTTGTTCATCATTAGAACACAAGCGATGATTTACAGAGTCCTACGCTCTATCCTTGTGGTATTGCTAGAACATTCAGAGTGATACTCTTTAGTATTCATAGTGATGAATGGAAATCCTTCCAGTGTTAACATCAAACAGCACTGCGGTAGGTCATATGTAAGATTCACTTGAATTAAACATATGTTAACTGGAAAGCAACAGTGGTTTGATTCTTAATTGATTCAAACTCGTTCCAGGTCTCGACGTAATATCTTTATGATCTTGCCAGAACATTCAGAGTAATACTTTTCAGTATTTACAGTGACGAATGGAAATCCTTCCAGTGTCATCATCAAACAGCACTGTGGTAGGTAACTTGTGCGATTCTATATGAATCAAACTTGTGTCAACTGGAAAGCAACGATGGTTTGATTCTTAATTGATTCAAACTTGTTCCAGGAAATTGAATTGACGACTTAATCAGCAGAATGGAACTGCATGATTCACTCCTTACTATGAATTATCTTTCGATATATTCAAGTATTGAGAACGGCTACCACAGCTGGAAATCCTGTCAAGGAAGTTCTTTGAACTTACCTGATCACAGGTACAGTATTCGTACTGTATAACGGGAAACCGGTGGAATGCAAACGGTGGCGTTATCTTAAGAGTCGCAATTCAAGGCCACATATTCAGGATTATTGAAGAAAGCCCAAGAACATCTAAAGACAAAGACTTCCGCTACTCTGATGATCAAAGGAGATTGTTTACAAGCTTTCAAGTCAACACAAAACATGGGTATGTGGAGAAAGACACAAGAACATAAGCTGGCAAAGCTTCAAGATCAAGTCAAGGCAAAGATCAAAGATCCAAGATCACAAGTCA
Organism: Glebionis coronaria; assembly: GCA_025667525.1. NCBI lineage: Eukaryota > Viridiplantae > Streptophyta > Magnoliopsida > Asterales > Asteraceae > Glebionis > Glebionis coronaria. The sequence continues at coordinate 370,469,539 of CM046880.1, read as the reverse complement.
TGAAAGGAACTATGAAAGAACTCTCAAGATAACGAGCTTCAAAGTCTGCAACACCAACGAAGTGAAGTCACATATTACATGACCACCCCTTAGGGGGAGATTGTTAGCCGTATTTAAAGTGATGGTCATATAATATACCGTTGCGATGCTCGTAAAAAATACTATTCAACGGTGTCGAGAGTTCTTAGTTATTAATGTTTATGTAACGGGAATTAGTCCCGAACACACAAATGAGGAAGGCCTCCTAAACACTTAGTACTTAGTATAGAAGGCCTCCTAAGCCTCATTTGTGTGTGTGTTTTCCATTTCATTTGTTTTGTAGAGAGAGAAACGTATGTGTTTCTCTCACTAGGAATTCACAACTTTGTTTTTCTCTTTTCCTTCATCTAATCTAATCTTTCTTTTTTGGTTTAATCTTCATCTACATTTCTATTTCATATATAGTCGTGTGATTCAATACAACACTTTTCATATCGTACAACCTTATTTATTGCAGATAAATTTATTAGCAAGCGATGGGAGAATAGGCTTATAATTAACTCACATAAATTCACGAAAGGATACCAAACTTATAATTGACTCTATCATCTCTCGTTCTCCACAATTTAAAATCTCAAGGAATGAGACTCGTGGATGCTTAGCCAATTAAATCAAAGTTTTGGGTTTTCGAGTCATCTATAGGATCTTGCAAATTCTTAGACTTTTTCAAGTTTAGAATTCGCATTTTAAAGTTCCCTTGATAAACGACTCTCTAGGATCAATTATAGGAACTTGCGAAAAGTTCTTGTTCTTAACCCGTGAGAGTTAAGACTTTCGCGTTTTAAAGCTCCCTATATAAAAGCCTAGCAAAACTTGACTTAAACACGTTAAGGGATACTAGCTAGAGTAAACTTAGATAAGTAAACTCGGGTTGAGTCAAAAGATTCACAACGTTGAAAATTAAAACCACTTTATTAAAAATTATTCTAGTAAAGAAAGAAAATAACTATACAAAGGTAAAAATAATAGGCCAAAAATAGATCAAAAATTTTGAAAAATGTCGAAAAATTGATTTTCCGGTTAAAATGAGGACAAAAGCAAGGAAAAGACCACTTAACTTCGATAGAAGTCCCCCCTACACTTAATATAAACATTGTCCTCAATGTTTAAGCATGGGGAAGTAAACTCCCCTACACTTAGGACATTGTACACTTTGTTTAAATCTCGCTAAGAAAGAGACAACTAAAGAGATTCCTATTTTAATATTTGAGAAATATAAAATAGTGAATCGAAAAGAGTATAGGATAGAACCGGGAAGACGGAAACACGGAGTCACGGGTCGTCAAAAATCATCAAGAGTGGATCTTTGAAAGCACGAATCCCTGAATATGAGAAGAGAGGAAATACGAAACACCAACGGGTCTCCCCTACACTTAGGATAAAGATAGCTAAAAGATAGATACATGGGTTGCCTCCCAAGAAGCGCTTGATTTTTGTTAACCGAGTCGTGAGCCTGACTCGACCTTGATTAGTATAGGAAGAAGCATGAAACACATCCACCGGGATCAAAGACATAGTTTTCGTCCATCAAATAGCACAAGCTTAAGGCGAACAAGGAAAGCCAAAGAAGAGTAAGCAAGGTTCCCTTAAGCAAAGATGGAGTACGGTGGAAGCAAGTATGGTGAGGTACAAGCATATCTTCAGTAGTTCCAAAAAATTTTCCTTTTATTTCATCAGATGGATAATGAGATGGCTGAAGAATATCAATACCGGGGTCGAACACCTTTTCCTTTAAGGGAAAATAGCACTCAGGCTCAGCAGAATTTGAAGATGATCCGCTAAGAAAATGCACAACCTCGTCCTCAGAAGGTGGACAAAGTGGTGTCAAAACATACGTGCTGCGGATGTTGGTGTCGTCTGGTTTCTTCTCCTTTGAAAGAATTTTCTTCAAATCCGAAGTAGGATCAAGACCATAATCATCAAAGTCTAAAGGAAGAGCGTTACTCTCATGAGGGAAGTATGTATTGAGAAAAGTAGAGAAGTCTTCCTCAAAAGAGTAGTCATGCAAAGTAGGATTAAGCATGGATGGCGGAGGATCTTCATCATGAGAAGAATCACTCGAAAGAGTATCGGCCTCATCAAAATCATCATAAGTGGGCATGTCGGGATACTCGGAAGTAAAATCATCATAATCATCTCCATCGAAGCTAGAATCATCATCATAAGCATCATAGATCGGTGGAGAATCATATATGGGTGAAGGTTCCAAATTGAAGAGAGAATCATCCACATCATCTTGAAACAGTGGATTATCATTGCAAGACTCGAATAGAGGATTGTTGTAGACGAGAAAATCATCAAGCACATTAATCATATTCGCTGATTCTCTTCCATAAGATTTGCTTGTAAGCTTGCCCATTTAAAAAACTTGTGCATCATCCCCGACTCTTAAGATGAGTTCACACTTATCCACATCAATTAAAGCTCTACCGGTTCTCAAAAATGGGCGTCCAAGTATTAACGGAATACGAGGGTCCATTTCATAATCAACAACGACAAAGTCGACCGGAAAAGTGAATGTGCCAACTTTAATGAACACATCTTCGGCGATACCAAGGGGGTACGCGAGAATGCGATTGGCTAACTCAATAGTCATTTTGGTGGGTGTAAGGTCGGACAATGATAACTTTCTCCAAACACTTAAAGGCATCAAATTTATACTTGCCCCGAGATCGGCTAAGGCAGTAAATTTGTCGGTTTGGTTAAAAGTACAAGGTAGCACAAAACGACCGGGATCTCCAAGTTTTTCCGAAAGTTCTTTAAGAAGGACGACAGAACAATTTTCATTCAATCGAGTATTAACAAACTCGACCATCTTCTCCTTCTTGCTAAGCAATTCCTTAAACATCTTAACAAATTTAGGCATTTGTGCTAGAGCTTCAACAAGGCTAAAAGTGACGGTCATTTCCGAAACTTTCTTCAAATAGTTAGACACTTGAATGTCATCCTTGGTGTGCAGTTTGGCCTTGTCTAAGCGAGATGGATAAGGAATATTGGGTTTATAGGTGGAAGGTGTAGGTGTAGCAGGTGAAGGTTGAGATGTTGAAGGTTTAAAGGTGGAAGGTGGGGTTGGTGGAGGATTCGTCTTAGGTACTTCTTCATGATGAGGCGGAGACGGTAATGGTGTACTAATACTAGGTGTGGGAGTAGTAGGGATAAATGGTGGTGGAGGAGGTGTAGATGGTGTAACTGGGGGTGGGATTGATGGTCCTACTAAAGTAACTCCACTACGGGTAGTAATAGCACTTACATTTGCTCTCGGATTGGTGACGGTGTTTGAAGGTAGAGAGCCCGAAGTAGAGGGTTGAGTGGTGGGTAAGAAACTAGCCAGCATATTCTTCAAATCATTGGTTTGATTGCTGAAGAAGGATTGTATATCATTTCGAAGCTCGGATCTAATGTCATTCCCTTGCTTGGTGATATCCCCTTTCAAATTGATAATTTGGCTTTGCAGATTCTTAATTTGCTCTCCTTGGGTTCTCATTAAAGCTTCAACATCTTGATTGATGGGTGGGGCTTGTTGAGCGGGTGGGTGATAAGGATTAGAAGCTCTAGGTGGGATTTGGTTGCTTCTAGTGTAGTTGTTGTTGGGATTTTGGTTTTGAGGAGAAAAACCGGGTGAAAGGTAGTTGTTTGACCGGTAACTTAGAAAATTTCGATCCCCTTGAGGTCGGGCTTGGTAATTTTCCGGCGAATAATTACCGTAAGCCGCATACATGTTTTCCGGATTTCCTTGAGTAGAAGGAAAATCAGTGTATGAGTGAGGACCGCCGCATGTCTCACAAGGATTGGCTACCGCTTTAACTTGTTGGTTTGAAGCGATGAGCAAGATATTTTTGTTCATTTCGGCCATCATGCGGGTGAATTCGGTCATGTCGGGGTTTGCTGAAGTAGAAGTAACATTGACTCTCGGGTTTTTCCTTGAAGAAGCGGAGGAGTCCCAATTTTTGTGATGAGTAGTCATGTTCTCAATAATCTCTCTACACTCCTCGGGTCTTCTTTTCATAAATGTGCCACCGGCGGCTGCATTAATCGTATCACGATCACGAAAAGTCAAACCGTTGTAGAAAGTATCAATTAAGGTCACAGGGAGCATGTTGTGGTTTGGACAACAATCGATCAAAACATTATATCTTTCCCAAGCATCAAAGAGAGATTCATCGGATTCTTGCATGAAACCGCTGATTTGATTTCGAAGGCTCGTGACCATGGATGGTGGAAAGTAGCGCGACAAAAATCGTTGAGTCATGTCATCCCAAGTATGAATGGAATTCTTCGGGAGACGATCAAACCATTTCTCGGCGTGGTGTGATAAAGTATGTGGAAAGAGCTGTAGGCGAAGGACATCCATTGTGGCACCGGGCAACTTCATGCTTTGAGTAATAGTAATGCATTTGTCGAGGTGCTTGTTGGCATCATCATCAGGCATTCCGCGGAATGGATTAGTTTGCACTTGTTGTATCATGTGATGCTTCAACGAAAACTCCGGAGCCGTGATTTGCATGGGCGCAATCGGTCCTCCGCGTCCAAACATGGTGGGTTGACAAAGCTCCTCCATTGTCCGAAGATCGGGCTGTGGAAGAACATTGTTGTTGTTATTGTTGAGGTGCGGTGGATTATTGTTGTTGTTTACACCTGCCATATCTAAATCTTCACGAGTCTCGGGCTCTGGATAAGTAGAACATCTAGTACGCATACACCTGCGAAAGCAAAAGAAAACAATACCAAACATAAAGAGAATATATACACACTATAAAGATAAAATCTTTTTGGATTTTTGAAATTTTTTAATTTTTATGGATTTTTGGAAATTTTTAAGCAAGAAAAGTAACCCTCACGAATGAACGGATCTCAAAAAGCAACGCGTCTCTCACAGAAAACCGTTAATCTTCACGAAAAGAGCCGGTAGCGGCGCCATTTAATACGAGGCTTCTACCTAGTAAGAAAATTATCGTTGTTCCAGTCTAATCGAATTGAAAAATGGATTAATGTGACTCATCTGTCTTTGGTGGAAACAAATGTTGTGTCGTTGTAGTAAAATTAAAGGTGCAAAAACTTTAAAGTAAAAGCAGGTAATTTAAATCTAAATCTAAGTGAAAATAAATAACGGGAAATTAAAACGTGACGAAAAATTAAAAGGCACTAAACGTAAATAACGCAAACTTAAAACTATCCTAAAGGCGAACTTAAAACGCAACTAAAACATAAAATAAGGCAAGGCTTAAAATAAATCTAAGGCAAGTAAACTTAAAATGCAACTAGGTAAAAAGGCGGGAAAAGTAAGGCTTAAAAATTAAAATAAACTAAAACTTAAAATAAACTAAAAATACCTCACTTGGAATAATTACTCGTTCGGAATGTCACCTTCACCCGGAATAATTCTTCTTCGTTCGGAATAATCAAAATAAAACACTCATTGGGAACAATTGGCTCATCCGGAATAATCACTCCTTCATCCGGAATTTAAGCTCATCCGGAATATTGATTCATCCGGAATATGTCACTTATTCGGAATAAATCCTTCACTCGGAATAATGCTTCACCCGTAATAAAAGCTTGATGCGGAATAAATCCTTCACTCGGAATGTGTCACTGATCCGGAATAGATTATTCCGAATAAACACCTTGATTCAGAATATAAGGTATTCCGAATGAACACCTTGATTCGCAATGTGATGTTGATCCGGAATAAAAAACCTTGATTCGGAATATTCCGAATGAACTTCCTTGATTCGGAATACTGCTTATTCCGAATGAACGACCCTTGATCCGGAATATTTCTTTGGTTCGGAATGTTTTCTTCACTCGGAATATGTTGCTGATCCAGAATATCAAACTGATCCGAAATATGTCACTTATTCGGAACAAGTCCTTTATTCGGAATATTCAACAAACAATCTTCGTTCGGAGTAACAGTTGATCCGGAATAAACTAGAATACACCCTTCATTCAGAATGTTCTTGCTTGGTTCGGAATATCCTGGAAAACAGAAAGAACGAAGAACACGGAGGACAAAAATAACACGAATCTAGACAAAACTAATCCAAATCAACCAAAAGATTAAACAAGACTAATCTATAAACATCTACTAATCATAAACAAACAAACCAAATCAATAAAACTAACAATAAACACCACAATAATCAAAACCTACTTGATTAAATCAATAAAACTTCAAGAACATAAACATAAACAATAAGCAATAAGATTAAAGATTAAACAAGAAAGGAAGATAAGAGATTAACAATAAAGATAAAGATTCAATAACAATTAAAGAAAACTTACTTGAATTTAAAGGTGCAAGGTAATTAAATTGACATTAAAGTAAATGACATGTAATTAAAGTACAAGGAAATGAAAATGGAAGAACTAGTGTCACTCTAGCCAACAAAATGAAATGAAATGAACTAAGGCCTATTTATAGGAGGATTAGGGAGGTGCTTAGAGGAAGCTTCCTCCCCTCTTTCTTCTTTCTTTAATTGTCATTAAGTCCTTAATCTTCTTAATTCTTTGACTTTAACGACTTTGTCTCAGGATTTCTACTCCCGTCTTGTAATTCCTTCAATAAATTAGACTTGAGTTCTTCGGCTTTTAGTAAACTTCCGTCTTTTGACTTTTTCTTCGATAAATCTTCAGAATTGGTCTTGGACTTTCGTTCTTTTTGTACTCTTGATTTCTTGACTTCGTCTTTTGTCTTTTTCTTCGATAAAAGCCCGTGAATGCCCGTGTTTTCTCCCCTTTTCACATTTTCGTCCTAAATCACAACAAAAACACAAACCACGCATAATTCCGACATTTACGACATAAAATACACGTTTTGGCTTGGTTATTATTGTAGTTAAGTGGTAAAAAGGATGGGTGTTTACACACCTATCAAGACACTAAAATACGTCAACATAAAGTTGGTGAGAGTCATAGGTTTAGACTCCAACGCCAAAATCAAACCATAAGCTGTGAATAATAACCAAATTTAAGAACATATGGACAATGTGATACAAACATGCATTAACAACTAATATTCAAGATTTACCAATCACCACAAATCCAAGGCTCCCAGCCTTACCAAACACCATGGTCCCATAGGCGCCCATACACCTATGAACTAATCCCAAGGCCCCGCCTTGTCATCATCCCCTTGGTACCAAGTCAAAACATAAAATAATCATGAATCAACTAGCAGTTAATCACATAAGTATGCACAAGTCCATCACCAAACACAAAACATTCGCAGCATAATTTATAAAAACAAGACAGTGTCTCTTCCATCCCATATGGAAGTCAAAATCATTAGTAGACATGGGACTATGAAACTCACCTGATTGAGCTTCTCCAAAAATCCGCGCACTAGCAAAAAGCTAACAAACAAAAGCACACAATCAAAACATGAACCAAACACTAAAATGGCTTATCAACATATGATGGACATCTAACATTCTCCCATATATATACCTCATTTATATTCTCTAAGCATCTCATTACACCCCTCTATAAAGCCCTTAACTTAGTTTACTTCATAACCCGTCTCGTTAACATTTTACCCAAAACAGTCCCGATTTTTAGGTCTCCAAACTATAAGCCAAACGCCCAACAAACCTAAACCACATTCCTAGCAATGAAAACCCCATAAAATTATATGAGTTAGATAAAATATCAGCCCTTTCCCCAACATCAAAGCTAATTTTAAGTCCCCGATATACAACTTATACTTTCACCTATCCAGATTTTACTGATTTTGAACATATGAAAAGTTTGCTATGACCAGAGGGTCTTAACCTATTCCATATTCTTAGCCCCAATTCAGATACTTCCTATAATATATAAACCAACTCCCATGTTCCTTTGAAGGTCCCAATATCCCTAAGTACCCCAAACAATTCAAAACATAAAAAGAAAACAGGCTGATCCAAAAACTGTTTTGACACCCGACTGATATAACCTGTTTTTGACCCACTTCCCGACCTCTAATTTAGTTTTAGTTTCTTGCATTTGAAATCCAACTCAATTACCTTTCCAGGGGTACCAAGATCGCAATTTAAAAGTTTGTAAAACTCTAGATATGATCAAAACAATGACCCAAAAATTCTGCCCAGTTTTTAAAAACGAATTTAACACAACTTACCTAATTAATTACCATCACCATATATATTTATTAACCCTAATTATTCTAATCATGTTCATATCATTAATTTACAGATTTCATAATTAACCTAACCCTAAATCCATCATGTATTGATTAAAAATGCTTTAAAAATAATTTAATTGAAAAGAGGATTAAAGGTTATCCCTTAAAATTAATGGAAGATGAAAATTATGAAGAAACCCTAAAAGACTCCATTGATGCCGACTTATTTTTTATTCCCAGGGGATTATGAAGAGTTTTTATTAATAAAAACATTATATACTTATTCCTAACAAGTCCTAACCCAAGTACACAAGCCCACTTTCCTTTTTTTTTCTTTTTTTCCTTCCTTTTGTTTTAATTGTATACAACCGACCCTTAGCCCATAAATTTCGTTTTTTATTATTTAAATTATTAATAATTGTAATAATAATATTACCTTAATTTTCCTTAATTTATTTCAGCTTCTAAAGCCACCAAAAACTCAAAACCGTAAAACTAGTCAAATTTACGCGTATACCGTAAAAGACGTAAAAATATACAGTTTTATAAAAACTCTTGAAATATGAAATAAACTAATTAACTAAGTCCTAAATGACTTAAAACCATCCCGAAAAATACTCCCGTGACTAAATACCTCTTCCGAGACCCCTAAATGCAAAACCCTAAACCGGAAAAATACAATTTTCTATAATACATATATGTATACGTAAAACCACTAAATAACACCATCTCATTTCATAGTCACTACCATGTGAGCTCATGAACATGAAAACATCATACATCGTTTCACTCACAAGGTACACCGTACCCAAAACGATATCCAAACCACAATCTATACACACCAATTAGCACATAAACACGTAAAGACACGTAACTTGCACAAAATAAAACTAAGTGACAAACCTCAAACCGCGGTTGTCACATCACTCCCTCCTAATAGAAATCTCGTCCCGAGATTTACTCCTTAGGATCAAACACACAACCAACAAATCACATGAGGATACTTGTTCTAAATGAACTCTTCTCATTTCTATGTGCACTTTAGTTCAAGTCTCAAATTACCACATATACTAACTACCAATATTTAAATTCATACCCAAACTCTTGACCTCACAGCCAATAAATCTCACTAATGACTCTTTGATAAAACAAAGACTCTTATTAACACAAATCCCGAATAACCGTACATGCAAATATGCATTCTCAAACAATAGTTACCAATCTCAATACATGAAATATATCATGTATACCACTCATTTTCTCCAGGTAATTCTATACTCATAAGCTAATGGTCCGATCTTTCCAAGGATCATAAACAGACCTACACAAATACATCAACTTTTCCATTTTACCAAAACATACCACCCGTTACTATCGGTGAAACTTCCTACATAACTTTGTCACTAAACTCTAGTGGTTTCCTCCTTTTCTACATAGCATCTCTTGTTTTCTCTCATCCTTTCCACAAACACCTTTTCCACATTAGTAGTCTCTTTAACCAGTTTTAGTCCACCTTAAGGACAACTCACCCTATCCTTCCATATAGTGCCTCAAATGGCATTCATCGACTTCTAGTATGATAACTATCATTATATTAAAACTCAGACATCGCTAACGAGTTTCCCACCTCCCTCTAAATCAGTCACCCAAGCTCTCAACACGACTCCTATACTTGTAGCAATTTCTCACCTCGTCCATCCTTTTCCCATTAGCTTGATATACTCGTATCCAATCATGTTCATCAACTCCCTTTAGTCCGTACCCCCAAACTTCTTAAAAATTCCAATTTCCTTACACAAGTGACCTATGACGGTATTTCACATATTCATTAGTTCATCATAACAAGGCTCTTTCGAACCAAACCAACTTATGATCTATACATATCACCAGAAGGATGGTTATCTCAGTTGGTCTATCGAATGCCATCCAAACCCATGCTACAACTGCTTCCAGTAAATTTGGATAGCTCATTAGTAGCACTTATACACATCTTTCTCACTTTTCTCCATGAACAATTTTTTTAGTGATCCTTTATACTCAACTTACCCTTGAACATATTTAACTCTTTCTAAGACAATTAGCTACATTTCTTCCTTTATAACTACACAACGTCTTACCTTCAAGGTCATAGTGCTCCTCGCCTCGTCTTAGTTAGACCAAGCCCTACGTCTCTCATGAGACATCACAATTATAACGCCTCATCCATGCGATTATCAATACTAAACCTTCCAATCAAACCGTATAGGTCAGTGCTATCCCCTTCTCCACACTACAACAATATTAGCCTGCTTTGTGCTTTATTCTACTCATTAGGCTCTACCAAAGTTTTACTTCGGTTCCTATCTCGACCTATTTCATTCATGATTCGCATCTGTCCACACTTCGTTCTTCTTCCTCAGCTCATGGCATACATCACGATGTTATTCTTCCCTTCTTTCAAGTCATCTATACCTCAAAATTTTCCAAGTAGCTTCACTTGTTTTCTTCACGACCAGTTCTCCTACTCCCTCCTAATAGGGAAAGACTAGAGTTTTATGTGATCCCATGTGGATCACACTCTCCTCTTATACCGATATTAGTTTCTATTTGTCGAAACTAAGCCATATTTTAAATTCTTATTCAAATATCTTACTTCTATTTTGATCTTGCACCTAACATAAGGTACTTTCAATCATCATCTTCTAGGAATACTTGGCTCTCTCCTTCCATGGTTCTCCCTAATTCCAACACTATCCCGTCCAACAGAAATTACATACTTCATTCATCAAATCTATGGAAATCGCTAGTGCATTAGATAATGCATAGCTATCTCTTCCAAAGATCTTTCATAACACCTTCACAAAACCGACTCTCTAATCACTTCTCTGTGAACTTATTCAGCTCAGATTCACTACTCATCCCTCGATATTGATTTCCACAAAATTATATTCGCGTATTTACTTGACTCCCCTTGTTACTTCCACGAGTTCTTAATCTCCCATGTTATGTATTCACTTCATCACGATCCACTGGTTCAGCTCTTTGTAGCTCCACCCCGGTACTCGATCTGTCTTCCTTCGTCACGAACCATACGGAGATTCCCTTTATAGTGCTTGTCACCTTTCCAGTCCTAGCAAAATCTGTGACTCCTTCCAAATCTCTTGCTTCCTTTAGCAGCCCGCACGTAGTCCTTTCAGCTCCTTGCTTCACGATGTAGCTCTTCACGCTCCCCTTCTCGTCTCTATGATGTTACCTAGGAACACACTACCCAATAGCTTCTAACTTCAACTCATCTACCACAATATTTCTAAAGGTACTTCAACCCCTCAATGGCTCACTCTTCCTTACTTGTTGTAATCACACATAATCAGCCTCCTACCAATCATTCTTTCACATCCATGTTTTCCTTCACGTGTCTACCACTACCTTGCCTCCATAACTATACTAATTCCCTTGCGTGTTATTTGCCCAATCTTTAGTAGAAAATTTCTACTCTACCCTCACATCCGCTGGTACTTTCATCAATCTCCTAATGGTACTTCAACCAACTTCAAATAGCATGACATCTCGTTCTCACGACCACTCAACTAACTTTACTTACTCCCTTATTCCCGTAACCAATCTAAGTTTCAAAACTCTACAAATCTTAATCATTCCTTTAACACAACCTTTAAACCAAAATACATCTCTTTATTCTAATATCTAACCATAAGTTATACTACCAAACTCTATCCTCTCATCCTAACGTTTCCACAACCGCATAAGTAAATCAACCATGACCTGTACCAAAAGAATTTCCAAACGACCGCGACCCATAAATAAAATATAGGGTAAACCCAAAGATCAACCATAATGAACCCAAGCCAAAACAACTGAAAACGAAACAATGTAATCCAAAAGATCAATGGAGTGTGCCAACAACGAAAAATTTAGACTCGTCACGATTAATATTACCAAATTTCGATAGCTTAGAAAATTTTAAACTTTCTCCCCAATTAGTTACTTCTCATAAGAACCAAACTCCCATACTACTAAAATCAATCATACTCATTTTTAACCATAAACTCATCCTTTATCTTCATCATTTTATCAAGATATCAACTAGTTAGTATACTACAATCTTATTCTAACCATTATCTCGCTTACCCATATTAAATTTATTTCACTTGTTATTATGAAATCAATACATGTTTATAAAATACAGTGTGTTTTTTTTATTCTATATTATTATTATTATTTTATATAATCCATTTAGGCTGGTTATAACTAAACTACTACACGTTTACAAGGTGTGGTGTTATTATTATCATTACTATAATAAAATCTACCTTTTTACTCTTCCCGTCTTAGTTAAATACTTCTAAAATTTTAACTCCACTTAAGAAAATTATTGTAAAATTTCTTTACCCCTTTAAAATGTATGATCACATGTTACACATAAAACTAATCCAATTATTTTTAAGACAAATTTTTTTTTATTAGCTTACTACCACAAACTTAAAAAAATATGTAAGTCACGATATCATACCATACACCTACAAATTATTTTCAAAATCGTTTTCCTATAATTAGCCATACTTATTTCCAAGAAAATTTAGTAGTCCTCATTAATTAAAATACATACCCGAATGTAAACACACTTCAAAAAGACTCAAAACGTCTTTGGAACACCATCAAACTCCAGCACCATAAAACACGAACAAAACTAGGTACGTTCAAGTTATAGTAACTACTGAACGACCATATATCATAACTTAACGCATACGAGTATATATACATCCGCATATATATGCCTATTAAATCACCCAAAACATACTCGCTACCATACATGCTAGATCAATCAATCGTGTCATACACTCGTTTTCCCATACGAGTAATCACCATCTTACCACAAGGCATAAAGCCCGTCACTAAAACCATTCCATATCGTGTGACCCCATAATCACACAACATGAGTATAACCCAATACATATACTCAAAATCCACATCTCATCATATACAAGCATGTACTAACCCTCTTTCATGCAATCATACTTGAGAACCCATTGAAGTTGTGGTAGTTGTATAACTATGTTGGTCACCATACTTATACAATTACCCTTTCCCCAATGCACTCCCTCCTATGATGACACTTATAAGAATAAATACAACATATAACACATAAATCCATCTACTCACATAAGTTCATAACCACATAACCAATAAGGTCCAAAACTCCATCTATTAAAATAACATAGTCAAACTTCTTGCAATACATAAATCCATAGTCTAGCTGAAACAACATAGACAAGCTCCAAAACAACATCATAATCAGTTATGTCACGTCGCCCATAAGAGTGGAAATAACTTAAAATCTTTCCTATCCACCTACTCCTAGTAACTCGAATCACCACCTAATTCTTTGGGAACATGACTTAAACATCAAAAGAAAAATAATGTACATTAGGTACATAAAATAAATCAACAAAAGACAGAAAATACCATGTACCAAATTATGTACTATAATGTACAATTTAAGCAAAATACAACAATGACTAGCGTGGACGATTATGGTTCAACCCGCACTAGTCACAACCCAAAAAGAAAATAACATGTGGCTAAGTATGAACTACTATGGTTCAACCCATACTAGTCAAAACTTAACAAACATCGCAAGTAAAAACCAATAACATCAATTAATATCAAATGCACACATACTCCTACGACGCCTATATGCGAGGACCCTTAAGCTATAGACTAGGCTACGAGACTAGGCAACCTAATTCTCTATAACCATTGTCTCTAATACCATTCTGTCACACCCCACCATGGCGGAATATGGGGCGCGACGTATGGATATCATCACAACAATAGCGTGTCTATAGAGATAAGTAGATAAAATGGAAATATCATAAATGGTGACACAATGTCATGAAGATATCTCAAACAATGCAGGCATCTAGGTAAGTAGGTAACAGGCCTACCTCTTACCAAAGACATTCAAATAACACACATCAAACATATAGGTGTCTAAAAAGTATCACTTATTCAAACATTAAATAGAAACTAAGAGGAAAGGGGGTTCCTCCAAATGCAATCCTAAGCTTCCCAGCTAGCCACTCCTATTCTCACGCTTAACCACATTCTCACCTGAAAGAGACATAAAAGCACGTCAACATAAAGTTGGTGAGAGTCATAGGTTTAGACTCCAATGCCAAAATCAAACCATAAGCTGTGAATAATAACCAAATTTAAGAACATATGGACAATGTGATACAAACATGCATTAACAACTAATATTCAAGATTTACCAATCACCACAAATCCAAAGCTCCCAGCCTTACCAAACACCATGGTCCTATAGGCGCCCATACACCTATGAACCAATCCCAAGGCCCCGCCTTGTCATCATCCCCTTGGTACCAAGTCAAAACATAAACCAATCATGAATCAACTAGCAGTTAATCACATAAGTATGCACAAGTCCATCACCAAACACAAAACATTCATAGCATAATTTATAAAAACAAGACAGGGTCTCTTCCATCCCATCTGGAAGTCAAAATCATTAGTAGACATGGGACTATGAAACTCACCTGATTGAGCTTCTCCAAAAATCCGCGCACTAGCAAAAAGCTAACAAACAAAAGCACACAATCAAAACATGAACCAAACACTAAAATGGCTTATCAACCTATGATGGACATCTAACATTCTCCCATATATATACCTCATTAATATGCTCTAAGCATCTCATTACACCCCTCTATAAAGCCCTTAACTTAGTTTACTTCATAACCCGTCTCGTTAACATTTTACCCAAAACAGTCCCGGTTTTTAGGTCTCCAAACTATAAGCCAAACGCCCACCAAACCTAAACCACGTTCCTAGAAACGAAAACCCCATAAACTTATATGTGTTAGCTAAAATCTCAGCCCTTTTCCCAACAACAAAGCTAATTTTAAGTCCCCGATATACAACTTATACTTTCATCTATCCATATTTTACTGATTTTGAACATATGAAAAGTTTTCTATGACCAGAGGCTCTTAACCTATTCCATATTCTTAGCCCCAATTCCGATACTTCCTATAATATATAAACCAACTCTCATGTTCGTTTTAAGGTCCCAATATAACCCTAAGTACCCCAAACAATTCAAAACATAAAAAGAAAACAGGCTGATCCAAAAACTGTTTTGATACCCGACTGATGTAACCTATTTTTTACCCACTTCCCGACCTCTAATTTAGTTCTAGTTTCTTGCATTTGAAAGCCAACTCAATTACCTTTCCAGGGGTACCAAGAACGCAATTTAAAAGTTTGTAAAACAATAGATATGATCAAAACAATGACCCAAAGATTATGCCCAGTTTTTAAAAACGAATTTAACACAACTAACCTAATTAATTACCATCACCATATATATTTATTAACCCTAATTATTCTAATCATGTTCATATCATTAATTTACAGATTTCATAATTAACCTAATCCTAAATCCATCATGTATTGATTAATAATGCTTTAAAAATAATTTAATTGAAAAGAGGATTAAAGGTTATACCTTAAAATTAATGGAAGATGAAAATTATGAAGAAACCCTAAAAGACTCCATTGTTGCCGACTTATTTTTGATTCCCAGTGGATTATGAAGTGTTTTTATTAATAAAAACATTATATACTTATTCCTAACAAGTCCTAACCCAAGTACACAAGCCCACTTTCCTTTTTTTCTTTTTTTTTTCCTTCCTTTTGTTTTAATTGTATACAACCGACCCCTAGCCCATAAATTTCGTTTTTTTTATTTAAATTATTAATAATTGTAATAATAATATTACCTTAATTTTCCTTAATTTATTTTAGCTTCTAAAGCCACCAAAACCTCAAAACCGTAAAACTAGTCAAATTTACGCGTATACCGTAAAAGACGTAAAAATATAACGTTTTATAAAAACTCTTGAAATATGAAATAAACTAATTAAATAAGTCACAAATGACTTAAAACCATCCCGAAAAATACTCCCGTGACTAAATACCTCTTCCGAGACCCCTAAATGCAAAACCCTAAACCGTAAAAATACGATTTTCTATAATACATATACGTATACGTAAAACTAATAAATAACACCATCTCATTTCATAGTCACTACCATGTGAGCTCATGAACAAGAAAACATCATACATCGTTTCACTCACAAGGTACACCGTAACCGAAACGATATCCAAACCACAATCTATACACACCAATTAGCACATAAACACGTAAAGACACGTAACTTGCACAAAATAAAACTAAGTGACAAACCTCAAAACCGCGGTTGTCACACCCTAGTAGGTGGAGTGACTGGTCTAGAAAGATGAACCATATCAACTTGGGAGGCAAACCGCGGTTTTGAGGATTGCGATCGCTCGAATCTAAATGCAGTCGATTGTCGAGTGAACTGATTTGTAGGCGGTTTCCCCAAGATTGATGGTTTTTCAAGCTTAGTGTCCACACTAGTTCCTTTATTTTTCCTTAATTCGTTTTTCAGTGCAGCTATAGCAAAGACCTTTTCCTGTACTTGAGCCTTTAAAGTCTCATTCTCTTTGAGCAAGTTATCTTGGGATGCCAATTTAGATTCAAGAAACTTAATTTGTTTCAAAAGATTATCCTTTTCAGCTTTAGAATCTAGAACAGTTTGATCCAATTTTCATTCAAGAACAACGTTTGACTTTTCAAGTTTTTCAAAATATGTTTCAAGTTTCTCCGTTTTCTTTGAAAATTCAATTTTGGTATCCTCAAGCTCTTTGGATTGCTAAGCTAAAATCGTTTCGAGCTCTTTAATCTTGGAATCGGAATCAGTTAATGAAGCAGTCATAAAGCATTTATCATGATATACTATAGCATTCTGAACAATCTCTCCCCCATTTTGGCGCACATCGGATGAATCTAAAATGATAAAACTATCACCCTTTTCCATCCCATGTTTGTCATAATTAGGTTCGAAATGCTCAACATGCGGTAGTTCATCGGCATAGACATCATATACAACATTACATTGTACCATATGTGTAGGCTCTTCGTCATAAATGGGAATGGTGTCATCATAAGAGATGTCTAGAACATTCCCTGACTTGTTGCTGATGTCATGCTTAACTGTGGATTCCATGTCCTTGTAATCTTTAGCAGCCTCCAATTCGTCAATCGTATGACCATCTTCCTCTTGCATCGAAGAATCTTTCACTCTATTACCATACGCTTGCTGAAGTTGGGATCTTTCATAAATCGAAGACGAAACCGATGTCATGAGTTTTAATATTGTACCACGGAAAACTTGAAGCTCGGTATGTGTGTCTCGAAAAAATGACTAGCAAATCACTGAACTTTCAGACTTGATGATATCGAATTAGAGGAAAGGCATGAGTTGTGTCACGAGAGCTTGATATGCAGATTCTGGTGCAGAATGATTAAAGTCTGCTTTGTGAAGTTGCTCAGGTAGTTGGTTCAAGGTGAGGAGTATTGAATCAATGAATGTATAACGATCTTGACCAAAGAGTGTCACAAATTCGCTCCCTCCTTGAATCCATGAAAGAGTCACAAGATGAGACTAAAGTAGTTGAAATGAAGTGATGCCACTTTCACTAGGCTTTCTCTTGCATTTTATGCGCTTCTCTCTTTTGAAAAGTTGAATCCAAAGATTCCATTGAATGTCGATGAAAGATAATTGTGTTAATTGTCGAAAGACCAATACGATATTTGACAAATCGTGGAGAAACCAAGAAAATGAAATTCGCGGGATTGACAAAATCAACGAAAGATTCGTAAATAACTCTTAAAAATCCTTGTTTAGTGATATATCTCTTTTCTCAGCTCAATATTTTTTGGTCGGCACACTTTGTCTCGTCGCATTAGACAAAAATATTACCACTTGGTTCTTACGAAATACGCGGATCAATCCAATAATACCTTTAATGGCCCAAAAGATCTATAAAGCCACACGTGTAGATCCAAGAAACTGTATACAAAAATATTGAATATATCTAAATAACCACTACACGTATACAAAAATATTAAATAGATCCAAGAAACCGTATACTCTTGTAAATAACCACTACACGTGTATCTAGTCACTCTTGTAACCTCCGCCTGAAAATAATATATAAACCAAACCCTAAATTTTCTCACATAAAAAAACTTAAACTCACCCTAAGAAACACCGCCCCTTTAGATCACCAACAAGTCAGCCACTACTTCTCATAAAAATACCAATCTTCTTCTATCTTGTTCACAAACGAATACCCATCTCACACCTTAAACCTATCGCCTTAAACTTGATACCGAAACTTAAAACTCAAATCACACCTTAAAACTCAAACTTGATTTTCTATGTATCCACCAATCATCAAGTGTCCCATCTCTCTATCAAATGTACATATGTTATTCCATCAATTCAAACGAACCCAGAAACAAAAATAAACCATAACTTCAATAGATCGAGAGTAACTGAGTCGATGATGGCATCAAGATCATACTGAGATGGTATCGGGTAGGTGTAACTGAGTCATGCATGTTGATGTATATTATTTGTCTTTGTCAAGATCAGTGATGGGTTTTCAGTCGGGTTTCATGATCTTTAAAGATCTAAACGATGAGTTATAAATCCAATTTGATGAATCTGAGATCCTGATAGAGTTTATAACTTTCTTTTTGTGTCTAGATTAAGTGACGAAGGGAATTGTTTGTGGTCGAGTTACGGTTGTGTTCGAGTCTTGGTTTTAGTATTGGACGAGTCACGGTTGTGTTGTGTTGGAGTCTTGGTTTTAGTATTGGAGTCTTGGTTTTAGTATTGGTTTGAGATTCGAGAATGTTTACCGAGTCAGGTGGTGTTGGAGTCGAGTCTAATGATTGAGTCGATTTCAAAAATGGATTCAGGAAATAAACAAAATTTGAGTCGAGAGTTGTGTTGGTCTGGTGTTGGTTTGGTTTTGTTGAGGACTTAGATCTTGAGTTTGTGAGCTTGGGATGGGGGAAAGGATATAGGTAGATAGATCGAGTCGGGGTTGAGATTGACGAGTCTTGTTTCGAGTCAAGATTGAGTCGAAGTTTTGTTTTGTTTAGAGTGTGGTTGGTTTGTATGTGTCTGATGAGTCGATTGTGTGAGTCGTCAGTCAAGTGTTTGTCTCAGTTGAGTTCGATTCTTGTTGGAGTTCTGTTTTGGAATAATAACAAAAAAAAATTAATTCCGAATATGGAAACTGCACATAAGTCAGAAACCCTCAAAGACTTTGTTCGGAATCCAAGGAGTGATAACTTAATTCAGAATCCAGTGAAACGTCACATAAGTCGGAATCACTCAATCCACACATAAGTCGGAATCACTCAATCCACACATAAGTCGGAATAAACACATAAGTCGGAATGCATTATTCTGAACCTAAGTCGGAATACTTCATAAGTCGGAATGCATTATGCTAAACATAAGCCGGAATAATAAATTCGTATCACAAGTCATAATGAGATTTCGTTTTGGAGGGAAAAATAAAAAATAGTTCGGAATATGTTTGACAAAAAAACTTAGTTCAGAATGTGACAAAAAAATTAAGTCGGAATCTGTGAATATTTTGGAGGGAAGATAAAAAATTAGTTCGGAATGTGACAAAAAAAATTAAGTCGGAATCTGGGAATATTTTGGAGGGAAGATAAAAAAGTAGTTCGGAATGAGTTATCATGCACATAAGTCGGAATGAGTTATCATGCACATAAGTCGGAATCTGGACTCAAATTGGAGGGAAAAAGACTATAATCTGGAATACAGATAAAAATATAGTTCAGAATATTGTAAACCCTCTTATTCCGAATTATACCAAAAAAATTTCAAACACTTGTAATTTTTACTCAAAAATCAATCTAAAAATTCCAACTTTTTCGTGTTTTTACCAAAACAAAAGCCCAAAATCACTACCATCACTATGTAGATGATTTCTAGAAAGATTAAACCATAAAAAACACAAAACAAATTTGGATCGAATGATTTTAGATCAAAAACCCACAAATCAATGAAAAACAAACACAAGAACAACCTAATCAACCATGGCTCTTGATACCAATTGTAGGATCATATATTCTTAGGATTGTAGATGTGTTTGTGTTTATCTAAAGAGAGGGATGGAGAAGTAAGAACTAGAGAGAGAAAGCTAGAGAGAGAAAGGAGAGAAAGGAAGAAAGAAAGATTTAGTAATGAAATGTATGTAATGAATAATGAGCAACCCCTCCTAACATGCTAGGAGGGGGTATATATATCCCACCCTACATGTGTGCTATATGGACTATATTGTTTACATACTGGATCACGAGCCTAATACTTGAATATAACATTGGAGTGACCGATCCTTTCTAAATACGTAAAAAGGTATTTCCAACAATTTATAACATAAATTTGCCCAAAGATAGAATAAACTTCTTACAGTTTTTACTAAAACTAATCTTTTAAAAGCATCACAGAAATCTCCAAGCTGCGATAATATCTTGCGGGCTTCCATCCAAGCAAAGCTAAGCAATAATACCTAGATTAAACATTTAAAATCGTCAACATAAAGTTGAGTGATATTCATAGGTTTAGCAATAAAGGTGTGGAACACAATAGAATTTGTAAAATAAGTAATGGGGGGATAACTATGTACATTGTCCATAGTCACGGTGCATATTATTGCTATTTAGTTCATGAACCGAAGCTTAACTTACGTAAGTTCCTCTAGGGAGTATTCAACCTAAATACTCAGGTATAAACAAATATTAGTGCGTCATGGTTAAACAATCGCAACATGGGACGGGGGTTGTCAATCCCGATGGATCCACCCACAACATTCGCGCTTAGTACTCGAAATTAATGGTTCATGATCAGGAGAGGAAACTTAGAGGCTAGACTAAAAAGAAATAATATCATTGAATTCATCTAGAAAGCATACACGTTTTGGATAGCATACAAGTTCTGGATAGCATACAAGTTCTGGATAGCATACAGTTTTTAAATGGTTGTGTTCCACCATGTAAAATCTCACCCCGTGTTTAGAAACCATGTACAAGTAAAAAGGGCTATGAACTCACCTTAGCCATGAGGTAAGTGAATCACGGTACTCAGAATCTGAGTAGAAACGGTAGTGGTAAGACGATCACTGACGATATGGATGCCCCGGAAACACGAAAGCCGCAACCTATCAAAATAAGGCGTGCGTTAAGACTCGAACTCAAGTATCGATATGTACCAAGTATATCATGACTTTAAATATTTTCAAAGTATTCATATTTCAAAACCAGTGACACAAATCAAATGAATCCATATTAACCCATTTATCCAACACTACCCGTTCAAACACTTGTATACTTGAAATTGACCCGTCACAAGACGCCAAGGGTCAACGCAAGTCAAACTCTCCATTTACCTTACTCGGACCAGTAGCTAAGTCATTTATATAATGACTAAACACTTGAGTAAGACACCATGTCCAATAGTGAATACTCATACTCACGCCACACGAGCATTCAAGTATGTGTTTAAAATACAATCAGCAAGTACACTCCGGATGTACACACCGATCTACCCTATCTAGACTTGTCCGTTTTAGATGAAACTTGGTATCAAGGTCACTTATAACCTATATAAGACCCTGCCAAAATTTGAGCCAAAGTTCATACTTTAAAACCCATCAGCTCGACACTTTACTCGACTCCAAATTTGGGACAGATTGTGTACTTGTTTTATAAAACCGTTTATACCAATTTAAAAGTATAATCTTGACAATCTTCCTTTTAAACTCACTACTACACACATCAACTTAAGTTTATAAACCTTAAAACAAGTAGTATCAATTATCTACCCAAGGCTAAAGTCCCCGAGAGTCGACCCAAAATCAGCCACAGTTTCGGATTGTGCCGATTTGCGTCTCCCGGTACACGAATACTAAAACTAGCATAACTTTTGACTCGTAATTAGTTAGAAGCTCTATCTTATACCAATACGAGCGTCTCGGAAAACTATATAACAAAATCATATAATCTCAGCCTATATCCAATCTAAACTTACAAAAAATCTGTTCTAAGCTGCTGATGTAAAATACACTTTAGAAAATCATATCAAATCAATTTTCCCACCAATTCTAACCATTCCCACACCTCTATAATTACCCTACTATCATACCCATCAATCAAACACTCCTAAAACACTTGTATGTCAATTTTTTAACAAAATCAAAGATAAAAAATAAACCTTTTTAACATGAGAACATGATGATTCTACCTAGATCATCATATGCATGATAATTAAAACATCACCAACCATAAAATCATAACTTTGAAATCTTGATGCATGTGGGTGATTTTGGTATCATTAGCATCACCACAAGATTTTAGAGATGGGTCTAATTTTTTTTTTTGATTAAATCATAGTAAAAATTGATGTTTAAGGGTGTTTAGGGGTGGAGGTGGCGGCAAAGATGGAGGAGGAGGGCAGAGTTGTTGTATTTTTTTTTTACAAGTTTTGTATATGTGTGTGTTAAGTGAAAAAGAATGAATATATATGGTAGGTAGTGGAGGGGCTAGTTTTGCAAACTTTGAAACCTTTCGACTAAAAAAAATTTAATAGTTTAAAGAGTAGAAAATGACTATTGGTAAATATTGAAAATATTTACGGGGCTCGGGTTTCGTAAAAATACTTTTCAAAAGTTACAATGCATCATAAATATGATTATATGGTTTCTTGACACGACTTAATACAAACGACATCATCGAAAAATATTAATTATCAAAAATCGATAATAAAATGTAAAATTTTGGGCATCCGCCGGTATCGTGATCACTAGGAATTTTCGTTGTGCATTGATTTTGAGTAAACTCGTTGTAAAACGCACGCGGGTGATTTTAAATCAATAATTTTGATTTAAATAAATATGGAAATATAAAATAAGAATATTATAATTCCAGATAAAGTATTTATCAATGATCAGAAAATATTTGAAAAGTATAATTTATTAAAATATTAAGAATCTCAGGATTTTACATATAAAAATACAAGAAAACGTAATACGTTGAAAAATTCAAGATGCACGAATAAAAGAATAAAATAATGCTGGGAAAGTACGGGTTCTTACAAGAAAAATATGCTTAAAATGTGATCTAATATATGAAGCATATATGTAAGACTCAATTACTTTAACTTTTACCCAAATGTGCGAAACACTTTCGATTATTGATGCACATGTGAAGGGAGAGCATTTATAAAACAAAAAAACTATCAAGGTGTTAAATGTTTTTCAAACTCTTTGATTGTCTCTCAAGTGGTTTTATGGTTACGATCTTATACCCACAACCTCTTTAATTCACGATGTTATTGGTGTCAAAAGGTGGTTAGGTATACGTCCTATTATCCAACCAGAACCCGAAGGTTCTTCCCAGGGACAATCCAATAGATTATTAGAAGTCCTTAGGAAAGATGGAGTTGAATGTGATAAGGGAATAATGAAAACTAAGTACTTAAGCTAACAATGGAACAATCACAACAAGGTGCTAGTAATGACGTCTTGGTAAGCATTGAAGGGGTTGAAGAATGAAAAAGAAATGTAAGGATAAATGATGAAAAGAAATGTCCCTCCATACAACTTAGGTAGAAAACGGGTCAATACATCCACTATCAGAATCATGAGATGAATACTGATATTAAAGACAAGACATCAAGGACCCAGTGATGTAATGCAAAACCCTTCCCTAGTTAACTCAGGCTTCTCTCAAAAGAAGTTTGTTTTATTGTCACGGGGATCAACACGACTTCTATTGACTTTCTCACTCCGAGATAGTTGATATTAAGAAGGTGGCACTCTGCTCCAGCCTCTGACCACTAAAACCAAAGTTCACAAATCGAGTCTAGAGCCAAGAAACCAATCAAATCTCGCTAGGACACATTTCATGACAAGACTTGATGTTCATCATCTAGAACACAAGTGATGAAGAAGAGAGTCTTACGCTATATCCTTGAGATATTTCCAGAACACTCAGAGTGATACTATTTAGTGTTCACAATGGTGACTGGAAATCCTTCCAATGTAAACATCAAACCGCACTGTGGTAGGCCACGTGTAAGATTCTTTATGAATTGAAGACGTGTAAAACTGGAAAGAAACAATGGTTTGATTCTTAAATGATTCAAACTTGTTCCAGGTTTTTACGCAATATCTTTATGATCTTGCTAGAACATTCAGAGTTATACTTTTTTGTATTCACAATGACGAATGGAAATTATTCAAGTGTCAACCTCAAACAACACTGCGGTAGGTGACTTGCGAGATTCTTTATGAATCAAGCTTGTGTCAACTGGAAAGCAAAGATGGTGAAATTCTTTATGATTTACACTTCTTCTAGGATTTGAATTGACTGACAACATAATCGCATGCTCGTGCTCAAGAATCAAAAAAAGACAAAGACTTCCGCAACTCTGATATTCAAAATTTTACTTAACCGGTAATATAGAGGAATGACCTCTCAGAGAATTGAATTATAACAATATCGGAGGAGATTTTGTTTGCTTCAAAGTTGAAGAAATGACCTCTTAGAGGAATGACCTCTCTTTAAAGGAGATTGTTGGCAAGCTTTTCAACATGATGCATAGTGTGAGCATGTGGGTGAAGACACAAGATCGCAAGGTGGCAAAGACAAATAAAGGATTACGGCCAACAGGAATAAATCAGTCATATATTTGAAGATATTAATTCTAAAGATTAATAATCTCACTAAATCCTCAAATATCGTAGATGAATGACCTCTCATTATAGGAGATGTTAGTCTTAAAATATTGAGTCGATCAAGAATGACTCGGTCATAGGTTTGAAGATCTCAAGATAAAAGATTAAGTCGAAAGACAACGACAAAGGCTCAAGATCACAACATGAAGGAACAAGTCTACTATTAGACGTTCAAGTCTTATATATAGCGAGATTAGCAATATCTATAAATCCTCAAACGTCGTAGAGGAATGAACTCTCATTGGGGGAGATTGTTAGCCTCAAAATATTGAGTCAAATAAGAATGTTCGATCATAGGTTTATTATGTATCGGCCATAGGAATGTTGTAATAAGTATTAGGATAGTCGGGAATTACGGGCTTGATAGTTAGCTTAAAAGGTCACGTTTAGAGCCATAAAGCACTTCAAGTCATGCCCGACCCAATATATAGCCCTTAGAAAGTCCACATGCGGGTGGACTATATAAACACCCTCCTAGCATATTAGGAGGTTGGTTGTCTCATTTGTTTCTTTCTCTTAATCTAATATTCTTCCATTTTCTCTTCTCCTTCCCTCTCTCTAACCTTCATCTCTTTTCCTTCTATGTTCTATCTATATCTCTTCTATACTTAGTGAATAATCATCTTTTTACGAGGGACTACATGGTGGTATGGCAACCAATCTCTGGAGATTTTGTCAAATGGTCTCCTTTCTCTTTCTCCTAGACTGCCAAAGTCTCCTTCGTGTTATGGCCTCATCCTTGTAAAAACCGTGTCTCCACCACAACCTTTTCGACTGAGGGATCTTCACTTTATTCGTGAGAAGACACTCCGACTTTCGCGAGCTTTCGAAGCTGTCCGGAGACATTTGCTTCTAACCTCTCCCATCTTTTCCTGTTCTAGGGAGTCGCAGACTTGGAACAGCTGGAGGGTTCGCTTTCCCTATGGCTCTTCCTCGAGCATCCTCTAAAGTTTTGGCGGGTTTTCATCGATTTCATCTTTTGTTTGTGTTCTTCTTCTTCACAGAACTTCTCAACTACATGAGGTAGTAGTTGATAATAGTATTCATCGCAGAACTCCCTAATCTCTCCTCAGACGCTCGCTTATTAGGGTAGTTTGTGTTTTTTAGCTCCCTCCGCTGTCGTATTTCGTACGACGGACGTGGTTGGGTAGGGTGGGGTTGTGTCGGAGTGCTCATGCTGGAATGAGATCTTTAGAACGCAGTTATGTACTGGGTCTCACATATGGCACCACTTGTTAGTACAGTGACCGGGTCGGGGTAGAAGTGGGTCTGAGTTCCTAGCGGATGGGCTCAGATGACTTGGATTGAGCTTGACCTAGTACTAAAAAGAGATGTTGTTAACGATTTTCTGCACAAGTAAAGTAAACCGTTAGTCCTTGTCATAGGGACGGACCTCATGATTAGACTCCCGTGTGAGAGTAAGATTTCATGCCTTTGGAAGTATGTGTGTGTATTGGGAAGAGTGAGAAAATCATACTTCGTTTGGAGTGTGAGAGTTTAACGTTTATAGGAGAAAGTATCGGACTTTCCTAGTATTTTAGATGGTGCTCTAAGTGGGTCTTTGCGGTTGTAAGATATTGTAAATCTATGCTTATATTATAGAGAGAGAAAGAGATAGAAAGATGGTGAGAACATACACTTAGAGAGAGAAAGTATAAAGGTTACACCTTTTACTATGTGAAATAAATGAGTGAACCAAACCCTCTCCATCAAAGGAGTGGGTTTATATACCAAGCCCATAAGATGGGCTTGGGCTTACATTGTTGGGCCGACCATACATAACATGGACCGGGCTTTTCCTTGTTTAATAAATATAAAGATACTAGACTACGAGCTACTACACAATATATTATTGGAGTGACCGAATCTTCCTAAATACGTAAAAACGTATTTCTAACAATCTCCCCCTAAGGGAGGTCACTTCAAAGTACAAGGGGGTTACCCGAGTTACAATACAATAAAAATAAACCTAGCATGTTATGCTTGTATTAAGCTTGTAGTCTTCGTCTTTCTTTTCTTTTCCTTTTCTGGTGAATATGTTGATGTGATCTTTGATATTAATCTTGAGCATTTTTCTCTTTCTTGGATCTTGTGCATCACTTGTGATCTTCGCATCTTCGTGACTTCATGTCCCACATACTTATACCTTCGTAATTCTTGAAAGCTTCAGAGTTCGATACAGCGGAAGACTTGACTTTTAAACTTTCTTGAATTAGATGAAGTATTACGGTATAAAGTATAAGCATGTAGGGACGACTTCTTCTCGGATTCCGCAACGCCACCGTCTTCAAAAGTAGTAACATAAGTAGACACGAACGAAATGGCTTTGAACATTTCATTCTAATTCGGTAGCATTTTACCTCCGGTCGGTGAAGACCGTTGGACGATATTAAATATCGTACTTGTGGCAAGTAGATTTAATTAAAAATCTCCTTGACAAGATTTCGCGGGTAAACCCGTTCTCTTTACTCGACCGTCCAAAGCTGACTCCGAGCGTAAAGAGTGAATCATTTGGAGAAAATTATCCGCATGATTGAAGCCGTCAATTCTGATTCCTGAAACAAGTTTGATTTAGTAAAGAATCACACCATCGTTGCTTTCCAGTTGTCACGAGTTTGATTCATATTGAATCTTGCAAGTTACCTACCAAGTGTTGTTTGAGGTTAACACTAGAAGGATTTCCACTCATCACTGTGAACACTAAGGTGTCTCTCTGAGTGTTCTGCCAAGATTACTGAGATATTGCATAGAGGCCTGGAACGTGTTTAAATTCAATTAAGAATTAAACAACTGTTTCTTTACAGTTATCACAAGTTTGATTCGTAAAGAATCGCACAAGTCACCTACCATGAGCTTTTTGATGTTCGCTCAAGAAGGATTTCCATCTTCATTGTAAATACTTACGTATTACTCGGATGTTCAGGCAAGATCATGAAGTTATTGCGTAGGATTCTTAAAATGTTTCTTACTTTTCATAGTGTATGAAAAAGAAAGGAAATATGGAAGTGTGTCCTAATGAGATATTTGATGATCTCAAATGGCTCTAGACTCGATCGTGCATTTTGGATTTTTAGTGATCGGAGGCTGGAGAGGAGTGACACCTTTTTAATACCAATTTACTTGGAGTGAATAAATCGATAGATAACGTGTTGATCTCCGTGTGATTAGAACAAATATCTTTTGAGAGATATCTTATTTAGCTAGGATGGGTTGTGCATTGCATCACTGGGTCCATGATGTCTATCTTCAATATCGAGCATCATTTAAATGATCTCAATAGTTAATGAGTTGACCCAGTTTCTGCCTAAGATTGTAAGGAGGGCTTCTTTGTTTTCACCCTTTATCTTTACAATTCTTTTTCATTCTTCAACCCCTTCAATGCTTACCAATACATCATAACTAGCACCTTGTTGTGATTGTTCCAGTGCTAACTTAAGTACTTGTTCGGCATTAAGCTACGTTCACAATCTTTCTCCATCTTTCCTAAGGACTACTATTTCTAGCTATGGAATGTCCTTGGGGAGACTCCTCCAGTTTAGGAAGAATCATTGGACTTAACCTATCCTACCATACTTATGTCACCATAATCTTCATCGTCGTGAATTAAATGGGTTGTGGGTAAGTATAAATCACTATGAAATCCATTTTGATATAGCAAATCCATTTTGCTCCCCCTTAACATATGCCTCGATATTCGAAAACATTTCACACATGTCGGGATGAGCTATCACGTTAAGTCAAACCATTTTTTATTAATCATTTCCTATATTATATCACATTTTCTCCCCCATATTAAAAATATTAACCCCATCTATGATTTTAATATCAATTGATTTAATAAAATTTTAACAAAATTTTGGGAAGAAAAATGCAAGTCCGTTTTATCTTCATGATACCAAATGTTGAGATATCATACCGATTAGTAAAATAATCACAGATTCACCATATTAGAATAAATTGACAAGGTTGGACCTGATTGATGAGAACATCATATGATAAGATCAAATGGTTCTTGTAGGCAAAAGTTGGTCGCCTCGTCACGTCTGAAGTTATCTCTTAACACCACATGTACGATTGGTATTGTTGTCTTGACACCAAATTATGAACTTGGCACGTTCGGTATCGAAGATTCTGAATGCTTGACGATTTCTCCCCCTCAATTGTTGACATGTGTTCTATTGAAAGAGCTGTAGTCGTCGTTTGAGTAGTTACATCGTCGAGTATGTGGATACCATTTGCAGATTGCTTCGGTTTGTAGAGATGATAGCCTCATAAAACAAGATTTCTCTTGTTTTAACAAATAAATGCACTGATGCGTACATAGATTTGTGTTAGACCAAGTTATAAAGTAAACTTGATCCCTTACAAGGTTTTAAAGTAAACCTTGCCCGTGAAAATTAATTCCCGTTGAGAGCTAAAGCTTTCATAAGAAATACTTGACTTAAATATAAAAAACGGGTTGCAGTTAGAAATAACTACAAGTCATATAGGCATGTTTTATGAAATAATTACAAATTTTGTACGAACTCTATTTATGGCGTAGTGTTAATATTAATCAACATTTCTAAGGCCGTAAATATTATCGTACCAAAAAACATTCCTTTGAAAAATAAAGTAAAAATATTTTTGGATTTTTATGAAAAAAATTCAATTTTTATGGTTTTTATATGGTTTTATATTTTTGTATTTTGCTTTTGTGGATAAAAATATAAACAATATATACAGATGATCACCAAGGATACGGAGAATAGTTTACCACACTATTCTTTCGCTTCATCTGCCAGTTCCTTAAGAGTCTCGGGCGAGAAAGTTCTCAATCCTAGCTTGTCGGCCAAAAATTCAATCTGAGCGCGATCTAAAGCCTTCGTCAAAATATCCGCCAATTGATACTCAGATCGGACAAAGTAAATCTCTATCACTCCATTTTCCACTTGCTCCTTGATAAAGTGGTAGCGAATGTCAATATGCTTTGACCGGGAGAATTGAACATTGTTGCAGCATAAGGCAATTGCACTTTTGTTGTCGCAGTACATCGGAATTTTGTTGAAACCTAGACCATAGTCGGTTAATTGCGATCTCATCCAAAGAATTTGAGCACAGCAACCGGACATAGCTATGTATTCTGCTTACGTACTAGAAATTGCAGCGTTTTATGCCTTTTAGATGCCCAACTGATCAGTCGATCTCCTAGTAGTTGCAAAGTTCCACTCGTGCTACGCCTTGTATCTTGACAACCCACGTGATCCGCATCAGCATATGCCATTAATGAAATCAAAGAGTCCTTCGAATACCAAAGTCCCCGATTAATGATTCCTTTAAGATACCGAAAGATCCGTTTAACAGTTGCTAAGTGTAACTCAGTAGGCCTAGTTTGATACCGAGCACACATACATATAGCAAATTGAAGATCAGGTCGACTAGCGGTGATATACAGAAGGGTACCGATCATTCCACGATAAAGTGTTGGATCAACGGCAATCCCATGTAGATCTGCATCTAGCTTAGTTCATTCCACCATTGAAGTACCCACGGGGTCGCAAGATTCCATCTTATATTTCTTAAGCGATTCAAGGGCATACTTGGATTGATTGATAAAGATGCCTCTAGGACTATGAGATATTTGAAGACCTAAGAAGAATGATACCTTGACCATCATTGACATCTTAAACTTGGAAGACATGAGTGTCCCAAACTCATCCGATAAGATTTGGGTCGAGGCTGCAAATATAACATCATCAACATATATTTGTACCATAATCATATCTTTACCTCGTTTCTGAATGAACAACGTGGGATCCACCTTGTCTTTAGCGAAGCCTTGCGTAATGAGGAATTTTGACAATAGATCATACCACGCGCGTGGAGCTTGATTCAACCCATAGAGAGCCTTCTTAAGCTTGTACACGTGATTGGGATATTTAGAATTCACAAAACCATCTGGCTGTTGAACATAGACCTCTTCCTTGATTTCACCATTGAGAAATGTCGTCTTCACATCCATCTGATAGACGATCATATTCATGTGGGCTGCATAAGCGAGGAATAGTCTAATAGCTTACAAACGGGCAACAGGTGCAAAGGATTCCATAAAGTCGATGCCCAATAATTGCTTGTATCCACGAGCTACTAGTCGAGCTTTGTTCTTCAATATTCCACCTAACTCATCGAGTTTCACCTTTTAAACCCATTTCAAAGTGAGTAACTTCACTTGATCCGGGCATGGGACAAGTTCCCATACATCAAGACGTATAAATTCATTAAGTTATTCTTGCATAGCTTCTATCCAACAAGATTGGGTAAATGCTTGTTGCCACGTCTTAGGTTCAACTTCACTGAGAAAAGCATCAAAATGACAACACATTGCACTTTCTTGTAACTGACTTCGTGTGGACACCGGACGATTAGGGTCACCAATAATAGAATCTATAGGATGATCCTTTGTCCACTTGTTATCATGTTCACGAATTCGTGGATTAGAGTAGACCGTATTAGGAGCTTCCTCTGAGGTGGACGACCCGACTTGATTAGAGTCGGGAATTGGTACACCAAAGAATGAAAGTTCACGCATTTGAGCGAATTCTAAATCGTGATCATTATCATCCTTTTCATCATCAATAGGCATGACATGGGTAGTTGAAACATGTGTTGGTTGAGAATTAATCGTTGAAGATGCCTCTTGCCCAGTTGTTGGTGTAGACGTATCTGATTGTGCTTCGGTTGCTGGAGCGACAACTTCGGTAACCGGAGCTATTACTGCAGGTTCAGGAGCAACAATACTTGGAGGAGTAAATAATTCATCAAAGAACGATTGAAATAACGTATCCCATTCATTCCTAGAAGGTGGTGTAAATGATGATGATGAAGTAGGGTTGTTTGGGACAAGACCAGAGCTAATGTTACTGGGTCCCATTTCATGAAGTGCGGGTTCAGAGCTGCTTTGCTCAAAAGCCATAGCTGTCAGCTCATCAAAATCAACATTCAAAGTTTCGAGGATTTTTCGAGAATTACGGTTGTAGATTCGGTATGCTTTCTTTGCGGGTGCATAACCAATGAAAATACCAATATCAGCCTTTGGTTGAAGTTTTCCCAAATTGTCACCATCATTATTTGGATAGCAAAGAGAACCAAATACATGAAGATATGATAAATCTGGTACTTTACCATGTAGAAGCTCATACGGTGTTTTACCATAGCGTTTTCGAATTAGTGACCGGTTTTGGGTGTAAAGTGTTGTAGATACTGCTTCTGCCCATAAAAACAATGGAGCCTTTGCCTAAATTAACATCGTTCAAGCAGCTTCCATTAGTGTGCGATTTTGCCTTTCACCGACACCATTTTGTTGTGGAGTGCGAGAAACGAATGTTTCATGAGATATACCAACTTCTTCATAATACTTACGCAAGGTTTGATTCATAAATTCGGTTCCATTATCTGTACGAATGCGTCGGACAGTAGTGTTGAGACGCACTTGAATCATCTTGAGAAAGTCGATGATGACTTTAGTTGCCTCATCTTTTGAAGCAAGAAATTTCACCCATGTAAACCGAGAGTAATCATCCACCATGACGAGGATGTACTTTTTACCACCAAGACATTCAACACGCATTGGCCCACAAAGATCCTTATGCAACAAATAAAGTTTCTCTTGGTTGGTGTCTTCAGTCTTGGGTTTGTATGATTTCTTAGTGCTTTTCCCCATTGTACACGCAGAACACAAATGATCCTTGTGAAATGTAAGTTTAGGAAGACCACGAACAAGTTCGTTTTTCGCCAAATGATTAATAGCGTCAAAGTTAAGATGAGATAACCGTCGATGCCATAACCATGACTTAGTCTTTGATGCTTTGGAGAAAAGACATACGGGAGAAGCGGCCATCATATATTGTAGAGACAATGTGTACAAATTATTCCCTTGAATACCTTTCAATAAATCTACCCCTTCCAAATTACAAATAAAGCAGGTATGCTCACGAAAAGCGACTTCAAGGTTTGAATCACAAAATTGTCCCACAGAAAATAAGTTGTGACCGAGTACTTCCACATAATACACTCTTGAATTAATAACATTCCCAATATGATATTCACCATAACCCATTATCTTTGCAATATGATCATTTCCGAATCGAACCGTACCAAGAAACTTATTGACGAAATTTCTGAGCTGAGAGCGATCTCCGGTCATATGCTTGGAGCAACCAGAGTCCAAATACCAGAGAACAATTTGGACCACCTGTTTTCATCAACAACAGTAGACAATGAATTGGAAACTATTGGTTCCGGAGTGTTAGCAGATACAGATACAAAATTATTAGAATTGCTAACATTTGTGTTATCCTTAGTTTTCCAGCTTTTTCTAATGTGAGTTTTTCCAATAACAGGTTTTACTGTTCCAACTTTCTGAGGTTTTGGATTTTTAGTGGGCACTACAATGGGAGTAGACCTATTTAAAGGGCACTTGATTCCTTCAGTAGTGTCGGTGTTCCTAGTTAAAGGACACGCTTGTGTTTTGGTAGCCTTGGTACTCCTAGTTAAAGGGAACACTTTCTTCATTGTAGTGGGAGTGATCCTAGTTAAAGGGCACGCATTTCCTACTATAGTGAAAGTTCTACCAGTGGGACGCCATATCCAGCCAACTTGGGCTAACACTTTCCCAGTCGGTTTCCATTCTAAACCATTTTTACGGGCATTTATCTCATTCACATCGTCAATAAGGCAAGAATCATGACGACTAGAAAACATACATTCATTACAATTCCAACATTTCAAATTAGAATTCAGAATAGGCTTAGAACACTACACAACCACAGAGCCTTTAGGTTTAACTACATGATTCTTTTTATTTAAAACAAAAATAACATTCCTAGGGTGGGCTTCTACTTTCTTCTTCACTTGACTACTAGATGAGGGCAAGATCCTATCATTCTTCATGTTTCTTGTAAGCTTAGATCTTTAAGCCTTACTACTGGTGTTTACTCCTGTAGAAGGCAACACAGGAATATTAGAAGCTGATTTTGATTTTTCCTTATCTTTAGTGACCAATGTTTGAGATGGTTTAGTCCTAGGGCCCTTGTTAAGTGGTGTGACGTCGATGAGGTTATTTTTTATTGCACTAGAGGACGATGTTGAGACAGTGGCTGCGTTATCCACAACTGTTGGAAATACGTTTTTACGTATTTAGAAAGGATCGGTCACTCTAAAGATAGATACAAGTATTGGGCTCGTGATCCAATGTATTAATATATAGCCCACCAAAGCCCACATGTAGGGTGGGTATATAAACCCCCTCCTAGCATGTTAGGAGGGGTTGAACACTTTGATATTTCACATATTCGATCTTTCTTCTATTCTCTCTCTACCTTTCTCTCTCTAGTTCTTACTTCTTCCATCTTTTCATTAGATAAACATAACATTGCTAAATCCTAAGAAACAATGGACCTACAATTGGTATCAAGAGCTTTGGTTGATTCTTCGAATTTAGGTGTTTTTATCTATTGATTTGGTATTCAAATTTTTTTTTAAGTGACAATATTGGTTCGTTTTTTAAAAAACATTCAAAGAAATCTTGATTTGGCAAATCTAAACTTTCCTTTCGTTGCAAAT
This sequence comes from Glebionis coronaria, assembly GCA_025667525.1. Classification (NCBI taxonomy): domain Eukaryota; kingdom Viridiplantae; phylum Streptophyta; class Magnoliopsida; order Asterales; family Asteraceae; genus Glebionis; species Glebionis coronaria. Next base: position 370,435,050 of record CM046880.1, on the reverse strand, counting down.
AAACGAGCTACTACTTTATAAACGAAAGTTTTTTTTATAAAGTTTATTGATTTGGCAATTTGTTTTTATCTACAATTGGTTCGTGTTTATCTTTTTTTTATAGAATATCTATTCTTGACTTTTTTATCAATTTTTGTCAATTTTTAACTATTGTCTACTGTATCAGTATCTGCTACATCAACTTTATCAAAGTTCATCACCTTTTGTCTCAGATTCAGTATAATACTTTTCTCATCAACTTTTGGATTTATCTCGGATCTAAACATAAGGTAAGTTCACCAGGTTTGTAATCTCATTGCAATGCCATAGGGGTTTTGTGGGATTCCGATCAGTATTCCGATCGTAAGGTCACCAGGTTTGTACATCGATCGCAATAACCCTAGGGTTCTACTTTGCGATCACTTATTCCGATACCCTTATTCCGACGTGGATTGCGATAGCACTTTGCGATCGTGATTCCAACGAAATTAAGGAACATTACGAAGAAACTCTGTCCGCATTCCGATCGTGACATTCCGATGGTTTGAATATTGCGATGGAAAGTTTGGATATTGCGATGGTGAATACTTTGATATTGCGATGGATCTGCTAAATGTTGCGATGAATGGACTCTATAATGCGTTGACTATTTTGATATTGTGATGACTGTTTTTAAATATTACGACACAACCACTTGACCTCATCACTCGACTTTAACTGTCTAACCAACCAAAGAAATCAGAGACTGGACTCAAAACCACTTGGACTCTCTCGACACTTCAAAACCAACAAAGACTTAACCTTGACCTCGACTCTCTCACCCATCGTCTTGACTGACTCACTCTTCTCTCTCGACCAACAAAACCCAAAATCTCGACCACAACGTCAGGACTCGAACTAGACTTCGACACACACCCACTCGTAACAAACAAACACTCGACATCTAGACCGACCACAAACCCATCCCAACGACTCGAAATCCCCACACTACAACAAACACAACACCCTCGACTCACACGACTCTCAAACTGACACATTCAAGACTCACCTCAACCTCAATCCAAACACCCATCTAGACTCAAATCTAATCGATCCAAACAAATCAACCACTCTCATTTTTCGAAACAGTTTTGACCATTACACATATTTTTTACATACAAGATCTCAGCTGCAAAACATCCTCGATCAAGGACTCATAACGAAAATCAAACACATACATATAAACCTACCCAAAGATAATTAAGATCTTGATGACATGTTTTTCGTGTCGTCTTGACCTTGAGGCTTCATCTATTTTTATCAGAGATTAGATTATCTAATTCGAAGATAATTGGGTGTTCGGTGTAGGTGATGATGTTTATTGCATTGGACTGAGATCATATTGATCAGTTTCTAGTTGATCTATGAAATAGGAGATTTGATTGATGAGATTTGGTTTCAATCACATAAGTGAGATAAGGTTGATGACGGTTTGAGAGAAGATATAATGGGGGCAGACTAAACAAAGAATGAGATTAGGAAATCCTAATTGTTAGGATATTAGTATATACGAAGTGGGATTTGGTTTCATCTTGGGCCACGTTTGTTTTTGACGTAACACGTGGTATACTTGGGTGTTGACTATTCACATTTGAGAAATATCTCCCATATTAAAAGTTATCAAACGTTTTAAAATTATTAAACGTTTTACAGTTATTAAACTTGTGGGATGATAGTTATTGGGTTCGGATAGAGTATATTTTATGGGGTCGAGTTTTATGGTATGCTTTGTTTTTGGATATAATTATGTCGGGCTGTTTACTAGTTTAACCGAATGTTGGTTTATTTAGTTTACGGGCTTTCTTTTTGGAGTGAGCCGCGGTTGCATTGGACTCCGGTTTAATTTTTCAAAGTTTGAGACGACAAAAATTATTGAGCCGAGAAAATAGTTATATCATCAATCGAGGATTTTTAAGAGGTTTTTACGGATCTTTTGTTGGTGTTGTCATATCCCGAGAATTTCCATTTCTAAGTTTCTTCACGAATTGTTAAATTCTGAAAACAACCACATCCACAATCACTTTTTCATCGAATTTCAATGGAATCATTGAATTTGACTTTTCAAGAGGGAGAATTGAATATATTGCAAAATGATACTAGAAGCAGTCACAAAAGAATGGATTCAGGAGGAAAGCAGGAAGCAAGCAGCCAATCAGGAAATTATGCAGAGCAGTCATATGTCACAAATATTCGTCTACTCCAATCTAAATTGAATGAGATAATTAACAATCCTGATAAGTGCCCTATGCTTGCTTCTTTACCCAATTCTGCTTCTAGGATTAAAGAGCTCGAAACGATCGTTGCCAGCAATCAAAAGATCTTGAGGATGCCAAAATTGAATTTTCAAAGAAAACGGAGAAATTTGAAACATATTTTGAAAAACTTGAAAAGTCAAACGTTGTTCTTGAGCGAAAATTGGATCAAACTTTTCTAGATTCTAAAGCTGAAAAGGATACTCTTTTGAACCAAATTAAGTTGCTTGAATCTAAGTTGGCATCCCAAGATGAATTTCTCAAAGAAAATGAGACTTTAAAGGCTCAAGTACAGGAAAAGGTCTTTGTTATAGCTGCGTTGAAAAACGAATTGAGGAAAACTAAAGGAACTAGTGTGGACACTAAGCTTGAAAACCCATCAATCTTGGGTAAACCGCCTACAAATCAGTTCATTCGACAACCGACTGCATTTAGATCCGAGCGATCGCAATCCTCGAGACCGCGGTTTGCCTCCCAAGTAGATATGGTTCATCTTTCTAGACCAGTCACTCCACCTACTATGGCCAATGTGACTAAAACAGCTTTTCCAAGACCTAATCACATGATTGCCTCTAGTCTCCCTAGACATAGTCCAAGGAATACGTCTCGAACTAGTTCAAATGACGTTCGCCATACATTTGGTCTAAGGGAAGCTAAGAAAAAGACACAAGTAAGAGATAGGAATTTCAAACCTAGTCAGATGCCTTCTAGTTTACCCAACACAGCTAACCGTGTCATGTCACATCCTAGGAGCATCAATCAATCTAGGAATTCTAGATCTTACTCGGACATTAAATATGCTACTTGTAAAACATGTAGGAAATGTGTCTTTAAAGCCAATCATGATTGTTGTATCAAAAAATTACTAAATGAGGTGAACTCCCGTGCTAGACTTAAATCCCAGTGGGTAGCTAAAATCCAACCCATTGGTAAAAGGTGGCGCCCCACTGGTAGAACTTTCACTCTTGTAGGAAACGAGTGCCCTTTAACTAGGATAGTCTCTGATTCTACTAAGACTACTAAGGATGAAATTGAAAAGGAGGATACATCACTTAAGCCTGTACTTAAGGTTTTCTATAAAAGGAAACGTCTGCCAACTAAGACAAGTGAATCATCCCCTCGGGTCACCTCTAGCACAAGAAAAGAAAACTGTGAATCCCCGAATGGTTCTAAGATAGATATCACTAACCAACATAAGCGCATACAAACTCCTAATGAGAATGCAGGTACCAAAGTCCACGTTCAACCAGAACACAGCGGTCCAATCGTTGTATACCATTCAATTAAGGACACTCTTAGAGTTTGGTTGCTGAAGAAGCTGATATCTAAGAAACAAGTGTCTCAGGGGATTTGCAGTTAAGCTTACAGTGTACAAGGACTTATAGTCACATCAAAGACTGTAACTCGTTCATCAAAGAAATGAAAGTTTATCGCCGATTATAAACTTATCCTTACAACGAGAAATTAATTTTTCTCGGGCATGAGCTTATATCAAAAAAAACATTCCAAGTTTTTAAGCTCATGCACTGAGGCTTACAGTCAAATCACAGTCTGTGACCCGAACTTCAGAGAAAGGGGAGTTTATCTACGCAACAATAACTTACCCTCAAAACGAGAAATTAAATTTTCTCGGACACGAGCATACAATTAAACTATTCAAAGGTTTTAAGCTCGTGTATAATGGCTTATCGTTAAACGTCAGACAATGACCCGTTCTTCAAATAAAGGAAAGTTTATCGCCGATGATAAACTTATCCTCACAACGAGAAATTAATTTTTCTCGGGCATGAGCTTATATTAAAAACATTCGAAGTTTTTAAGCTCATGCACAATGACGTATAATTATATTTCAGATTATGCCATGGACTTCAAAGAAAGGAAAGTTTATCACCGATGATAAACTTATCCTTACAACGAGAAATTAATTTTTCTCGGGCATGAGCTAATATTAAAAACATTCGAAGTTTTTAAGCTCATGCACAATGACTTACAGTTAAATATCAGACTGTAACTCGGACTTCAATTTTAGGAAAGCTTATCTTTAAAGATAACTTATCCTCGTAACGAGAAATTAAATTTTCTCGGTCATGAGCTTGTATTAAAACATTCCAAGTTTTAAGCTCAGAAAGGGAAGTGTATCTTTTAAATAAGAGAACTTTTCCTCATAACAAGAAATTCATCTTTCTCGGTCATGAGCTTTCCGTTAAAACATTCAAAGTTTTCAAGCTCATGAAAACTACTTCTAAGTAAATGTCAACTTAGGACTCGTTCTTCAGTTAAAAGGAAAGTTTATCGCCGATGATAAACTTATCCTCACAACGGGAAGTTTACAACTTCTCGGACTTGAGCTCGTTTTGTAAGATATTCAACATCTTAAGCTCAAGTAATTGGTTTTCAAAACTTTGAACACAATTTTTCGAGAATTTATCAAAAGGTTTTTCTAAATCTTTCAAAATTGTGTTCAAAAATGTTTTGATAAAAAGAACATGTCTTCTGCAATCGATAATATTTACGAACCTAGAAATGTTGTTCAATAATGACACGGGGTTGTAAATAAAGTTTGAGCAGAAGTTTAAATGATTTAAAACATGTTCAAAATGGTTTGCTATTAATTCAGATAGTAACCCGCTTTTCATATTAAAGTCAAGCATTTCACCGGAAATCTTTGACTCAACAACGGGAATTAATTTTCTCGGGCATGGTTTATTTTATAACCATGTAAGGGATTGTGTTTACGGAATAATACAATCTAACACGAATATATGTACGTGTCAGTGCATTTATTTGTTAAAACAAGAGAAATCTTGTTTTTATGAAGTTATCATCTCCACCAACCGTAGCAATTTACAATTGATATCTACATACTCGACGATGCGACTAGTCAAACGGCGACTACAACTCTTTCAATAGAACACGGGTCAACAATTGAGGGGGAGCAATTGTCCAGCATTCAGAATCTTTGACGCCGAAAGTGTCAAGGTCACATATTGGTGTCAAGAACAACGATATCAATCGTACACATGGAGTTAAGAGATAACTTTAGACGTGACGAGGCGACCAACATTCGTGAACAAGAACCATGTGATTCTATCATATGATGTTCTCCATCATTCAGGTCCAACCTCGTAAATTGCTAATCTTGTGAATACATTATCATATATGATCTTTGCACGTGATCAATACCTTACACTTGTGTTTAGAAGGTATTTAATTTACGTTTCAAGTACACCCTCATTAATTTGAGGGGGAGATTGTGTCAATCATGGAGATAATTGGATTTGCATTTTTCTTCCCAAATTTTCTTATAACTTTATTAAATCAATTGATATTAAAAACATCGATTAGGTTAATATTTTTAATATGGGGGAGAAAATGTGATTTAATAGTGAGATCAATCAATTTAATGGTTTGATTTAATGTGCTGGCTCATCCCGACATGTGCGAAATGTTTTCGAATATCGTGGCATATGTTAAGGGGGAGCAAAATGGATTTGGATATCAAAATGGATTTCATGGTGACATATACTTACCCACAACATCTCTATTCACGACAGTGACGATTGTGGTGACATAAGGATGCTAGGACAGGTTAAGTCCAATGATTCTTCTAGAGCCGGAGGAATCTTCCCAAGGACATTCCATAGCTAGAAATAGTAGTCCTTAGGAAAGATGGAGAAAGTTGGTGAATGTAACTGAATGCCGACCAAGTACTTAAGTTAGCACTGGACCAATCACAACAAGGTGCTAGTTATGACGTATTGGTAAGCATTGAAGGGGTTGAAGAATGAAAAATAATTGTAAAGATAAAGGGTGAAAAGAAAGAAGCACTCCTTACTACTTAGGCAGAAACCGGGTCAACACCTATGCTATTGAGATCATTTTTAATGATGCTTGATATTGAAGATAGACATCATAGACCCAGTGATGCAATGCACAACCCAACCCAGCTAACTCAGATATCTCTCAAAAGATATTTGTTTTAATCACACAGAGATCAACATGTCTTCTATCGATTTATTCACTCTGAATAAGTTGGTAACGAAATGGTGTCACTCCTCTCCAGCCTCCGATCACTAAAATCCAAAATGCACGATCGAGTCTAGAGCCATTTGAGATCATCAAATATCTCATTAGGACACACTTTCATAATTCCTTGCTTCTTCACACACTGTGAAAAGTAAGAAAGATTTTAAGAGTCCTACGCAAAATCTTCATGATCTTGACTGAACATCTGAGTAATACGAAAGTATTTACAATGAAGATGGAAATCCTTCATGAACGAATATCAAAAAGCTCATGGTAGGTGACTTGTGTGATTCTTTATGAATCAAACTTGTGATAACTGGAAAGCAACAGTGGTTTAATTCTTAACTGAATTTAAACACGTTCCAGGCCTCTACGCAATATCTTAGTGGTCTTGCCAGAACACTCAAAGTGATACCTTAGTGTTCACAATGATGAGTGGAAATCCTTCTAGTGTTAACCTCAAACAGCACTTGGTAGGTAACTTGAAAGATTCTATACGAATCAAGCTCGTGACAACTGGAAAGCAACGATGGTGCGGTTCTTAATTGAATTTCACTTGTTCCAGGAACATGAATTGACGACTTCAAATCATGCGGATATTATTATCCAAATGATTCACTCTTTATGTTCGCAGTCAGCTTTGGACGGTCGAATAAAGAGAACGGGTTTACCCGCGAAATCTTGTCAAGGAGGTTCTTAATTGAAACTACCTGTCACAAGTACGATATTTTATATCGTCCAACGGTCTTCACCGACCGGAGGTAAAATGCTACCGAATTAGAATGAAATGTTCAAGGCCATTTCATCCGTGTATATGTTTCGTTGCTAACTGTCTTATGCAACGTAACAAGAAGGTGGCATTACGGTGTACAATCTAGAAGAAGTTGTCACCGCATGCTTATACTGTATGCACTTAATACTTCAACAAATTCAAGAAAGTCTAAAAGTCAAGTCTTCCGCTGTATCAAACTCTGAAGCTTTCAAGAATTTATAAAAGTATAAGTATGTAGAACATGAATTCACGAGGAGGCAAATTTCACAAGTGATGAATGTACAAGGTCAAGGCAAGGAAACATGCTCAAGACTAAAGCCAAAGATCAAATCACTATACTCATAAGAACAAGATCGAAGACTCAAGCATAGTATGCTAGGTTTAAGATTTTGTAAAATGGTGTAACCTCCCTTAGGGGGAGATTGTTGGAAATACATTTTTCCAAAGAAAGTCTCGATCACATCATTGTTAGCATAGATCACGAGCTATAGACTATTTAGGACATTGTAACTTGGAGTGACCTCCCTTAGGGGGAGATTGTTGGAAATACATTTTTACGTATTTAGAAAGGATCGGTCGCTCTAAAGATAGATACAAGTATTGGGCTCGTGATCCAATGTATTAAGATATAGCCCACCAAAGCCCACATATAGGGTGGGTATATAAATCCCCTCCTAGCATGTTAGGAGGGGTTGAACACTTTGATATTTCACACATTCCATCTTTCTTCTATTCTCTCTCTTTTCTCTCTCTACCTTTCTCTCTCTAGTTCTTCCTTTTTCCATCTTTTCATTAGATAAACATAACATTGCTAAATCCTAAGAAACTATGGACCTACAACAACATTCTTACCTTTTAGGGTACGAAGTGTTTCCTTTAACTCAGCCAAAGCCAAATTTTTATCATAAATTTGTTCCCTCAAATCAGATATTTCCACCGACTTTCGATTCAATCGTTCAATCAATGATTGATTATGTGCAGTGGTATTAGCACATGTGGGCTTTACTGAATCAAAGAGTTGTGTATTTTTCAGTTTTAAGTTATCAACTATGGACAAAATCTTGGAAACTCGATTACCTAGATCAAGTTTAAAATTCTCAGCGGCCTCAAGTACGTCCACATAGTTAATCTGCTTAGATTTCTCTATGTCTATCGGCAATAATTTAGCAACCTTGTCACTTGGCTGACGCTGTTTTGATTGTAACTTCAATCGAAAATTCTGTTGAAAATTTGAATCATCTATACTAACACCTTCGAATGACGTTTCAAAAAGCTCTTGAATAAATTTGTGTGTACATTCAAGCGAAATACAATGTTTTTGAATCTCATCAAAACGTTTTGAAAGCGAAGAATAAGAATCTTGAAGCTTTAAAAATTCAGCGTCAGATTTGTGACAAGTACTATCTACCATATTATCCATAGATTCAACATTATGCACAATAGAATAATTATCAACACGATTATTCACACAGACAGAAACAATATCAAACGACATCACTTGCTTCAGAAGCTGATCATTTTGACGTGAAATTCATTCTATTTCAATTAAACCGTTTTCATAGGCATCATTCATTTTATTGAAAACACGTCTAACTTCTTCTATTTCCAAAAGCAAATCTTGATCAATATTGCTAAGACAAGCTTTAATATTGTTTACAAACGGAACAATTTCGTCTTGAAACGCATCTCTAGTGTGCTCAAAATTTCATTCACATTTCGTTATGGCCTAGGCCGTCATACGTTCCTTAATGACCTTGTAAAATTCGGCAAAGTATTGGTGCGCCACATTTAAGCTATCTGAAACCTTACTTACCGGTAGAATTAACTTAGTTAAATCCTTTTTGACAAGTGTAGGAGACGTACTAGGAAGGTTTTTCTTTGACAAACTTTGGTGCACAAAAGCTGATAATTGAGCTAATTCCTTTTGTAAGCGAATACGAGTCTTTTTATCAAATTGATCTTTATTATGCTTAACATAATCAAGTTTATGGAATGTTGGAAGCATTTTAGATCGAGTTTCTTCCGCAAGTGACATTGTCTCCTCAGTATCACGAACATAAGGTGCTTTTTTCGATTTGCCAATTAGGGTCACATCATAAAGACTAGGAATATATTCCTGAGCTTGTTTTGCATAGCCGGGATTAGGTGGTAAATCATGAAGACGCTTAAGTTCTAGTTCTTTTAAATGATTTAGTTAAAAGATGAATCTTTTCTGTGGAAGCGTATTGTTTTAAAAGCTGTTGTTCCTTGAATTTAAGAAGTTTGGTAGCATTAATTTCTGATTCAAGATTTTGATACTCGAGAGTTTCGAAATCCGTTTTAAGTTTTTGAAAATCATTGACAACCGACTCTTTTTCTTTTAATTCATTGGAAAGACTAGCTCTTAATGATTCTATTTCATTTAAGTGTTCTATCTTTTCGAAACAAAATTGGTCAAATTCAGAATAAGGTATTTTCTCTGCTTGAGGGACCATTTCAAAAGCTTTGACCTTTTCCTTATACAGCGCAAGCTCAGTGGTAAGATTGGCATTCAAAATCTATGGTTTGTAGGACGGCCACATTCATGTTATCAATAATATGTTTAGGCACCATAACCAAATCATGTTGATCATAAGATTCCATACCCGTTGTAGCATTTGGTTGAGGTTCACTCAAATGTGTTGGATCGGATACCACATCATTTGAGTTACTAGTTCCCGAATGCTGTTTGAGGTTGTCATTCTCATGCTCAACTTGATGTGGATAATCATGAACAGTATTAGATGTATTAGATGTGGTTGGTACCTCGCTGACGACATCAGAACCGTAGTGAGAGAGATTAGCAACGAGAGAAGCTTGGGTTGTGTGAATGTCATCACAATCCGAGTCATATGCATCAAGATCATATGCTTGATATGTTGCATTAGAAGTAGAGATGACTGCAATGCCTTCATTATTAGCTGCCCCTGGGTCTGCAAGAAATGCTAATTCCTCTGAATCCAAAATCTTTCCCCTTAGATTGAGCATCGACCAAATACATCTTCTCACGAAACCACGTTGCATCCCTTCTCTTTTTCGGCTGAGTGCATTGCCTAGCCATATGACCTTGTCCTTGACAATTGTAGCAAGTCGCAACCTTTTGAGGACCAATGGGGCTTCCATTTCCACTAGCTTGAGAATTCACACCTTGAGCGTTCACGGTCCTTGTTGTGGGTCCATATGAATTTTGCCTTTCCTGAATGGATTGCATCGTCACTAGACCGTCTTGAATAGTAGCTTGTTGGCGAGGATTTGAAGAAGTGCGGAGCTGATTGTTCGTTGCTGGAAATCCTCTAGTTGCAACAAGTTTTGACAAGTAGGCAGTGAGATGGTTTAAGACATCAGTAGGTGTATCATTTGGATTAAATATCGGTGCTTGAAGTGGTGGAAGTTCATTGGAGTAGAAGGCTTGTGCTTGTGGTGCTTCAATTGGAAAATATCCTTGCTGAGGAGTATATCCCATTGGAGAAGTGATGGCTTGTGATGGTGATGTCTGATGTGTTGTTTGCTGTGGATAAGGCTATAGAAGAACACTTTGTGGAAATGCTTATTGTGGCATCATTAGTGGTTGATAAGATGGTTGTTGTGGTTGCTGATAGGTGTGTTGTGGTGGCTGCTGCAAGTATGATGGTTGTTGATAAGTGTAAGCCATGTTTTGTTGGGGAGTCATTTGTTGAGAAGCATACATGGCAAGTGGATCACAAAATTGTGGTGTTGACAACCGAGCCTCAATCACGTGGCATTCATGTTGTTGAAGAAAAGCTTGAAGTTGATCCACGTTGGTTTGATGCAAATCCTTAGCCAATTTAACAGTCGTCACGTACTTGCTCCATTCGGAAGGAAGAGTATTCAAATACTTGGTGTTTAACAGAAACGTCGGAATTGCCATGCCATAAATGTTGAGCTCATTAAAAAATAAAGTGAATCTCAATTAGTAATTATTAAGCGTCTCCCCGGGAACATAGACAAATTTATCAAACGTATCATATAGCTTACACTCTCATTCTTGTTTAGTTAACGAGGTGCCTTGCATTAGAACACGAATTCTGTAAAACCCGCATGCTTTTACCATGAATAGTACCCTTAAGATCATACGTACTAGATTAAAACTTTCCTTTTATAGCATGTTTACGTTCACGTATAGGAAATTTAAGTATTACGTACGTGTTAGAACACGATAAGTATTTATTACGTATGAACACACGATAATTATTCAAATAATAATTATAATCACGAACATGAGATCATGAAATCATGAACGTAATTTAATCACGAGATAATATTATTTACGTACGTATATTTATTACGAACACGAATAAATATATTAAGTCACAGTTAATAATTAATTAGAACACATAAAACACGAACGATAAAACACGAACACACTATAATAATTAGACTCGGAAAAAGGTACGGGTTACCCCATGTGGGGCCCCCTACCCGCGGCTACACCAAGAGAATGGGCCAAGCCCATTTTAATTTTTACTAACAAGGGGTTAAGGGGTAAAACATGTTTCACTTTTCATAAAATCAAGAAAATAACAAAACCCTAAAAAGTTTTCTCCTTCTACTTTGTTTCTTTTGGCCTTCGGATTCAAGACACCAAAAGGGGGTGTTTGAGTTGATTTTGATCTTGGATTTTGTGCAAGCATTCGTGTGTGTTCATCCTTGTTTGATCCACGTATTCGGTATAACCTTTTTAACCTTTTCTTTTATGTTTTGATTTAATGAATCACATAAAATCATGATGTTTTTAAAAACTAATTAAAAACAATTATTAAAACATGTCTATGATCATGGGTAAATCAAACAAGGGTTTTTAGGGGTGTTTTGTGTTGGCCGACGCCTAACCGAGCCCCAAGGGGGGTCTCGGCTTGGCTTATTAACCACCACGAGACCTCATGGTCTCGGTATGGTGATGGTGGTCCCACGGCAGCAGCAAACAAGGGGAACCCCGACCTTGGTTCGGGGTATGGTGTTGATTACGGGTCCGGTTCATGGTTTCTAGTCACGGGTCCGGTTCATAGATAATTTTTAAGGTTTATGATTTTACTAATTATATGTTATAATTAAATTAATAAAACACGACATGATTAATTTAATTAACATGACTTAGGTTATAAATTTAATTATTAGATCATGAATTTTAACCTAAGTATTTATATTTAACTGGACTTTATAATTAATTAATTATTAAAAACCATGACTATAATTAATTAATTAACATGACTTTAGGTTGTATTATTAATAATTAATAATACACGTTTTAACCTAAGTATTTTACCTTATTTAATTAAAATCATAATATATTTAAATAAATACTTTTAACCTATAGTTTATTTATTTACATGTAATAATTAATAAACTATACTTTATAACAACATGACTTAGAATAATTATCAGAAAACACTTAAGCTTATATAATTAGCTTATTTAACCAGCTTATATCTAATTATGGAAACTTTCTATTTTTAGAAACTTATCTATTTTAAGCACTAATTCTATTTTTGGAAACTTTCTATTTTTGGAAAATTTCTATTTTTGGAAACTTTCTATTTTTAGAAACTTTCTATTTTTGGAAACTTTCTATTTTTGGTAACTTTCTATTTTTAGAAACTTTCTATTTTAGGAAACCTGCTATTTTTAGAAAGTTACTTATTATTACACAACAAGTATAATAATACATGAAATACAAGTAATACTTAATCAGAATAGATAGAGTATAAGATAAATACGGTATAAAGCTTAAAACAGTAAAACATGACATGAACGTATAAAATAAGCTAAGACATGACATAAAACCAGCTACGTATTTAGTAATCAGATACTTATACACGTATGTATTTATGTAGCATTAGTGATACCGAAGTAGGACTCACTTCCGTTCGTCTTCTTCGTTCACTAGACATAAGGTACGGATTCCCGTCCTTTCAGTATGGACATTATTTCCTTATTAGGCTTTCCCTGTATGCAGCCAACTATTTTCCCATAGTATAAGTTTATATGTTTGATTGCTTATGTTTAATTTAGAATACCTGAAGCCATATACATGCATGACCAGTTTCACCTAGTTATGGAGGTAGCATAACCATAACACTAGAGGCACTGGTGTTATGACTTCCCCACGGCAGAGTGATTGCTCGTGGCGTCCCTTCAGCTTTTGGCCATATTATTATATTTATCATGTGGGGCGTATGGGTTCATCCTTGTTACATGTTTTGCAGCAGATTACTCAGTGTGAATGTGGTGTGTGCCTTGCATCCTTCACAAGGAGTTGATCCCTCCTACCCAAAACCAGTATATTAAATTAGAGGCAGTCCCTCTAATTTGCATGATGAGGTCACCCCTCCAATTATTCATGCACGGTGGATTTTCATGACCTATATTGGCTAATGGTAAAATATGTTAAACAGTTTTTATAAGATAAACAGAAGGCTTTTCAAACTATAAAACCAGTTTTACTAAGACTTAACCGGGTTATTCGGGACTTAGTTTCTTCCGCTGTTATATACTTATATGCTTATATTATTCATGCTTTATTGTACATCCGTGCACTGAGCGTATTGCTCAGCCGTTTTCCTTTTCATGTTCCCAAAACGGTAGGTACTCAGGGACGCTCGTAGACTTTAAGCGTACGTGCATATGGACTGGAAGCTTTCTAGCCTTTCTTTACTTTATGCATTATCTATACTTTGATACTCTTTCCATGGACATTGTTTAGTCCTTTCATTTACAGTACTTATGTTTGTGTGTGATGAGCTTTACTTTTGGACTACCGATGTTTGATTCTGGTATTTCCTTTTTATGGTCATGTAATGTTTTAGACATTTATCCTTGTATGCTTTGATGACACGCCATAATTACGCGTGACATTCCATTATCAAAATGAGGTGTTACAATTATGGTATCAGAGCCAAGGCTTCGACCTGTAGGCTCTCAAAACATGACCTGTGATTAGTGGGTAGTCACTATGGTCTTCCTAGAACTGACAGTCGTTTTTCATGCATTCATCATTTTTATGCATACATATATATGTCATTGTCGCAGGTTTATGACTAAGTAATGGTTGGTACAGGACTGGCCCTATTTAGTCGCATGTGTTTTATCGAAACTTTTAAATTTGGGATCGACCCATAGGCGTCCCCTCGCCATGTCTTTTATTTTGGGTGAACTGACCATAGGCGTTCACTCTCGAGCATACAAAAGTTTTCATAAAACTGCATCATGCATTCATATACAAATTTCTTGCATAAAATTTTTCTCTTGATTTATTGGTATAAATTTTTTTTCATGTGTATATATTTTATGTTTTGATCTGTTTAATCATATGTTTTATGTTATACTGTCAGATGGCAAACACAAACAATATCCGGGAGATGGTTGCAGCTGCCGATGCAGATATGCAAGACATCTTTCACCAGAACGACAACTATCCTCCCCCGCCTACCATTTTCCCCACGGAAGGAAGGAATCGGCTCATGAGGGAATACTATACCATTAGACAGTGACCTGAGGAAGACAGCAATGACTTCATGCAACGTTTTCTTCGTTTTGCCGGTGTCCTGAGAGCGGTTGCGGGCACCACTGAAGAACAGGCACAACATTTTTGTTGGGCCCTTAATCCAATGATTGCCAATAACTTAGGAGGTGCTCCGTTGGATACGGTAGCACAAGTGGCCGATGCGGCACGTAAGCTGGAGATGCTGCATGGGAGAGATGAGTTCGGGGAAGTTGAGAAACCCGACAAGAGGTAAACATTCGTATTCAAGCGGTGACAAATCCGTATTCTTTCTATATATGTCAATTATTCATCTCTTTAAACTGTATCTTCCAGGCAGAAAACTGGGGACCGGTCTCAGCCAGCTACTCAGCAGCAGCCTAATCAGCCCAAGGGAAACGGTCAGACTAACGACCATTCTGCTACGGATAGGCGTTGCGGTAATGATAATTACCGTAACAATGATGGACACTCCAACGGCAGCAGGTCCTAATACTTACGCATTTTCTTATGATTTCATGTTATAACTCATAATTCTGACACTCTAGCAAATCTTCTACCAGGAACCATGGAAACGGTAGGGACCAAACCAGAGAGGTTCACAGCCTAGCCGTCCAGCTATCACTGGTATTCAATCTTACGATTATTCGCATTGTCCTTTGTACCCTATTATCATGTCTCATGTAAAATGTTTTATCAGGTCCTCAGCCAGCCAAAGCACCTGCTGGAGGATATACTCATCCTCTTTGCTCTACTTGCCACCGTATGCACCCAGGGCCATGTCGTCGTAACACTGACGCATGCTTCAAGTGTGGTCTTCCTGGCCATCTCATGAAGGACTGCCGTAAGGGCGAGATGGAGGGCACATCGGGACATGCTGATACCAAGCCGCCTCCTACCACTGGACGTGTCTACACGACATCTCGAGATCAGGCCAACAAGTCTACAAGTACCATCACTGGAATCTTGTATATGTATGGTCAGGCTGCGTGTGTGCTATTTGATACGGGTGCTACTCACTCGGTCATTTCTACTGCTTATGCTAAGAACATTAGGATGCTCCCCATGCCACTAGATAATATACTAAGTAATTCCACGCCTTTGAGAGACTCTGTACGCATAACCCATGTATACAAGAGTATTCCCTTAGAATTTGACGATAAGGTTCGTCTTGTTGACGCACTTCCGCTGGACATGAATGACTTTGACATGATTTTGGGCATGGATTGGCTATCCAAGCATCATGCTACCATAGACTGCCATTCATATCGAGTAATCTTTGGTGATGTTAATACACCAGAGTACATTCATAACGGGTTCGTACCCGGACGGTCTGTACAAATAATATCTACCCTGCAAGCACGTGCACTACTGTCACATGGTTGTGAGGGTTATCTAGCTACGGTTCACGACATGGATGCTGAATCTCCATCAATTCAGGATCAACCTATAGTGTCGGAATTCCAAGATGTGTTTCTAGAAGAACTTTCGGGCATACCACCTGCACGAGAAGTGGAATTCAATATCGAGCTTATCCCAGGAGCTGAACCGATTTCCAAAGTTCCTTATCGCATGGCTCCCATAGAGTTAAAGGAGCTGAAGGATCAACTGCAAGAACTTCTAGAACGAGGTTTCATTCGATCGAGCGCATCTCCATGGGGCGCACCGGTCTTATTTGTTAAGAAGAAGGACGACAGTATGCGTCTTTGCATAGACTATCGCGAGCTCAACAAGATTACTATCAGGAATAGGTATCCACTGCCACACATAGACGATCTGTTTGACCAACTCCAAGGGGCCAAACACTTCTCCAAGACTGATCTTAGGTCAGGCTATCATCAACTACGGGTTAAGGAGCAGGACATCGCCAAGACTGCTTTTCGTACCCGCTATGGCCACTACGAATTTGTAGTCATGCCATTCGGCCTGACCAATGCTCCAGCAGTGTTCATGGATTTGATGAACAGAATCTTCCATGAATTTCTGGACAAGTTTGTCATTGTCTTCATCGATGACATCCTGATTTTCTCAAAGTCCAAGGAGGAACACGAAGACTATCTTCGTACAGTACTAAAGATTCTTTGCCAGAAGCAGTTGTATGCTAAATTCTCCAAGTGTGAGTTCTGGTTAGACAAGGTGGCATTTTTAGGCCACATTGTATTAGCAGAAGGAATCACTATGGATCTAGCGAAGGTTGAGTCTATTACTAAATGGTCGAGGCCAACATCAGCGACTGAAGTCCGCAGTTTCTTAGGCTTAGCTGGCTATTACCGTAGGTTCATGGAGAACTTTTCCCGCTTAGCACTACTATTGACCAAACTGATGCGGAAAGGGGAGAAATTTGTCTGGACTGAAGAACGAGAGAAGAGCTTTGAAGACCTGAAGCAGAAGCTAGTATCTGCACCTATTCTTACTCTCCCATCTGGTACAGGTGGATTTCAAATCTACAGTGATGCATCGGGGAAGGGACTTGGCTGTGTTCTCATGCAACATGGGAAAGTGATCGCGTACGCCTCATGGCAGCTTAAGCCTTATGAAGAAAATTACCCTACGCATGACTTAGAACTTGCTGCAGTCGTGTTTGCATTGAAGATATGGAGGCACTACTTATATGGAGAATCATGTGACACGGACCACAAGAGTTTGAAGTATATCTTCACTCAACGTGAATTGAACATGAGGCAGAGGAGATGGTTAGAGCTGTTGAAGGATTATGACATTAATCTACAGTATCATCCCGGAAAGGCGAACGTAGTAGCAGATGCACTTAGCAGGAAGTCCGGAATGATCAAAATTGAGGAGGAAATCATAAGAGACTTGGAGCGACTAGACATAGAGATCATGGTACGTGGACAGAATGGTTACTGGGCTAATCTTAAAGTAGAAACCGAGTTACTCTCTAAGATCAATGAAGCTCAGAAAGATAATGGAGAAATATGGGCGATAGTTCAGAATTTGGAAAAGCAGACGGAATTCAGAGTAGATGCAGATGGTATCGTATGGCAGCGCACGAGACTTTGTGTTCCTGATGATCAAGAACTCTGGGAAGCCTTGTTAGCTGAAGCTCATAGCTCCCCATTCTCTATACATCCTGGTTCGACTAAGATGTACCATGACATCAAGCAGTACTTTTGGTGGAGTGGTATGAAACAGGATGTTGCCACTTACGTCTCTAAATGTCTTACCTGCCAGCAGGTTAAGATCGAGCATCAGCGATCTGGCGGTCTCCTTCAACCGTTAGATATTCCATAGTGGAAGTGGGACAAAATCACCATAGATTTTGTTACTGGTCTTCCGCCAACCAAGAGGAAGCACGATGCAATTTGGGTTATCGTAGATCGACTACCAAATCAGCTCATTTCTTACCGATCCGCAAGGAATATTCGGTAAGTAAACTCACCGATACGTATAGAAGAGAAATCATGAGACTCCATGGTGCTCCATCCAGCATCGTCTCAGACAGAGACCCTCGATTCACCTCGCGATTTTGGAAGAGTCTACAGAAAGCTTGGGGTACACAACTTAAGCTTAGCACGGCTTTTCATCCTCAAACAGACGGGCATTCAGAGCGAACGATTCAGACATTGGAAGACATGGTGAGGTCATGTGCGTTGGAATGGACGGGTGATTGGGACGATTATATCTGTTTGGTGGAGTTTGCATACAACAACAGTTGGCACGTAAGTATTAAGTGTGCTCCTTTCGAGATGTTGTATGACAGAAAGTGTCGCGCCCTAATCTGCTGGGATCAGGTTGGTGAGAGAACACTTGAAGGACCAGAGATCATAGAGATGACTAATGAGAGGGTCGCAGTAGCTAAGCAGAAACTTCAAGAAGCACGGTCACGACAGAAGAGTTACGCCGATAAGCATCGTAGGGACATACATTTTAACGTTGGAGATCACGTCTTTCTTAAGGTTTCGCCGGCACGTGGTGTTAGACGCTTCGGGATAAAAGGGAAGCTCAGTCCTCGTTTCATCGGACCGTTTGATATCATTGAACGAGTCGGTGAGGTATCTTACCGGTTAGCGTTACCTCCGCAGCTTTCGCATGGGCACAATGTGTTTCATGTGTCCTTACTCAGAGGGTACCAGTATCATCCCTTTCACATGGTTCAGTATCCACTGGAACAGATACGTGAAGATCTCACTTTCATAGAAGAACCCGAGCGAGTTCTTGACAGACAAGAACGAGTCATGAGAAGGAAGACGATTCCATTTGTCAAAATCCTTTGGAGGGATCATACCGAGCGGGAAGCCACTTGGGAAACAGAGGAGTCTATCCGGGCTTCTTACCCTCATCTTATATTTTGAATTCGGGTATGTTCTTCTTTTCCAGTTTACTTTATCTATAATTCGGGGACGAATTATTCTTTTTAGGGGGGAAGAGTTGTAAAACCCGCATGCTTTTACCATGAATAGTACCCTTAAGATCGTACGTACTATATTAAAACTTTCCTTTTATAGCATGTTTACGTTCACGTATAGGAAGTTTAAGTATTACGTACGTGTTAGAACACGATAAGTATTTATTACGTATGAACACACGATAATTATTCAAATAATAATTATAATCACGAACATGCGATCATGAAATCATGAACGTAATTTAATCACGAGATAATATTATTTACGTATATATATTTATTACGAACACGAATAAATATATTAAGTCACGGTTAATAATTAATTAGAACACATAAAACACGAACACACTATAATAATTAGACTCGGAAAAAGGTACGGGTTACCCCATGTGGGGGCCCCTACCCGCGGCTACACCAAGAGAATGGGCCAAGCCCATTTTAATTTTTACTAACAAGGGGTTAAGGGGTAAAACATGTTTCACATTTCATAAAATCAAGAAAATAACAAAACCCTAAAAAGTTTTCTCCTGCTCCTTTGTTTCTTTTGGCCGCCGGATTCAAGATACCAAAAGGGGGTGTTCGAGTTGATTTTGATCTTGGATTTTGTGCAAGCATTCGTGTGTGTTCATCCTTGATTGATCCACGTATTCGGTATAACCTTTTTAACCTTTTCTTTTATGTTTTTATTTAATGAATCACATAAAATCATGATGTTTTTAAAAACTAATTAAAAACAATTATTAAAACATGTCTATGATCATGGGTAAATCAAAACAAGGGTTTTTAGGGGTGTTTTGTGTTGGCCGACGCCTAACCGAGCCCCAAGGGGGGTCTCGGCTTGGCTTATTAACCACCACCGAGACCTCATGGTCTCGGTATGGTGATGGTGGTCCCACGGCAACAGCAAACAAGGGGAACCCCGACCTTGGTTCGGGGTATGGTGTTGATTACGGGTCCGGTTCATGGTTTCTAGTCACGGGTCCGGTTCATAGATTATTTTTAAGGTTTATGATTTTACCAATTATATGTTAAAATTAAATTAATAAAACATGACATGATTAATTTTATTAACATGACTTAGGTTATAAATTTAATTATTAGATCATGAATTTTAACCTAAGTATTTATATTTAACTAGACTTTATAATTAATTAATTATTAAAAACCATGACTATAATTAATTAATTAACATGACTTAGGTTATATTATTAATAATTAATAATACACGTTTTAACCTAAGTATTTTACCTTATTTAATTAAAATCATAATATATTTAATTAAATACTTTTAACCTATAATTTATTTAATTTACATGTAATAATTAATAAACTATACTTTATAACAACATGACTTAGAATAATAATCAGAAAACACTTAAGCTTATATAATTAGCTTATTTAACGAGCCTATATCTAATTATGGAAACTTTCTATTTTTAGAAACTTATTTAATTAAGGCAGCTAATCTGTTTATGGAAACTTTCTATTTTTAGAAACTTATCTATTTTAAGCAGTAATTTTTTTGGAAACTTTCTGTTTTTGGAAACTTTCTATTTTTGGAAACTTTCTATTTTTGGAAACTTTCTATTTTTGGAAACTTTCTATTTTTTGGTAACTTTCTATTTTTGGAAACTTTCTATTTTAGGAAACCTGCTATTTTTGGAAATTTACTTATTATTACACAACAAGTATAATAATACATGAAATACAAGTAATACTTAATCAGAATAGACAGAGGATAAGATAAATACGGTATAAAGCTTAAAACAGTCAAACATGACATGAACGTATAAAATAAGCTAAGATATGACATAAAACCAGCTACATATTTAGTAATCAGATACTTATACACGTATGTATTTATGTAGCATTAGTGATACCGAAGTAGGACTCTCTTCCGTTCGTTTTCTTCGTTCACTAGACATAAGGTACGGATTCCCGTCCTTTCAGTATGGACATTCTTTCCTTATTAGGATTTCCCCGTATGCAGCCAACTGTTTTCCCATAGTATAAGTTTATATGTTTGATTGCTTATGTTTAATTTAGAATACCTGAAGCCATATACATGCATGACCAGTTTCACCTAGTTATGGAGGTACCATAACCATAACACTAGAGGCACTGGTGTTATGACTTCCCCAAGGCGGAGTGATTGCTCGTGGCGTCCCTTCAGCTTTTGGCCATATTAGTATATTTATCATGTGGGGCGTATGGGTTCATCCTAGTTACATGTTTTTCAGCAGATTACTCAGTGTGAATGTGGTGTGTGCCTTGCATCCTTCACAAGAAGCTGATCCCTCCTACCCAAAACCAGTATATTAAATTAGAGGCAGCCCCTCTAATTTGCATGATGAGGTCACCCCTCTAATTATTCATGCACGGTGGATTTTCATG
This sequence comes from Glebionis coronaria, assembly GCA_025667525.1. Lineage (NCBI taxonomy): Eukaryota > Viridiplantae > Streptophyta > Magnoliopsida > Asterales > Asteraceae > Glebionis > Glebionis coronaria. The sequence continues at coordinate 370,413,706 of CM046880.1, read as the reverse complement.
ACCTATATTGGCTAATGGTAAAATATGTTAAACAGTATAAGATAAACATAAGGCTTTTCAAACTATAAAACCAGTTTTACTAAGACTTAACCGGGTTATTCGGGACTTAGTTTCTTCCGCTGTTATATACTTATATGCTTATATTATTCATGCTTTATTGTACATCCTTGCACTGATCGTATTGCTCAGCCGTTTTCCTTTTCATGTTCCCAAAACGGCAGGTACTCAGGGACGCTCGTAGACTTTAAGCGTACGTGCATATGGACTGGAAGCTTTCTAGCCTTTCTTTACTTTATGCATTATCTATACTTTGATACTCTTTCCATGGACATTGTTTAGTCCTTTCATTTACAGTACTTATGTTTGTGTGTGATGAGCTTTACTTTTGGACTACCGATATTTGATTCCGGTATTTCCTTTTTATGGTCATGTAATGTTTTAGACATTTATCCTTGTATGCTTTGATGACATGCCATAATTACGTGTGACATTCCATTATCAAAATAGGGTGTTACAAATTCTATCCCATAACTCTTTGGCAACTTTATGTTTACTGACGAGTTTGTAGACATCTGGAGGAAGGGCTTGGAGAATGATGTTTGTAGCTTGTTTATCACACTTATCTTGAATCTTATCATCTCTAGTTAATTCACCCGTTGTACGAGGATGAGTAGTAGTACCTTACGTCACAGTACCATATACCAATGGTCCATTGAGCATCGATGCCCAAATAAGATGTCCGTTCTCTTTGTTCAACATATAAAGTTCCATTCGGGAAGCCCAATCCTCGTACATAGTCTTCACCAACATTGGTGGACGATTATCCGTACCCGAGAGGATGGACTTATCCGTAAGAGATGTGTACTCCATTTCGATAAGGAAAGATTTACAACTTTGGATCGAACAATGAGAGAAATTAAATGTGTTTGCTTTTCTGTGTAGAAGACAAGAAACAATGTTGAAATCCCCTAAAATATGTCCTCGATAAACCAAAATTCCAAGGTAAACAAAAAAACTCACGAATTTGGAAATTTTTTAAGAAATATTTTCAAAAAATTTACTTCGGAATAATCTTGGTATCTTCGGAATATCACAAAATTTATCTTCGGAATAACGTACCTTGATGACTTCGGAATACCAATGAAATGAAATGAACTTTGGAATAATGATCTTCTCAATTCTACTTCGGAATCTTGGAACTTCGCAATCCTTTTGAACTTCGGAATAACAGGTACTTCGGAATCAAAGGACTTCGCAATAATTAGACTTCGCAATAATTGGAACTTCACAATAATTGGAACTTCGCAATAATTGGACTTCGCAATTATACTTCGCAATAGTTGGAACTTCGCAATAATTGGACTTAGCAATTATACTTCGCAATACTTGGAATTTCGCAATAATTGGACTTTGCAATTATACTTCGCAATAATTGTAACTTCGCAATATAAGGAACTTCGCAATAATTGGACTTCGGAATCAAAGAACTTCGGAATAAGATGATAAGTAACTTCGCAAAGACCACTTCTGAATATCACTTCGCAATAATGACACTTCTGAATATCGCTTCGCAAAAAAATGAACTTCGGAATGACACTTCGCAATACCCACTTATGAATATCACTTGACTTTGGAAAATTACTTCGCAATATTCTAAGCCCTCAAAGCAACTTCGCAATAACAGAAACCCTCAAAGCTACTTCGCAATAATCACCATAATATTCCGAAGTTGAATTATTTCTTCAACAGACTTCATGATATCTCGGATCTAACACACCAAATACGTGATTTCAAGCCAAAAAATGATCCAAATACCCAAAAATTTTGTGTTTTTAACCAAAATAACAATACCAAATCTCTACCACAACTATGCAGATGATTTGTATGAAGGATAAACCATAAAAAATCACAAAAAATTGGATCAATTGATTTTGGATCAAAATAGACACAAAATCAAGAACACAAACAAATAAACAATAAAATCATCCCATGGCTCTGGATACCATTTGTAGGATATTGTAAATCTATGCTTATATTCTAGAGAGAGAAAGAGATAGAAAGATGGCGAGAACACACACTTAGAGAGAGAAAGTAAAAAGGTTACACCTTTTACTATATGAAATAAATGAGTGAACCACACCCTCTCCATCAAAGGAGAGGGTTTATATACCAAGCCCATAAGATGGTCTTGGGCTTACATTGTTGGGCCGGCCATACATAACATGGACCGGACTTTTCATTTTTTACTAAATATAAAGATACTAGACAACGAGCTACTACACAATATATTATTGGAGTGACTGAATCTTCTTAAATACGTAAAAACATATTTCTAACAGTGGACCAAAAGCTCATTTGTCTTTATATGCTAATCGTGGCCTAAAGACCCGTTCCTAAGAACTTATCTATAGGATTCTTGGATCTGCTTCGAGGAAGTGGGTCTGGTGTTATGTTGCGGATCCGTTTAGTGTTTTACCACCATGGTGCGCTTGTGTGTACTTGATCATGAGCCTAAAGTTTGGTGTATGGTATTGGGCCCAATGGGTCATGTCCATACTATACGCCATCAATGGGAAAGATTTGTAATATACCAAGTGTCTGAAAACAAAAGTATAAAGCTATTGGCAATAAGTAGACTAAGCATTTATTGTGAAACAAACCATTTTTTAAAAACTTTTTGCATTGAATGCATTAAAAAACGTTTGGTAAGCTCGACGGAATCACTATAGGAATGGGTGTGATTAGGTAGTGTAATATGAATAGGTATAAGTTTTTAAAATGTATTGTTTGGTTTATATTAGTTGAGTTTGAGATATTTTAATACAGTTATATATTTTGAAATATATGTGGTCTAGAAGTATAAATCTTTACATATATATAGGAGCAAGGATACGAGTTGAATAATGTGACATGACACATTCTAATCCTACATGGCACATTAAACAGTGACATGGCACCCCTTAATCCTGACATGGAACTATACAATATTTCGGATGTGTAAAAATAATGCCATGGGTAAGATTCGAACTTGGGACGTGTAGACTAAATCCCATGCACACAACCACTGGACTAAACATCCTATTGTGATGATATTTGGAAAACATGTATGCCATCATTTAAAAAATTATAAGAATAACTAAAGCCCTAAAACTTCTTTTGCAATTAAGAAGTGTCCATATAAATTTGCTTTGTTGTTACAATTATTATTCAAAATTTGAATTTGAAATTCAAAAAAGGAAGATATGTCATCAATTCTACAAAAGCGACGTGTTTTACTCAAATAACATGTTTCATTAGGATGAAGAACCCTAACTTATTCAAAAACATACACACCCAAAACACACAACATTTATTTCACGGTTCACAACATCAAGGTAAGATCCTAGTGTTTTTTTTAGCTCAGATTCGTCTCTCAATTATTAGTAGGGTTATATTTTTGGATTGAAGGACACATTGATCAAAATGACTTCTTTAATTAAACAATTCTAGATTTCCTTTTGCTTTAATTATATTTGTTATATGGCATACACCTATAATTGGATTACTTATTTTACTCTCTCTAAATTCTTCAAACTCTTTAGTTGATTATTGGATCGGGTGTTTTGAAAGGAAACCAATCAATTTACCAGGTTATAGAAATGGCGACAGATGTAGAGAGGTACACTAGGTTCGATTCAAATGACGTTTTGAATACTTTTTTTTATTTGCTAACTTTTGCACATGTCGTTATTCTTGGCACATAATTTTCAAAACTATCTGAAATATATTAAGCATTATTTGGTGCATTGATATTGGATATTGCTAACTAGACTATGGTTGGTTTTATATCTATTCTATTAAGATAATTTTTGGTTTCTTAGATTAAGTCTAGAGTGTTACGATGAATGCATTGATAGCAAAGATTGTTGCTACAACTCTTACGCAACACCTTGCTGTAAATGCTGTAAATGTTTTTTTTGCAGTTAAAATTGATGATGGAGTTCATAATTGAAAGGTTACCGAATGAGGAAGATAATAATCAAATATATCAGAGAGCTTGAGGTGAACACATTTACTTAACAGGAAGCACAGACTATTTCCCTATCAAACTTAGTTGTTAATGTACTCTTTGTTCTCAATTAGGAATTATATAGTAGAATCAGTCATCGCAAGGCCAAATGGAATTACAGCAACAAATTGTACCACATATACATTGAGCTCTAAAGCACAAATCGATTAAGATTTGGAAAGTGAAACCTCCTTTTATATCATATATCATTGACGCATTGAATAAGCAAAAAGGTACAAACATGGCCGTCATTCAGGCCAACTTGAAGCGAGCATATTAGACCCATTAAAAGTTCTTAATAATTAGCCCACCGGTTAACTTTTCCATTGGTTTATAGAAACATTGTTGATCAATATTGAGCTTTTAGTATGTAGATGGTATAGATGGAATGTAGTCGAAGAGATGAAATGATATGCCTTCTTCCTGGAACGATGTTACATTAGATGGGGAAAAAGTTTGTTAATTTGTTATGGTTTGGTATAAAAATTTTATTTTTAGGGTGGTTCGCAGTTTAGCATTCAAAATAAGCAATTGAAAACAACTCCCAAGACGATGTGCTTTTTCTTTCATAAGTATTTATTGTGGTAATCTAAATATTTTTAGTTCTTTTAGTTACCACCATATATGGATTTGTTCTATGCAGGTTAGTTAGAGTGAAACCAGAAAATTGCAACTGTCATGAAAGCGTTTGAATATCCAGAAATATAAGAGATTATGTTGTGGATTTTTCTTGGAAGGGAATCTGATATGTGGATGTAAGACATCAAGAGAGTGTTTGTAAGACATCAAGAGAGTGTTTGCAGAATGCATAGCCTTTTAAACTGTAAAGGAATAAGCCAAACTTCCCGGGACTCTCTGTGAAGGTTAATTATATATGGATTTGTTTTATGCAGGTTCATTATATATGTTTTGTAACTTATAATTAAGATTTCCAATCTTTTTATAAAAACAAGTTCTTGTAGTAAGGTAACACAAACACTCCTTTAATATACTATTTCTTATTTATGTGTACTTATATGAGTATAGAACTAAGGAACAAGTTAGCGTAATGTTGACAATGATATGTCAAGTTTGATTAGTGAGAATCATTCTTATGTAAGTTGCGACATCTCTCAAGAAGTCGCACCAACAAAGCTTTTTAACATTGGTTTATAAGCCCATATCATAAACCTGTTTAACTTTACTCGAAGAGCTAAAGCGCTTAATAGCTTTACCTAGAATGCACTCCAATAAACTCTTTCTGGCTAGAAGAAATTGTTACTACAAGCATCGAAAAAAAAACTAACTTAAGATATAGTCTGCATTTAATTTAGATTTTGAGCAACTTTCACCCAATGACACACTTGAGTCGCTACAGGTTAGCTAAGAATATAGATTGTATCTACTAATATTAAACCACATCTACAAACCCAAAGGAGAAAATAAATGAGATATTAGCAGGGTGGGTGATGTTAGCCTAACTTGATTTTTTTTACATTTATGCAGGCCATGATTTCATGAACTCGAATATTAATAACTATAACGTGATATTATGATACAAATCTACGTACAAGGATGAAACAAGAGATGGTCCGATTGGGATGATCCAAGTTCCTCGCTCAACAAACTTGGTACATATTATTAGCTCTCTAAAATACGATGAGTATAAATAAGTCGAATTCAAACATTAATGGAGTTCTGACATCTACAAGCTATATGTATGTTGGTGTCAACTATTTTCATACAACTTTTGGGTGGGCAGTCTACATAAATCACAATTTTCTTTTGTATGTCCAAGATACGTGTGAACAATTCATCTTATAAATCCGTATTTTTGTCATCAACGTCTTTGCAGTTAACTGTTATAGATGATTTAATATGCTCATCAGCGATCAATTATGTAAAAAGTGTTCTGAGGACCATTATATTCATATATAGAAGTGGGAATGAGGCATAAAAGTGTGATCCATACCATTTTTTGATGAAGTCTTACTTTTTATGTGGCGATTATGAGTGAAGGTATGTTATTCTGTAAAGGATGGACCGTAATTTACTACTGATTTTGTGTGGCATTATATGACATCAGGTAGTGACATTTTAGGTCTGTTTTACTAAGATGTAAAAAGGATTAATTTAAGGTTCTTCATAGTTCAATGAAAAGGACAATTATTAGGGATCTAACTTGTGAAACCTCAACATACGTAGGGAATATAAGATGTACCTGTAAATCCTCTTATTGTCACTTCCTAAATTCCTTTTAATAAAACATGAACGCCAATAATACACTCAGAAAAACATGTATGATAGATCTACGCTGAGGACTTTACCAATTGCTTGATAAGTCACATAATCAAGGTCGGTTTTTTTATATTATGTTTTTTACTCTTTTATTTTGTTAACAAATCATTAGTATATTACTCATTAGGCGTCTAAAATGACGTATTTAGCTATGATGGACTACTTTTTTCGTATGTTATATTTGTAACAAATTACTTTTTTCGTATTTGTAAAAGTACTTATTTCGTATTTTATGTTGGACTACTTTTATACGTCGTTTTATGTTTGTAACAAGATGGGCATGATTATGTTTGTAATAAAATTATATTTGCATTTTTTGTGGGCTACTTTTTCAGCCAAAATTCACAGGCTTTTCTTTATATACTTAGGTACCGACTCTGTTTATTAAATGGAAACGCTTATATCTCTTCCTAAACCATATTTATTGAGATACCGGAATAGAGTTTACGTTTTCATTCTTTTATCAAGATTTAATCCAAGTAAGGTCAAAACAGTGATCACATATTTATTTAGATATCGGAAGGATCATAAGAGTGTAGATCTCAGGGCTATCAAAAATTAGGGGAGACAGATCCTTCGAGGCTTGACATAACTTTATAGTCAAGAGATGCCTGACATTCATAGAGACTTTAAGTGTGATAACATATTTGTCAATAAAAATCATGAAGAAGTGACAATTGAAGATCTAGGATTAGCAACACTAATGTTACCCCTGTTGTCAAAAGTTTGATTAGTAACTTCATCATAATCGGTTGAGAGAGTCACAAATTTTGTAAACAGTTCATCATAGTCCCTGATGTCAAAAGTTTGATTAGTAAGTTCTCATACAATGATACCAAACACACCTTAAAGGAGTGTTTGGTTAAAAAATACTGTTGACAGTTGGTATTGGTATAAATGAAAAGGAGAAAAGAAAAGATATATGAATATTTAATATTTAATAATTAATTAATATAAATAATACTTGTTTATAATTAAAAAATTGAATAAAAAATTAAATAAAAAAATGCAACAAACTTGTGACTGATAATAATAAGTTTCATAAAAATATCAGAAGTAATGCACGCACATTTACCATCTTGATATGGTTTCAAAATTTAGAAATGATTCATTAATCTCACTCTTATATGCGTATAACAAACTACGCATAAGTTTTTAGAATAATTCCATATTTACTCAATATAAATTCAAAATATTATACTATGTATTTACCTAATTTACAAGTTAATAATGCATAATGTTCAATAAATTTAATGCGTGTTTAAAAAATATAAAATTTTATGTTTTATATTAGGTAAATATAAAATTGCCTCTTAAGTTTTTTAAACTTGATATATTATGAATGACTTTAGTGACTCTGCTTAGTTGAAAGAATAAATAAAATCTTTCACATGACACAATTTCAAACTTTGTATTTTCTTTGAAAATAAATTAATCACTATAAAAAAGGATATAGATAGAATCAATGATTAGATACTTGAGCAGATTGTGAAAATCCAGATGTCAAATCGTTGTTTGGTTATCTGCAGACACGGAAGCGGCCAGCGGCTCGTGAAACTCGAGATTATTAATATCACATATTTACCCTCTTTAATACAAACTTTTACAATTTTCTTCTTCTTTTTTGTATCATTTTGCATCTATCTACTTTCATTGGAAAACTTAAATTAAAACTCTTTTTTTTTTTTAGTGTTTTATGTTAAATTATACATGACCACTTTATAGAATGATTTTCAACAACAAGTTAGGATTAACTTTTTTAATACCACTAATTCGATATGAGATCGATATAGTATCGGTATCCAATGGCGGATCTAGGATTTTGGAATAGGGTATGCACATTTTTAATAAGTCATTACTTCATTTTTCGGGTCCGTTTTTCGGGTCGGGTTTTCCGGTCCTAGCCTACACGATTCGGTTCGACGGTTGTTTTCTCGTTATTTTGGTCTCAAGCATCAAGTTATGCTTTGTTAAGTTAGCGTCATTCGAGATTAAGATATGATCCAAAGTAAAGCTGATATATTTCCAACATTGATGATATTACGTTTTTAAGCTTTAACCATGATTTTTTTTGTACTAATTGAAAACCTTAACTTTAGACTACAATTTTTTAGACCAAAATTGATGATAGTGCTCAATGTAAACATAATTTAATGAAAAGGATAGAAACTAAGTGGGCCTTCATGAACTGATAATAAGTGGGCTCAATAGACTTGCAATACTTATTACTGAATATCATTGTTGGGCTAACAAATAAACTTTACCTACATTTATAAAAGCAACTTGTTTCTTCTTCCTCATCTATCCGTCGCTTTCTTACTCAACATAACCAGAAGCTTATCTTTCTTTTCTCTTTAATCTCGAGCAAAAAAAAGTTAGGGTGTGCACTCCAATTTTTCTTGTATTCTAAAGGGTATGCATTATTATATATTAAGTGTATTTTGTTGCTACTTTTTAAGAAAAACAAAATAATTTACACTAGCTAAAATTTACACGGGGTATGCACGTGCATACCCTGGTTATATGCTAGATCCGCCCCTGTCGGTATCGTGATCATCCCTAATAAGCTTTATAAATTCGAAGAAAATAATTAACTTTTTTAGCTTTCAAAGTATGTTATTTTCTTACTAGTAAGTTACTTGTTTGCATATACGGACTTCATATCACCATATATAAACCTTTTTACCATACACACTATTTATAGAAAGTTTCTCTAACCTTCGAACATATAACTCAATCAAAAGAAAACTCTTTTTTTTTGTTCAAAAAAAAAAAAAAAAAACTCTTTCCTTGTTTGACAAAAAAAAGCTTAATTTACAAGCTAGTCAAAGAATAACATCAAATTACAGCTTATTTATTAGCTTTAATACTAACGATCAACTAACAACGGACACGAAACTCGTGACGATGAGCAAAATTAAACTAGAATGGTCTTGCTTGACCAATATACTCGTTGAAAACTTAGCACGATATCGATACCGGTTTGCGCTAGTGTTGTTAAATGGCTCAATAGATACTAAAATTTATATATTGCCCATGTTTTTAAATCGCTAAATTGTGTAACAAACATTTGTTATACTACCAAATACTGTAGAAAATAATTAGAAATATGTTACTATACTTTGGTTAGAAAAAGCTAGTCCATAAATATCGAATTTGGGATTTCATAAGATGTATGAATGGAGCAACGCCCTACGCACGCCAAACATCGGATCCCACATTAGTGCGGAAATTCTTTTCGGTTTTTGGACTTTGATTTACCCATTTTTGTTTTTACTTTATACTATTTTATTTATTTGTGTGTTTAGACTTTAGATAGTGGGTGTGTCAACTAATGAACCATATTTCTTCACAATCTTTTTCACACGACTTTGAGCAACTTTTTTTTAGAGACTCTCATGTTGCTTGGACTTTGTAATCCCATAATAGAACTAAAATTTCATCATACTTTTAACTAGAAATACTTTTTTTTTAACATATATGAATACTAGTAGTTGATATGTATCAGACTAAGTGCCACTTTTAGAAAGTTTAGCAAAACGTAGATGGCTAATTATAGATGGATATTGTCGTTTTAGTATACATGATTGTATAAACACCTTTCAGATCATATGGTTGTTGGAGGGGTGTTGGTTTTGCGTCGACAATATCGTATCTGATATGGTTACATATGTTTTAACAAGGCCTCGTTTGGTTTGTTGAAATTGAACGTGAATGGATGTAATTGTAAATCAATTACGTTACATACGTTGTTTGTTTCGCAAATTTGAGAGGATTGTAATTGGCTTTATATTACGTAGTTGTTTAGTTTGCATTTTAATTGTAATTCAGAAATTATTATAAATCAAATACGGGAACTCAGATTTAATAAAAAGTTGAATGAAAAGTTTTGAATTACATTGTAATACAGTATTTTTATATTTTAAAACATCCGTATATATATGATAATAATAATAATAATAATCAATAACTTGTTAACAAAACTATTATATTTAATTAAAATTTTGTTATCATTAAAATTATTTGTATTAAGAAGATAGTAGTTATATAGTAACATTAAGAGAATAATTACTATTATATTAAATTTTTATAATATAGTAACATTGATAAAATAATTATAAAAAATATATACATTATTTAAAAAGAATATTTATAAGTAAAATTAAATATTCTTTTTTAATAAAATAATTATTATTAAAAAAATTATTGTCTGTTAAAAATTATTATTATATTAATAAAGTATTAAAGTATTTAATAATCAGTAGTAATAAACTATTAAATTAACATTAAAAAATAATAATTTTAAAAATTATAAAATATTTATTAATTAAATTATTATTAAAAAATATTAATTTTCATATTATTAATATATTAATATAATAATATTAATAAAATAACAAAAAATAAAAAGTAATAAATAAAAATTAATAAATATAATAATAATAAATATTAACTTTACTATGACAAATAAATATTAATATAAAATAAATAATAATAATATCTTAGATTTGTTATTATTATTATTATTATTATTACTAATAATATTATATTATATATAATAATAATGATTTTTATTATTTATTACTTTAGTTTTATTATTATGATTATACAAAAATTTATTATATTTTTATTATTTATATTTTTCATTTTTATGGGTATTCTTATTATATTATTATTAATATTTATTATTAGTATTTTTATTATTTTTATTATTTTTATTATTGTATTATAACAACTATTATTACTCTTTTATTATTATATTATTTTAAATTTTTTATTTTATAAATAAAGTTGAATTATACTATTATATTGTGAGTCAACTAAACGCATTCACATATAACATTACTACACATTTTAATTTATTAAATTATAATTAAATCAAATTATAATTCATTCTAAAATTTACTATTCTTTAAAAAATATTATGTTTATATATGTTTTTGCATCAAACACGTCCTAGGTGTACAGTTTGTTCGTGCAAATACAAAAAATTTGGTTTTCCCATTAACATAGTCGATGTATTCTTTTTTTTAGAGCACAAGGAGTTCTGATGATGTCATGACATAAAAAGTGTTGTCACGTCAACTTTTTTCTCATGGCACTAGTTTTTCCCACGGCACCAGTTTTCATTGGTATCCCTGAGCCGTGAGAAAACTGGTGCCGTGGGATTTTTTTAAGTAAATAATAATAAACATTTTAAAATTAAAATAGAATTCATTCAAATTAAAAAACATTACATAAAAAACATAAAATTTAAAAAACATGAAACTAAAACACATAAAACTAAAAAAACATTATTATTCGAGCGCCGACTAGTCACGTGGTTGATACTAGGGGTGAGCATGGTTCAGTTTGGTGCAGGTTTTGACTAAAACCGAACCGCACTTGCTGTTTATAAAAATAGAAACCGCACCGAACCAAAAACCGCGGTTTCGTTTTTGCGGTTTTTTCGGTTTCTGCGGTTTTGCGGTTTTTAACCGCACCGAACCATTACTTGTGACTTATATAATAATTGTGGTTTTTTGTTTAAAATGTTATTTTTTTCGGTTATAACAATGCATAAATTGAATCTAACAAACTCTTTACTAATAACTTATATGAATATTAGTGATAATATGCACTAGAAATCTTATAGCTCGCACAAAATAGTCGATGTGATGTTTTTCAGTATAAAATAATTATTGTGTGGTGCGGTTCGATTTTGCGGTTCGGTTTTACGGGCAAAAACCGCAACCGAACCGCAGTTGCGGTTTTTCCTTTTTCTTAAAACCAAACCGTCGGTTTTTGTCGGGGTGCGGTTTCTACGGTTTGGTTTTTACGTTTTTTTGCGGTTTTGCTGTTCGCGGTTCGGTTCTACTCACCCCTAGTTGATACGTTGTCCGGATTCGTGCGTTTTGGGACTCGACGATTGCGGCGACGACCAGATTCATCCCACTTATGTCAAATTGTAGCACCTTTAAGTCCTCTGTAATCTTTTGAGCTTGGATCAACCGTCTTCGGTCCTCGCTCTCGGAAGCAAGCACGGACAATTTGGCTTCACGGTCCAAATTGTATTGCTCCGCCATAAATTCCGTGTAAGTGGCCGGGTTATAACCAGTGCTAGCGGTCGTGTTGGAACTTGTGCGTTAACTTTTGTTAATTCGGTGCATACCCGGTGGTCGAGGCAAAGCATCGTCTCCAAAGTGTTCCGGTTCTTCGTCGGTGCCCATTAGACGACTTTCTCTTTCAACAGTTGAGTCGGGGTTTTTCCACTTGTGTTTGTTTTTCAAAAGTTCTGATAAGTGTGAAAACACTCATCAATAATGATCCAAAAACCACTCAAAACACAGTCAAATACATTATATTTAACTGAAAATATCAGAATTACGTGGGTATTTGTGTTTCCTGTGTTTTCAGGTAAACAAGATACATTTTTGAGCAAACTCGCGTTTTCGAGGATTTATTTGACGAAAAGACAAAGAAAAAGACGAAAGAGCTTTCAAGGACCTTACTTGCCATTATCTTCAAGATCAAGGGCTTAAGTTGAATTTTCACAAAGACGAAAGATGAAAAGAGATATTACTTAAAAGCTTATAACACATTTGGAAGAAGAAATGAAGTAAAAGGATAAAAAAATCAAAATAAATAAAAGTTACTTAACTTCTAATAATACTTGGTCAATTGACCAAGTCACGGTCAAACAACACACACAAAACACACGTCTTCATCTTCACAGAATAGAGAGAGAAAGAAACGAGCAATCTTATCCCTTTTCTCCATAACCTGCAAATCATTTTAGTTTACAAACAAGAGAGTTTCAGGCGAAGATCAAAGAAGGAAAAACACTCATCATCATCTTCTCTTCAAGATGATACCAATTAATTAGATTAAAGATGAAGAACGAAGAAAACCCTAATTTGAAGAATGAAGAACAAATCAAGATCATCGTATTTTCCACGTGGCACAATTTAATTGGGTTGAACACGTCGAAGCTACATCAACATCTTCTTCAGACGGCTATAAATAGAAGATCAAGACCTTATTTTTCAAATAGTTAGCTAGGAGTAGTTCACACAGTTTTAGGTGTAGGAGTAGATAGATAATCCTTCGCCTAGTTGTACTCTTGTTAGATTTCAGTTAGAGTATAACCGAATATTGTTAGTCTCTTTGTAACCAAATTTTCTTTTCTTCCATTAATGAAAGACCTTTAAATCTTTAAGCTTTTTGTTACCTTATTGAATCTCTTCTAATTTCAACTTTAGTTCTACTATTGTTACTGTTCATTGCAGACTTGTTACCGAGAGTACTAGAGAGTTAAAATGATTTTCAGTATAGATGAACTTGTTAGTTTTTTAGCTTGATTCCAGTTAGTAGAAACTTTAAATCAACTTTTGTGATTTTGTTTAAAAAAGGTTTTTCTGTTAAATCAGTTAGTGAATCGGTTGAATTCGTTGATATAGTTAATTGTGAAAAAATCAGTAGTTGATTTAGTTCTAGTGGTGAGTTGATATAGTTAGTGATTTAGGTGATGAGGATTTTCTGTTTAAGTTTTCGATCAAGCTTTCTTTGAAGATAATTCTGTTAAGCTGTAATATAGACAGCATATATTTGGTACCTTGAATCTGTTTGATTTTGCAGGACAAATAGGTTATGCAGATTGGTGTTATGTTCAGTTCTTTGCAAAGATTTCAGAATTGAGAGATGCAGTTCCGTAAGTGGTGATTGGTTCCGGTACGTCATCAGTCTAGGTGTAGTTCAGCAGATAGCAAAGTTGGCTCAGCGCCTAACTTCGACGACAACGGACTGGCTTGGATGTGAGGTAGTATCGATTTACATTTTTTTAGTTCTTCGTATGTGCATTTAGCTAAAGGAATGTATTAGATAACTGTTTGTTTTTGTATCGTAATAATTTCGTACTGTTCTTATCATTTTTGTTCATTGAATTGTCTTTCTGAATGGCTATATAGATCACTTTTACTGAGTTTTAACTGTGGTCATTGGAGTACATATATTTGTTAAGGAGCTGCAATTAAAGTTAGTATATCAGTTACATGATTAGGAGTTTATTCAATGATAAGCTGTAGGAATTCTTGTTCTGTACGCAGTGTTAGGAATAATAGGATTTAGAATGAATATGTTGACTTTAGTTGAATTAGGTGTAACTGTATAGTAGAAAAAAAATTAAAGAGTAAAGTGCAAAAATCATCCCTGTGGTTTGTCAAAAGTTTGAATTACATCCCTCGTTAATACTTCGCGCAACATACATCATTGTGGTTGTAAAATAGTACACCATACATCCCTGAGGACGGATGGTGCAAATATTTTTCCGTTAAGGGTTAAAAGTGTTTGTTATCTTAGGGGTATTTTAGTCCTTTTACAACCTAGGGATGATTTTTGCACCTAACTTTTCAAAAAAAAAAAATTCCAAAAAAAATTTCAAAAAGTTTCAATTTTTTTTTTAAATTTTCGAAAAAGTTTTTTTTTCAAAAGTTTTTTTTAAAAAAAGTTTTTTTTTTCGAAAAACATTTTAAAAAATAACTTTTATAAAAAAAACTTTTGAAATTATTTTTTTTCGAAGATTAAAAAAAAATTTTGAATTTTTTTGAAAAAAAAGTTTTTTAGAAATGCTTTTTTTTTAAAAAAGTTTTTTTTTTCGAAAAACATTTAAAAAAAAACTTTTGAAAAAAAAACTTTTTTCGAAAATTTAAAAAAAAAATTTGAATTTTTTCGAAAAAAAAAAATTTTCAAAATTTTTTTATAAAAGTTAATTTTTTAAAAAATTTTTCGAAAAAAAAAAACTTTTTAAAAAAAAAGCTTTTTTTAAAAAACTTTTGAAAAAAAAACTTTTTTCGAAAATTTAAAAAAAAACTTTGAATTTTTTCGAAAAAAAAAATTTCAAATTTTTTTTGAAACTTATTTTAAAAAATAAAACATTTAAAAAATAAAACATTTTTCGAAACATTAAAAAAAACATTTTTCAAAACTTTTTAAAAAAAAATTGATTTTTTTTTGAAAAAAACTTTTTTCAAATATATTTTCGAAACTTAAAAAAAAACATTAAAAAAAACATTAAAAAAAACATTTTTCAAAAAAAGAAAACATTTTTCGAAACTTTTTTAAAAAAAATTTGAAATTTTTTTGAAATTTTTTTTGGAAATTTTTTTTTTTTGAAAAGTTAGGTGCAAAAATCATCCCTAGGTTGTAAAATGACTAAAATACCCCCAAGATAACAAACACTTTTAACCCTTAACGGAAAAATATTTGCACCATCCGTTTTCAGGGATGTATGGTGTACTATTTTACAACCACAATGATGTATGTTGCGCGAAGTATTAACGAAGGATGTAATTCAAACTTTTGACAAACCACAGGGATGATTTTTGCACTTTACTCTTTTTTTTAAAAAGTTTTGAAAAATGTTTTTTTTAATGTTTCGAAAAATGTTTTATTTTTTAAATGTTTTCTTTTTTAAAATAAGTTTCAAAAAAAATTTGAAAAATTTTTTTTTCGAAAAAATTCAAATTTTTTTTTTAAATTTTCAAAAAAAGTTTTTTTTTCAAAAGTTTTTTTTTAAATGTTTTTCGAAAAAAAAAACTTTTTAAAAAAAAAGCTTTTCTAGAAAACTTTTTTTTCAAAAAAATTCAAATTTATTTTTAATCTTCGAAAAAAAAAATTTCAAAAGTTTTTTTTATAAAAGTTATTTTTTAAAATGTTTTTCGAAAAAAAAAACTTTTTTTAAAAAAAGCTTTTTTTAAAAAAATCTTTTGAAAAAAAAACTTTTTTCGAAAATTTAAAAAAAAATTGAAACTTTTTGAAAAAAAAAATTCAAATTTTTTTTGAAACTTATTTTAAAAAAGAAAACATTTAAAAAATAAAACATTTTTCGAAACATTAAAAAAACATTTTTCAAAACTTTTTAAAAAAAAAATTGAATTTTTTTGAAAAAAACTTTTTTCAAATATATTTTCGAAACTTAAAAAAAAATTAAAAAAAACATTTTTCGAAAAAAGAAAACATTTTTCGAAACTTTTTCAAAAAAAATTTGAAATTTTTTTGAAATTTTTTTTGGAAATTTTTTTTTTTTGAAAAGTTTGGTGCAAAAATCATCCCTAAGTTGTAAAAGGACTATAATACCCCTAAGATAACAAACACTTTTAACCCTTAACGGAAAAATATTTGCACCATCCGTCCTCAGGGATGTATGGTGTACTATTTTACAACCACAATGATGTATGTTGCGCGAAGTATTAACGAGGGATGTAATTCAAACTTTTGACAAATCACAAGGATGATTTTTGCACTTTACTCAAAATTAAATAAGCAAAATTGCCACTGCCAGGTTCAAACCCTTGACTTGGAGTTTGTGTGTACAACACCTCCAACCGACAAAAGTTCCCTAAGGAACATGCATCCAAAAAGGAAAAAGGAAGCAATCTCCACCATCCATTTAAATCACATCCAATTGTGTATATTAATCTTTTTAAATTTAATTAAAAAAACACCATCATCCTTTTTCTTAAAAATTAAATATCTCTCAAACCGTTAATCGTTATGAAAAAATAATTATACCGTCACGACGGGAATTAAATTATCTTTCTATAGATATGCACTTCTATATACTTTCGGCGAACTTTTTTTAAAAATTTTCGTAAAAAAAATCACATGTGATTCTCGAAAAATTACATGTGATTCTCGAAAACTCATGTTTGATTTATTATTTTAAAAATCACATTTCAATTTGTAATGTCACATGCGATTTGTGAAAATCACGTGTATTTTTTTACGAGAATTTCAACATTATAAAATCGTTAAAAGTATATGAAAATAACCGTCTATTAAATGACAAAAATATTTTCGTTATTTCTTTAAAATTACATGTGATTTATGTGAATTACACTAAAATGTTTGAATCACATGTAATTTATATGAATCACATGTGATTTTTTTTAATCACATGTAATCTTGTTAATATATTTAATTGTCTGCTTGAAGTACATGTAATTCGATGATAATTACATGTGATTTTGCTTGCATTGAATCACATGTAATTCGATGATAATTACATGTGATTTTGTTTGAATCACATGTGATTCTGTCAATATATAAAAATGTTTTGTTGTCATTCATATAAAATATAGAAAGTAAACTGGCTTCTGCATTACATGTGATTTTGTTTTGATCACATGTAATTTTACTTGAATTACATGTGAGTCTCTATGTGTTTTTACATGTGATTCATGTAAAATATATAAAGCAAATTTTCTTTTGAATTAGTTATGAGTTTATTTTAATCACGTGTAATTCTGGTTAAATTACATGTGATTTAATGATAATTACATGTGATTGATCCGAATAACAAGTTACTTATACTAAATCCAAAATCATAATTTTCGCAAAACCGTAAGTAATTTTTTCAAACACTTGTGATTTGTGTCATGATTTTTACCAAATCACATGTGATTTGTGATAAATTTTCTTTTTAATGATACGTACTTTTATATACTTTCGACGATTTTATAATTTTCGCACTCACGAGTCACATGTGATTTATTACTTTATAAAGCACATGTGAATTTGTAAAACATTTACAATTTAAGGATTTCTGAAATCACACGTGATTTGTTACTTTAATATCACATGTAAATTTATGAAATCACATGCGATAATGGAATCACACATGCATTTTAGAAATACAAATCACAATTGATTTTACAAATTACTAGTAATTTTACAAATTATGTGTAATTTTTTTAACGAAAATTTCGACAAAAAATCATCGAAACTAATATGAAAAAGCTAGTGGCGTAACTTGTTACGTGTTTACATTCGATTATGTAAATAATTATACTAATAAATAATAATAAAAGTTATTTATTTATTCTGTAAAAAATTTATTTATTTTTATAAAAAAATCACAAGTAATTTTTCCGAATCACATGTGACTTTTATAGTCGAAAATCGAAATAATAAAAAATCGTCAAAAATATATCAAAGTGCCTATCTACTGAAAGATAAGAATTTTTTCGTCGCAATAGTGTATTTTTCGTAATCTGACGATTTATCGTTTGAAAAATATGATGTTTTTAAGAAAAAGGTGAAAGATGAGTTTTTATTTTTTGATGGAAAAAATGAATGGTTGAGATTCTTTCCTTCCTTCTTTTTTGGATGCACATTCTATGAGGATCTCACCTGCACCTCAACCATCTGTATTAGTGGTCATTTTTTATAATATCTTGTGTTTGAATACACATATAGTGTATGTAGTCATTTAATCCACATAGCTTCAAAATCTGTTAGAGTTGTAAGCATCTCGTAAATCACTTAGGGGCTGTTTGGTTCGGGGATATTGTTAGCCTCAAAATATTGAGCCAAACAAGAATGCTCGGTCATATGTTTATTATGTATCGTATTTTAGAACGTTGTAATAGGTAGTATATTAGTCGTGTTATACGGGCTTAACTTTAGGCTAAAGTTCGTTAATAAGTAACTAAAGCCCAAAAGGAAAGCCCGGCCCAAACCATGTAGTCCATTAAGAAGCCCGCATGTGGGTGGACTATATATACTACCCTCCTAGCATGTTAGGAGGGTTGGTGATTCATTTTTTCTCTTAATCTAATATTCTACAAGTTAATCCTCTCTACTTTCTCTCACTACTTTCTCTCTCTAGGAATCTATCTTTTTTCATCTATTCTCTATTTCTAATCATCTAAATATATGGGACAACAGATATTGAGGGATATTGGGAGATATTCATGACATTTGCATTTAAATTTTCTCAAAATATTGTGTTTGGTATAACAAAGAAAGCAATTTAGAATTCCCCGAATTGCCTAAAAAGGAGGATATTGAAATTTCTCCAAAAAGTGAGGAATTTTGATTTACTTGGAAAATATTTTTTATAAAGTTTTTTTAGTGGTTTTTATTTTGATTTTTACTCGTAAAAATAGAAAATTTATAAATTTTTCTAAAATATATTTATTCGGTTTTTCCTGGTTTAAATAGAAAAATAAAAAAAGAATTATAAAATTTTATATTTATTTTCTAAAATTCATATAAAAAATAAAAAATAGGGCTTTACTCGTTTAAATAGAAAATTTATAAATTTTATTATAAAATTTATTCCGGAGTTTTGAATTTACTTTTTATAAATTGTATAAATAAATTATATAAACTTTATATATTTTTTTTATATTTATATAATATTTTTAGATGATTTTTTTTATAAATTTTATATTTTTTAATTTTAACGAGTAAAAGTCGAAAAAACAATTTTTTATATAAATTTAAAATTCCTCCAACCAAACACGCGTAGGTATTTTAACTTCCGAAATTTTAAATTATCAAGAATTTAAACTTCCTAGAATTTGAAATTCCAAAATTTAAAATTCTTTGAACCAAACGGCACCTTAGGCTCATTTGTAGTCATTCTTTGTCTTTTATTAATTCATTGTCTATCATAACTTTGTGTGCTTTTATAATTTTCAATTTTATAGTTTTAAAAGAATAGATTTACATTTTAAAATTGCATTTTTACTTTTAAACAAATAGTTTGTTACAAATTAGTTAAATTTGGAGTTTGTTATTTTTTTTATAGAAAGTTTGTTATATCTTAATTTGAGTTTGTTAAATTTGTTACTTTGCAATTTTAGATTTATAAAAAAATAGATTTAGTTTTATATTTTGTATTGTATATTTGTAGTATTAATTTGTATTTTACATTTAAATGTGGTACGTGCAATATGTTTGTAGTATAGTACGTATACGTAGTATCTAGATATTATTTTTACATTTTTACATGCTTTGTGCCAATTAGACATAGATTACCAATCAAGATTTTATAACCAAAAACAATTAAGTCGAGCTTGAGAAGTTATATCAATTCGATTAGAGACCGAGACGAAAGGATACTAAAAACGAATTATTAAATGGCGCCGCTGCCGGTTCTATTCGTGAAGATTAACGGTTTCGAGTGAGAAGATTGGATTTTGGGATCCGTTCACTTTGTGAACGTTATTTTCACGTATTATAATCAAAAACATAAAAAAAATCAAAAAGACAAAAATACAAAAAAAATAAAAAAATAACAAAAATCAATTCTTTTCCTAAAGAATTGAAACAAAAAAATAAAAAATCCAAAAAGTAATCTTTTTCCTAAAAGATTACACCCAAAAATATATATTACATCGGTTTTCATCGTTTTTACGTACATATAGTATTTTTCTTAAAAAATCAAATAAATACAAAAATATTTTTTATATATTATTATATGTAGATACATATACGTAGATACGAACACTTAATTTACCTACTTCCATAAGTATTGCCAAGGCAATACACCGTGTTAGGAGGCGTTCCGGTCCTTGACACGTGTATCGATCAAATTCAATAAAGCAAGAATAGATAAATACTTCCAATAGGCAATAATTCGAAGAATACAAACTACAAAGTGAATAGAAAGGCGATGTGCTATAAAATGCCATCTAAGGGTCAATAGGTACTTAAGTGCTTCGCGCCACCTAACCCCCCGTTCACTAGTGCGTATTCTAAGAAGGAAGGTTTTATTGGGGGTCTTGCACCCAAGTAGTAATTACATATATTATACTTTCTTGTGGATATTTCATATCGAACCTCGAGGGAGATAATCTCTTCTCCTTCAAAAGTCGACCGAGAGCTTATCTCTCACTCCTAGAGTTTACTTACACGTGTACTCGCACGCGTGTAACCATACCACCTTTGGTGTATTACTTCCTTCCCCAAGGAAGCTTTTAAACGTCATTTTACTTGTATATACATTCGGCCACCTTGTTACACATGGATACTCGTTCCATGTTGGAGATTTTGCAACAACGATCCGCCAACGCTAATTATTCGACTTGTTCGACTTGTGGAGGTCCACACGATACTTATTTATGTGATCAAAACAATGGCTATTATAGGGAGGGATATGCTTATAATGGAACCGAGAACCCTAATTTTCAACCTAACTTTCCAATGGACCATACTTGTAATGACTATATGGGATATTCCGATTTTTCATCACGACCTCCACCATCATTTCATGATCAACCCCTTGATGAGTCATTCCAAAACCAAGGATTTTTAAATAATGAAGGTTTTCAAAATAATGATACTTTTCAAGGCTATAATCAAGAAACCTTTCAAAACCAAGGATTTTCAAATAATGAAGGTTTTCAAAATAATGATACTTTTCAAGGCTATAATCAAGAAACCTTCCAAAACCAAGGATTTTCCAATTATGGAGGTTTTCAAAATCATGATACTTTTCAAGGCTATAATCAAGAAACCTTTCATAATTAAGGATTTTCAAATAATGAAGGCTTTCACAATAATGAAAATTTTCCATGCTATAATCAAGATGCTTTTCAAAATCAAGGATTTTCACATTATGAGGGTTTTCAAAATGAAGGGAATTTTCGAGGTTACAATCATGAGAACTTTCCTAATCATGACTCTTTTCAAACCTATAATCCACCTAATTATGGAAATCCACCTCCACCATATTCTTCGACTTATTCATGTGAGTTTTGTGGGAACGCACCCCATTATGGTTATGATTGTAGACTGAGGGATCCGTCTTCTTATGCCCCTCATATTTGCAATGAGTCGCTTTCTTTACTTAAGACAATAAACAAGTCGAACGATGAAATTTCTAAGGCGATTGATAGTAAGAAAGACATAAGCATTGAGGAAATGAAAAACGCGTGCCCGTTGTTAGAGGAACAAATTAAGTTTTGTGAGGAAGTGGAAATTAAGACTTGGCAACTTTATGACAAGGAGTTCGGTGATATGTTTCGTGAATCGTTGAAAAAATTTTCTTGTCGCCTCACGAAATATTTAAATGATTTCCTCTTTAAGATTGCTACAATCGAGGAAGAAGAACAATATTTTGCTACTCGTGCTCGTTTGCTTAAACAATGCTTATATGACGATGATGAGGATCCTCCGATTTGTATGACACTTAATGATGACACACCTTCATCACCTTTACCTCACGTGGAACCCACCGACTCTTTAACCATGGGGGACGAGCCTCTTAGAACTAATACTAACACTGATTTGGATGAATTAACCCCTTCTAGTGTTGAGAACCTTATCCCAATCCAAAGAGAGCTTGAGAGTGTTTCCAATGAACCATGTGACGAGCATTCTATTGATACCTCTTCTCCTCATGATCACATCGAGATTTCATCAAATGTTGACCTTCATGCTACTACTAGTGATTTTGGTGATTTCGATCTTGATGAATTGTTTAAAGAGAGAGATAATGAGATTGAGGAAGAGTTTATGCAAGATTTGCCACAAATAGAGGATGATGATTGTGATTCTAGTGAGGCATCTTATGATATATTATCCGAGGACTTTTCATGTCAAGATGACATTCCTAATTTGGATGAAGATGTTGCTCATATAGAAGAAGTGGAAGATGTTCATATTCGTGAGGTTTTATCAAACGTTTATCATCTTATCTCCTCGATTGAAGCTTTGAATGAAAACCATAGTGATGATTCCATAGAAGAAGAACCTTTCATTGATATTTCTTCACCGGTTTTTGAGGTTGCACCTATTGATTTTTATGATCATATCATCCCTTTGAGTGATTCTCTCATTAATACACCTTCTTTTGAGCCTTCTATTCCCACCCTTCCACCCTTGAAGTTGGTTATTGATGAAGATCCTATACTCTTAGAGATTGATCCTTTTTCACCTAAGGCACCATTAGAACCAAAAACCTTTGATATGGATTCTCATATGGATATTGATGCCACCATAGAGGCTTATCTTGCTAATATTGATATTGAGGTTGATGATAGTGATTCTAATTGGGAAGAGGATATTTGTCTTAGTGAGAACTTGCTTTTGGGACCATAGAGATTACACCTTCTTCACAAGATACTATTACTATTGATCCTCCTTTTTCTATGCCTTCTATGGAAGATTATCCACCTTTTGATGATGATGAGGAGCCCAATATGGACATAATTGTTATGAATGTTTTAATACCTACACCTTCATTGTCTCATGATGCATTGATCACTAAGGGGGGGATCTTATATGATTGATACGAGTTCATCTCCTTATTTTCCCATGAAGGGAAAGGTTTTTGATCCGGGGATACGTAAATTTGAGACACCTTGGTTTTCATCCACTCGACTTAAGAGTGTGATTCGATTGATCTGGGCTTTTCGTATGAGCTTACTTTGGTGATGCTACCTACTTTGGAGTTGTTCACTTGTCGAGATGGAAACTATGTATTTGATCCTGGGGTGCTTCATATTTGAGAGATTTCTTATGTTGGAGAAACTTGAGACACGTTGGACTGTTCCATTTATCGAGGCGGATATTGTAAATCTTATAGTAAATGGCAACGTGCTAAGTTTGAGTGTATCATGTGAGACGAGCTTCAAAGTGATATCCTTTATTCTCCATGATGGTTTCCCCAAGGACAACTTAATTCGGGGCCGAGTCGAGCTAGCGACTTAGGGTTAAAAAAACTCAAGCATTAAATAACTAGGTTCGAAAACGTAGAGTAGATCTAAATAGGTTAGGTTTAATTAAGAGGATGCTATAGTAAAGTTGAAGTAGAGGGGTGCCTTTCTTCGTCTTTTGGTGTATGCTATAACAGCCCCAACAAATGCTATGCGCAGCGGAACTACAACATTTGGGTGCTACGTAGTTATCATCACACATAAGCTATATTAAACGACTCAAAGAGACGTAAAAGTTTAAACATATATTAAAGATTGTTTAATACAACAAAGTCTACAGTTTTCCAAATCCCAAGATAATACTAAACAGAGTTTGCGTTAGGTCCCCACTGAATCTCAACCCAAATGTACATTTTTTCTCACATGACAGAATAATAAAAGAGGTTTAAGTTATATAAGGGTGGAAAAACAAGTAGACCGCCAAGCCACAACAACTTCCATCCTCGCATGCTCCGCTGCTAACAATCTTGGTTACCTGAAACATATGCTTAAAACTGTCAACACAAAGGTTGAGCGAATCTATAGGTTTATCAAATCATAAGTTGAACATAAGTATTAAAAAAACCAATCATGACCGTTCAATAGCATTGTCGTACTCACAATCTATTATTCAAGGATATGACAATTGTGTTTAAGCTCATGACACTAATCCGTTAACTCAATCACCCGCGTAATAATTACCGGCGTGATTCAGATGAAACCAGTGCCCCTACTAAAGGCATCAGTTGCAATTATACCTTATCTCTTATACAAAAATAATCTCCCGCAGAACTTACTCAACGTACAACTTCTCGGCTAGCATTGGGTCGTCAGCCCCGTAGTACTACAATTTGTATAAGCGGCTATTTTCAATCCACACTAGGATTAAACAATAGTTAATAGTTCATGAAATTAGGGCCTTTTGCAACTAGGTACTCAACACAATTTCAAGGCAACATTCGGGTCCAACAATCATTCATGACTTATGTTCATTTTCATTTAAATAGCATGTATCCCCCTCGCGGGTAAAAACATTTGAAATAAGTAAAGAGCGAGGCTATAGACTCACCTTGCGTAGTAGTAGTGGTTCTAGCGAAGACGTAACGAGAAATGTCACCGACGATGTGGATGCCCGGGATAATCAAACACTTGACCTAAAAGTCAAAGTACGAAAACCAAATCAATACACCGCGTACATAATTGTACTAAACACACGCAAATCGAAATACTTAATGCTTATGAAAACCCACGCCAAAATCAAACAAGTAGTTGTTACTAGACTTATACCATTTATCAATGTTATTAAAGTTACTATCCATTTTACGGTTTCGCCGATACTTACCAAAAGTATGGGCTGTTTTATCCCACTTAGACCACTCCTAAAAATCTAAGAAAATTTGTAAAAATCACTTATAATCTATAGAAACCCCATACAAAATTTCATAAAAAGTTTTCACTTCTAAGACCTTCTGCCCGACACATCTTTGAAGTACAAAATTCGGACAGTTTTGCACACTCGACTTGTAAGATCATTTTGACCATCTTAACCAATACCTTTTGCAAATCCGACTCTTGATTATGAAAATAGACTCAAAATTCTAAGTTTAGGGCCTGAGAACAGCCCTTGACCATTTTTGAAACTCAACTTATAGTCCCCGAGATTTGACCCAATATCGACAACAATTTCGTATTGTGTCGATACGCATCTCCCGGTACACGAACTTTCAAAATATCATAACTTTTGACTCGTTTGGAGTTAAAAGCTCTATCTTATACCGAAACGAGCGTCTCGACGACCACTACAACTATATCCTACAACCACAACCTGGACCAAAATTTAAAACCACGAAAATAGCCCTAAACAATCTGTTTGAAAACGACTCATTCAAAATCACCTTTCTACTTGTTTTCAATCCATTCCACCATTACCTAGACCTATTCTAACTACTTATACCCATTCCCAATCATCCAAACAGCCTCTAACACTATGAAAATCGAATCCTCACTAAAACCCAAAGCCTAAATCATACATGCAATTGGTTCTATCCATTTAAAACACCAAAAACAACATCCTACATACATACCCACAACACAAAACATCAAACTCATCAAACCACAACAAAACCCACTTTGGCCCTGGGTTTGGTGTAGCCAAAACACCCAAGAAAACAGCCTCCAACTTGTTTTATTGATGATTCAACATTATAAACACATGAATTAAACATGTGTACCATTTAATTAGATCAAAATCCATTTTTGAAAAATTATAAATTTTTGGAAAATCATGTTTATGCATGTTGGATTAAACCTTGGAAAAACACTTACAAAGTAATTAGGAAAGGTGGTCTTTAATTGGTTTTGATCAAAACAAGAAAAAAAATGGAGTATGGTGGTGGTGGTGATGATGGCCGACGGCCATGGGAGAGAAAGGGAGAAGGAGGTGAAGATTTTTGGGGTGTGTTTGTTTGTGTGTTTTAATTCTCTTCCTTTTGTAAAGTTAGGGGGACTTGTTTGGTCATTTTGGTTTTCTTTTGGCCTCCTTTGTAAACGACACTACTTAATAGCGGGAATTGTCTAGTAGTTGGTTTTGAAATTTTACGGGATGTCGGGATTTGTAAAAATTACTTTCCAAAGGTTAAAATGCACACAAAACGAATATTCATAGGGTTCCGACTCGACTTAAAATGTAATAAAAATAAAATCTCGAAAAACTTAAATATCGATCAATCGATAATAAAAGATAAATTTTGGGCATCCGTCGATATCGTAGTCGTCATCGGTTCTTCTTAAATCGTCAAACGTTAAATTACGACCGTAAATGTTGGTTTCAATTTAAACCGTCAAATATATATAACAAACGAAATTTCTTAAAAATTTCAAAAATATTCGTAAAATAGGATTAAATAAATGACGTTGGGCTCGGGATATCACATCCACAAGTGAGCCACAACTTAAGGGAGATGCTCATACTGAACAGCTCTTGAGACAATAACTTAGCATCATACGACACTTTCACTGGTCTTACATCCTCCCCTCCTTAAGGGAGCGACGTCCCGGCGCTCTCCGGTTCTTATACTCGCATTTCGTACTACTAGAAAGATAAGTGTACTTCTTCCTAAAGGAGTCTTCATGTTCCGTTGTGGACTTCGGTTCACGTCTCGGGTTCCATAACACCTTCACAATTAGTATTATACCATGCTTCAATCTCTTAACATCTCGATCCATGGTCCCCATTTCAATTTCCCAATTTCTTCCGACGGTTATCAACACATCTCTTCTCACAGCCTCTCGCGGTCAACAAGTGATTCTTAGTTTACACCATCTCTTCCGTAGCCTCTCGAATCCTTCCAAGTCCATTCAACTAACTTTTCCTTACTTCATTCTATCCAACTGGCGATCTACATTTTCATCCACAAAATGCTTCCACTGGTGCAGCTTCCACACTAGCACGGTAATGTTGTACAAGAATTCTATCAAGGACACATGTAGATCTCAACTACTACCAAAATCAAACACACACTCGGAGCATGTCTTCCAACGTTCGAATTGTCCTTTCACTTGCCCATCATCTCATAAAAACAATTACTCACAAAATAAAATCACACGGGTCACACATAACCCCATCGAAAACGTTCAGAATATACAAGACGAAGTAATTATTACTAGTCGTACAAAATCACCTTAAGCGCAATATTATGTACATACAAACCCATTTTGTCAAAAACGAATTCGTCGATACGAAAGTCATTCGGCGTGTACATAACTCTCTCGAAGACATCACAATCCAATCAAACACAAAAGTCACTATGAAGCACAAACAACCACAGTACGACATGTTGGCAACATAGCCAAACCATGCCAAAACAATCAGTTCAATCAAGTTAACTCATGCTTGCAAGTCAGCCAAGCCATGATAAAATAAGAAATGTTGACATATTTCTCGGATGAGTCCAGTCAAAAGAAAATTGCAAGTTAAAGAAGGTTCACGAGCTTGCTAGCTATGGATGCATATCCTAAACAAAGAATAAAATTCATACATACGTCATCGCAGGGTGCTCACCCACGGATTCATACCCAAAAGATATTACAAGAACACCATCTCACTTCCGTCTCAAACGTGGTCAAACTCTCAATAAGCATCATCGTTCACAGTAAAAAGATATATATATTATATGGCACGTGTTCTCCATGATCGGGCTTCATTGGACAATGTCGTCTTAAGTTCTCACAACTTTCGATCACTCGACTAGATCACATATAACATAAACACATAAAAGACAAGGGTTTTCCCACACAAAAAAATCAACTATGGCTACCTATCGTTTAACCATCGATGATCAAGGATGGTTGAGTCGAGCAAAGAGGATTTCTCACTTGAATAAACGAAGATGGCAATGGAATTGTCTTCCAACTACCAATGCATAGTTGGTAAACTTTAACAGTTTATCGCGTGTCGTTGACATATCAAAAGAACGAGAAAAGAAAATAAATAAGGTACGATACGTTTGATGTAGGAGAAGTCTTCGTCATTCCCCTCAGAGTCACTTGAACTCTAATGTCCTCTACTTTGGCAGTCTTCTATTCTTGTTTAAAATTTCTTCTCAGTGTCGGTACGAGTCCCTTTGGTATTTCATCAACACCCTCGTGATTCCGATGAAATTCGCACGTCACACACAACACATGAAAACATTTTCCAAAATTACTCGGCCCCAGTGACTTACTAAGTCAACGCCAAACAAAAAGAAAAGATTTCAAAGAACACAAGAAAATTCAAAAATTTTCTTTAAGAATCAAAGAAATTACGACTACTTGCAAAAATGATCCACCATTTTAAAAAGAAACGTTCTCATCCAAACGTTTATCAAAACACTACAAGTTTCAAGATGACCAATTCGTTTGACACGATAATGCCCTTCCTAAACTATGCATAATTAGCTAGATCATGCATACTTAAGGGTCAAGCAACGACAATTAACAAAACAGGACTCTTCCCGAATTATGCATAGTTAGCTAAGCTGTGCATAATTGAGGATCGAGTGACGACACAAACATTATTATTACATACCAAATATGACTACGAAAGTTTTCGACCTAATCTTCAAAATAATTAAACCATTTGAAATGGAATTTGAAATGGGAAAATATTGTCACTATCGTCTTAAGAAACACATCAAATATTTTTCGTCTACTTTGGAAACATACATTACTTTGCCTATTTATGAGAAAAAAATAAATAATTAAATAAAGAAATCGACACCCTTTGCATTTGGTTCACCAAAACATTTCACACACATACATATTTTCAAAATAGACTACTCACAAAATAACGGTAAGGTGGTTCATGATTAAAGATCATTGCAAGCACAACAAGTAATAAAATCAAAAATCAATGAGATCGAACGAGGTAAACGAGCAATATAATTGCCAACTAAAATTAACTACATTAGAAATGAAGATACTTCAAACATATGACAAAAGTCTTGGGATAACAACAGCGATCTACGAATATATGGAGTAAAAATTGAATATCAGCACAAGCGTCAAAAATAAAACAACAATCATAATTCCCATCGTCTCGAGTTGCACACACATTCAACCAAGGGTATACGGGGAGAGGAGAAGAATCACCTGGTCGAATATAAACAATATCACCAGGAAGATCGAGTTCTTTCACCTCTACTATTCGGTAAAGCGGCTTCGCCACCTCGCTTTTGTTCAATATAAATAAATAACCACTTTAATGAAGATTTATAGCATCATTCAAGTAAATACAGAACTTTAGGTTCCATTAACCGAAAGAAGAAAAGTTACGGCGTCCATGAACATGACAAGAATACACCGGGTGACATACCCTCATCATCAAGTCCTAGCGAAATAGTACTTTTAAAATAAATATAATAATAATGGTTTCATATCATGGAAAATATTAAAATGAACAGTCACATGACGACTCAAGTTTAGATACAGACTCATAAAATCAAAGAAGGGATGTCGGACGATCGAACCATCGTGACTCAAAACATTATATATACATCTTAAGAAAACAATATAAATATTCGTTTGTTGGGTAATCCATTTGCATTTTCTAATTACCGTTACCTTGTATATTGTAAAACCGAACATTTGCACATTTTTAATTTGTGTTACCCCATTAAAGATTTCAGACCTTTCATGTTTCAATCTATACAAAGTTTTCATTTCTGGAAAAATTTCAATCTCTCGAAAATTATTAACATTAGTAGATGCGGTGACTCGGTTATCATAATTGACAAATCATTAGGTTTGAAAATCTCCATACTTGTGTCAAAATCTCGTTAATGTTCATATCTTAAGTACCAAAAACGTATACAGTAAGAATTTTCCAAGTTTTACGTTTTTATTATTACGACTTATATTATCACATATATACACATATCCAACATGACTCAAACTAGTCCAATTAACTCTTAAAATCAACTTTTGACTTTTTATTATACATAAGTCTTCCTTAAAACTGGTTTGTTAAATCACATTCGCGCACTTCGACTCAAATGATAAAGAGGTTTCATGTAGTTTTATCTCAGATAATTTACTGATTTTAGTCGATACTTGAATCTCGATGATAATAATAAAATAATAAATAATTAAGATGCTTATTTCAATAATTCAAAGATATATAAAATTCAACTTTTAATCCTTAGCCCGTTATCAAACGATTTTAAAATTAACACATCTCACAGCGGAATAAAATAATGTTCCATCAATATTTAGTAATTTGTTTCAAGTATTATAATTTTTTTCACTTAAAGTGTATCTTTCGATTTTATCCCATTTTATTCACTACAACAAGTAACGTGTTCTAGTTTATACCAATGCACATAATCATGCCCTTATGTTTAAGATAAAACAATTTTACAAAGTCTCTAGCTCCAAAATACGAGGCCAATTTTTCTACTCATTTCCTGTATTAGAAGATACGCCAAAAGTTTACCATAGTGACCCAAAAATTAATTCGTACTAAATCCAAAGTTACATATACTCAACAGTCATATCGTAAACTTTATTACAAACTCTTTTTTCAAATTATATTAAACCAATTCTTGACAAATCCATCACTAGCTTCTAGTATCAAATTATTAATATATGAAAACAAGGATTTTACGAGTAATACAAATTACTTATTACGATTTACCAACCAAGGTTGAAGAAAAAAATAATAATTTCACATTATTCATTTCTTCTCTACACTTATTTTTACTTGTTACAAGACACATCATAGGTCGATTTTTATCCAAAAGTTTCATCCGCCAAGTATTAAATATGTAAAACACTTTATGTTTAAACCATTCGATCAACAAAGTTTAATGCTTATTTAACTCACACAAATATCGGACCTCGTCATGTATAATATCGAATTCAAAATAATGAAACAACAAAACAAAATGAAATAAACGAAGCGAGAATACGTATGTCAACTAAGTGTTGTTATCGGCCTCGGATGAGTCTCGAAATCGTACTCCACCAAAATTAACACAAAAACCAACCAAATTCCAAGTTATCACGATTGATCACAACGCTAGTCTATTTTAAAACACATCTTTAAATTCAAGTAGAATAGTAAACAACGATTAAATGGCAACACGCCTCAACCACGTTTTATAACATACACATGTGATTCGTCGCTACGATGTACGCATCATTGATTATACTTCGTCTATACTATGGTTACACGAACTAATATATCAAACCCATAAGAATAAGGGAAATAAAAATAGCACGCTTATAATTTACGTTCCAAAAAGAAGGTGTCCAAGAATGACACATCACGGTGCGATAAAGACAATCGGGATCAATCTAGTCGATATACAATATGTTACGAAGCATTATTTACGTATCTAGAATATCAAACGAGGTTCACACTCGGTTATTCGAACAATAAATTAATTATCAAGATTGATAATTGGCGGTGAGGCTGAATTCTCAACAAAACCATATTTTAAATGTACAATAATCACGCAAGGACCATTGCTTCGCGTGCAATGCCTTTAAATACCATAGTATATACATACTTATACATACAATCATTCCTACATATATGTAGGATTACAACGCAGTGTTGCCATGTAATGCAATGTAGCCCGTTATGCCAAATACATGCAACATATAAGATAATCTTACGAAAATTTGCAAATTACGATGATAAGTACTCAACGTACATAATAATATATCTCAATATATATCATAGTATTTACTTACTAAATACTAGAGAATTCATGTCAGTTTGAGGGATACATCTAAAATATAAGCAATGCTAAAGAAATCTTACCGGAGCCATGCAGGATAGTTGTGTGCTTGGACAATTTCTTACGACACCAAAAGTTATAGTTTAGGATTTTTCAAAATGACCTAGTTCTCTATAACTCATGGATCTTATTACCAATCTATAACACCCCCAACAAATGCTATGCGCAGCGGAACTACAACATTTGGGTGCTACGTAGTTATCATCACACATAAGCTATATTAAACGACTCAAAGAGACGTAAAAGTTTAAACATATATTAAAGATTGTTTAATACAACAAAGTCTACAGTTTTCCAAATCCCAAGATAATACTAAACAGAGTTTGCGTTAGGTCCCCACTGAATCTCAACCCAAAAGTACATTTTTGCTCACATGACAGAATAATAAAAGAGGTTTAAGTTATATAAGGGTGGAAAAACAAGTAGACCGCCAAGCCACAACAACTTCCATCCTCGCATGCTCCGCTGCTAACAATCTTGGTTACCTGAAACACATGCTTAAAACTGTCAACACAACGGTTGAGCGAATCTATAGGTTTATCAAATCATAAGTTGAACATAAGTATTAAAAAAACCAATCATGACCGTTCAATAGCATTGTCGTACTCACAATCTATTATTCAAGGATATGACAATTGTGTTTAAGCTCATGACACTAATCCGTTAACTCAATCACCCGCGTAATAATTACCGGCGTGATTCAGATGAAACCAGTGCCCCTACTAAAGGCATCAGTTGCAATTATACCTTATCTCTTATACAAAAATAATCTCCCGCAGAACTTACTCAACGTACAGCTTCTCGGCTAGCATTGGGTCGTCAGCCCCGTAGTACTATAATTTGTATAAGCGGATATTTTCAATCCACACTAGGATTAAACAATAGTTAATAGTTCATGAAATTAGGGCCTTTTGCAACTAGGTACTCAACAGAATTTCAAGGCAACATTCGGGTCCAACAATCATTCATGACTTATGTTCATTTTCATTTAAATAGCATGTATCCCCCTCGCGGGTAAAAACATTTGAAATAAGTAAAGAGCGAGGCTATAGACTCACCTTGCGTAGTAGTAGTGGTTCTAGCGAAGACGTAACGAGAAATGTCACCGACGATGTGGATGCCCGGGATAATCAAACACTTGACCTAAAAGTCAAAGTACGAAAACCAAATCAATACACCGCGTACATAATTGTACTAAACACACGCAAATCGAAACACTTAATGCTTATGAAAACCCACGCCAAAACCAAACAAGTAGTTATTACTAGACTTATACCATTTATCAATGTTATTAAAGTTACTATCCATTTTATGGTTTCGCCGATACTTACCAAAAGTATGGGCTGTTTTATCCCACTTAGACCACTCCTAAAAATCTAAGAAAATTTGTAAAAATCACTAATAATCTGTAGAAACCCCATACCAAATTTTATAAAAAGTTTTCACTTCTAAGACCTTCTGCCCGACACATCTTTGAAGTACAAAATTCGGACAGTTTTGCACACTCGACTTGTAAGATCATTTTGACCATCTTAACCAATACCTTTTGCAAATCCGACTCTTGATTATGAAAATAGACTCAAAATTCTAAGTTTAGGGCCTGAGAACAGCCCTTGGCCATTTTTGAAATTCAACTTATAGTCCCCGAGATTTGACCCAATATCGACAACAATTTCGTATTGTGTCGATACGCATCTCCCGGTACACGAACTTTCAAAATATCATAACTTTTGACTCGTTTGGAGTTAAAAGCTCTATCTTATACCGAAACGAGCGTCTCGACGACCACTACAACTATATCCTACAACCACAACCTGGACCAAAAATTAAAACCACGAAAATAGCCCTAAACAATCTGTTTGAAAACGACTCATTCAAAATCACCTTTCTACTTGTTTTCAATCCATTCCACCATTACCTAGACCTATTCTAACCACTTATACCCATTCCCAATCATCCAAAAAGCCTCTAACACTATGAAAATCGAATCCTCACTAAAACCCAAAGCCTAAATCATACATGCAATTGGTTCTATCCATTTAAAACACCAAAAACAACATCCTACATACATACCCACAACACAAAACATCAAACTCATCAAACCACAACCAAACCCACTTTGGCCGTGGGTTTGGTGTAGCCAAAACACCCAAGAAAAACAGCCCCCAACTCGTTTTATTGATGATTCAACATTATAAACACATGAATTAAACATGTGTACCATTTAATTAGATCAAAATCCATTTTTGAAAAATTATAAATTTTTGGAAAATCATGTTTATGCATGTTGGATTAAACCTTGGAAAAACACTTACAAAGTAATTAGGAAAGGTGGTATTTAATTGGTTTTGATCAAAACAAGAAAAAAATGGAGTATGGTGGTGGTGGTGATGATGGCCGACGGCCATGGGAGAGAAAGGGAGAAGGAGGTGAAGATTTTTGGGGTGTGTTTGTTTGTGTGTTTTAATTCTCCTCCTTTTGTAAAGTTAGGGGGACTTGTTTGGTCATTTTGGTTTTCTTTTGGCCTCCTTTATAAACGACACTACTTAATAGCGGGAATTGTCTAGTAGTTGGTTTTGAAATTTTACGGGATGTCGGGATTTGTAAAAATTACTTTCCAAAGGTTAAAACGCACACAAAACGAATATTCATAGGGTTCCGACTCGACTTAAAATGTAATAAAAATAAAATCTCGAAAAACTCAAATATCGATCAATCGATAATAAAAGATAAATTTTAGGCATCCGTCGATATCGTAGTCGTCATCGGTTCTTCTTAAATTGTCAAACGTTAAATTACGACCGTAAACGTTGGTTTCAATTTAAACCGTCAAATATATAACAAACGAAATTTCTTAAAAATTTCAAAAATATTCGTAAAATAGGATTAAATAAATGACGTTGGGCTCGGGATATCACATCCACAAGTGAGCCACAACTTAAGGGAGATGCTCATACTGAACAGCTCTTGAGACAATAACTTAGCATCATACGACACTTTCACTGGTCTTACATATGCTTCAAGGGTTGCTCTCTCTCATTCATGCTTGGAGCTTATGGAGGAGGCCCGTGTATCCGGTTCAC
This sequence comes from Glebionis coronaria, assembly GCA_025667525.1. Lineage (NCBI taxonomy): Eukaryota > Viridiplantae > Streptophyta > Magnoliopsida > Asterales > Asteraceae > Glebionis > Glebionis coronaria. Next base: position 370,378,551 of record CM046880.1, on the reverse strand, counting down.
TTCGATTAGTTTTTGCTATTGTGATATTCAACATTGTGCTTAAAATGAATACCCTTTAATTGTCTCTTTCTTACCTTGGGTTAAGCAAAGTAATCAATGTCATAAGTGTAGGGGAGTTTACTCCAATGCTCTTAAACATTGAGGACAATGTTTATCTTAAGTGTAGGGGAGACTTCTATCAAAGTGACCTTACCTAAACCATTGCCTTAACTTCATGATAACTTGGAAATTAATTTTTCAAACATTTTTCAAATTTTTATCTACTTTGGCCACCAAAAATATGCATTCATAATTTTTGCATAAATTATTTTTCATTTGCATAATACATTTGCATTGTATATATTTTTTCTTTTGTTCTTTATGAAAAATTGAAAAGGAAAAGAAAAATATAATAAGAACATGGTTTAACAATTTAGACTTCTTTGACATATTAGGCCCGCCATGGATATTTTGACTCAACCCGATTTTGCTTATCTAAGCATTCTCTAGCTAGTATCCTTAACCATGTAGTCTGTAACATCTCGAGTATTCGCGAGTATTAAGTTGAATGCAATACACAAGGTTGTGAGCGTTTTATGTTTTGCCGTACGTTTATTGATATATTTACTAGATTACGTGAGTCTCGCACGATTGCTTTGTTTTGGGATCGTATGTTAAACGGTTTTGGTGTCGGGACTATTCAGTCGCGTCTAAATTTAAACATCGTGAACCGAGTCGAGTTGTATAAGCTGTCACAGCAGGTACAATAACTGAGTATAAACCCTCATTCATTTATATTACCAAGCTTGTCTTACAAGGGTCTCAAAAATCAGTCACATGTCTAGACTACATATAAACTTCATAGTTTATTGCCTCACTAAAGGACAGCACACATGCCTAGTTTACCCCTTTTGGGTATATCACAAGTTAACATTTTCAGATTTACACTAACCCTAGACTAACAATACAAGTTTATATACAAACCCAAAGTATTATCCAATGTCCAAATACAAGTTTATCTCAGTCCAAAATTACAAACACAAAAATCTGCACAAGTCTTTCCAAATACAACTCCTGGGTAGAAGATTAGGTCCAGCCGACCCATACGTCGCGTCGAACCTGCAAAACAGAAAGTCTTCATCCCGTCCGAACCTGCAAAACCGAACATAACATCCCCATTGTGAGTCTTTTGTCTTTTTCGTCTTTCTTTATGAAGTCTAGATGTGCTTGTTTTGTACGAACCTGCGAATAAACGAAACAATGGTTAGCCATTGTAATGGTCTTATACTTTTAACTAAAAACTGAAATTTGTTAAACTTTATAACTAACACAAACATGTATATGATTTTACTTTGCTGTCAAACCGAGACCCAATTTAGACCAAACCGAGACCCGATTGAGACCAAACCGAGACCCAACTTAGAACCAAACCGAGACCCATGTCCAACCAAATCAAGACCTCAATCAAGAACCAAACCGAGACCCATGTCCAACCAAACCGAGACCCAATCAAGAACCAAACCGAGAATCAAATCAAACCAACCAAGTTCTTACTGCCAAAATTATCAACAATCATTACCAACCAATCCAAATGTCTTAAACCTTTTGTTATTTTACATAAACATCCTAAAAACCTTTAATCTTGCCGCGGGTATAAAACCCCCAATTCAAATCGAAACCCTAATTATTTAAACACCTTTTTAAACATTAAATTAGTACTTTTCATCTTTCAAAACATCACATAAACATAAGAATCAGTCGAATATATAAAAACCCCCAATTTCATGAAAACCCTAGATCGAATTTTTATTAATTAAAATGTTAATTAAACCTAATCTAAACCCAAACCCCATATTTAATTTAATTGAAAATGAGTTATGCAAAAACCCCCAATTAACCGAAACCCTAATTTTTATAAACTGATTTTATATTGAAATTTGTTTGATTTTATAATAGAAAACATAAATTAATTATGTTTAAACCCGAGTTTGATGAAAACCCCCAAATATTTCAAAACCCTAAATTCATTGATTTTAAATCCGAGAATCAAATAAACTCTTAAAAGGAAATAAAGGAAAAGTAAACTTATCTTTGATTTTGGTTATTGATTCACGAAACCGCAAGGGAGAACACATCAGAAAACCAATCGGTTTGATGTGGGGATTAAACCCCACATCTCACGTGATCTAAACACCTCAGACCACCACACAAGATTGTTTATATCCCAATGATTTGATATTAGCCATGGAGAAGGGTGGAACCGATCTAGATTTAAGAGAGAGAGAGATTTGGGACGGTGGAGATAATATCGAGGGAAGAGAGAGAGTTTCACTCTCTGTTATGGGAGTATGTGTGTTAAACACGCGTGTATTTACTCCCTCCGTTCTTGTTTATTCCGCCAGTGGACCGGGCCGGGTCAATGACCCTTGGGCCGGTTGGTGTGTAAAGGTTTTGGACCCAACTTGGGCCTTATTTGTTTATTTGGTTTAGTTATAAACCCCAAACGAATTTTTATAAATTTAGGTTATAAATTGACCCGTAAAACCCGACCGTTAATAAACCGACTTTTATTCATCGTACTTTTCCGTAAATCGTATTTTTCATAAACGTATGGTTTCGTCAAGCACAACTAGGGTGTCGTGTCATTTAATAATATAGTCATTCGTATCGTAACTCGATTCTCATAATTAATTAGGTCGCGGCTAGCGTAACCGTACTCTCGAGCTATTTTATCTTCGTTCTCTTGCTGAATTTACGAGGTGAGTTTATAGCCCCATACCTTACTATTTTCACTGCTTTTTGGGGTGAGACATTGCTCGATTTTAATGTGTGAACACAAGTGCATTTACTGATTTATATATTAGTCTAAGTCCCACTAAAACCCCAGTTGCTTTGGCCCGTGAATCGTGAACCGTTAATTACTTTGTGTAAGCGCGAATGTAATGGATAGATCTATCGGGATTGACGTCCCTGTCTGTCTTGTCCAACAAGGGGACAAGCGGGCACAGTTTCATTTGAATCTGATATAGGATGTCGTGGGTTTAGGCATCTAGTTTGGGCTACATTTATATGATTATACCGCCGGTGTTGTTAACGCTTCGGTGTCACGAGCTTAGACTGTAATAAATACTTTCGGGATGACTTTGTATCTGTTATATTGTCATCACATTTGGGAAAATCTTGTGGTTCATTAAACATTTCAAACTAACTAAACCTATGAACTCACCAACTTTATGTTGACACTTTAGCAATGTTTTTCTCAGGTATTAAGAAGGAAGAGGCTAAATGAGGTCTCATGCATTGCCGTCATTTCTTGAAACAACGATCATTTGTACCATTTGAGAAAACTATGTTTTGTAACCGTATTCAGTTTATGCTTCCGCACTTTGTTAAAACAACTTATTTTATTAATTACAAGTGATCTATTTTCCGAACGTCCCATTTAGAGGTCGTTCTTTGTGACTATGTGTGTATGATAATCATGACGTCACCACTCCCTTGTCGCCAATATACTCTGATATTTTGGGAGTGTGACAGATTGGTATCAGAGCACTAGTTATAGAGAACTAGGTTGCATTTAGTAACTCTAGACTATAACTGCTCTATGTTTAATCGATTACCATACAGATTGTAAGTATTAAGTATATGTAGATACATAAGTAATAAATGGGATACATGTGAATTAACAATTACGAGGTATATTTACATGGGTTACATGTGCAACAACAAAATCTGAATTATGTTATATGGGATACATGTGGATTCAACAATGATGGCTATGTTATGTTAATGTCCTTTTTACGGACTAATTTTATAAGATATTTACACACATTTATTTTGTTTATGATTACAGCGATGTCTTCATCCGATGATTCTACGTCTACAGGAGCATACTACAACCGTAGTTCGCAGTCGACCATCAGTTCATCAGTAGGACTACCTAGAGGATCGCCGTCAGGATATCCGTGGTACCGGATGGTTTCAGATGACGATATAGAGAGAGAGGTTGAGGAGGTTCGTCATTCACCGATTCGTATTCCTGATGCATCAGCTGACGATGTGCTTAGCCTAGAAGGCGGAGGAGAGGATGACTTAGACACTGACGTGGTGCAGTCACCAGGTCAGACATCAGTGACTGGAGATGAGACGGTAGAGGAGACAGAGGATGATGAGATGGAGTTTACAGATGGGGAAGGAGAGCCTATGGAGGTCACAGACACTGAGGACCCTCCTACTGCATATGCCGCTACTCCTGAGGTTTCCCTAGCACACATCTCCTCATCTTCATTTAAAGACGAAGGAGAAAGGACTGCTATTCCTGCTCCAGCACCTGGTACTCTACCTTTCTACTATGTGAGACGACGTCTTCGGGGGAGAGCTGCTCGACCACCACTTTCACCTTACCGACCCCTCATACCATTCACTGCCACTGACAGGCATGCAGCCCGCACACCTGCCAGTTCTGTCCCAGAGACACCATTACTACTACCACCACCAGAGACTGTACCTGCAGTGTACCAGGAGATGCTAACTGACGCTGGTATTTCTACAGGACCGAGAGCTACGACTCCTCTTCCTAGGAGAGCTACGTCGACGGTGGTGATGCTTGGGGCGGCAGATGGATGTGTGACGACACGGTTGAACAGGTTGGAGGATGCTGTAGAGGCTTTAGGTGAAGAGTATAATGAAGTGCAAGATAAGTTGGAGGCACTGGCGAAGAAGAGTCCAGTCAGGGATGAGACAGTGTTGACAGTATGTGTGACCCGTCTACGAGGAAAGCTTCTTACTGTTCTTGATCAGATGGAATCCATGCCGAACGCTCGTCTTGAGGAGATTGAGAGCCTGATGACCCGTTGGGGAGTAGAGCCATTGGTGGAGACAGGCGGACTAGAGGCACCAGTGGATGACCCTGTTGCAGCCTTGGATAAGAGGTTTAGAGCCGCTTGTCATGACACCGATGTTAGATTGAGAGATTCCCAGGCTCGTGAGCTAGTGGTTGAGAGGAGGTTAGCAGAGTTGGATAAGGAGCTTCATCAGCGCCGTGAGGGCACTAGTTAGATTTATCTTGTACCATCGACCTATCCCTGTATGACCACTAAGCTTTGAAGTTTGTCTTAGCTAGTTGGTATTTTATTTTCTCTTATTATGTTATGACAAACTATGATGTACTATCAAAAGATTCTATGAATGATATTATGAGTTGCAAAAATTGTGAGATCATTATATATTGTGTATTATATCCTGGAGCATTTCATAATTGTGTTGTGTGTGCCATGCATGTTATGTCTGGCAAAACTCATTATCCTATTACCTTGTTAGATTATGGCGCCAGTTAGAAGATCCGAAACGCAGAATCCGCCAGCCGCTACCGGTGGAATCGACACCGCCATGTTAAGCCAAATGATAGCCGAACGAGTGGCCGAGGCACTCGCGACCGCTGAAGCAAATCGTACAGCTAGCACACAGGAGGAGACCAACCAAGGAGCTACTAATGCTGTTGCACGTACTTGTACCTACAAGGAATTTCGTGCAGTTACGCAAGTAAGTTTCCGCGGTACTGAAGGAGCAGTAGGATTAACCAGATGGTTTGAGAAGCTAGAATCCCAATTTGGGATTAGCAATGTCGCTGAAGCCGACAAGGTGAAGTTTGCGTCAAGCACGTTAGTGGATGGTGCTTTGACTTGGTGGAACGTCTATGCTCGTGCAGTGACCATTGACGTTGCCCAAATGACGCCCTGGAGTGAATTCAAAGCTATGTTTGTGAGGAAATACTGCCCACGAAATGAAGTCAAGCAGATGGAAGTTGAGCTGTGGAACCTAAAGGTCAAGGGTACTGCTCTTACTGCTTACAATCAGCGCTTTCAAGAGCTGATTTTGTTATGTCCTGAAATGGTGCCCAACGATGACCGATTGTTGGAACGCTACATTGAAGGACTACCTTTGAGCATCAAAGGGAACGTGACTTCATCCAAGCCGACTGATTTGCACGAGGCAATCGACATGGCTCAAAGTCTGATGTACCAAGTGGTACAGGAGTTGGGAGAAAATACTGGGGATAAAAGGAAGTGGTCTGGCAACCACTACAACAACAATACCAACAACAGCAACAACCCAAGCAACTACAACCAGAACAAGCGACAAGAAGTAGCAAGAGTGTTTACTGCTGGACAAGGAAATACTGGAAACTACGCTGGAAGACTACCTTTCTGCGGAAAATGTGGCCGACACCACGAAGGAGCATGTCCCCCTACGTGCTACGATTGTGGGAAGGCGGGACATAAGGCAAAGGAATGCCGAGCACCACCTCGTCCTACTAATCAAAGAGGACCTGGAACGCAAGGTGGCCAAGGAGCAAATGTCACTTGCTTTGGATGTGGAGAGAAAGGTCACTACAAGAACAAATGTCCAAGCAGTGGGAACCAAGGTCGTAGTAACCAGATTCGAGGGAATCAAAATCAGAACCAAGGGAACCAGAAGCAGAATCAAGGGAACCGAGGAGGGAATAACCGAGCCACAACTAGCACTCCTGGAGGATTCACGGCACCTAGCAAAGTGTATCATCTCTGTGCTGAAGCTGCTGTGCAAGACAACAATGTCGTGACTGGTACGTTTCTAGTCAATAACAACTATGCTTCAGTACTATTTGATTCTGGTGCGGATAGGAGTTTTGTGTCGTCTATATTTAGTGAACGCCTAAATGTTACCCCTACTGTGTTAGACGTTAAGTATAATGTAGAATTAGCCGATGGGAAGTCAGTAACCACCGACGTTATTCTGAAAGGATGTAGTGTAAGGCTACAAGGTCGTTCGTTTAGTATCGACCTACTCCCTATAGAATTGGGAAGTTTCGACGTCATCATTGGAATGGATTGGATGTCGAAGCATCACGCGGAGATTGTATGTCATGAGAAGTGTGTCCGTGTTCCTTATGGAAACGACGTACTCATCATACAAGGCGAAAGAAGTGGTGTGAAGAATGGATCAAGATTGGAAGTCATCTCATGTATCAGGACTCAAAGATACATTGAGAAGGGATGTCCGGTATTCTTGGTTCAAGTAACACAAAAGGAAGGAGAAGAAGATCGCAAGAAGAAGGTAGAAGATGTACCGATCGTTAGAGACTTTCCGGACGTATTCCCAGAGGATTTACCCGGACTACCACCAGCACGGCAAGTGGAGTTTCACATCGAACTTACACCAGGAGCCGCGCCTGTTGCTAGAGCCCCATACCGTCTAGCACCGGCCGAGATGACAGAGTTAGCTGAACAGATAAAGGAACTTTCTGACAAAGGTTTCATTAGACCAAGTTCCTCACCTTGGGGAGCGCCGGTCTTATTTGTCAAGAAGAAAGATGGATCCTTTAGAATGTGTATCGATTACCGAGAATTGAATAAGCTGACGATAAAGAACCGCTACCCATTGCCGAGGATTGACGATCTTTTCGACCAATTGCAAGGATCTAGCATATACTCGAAGATCGATTTAAGGTCAGGATATCATCAACTAAGGGTTAGAGAGGAAGACGTTCATAAAACGGCTTTTAGAACCCGGTACGGACACTACGAGTTCCAAGTTATGCCTTTTGGTTTGACAAACGCACCTGCGGTATTCATGGATCTCATGAACCGAGTTTGCAAACCATACTTGGACAAGTTTGTGATTGTATTTATCGATGACATTCTTATCTATTCTCGTAATGAAGAAGAGCACAAGGAACACTTGAAGACCATATTAGAGCTGCTAAGGAAGGAGAAGTTATATGCAAAGTTTTCCAAATGTGAGTTTTGGATAAACACAGTGCAATTCCTTGGGCATGTGATCGACAGCAGTGGTATTCACGTTGATCCTGCTAAGATCGAGGCTGTAAAGGATTGGGCGACTCCAACAACACCCACGGAGATCCGTCAATTTTTAGGTCTTGCTGGTTACTATAGGAGATTCATTGAAGGTTTCTCCAAGATAGCTAAACCAATGACGGAATTGACTCAAAAGGATAAGAAGTTTGAGTGGAAGGAAGATCAAGATTTGGCATTCCAGACATTGAAGCAGATGTTGTGTGAAGCACCTATACTAGCCCTACCTGAGGGTAATGAAGACTTTGTGGTGTATTGTGATGCATCCATAAAAGGGTTAGGTGCAGTACTGATGCAAAGGACTAAGGTCATAGCTTACGCATCAAGACAACTAAAAGTGCACGAGAAGAACTACACGACTCATGACCTAGAGTTGGGAGCAGTGGTGTTTGCCTTGAAGATTTGGAGACACTACCTTTATGGTACTAAGTGTGTTGTATTCACTGATCATAAGAGTCTACAACATATTTTGAACCAAAAGGAACTCAACATGAGACAACGACGTTGGCTAGAGTTGCTCAGTGATTACGATTGCGAGATCCGTTATCACCCGGGCAAGGCAAATGTCGTGGCCGACGCTTTGAGTCGAAAGGAGAGAGTTCTTAGGGTGAAGGCCTTAATGATGACCATTGACTTAGACCTTCCATCCTTAATTCTCAAGGCTCAGAAAGAAGCAGTCGAGGAAGAAATTCTCAAGACTGAAGATGTTGGAGGAATGATAAAGAAGTTGGAAGCACGTTCGGATGGAACGTTATGCCTTGATAATAGGAGTTGGTTACCATGCCATGGTGACCTACGATCCTTGATTATGCATGAGTCGCATAAGTCAAAGTACTCCATACATCCGGGATCTGATAAAATGTATCACGATCTGAAGATGTTGTATTGGTGGCCGAACATGAAGGCGGATATTGCTACATACGTTAGCAAGTGTTTGACTTGTGCCAAAGTCAAAGCCGAACATATGAAACCATCAGGATTATTGGTCCAACCCGAACTGCCAGAATGGAAGTGGGAAAGGATCACTATGGATTTCATTACCAAGCTACCAAAGACCGCAGCCGGATTCGACACGATTTGGGTAATCGTCGACCGACTCACCAAATCGGCTCATTTCCTACCCATCAAGGAGACTGATGGAATGGATAAGTTAGCAAGGACGTACTTGGAGGAAGTAGTCACGAAGCACGGTGTGCCCGTGTCTATAATCTCCGACCGAGACAGCCAATTTACTTCGCAGTTTTGGAAGTCACTGCAGAAGGCATTGGGAACGCAGTTGGATATGAGCACTGCGTATCATCCCCAGACCGACGGTCAAAGTGAACGGACCATTCAAACCCTAGAAGATATGCTGAGAGCTTGTGTGATTGACTTTGGAAATAGATGGGATAGACACCTACCTTTGGTGGAATTCTCATACAACAATAGTTATCACACTAGCATTAAGGCAGCACCGTTCGAAGCACTGTATGGTAGGAAGTGTCGTTCACCCGTGTGTTGGGCAGAGGTCGGTGAAGCACAACTCACTGGACCTGAGATCATACACGAGACTACTGAGAAGATCTTTAAGATTAAGAGCCGTATGTAAGCCGCAGGAGATCGACAGAAGAGTTATGCTGATATGAGACGCAAACCTCTTGAGTTTGAAGTTGGTGATAAAGTTATGTTAAAGGTCTCACCTTGGAAAGGTGTGATTCGCTTTGGAAAGCGTGGGAAGTTAAACCCTCGTTACATTGGACCCTTCAAGATTATAGAGAGGATTGGTCCCGTAGCCTATCGTTTGGAATTACCCCAAGAACTTAGCCGAGTGCATAATGTGTTCCACATTTGCAATCTGAAGAAATGCTTAGCCGACGAAGCACTCGTTATCCCTTTGGAGGAGATTCAACTCGACGACAAACTCAACTTTGTAGAAGAACCCGTAGAAGTCATGGACCGCCAAGTTAAACAACTCAAGCAAAGCCGTATACCTATTGTAAAAATCCGATGGAACGCGCGTAGAGGTCCAGAATATACGTGGGAACGTGAAGATCAATTCAAGAGCAAGTATCCTCATCTTTTCGCTAACCAACCTACTACAACAACGTCTTGATTTCGTGACGAAATCTTCAAAACATGGGAATACTGTGACATTCGTCAAATTCTCATCTTAATTTATTCATGTAGTACGAGTATTTTAACTGTTTACCGACTAGTTGTCGACATGAACGTGTTAATCATTTTGCTTTGCGGACAAAGCCCTTTTTAGGGAGAGCATATGTAACATCTCGAGTATTCGCGAGTATTAAGTTGAATGCAATACACAAGGTTGTGAGCGTTTTATGTTTTGCCGTACGTTTATTTGATATATTTACTAGATTACGTGAGTCTCGCACGATTGCTTTGTTTTGGGATCGTATGTTAAACGGTTTTGGTGTCGGGACTATTCAGTCGCGTCTAAATTTAAACATCGTGAACCGAGTCGAGTTGTATAAGCTGTCACAGCAGGTACAATAACTGAGTATAAACCCTCATTCATTTATATTACCAAGCTTGTCTTACAAGGGTCTCAAAAATCAGTCACATGTCTAGACTACATATAAACTTCATAGTTTATTGCCTCACTAAAGGACAGCACACATGCCTAGTTTACCCCTTTTGGGTATATCACAAGTTAACATTTTCAGATTTACACTAACCCTAGACTAACAATACAAGTTTATATACAAACCCAAAGTATTATCCAATGTCCAAATACAAGTTTATCTCAGTCCAAAATTACAAACACAAAAATCTGCACAAGTCTTTCCAAATACAACTCCTGGGTAGAAGATTAGGTCCAGCCGACCCATACGTCGCGTCGAACCTGCAAAACAGAAAGTCTTCATCCCGTCCGAACCTGCAAAACCGAACATAACATCCCCATTGTGAGTCTTTTGTCTTTTTCGTCTTTCTTTATGAAGTCTAGATGTGCTTGTTTTGTACGAACCTGCGAATAAACGAAACAATGGTTAGCCATTGTAATGGTCTTATACTTTTAACTAAAAACTGAAATTTGTTAAACTTTATAACTAACACAAACATGTATATGATTTTACTTTGCTGTCAAACCGAGACCCAATTTAGACCAAACCGAGACCCGATTGAGACCAAACCGAGACCCAACTTAGAACCAAACCGAGACCCATGTCCAACCAAATCAAGACCTCAATCAAGAACCAAACCGAGACCCATGTCCAACCAAACATGAGACCCAATCAAGAACCAAACCGAGAATCAAATCAAACCAACCAAGTTCTTACTGCCAAAATTATCAACAATCATTACCAACCAATCCAAATGTCTTAAACCTTTTGTTATTTTACAGAAACATCCTAAAAACCTTTAATCTTGCCGCGGGTATAAAACCCCCAATTCAAATCGAAACCCTAATTATTTAAACACCTTTTTAAACATTAAATTAGTACTTTTCATCTTTCAAAACATCACATAAACATAAGAATCAGTCGAATATATAAAAACCCCCAATTTCATGAAAACCCTAGATCGAATTTTTATTAATTAAAATGTTAATTAAACCTAATCTAAACCCAAACCCCATATTTAATTTAATTGAAAATGAGTTATGCAAAAACCCCCAATTAACCGAAACCCTAATTTTTATAAACTGATTTTATATTGAAATTTGTTTGATTTTATAATAGAAAACATAAATTAATTATGTTTAAACCCGAGTTTGATGAAAACCCCCAAATATTTCAAAACCCTAAATTTATTGATTTTAAATCCGAGAATCATATGATTCACAACAAGTTTATACGAATCAAATAAACTCACTGATCTTTATTAAATCGAAAATCAAATAAACTCTTAAAAGGAAATAAAGGAAAAGTAAACTTATCTTTGATTTTGGTTATTGATTCACGAAACCGCAAGGGAGAACACATCAGAAAACCAATCGGTTTGATGTGGGGATTAAACCCCACATCTCACGTGATCTAAACACCTCAGACCACCACACAAGATTGTTTATATCCCAATGATTTGATATTAGCCATGGAGAAGGGTGGAACCGATCTAGATTTAAGAGAGAGAGAGATTTGGGACGGTGGAGATAATATCGAGGGAAGAGAGAGAGTTTCACTCTCTGTTATGGGAGTATGTGTGTTAAACACGCGTGTATTTACTCCCTCCGTTCTTGTTTATTCCGCCAGTGGACCGGGCCGGGTCAATGACCCTTGGGCCGGTTGGTGTGTAAAGGTTTTGGACCCAACTTGGGCCTTATTTGTTTATTTGGTTTAGTTATAAACCCAAAACGAACTTTTATAAATTTAGGTTATAAATTGACCCGTAAAACCCGACCGTTAATAAACCGACTTTTATTCATCGTACTTTTCCGTAAATCGTATTTTTCATAAACGTATGGTTTCGTCAAGCACAACTAGGGTGTCGTGTCATTTAATAATATAGTCATTCGTATCGTAACTCGATTCTCATAATTAATTAGGTCGCGGCTAGCGTAACCGTACTCTCGAGCTATTTTATCTTCGTTCTCTTGCTGAATTTACGAGGTGAGTTTATAGCCCCATACCTTACTATTTTCACTGCTTTTTGGGGTGAGACATTGCTTGATTTTAACGTGTGAACACAAGTGCATTTACTGATTTATATATTAGTCTAAGTCCCACTAAAAACCCAGTTGCTTTGGCCCGTGAATCGTGAACCGTTAATTACTTTGTGTAAGCGCGAATGTAATGGATAGATCTATCGGGATTGACGTCCCTGTCTGTCTTGTCCAACAAGGGGACAAGCGGGCACAGTTTCATTTGAATCTGATATAGGATGTCGTGGGTTTAGGCATCTAGTTTGGGCTACATTTATATGATTATACCGCCGGTGTTGTTAACGCTTCGGTGTCACGAGCTTAGACTGTAATAAATACTTTCGGGATGACTTTGTATCTGTTATATTGTCATCACATTTGGGAAAATATTGTGGTTCATTAAACATTTCAAACTAACTAAACCTATGAACTCACCAACTTTATGTTGACACTTTAGCAATGTTTTTCTCAGGTATTAAGAAGGAAGATGCTAAATGAGGTCTCATGCATTGCCGTCATTTCTTGAAACAACGATCATTTGTACCATTTGAAAAAACTATGTTTTGTAACCGTATTCAGTTTATGCTTCCGCACTTTGTTAAAACAACTTATTTTATTAATTACAAGTGATCTATTTTCCGAACGTCCCATTTAGAGGTCGTTCTTTGTGACTATGTGTGTATGATAATCATGACGTCACCACTCCCTTGTCGCCAATATACTCTGATATTTTGGGAGTGTGACATAGTCCTTCATTGGTCTATTAGGCTAAGCATCCACCACTCTCATTATTTGAGATTTTAAATTTGTGGAGAATGGGAAATGATAGAGTTGAAGCAAGTATAAAAGGGCTAGATAAACTTCATAATAATTACTTGTGGCTAAACCCTTCTCTTCTTTACCTTTATTTTCTTCGCATGTATATATGTTAATAAATAATCAAGAACGGTTTTAATTGGTTTGTAATCTCTTATGCATTTTTGTCTAATCATTCGTGGTTGATATAAGTACGTCTTAAGATTCTAAGTTAGAACGTTTTATGTGTACTAGACTTATGTCATGCTTAATACTTAGCGAGTGTTTTTCCTTTTATTCTTTTCAACTTTCTTTGTGAGGAATAAAGAAAAATAAGAGCGGCTTATGAAAAAAAAAAATGAGTGGCTAGAAAAAAAAAGAGAAAAAAAATAAAGAAAAAAGAAAAAAAAATAATTATACAAGACTCCCAAGAGGGGCAGTGAAGTGTTAATTATAGTAACTATTAGATTCCAATATTACCTTGACGGGTTGCGGGGATTTAATAGTTGCTCCAATCCAATATTACCTTGACGGGTTGCGGGATTGAAGAACCAAAGTCTCAAAAAGGCGAAGGATATAAATTATTGCGTGAGTTTTATTTTTCTTTCCTTAGCGAGTGTGTAGCTACTTATTAATGCATGACATGAGGATTTTACACATAAGGCGAACTTATTACTCTTGAAACGTACTTATATTAATTGTGAGCGGTTTCTCAAGTAATGGATGAGAGGATTAGTTAGGATTAAAACCGTGCTTCCTTATTTTTGGATTTTACATTTCTTATACTTCACGCTTCAAATAATGACAAATTTGCCTTCAAGCAATTTGCTCAAATAATAACCGGTTCCACATTTAATTGTCATGAATAAGTTGATGCACCTTTTTACTTGTGAATGCAATGATCCCATTTCTAAGCTTGGTATGGGGAAAGTGAAACTTGAGGGTGATAAGTGTCCATGGTACCAAAGCCCTAATTTAAGTCATTGACTTCTTTATGAGTTTTTCCATAAAAACCATTTCATTAAAAATCAAAAGTATATAAATAAGATTGCTTTCTTTGCATTGCATTGTAAATATTTAAAATCATTCATCATGTAGTAGAGTTTAGTTTATTAAATCATAAAATGGCGAAGGTGGGTTAATTATGAGAAAAGTGCACTTTAGAGCTTTAAAATGCTACATTGCATGAGGTCATGGCAATGGTCAAGTGGAAGGGAGTTGATAAGTGTGAAAACACTCATCAATAATGATCCAAAAACCACTCAAAACACCAGTCAAATACATTATATTTAACTGAAAATATCAGAAGTATGTGGGTATTTGTGTTTCATGTGTTTTCAGGTAAACAAGATACATTTTTGAGCAAACTCGCGTTTTCGAGGATTTATTTGACGAAAAGACAAAGAAAAAGACGAAAGAGCTTTCAAGGACCTTACTTGCCATTATCTTCAAGATCATGGGCTTAAGTTGAATTTTCACAAAGACGAAAGATGAAAAGAGATATTACTTAAAAGCTTATAACACATTTGGAAGAAGAAATGAAGTAAAAGGACAAAAAAAAACAAAATAAATAAAAGTTACTTAAATTTTAATAATACTTGGTCAATTGACCAAGTCACGGTCAAACAACACACACAAAACACACGTCTTCATCTTCACAGAATAGAGAGAGAAAGAAACGAGCAATCTTATCCCTTTTCTCCATAACCTGCAAATCATTTTAGTTTACAAACAAGAGAGTTTCAGGCGAAGATCAAAGAAGGAAAAACACTCATCATCATCTTCTCTTCAAGATGATACCAATTAATTAGATTAAAGATGAAGAACGAAGAAAACCCTAATTTGAAGAATGAAGAACAAATCAAGATCATCGTATTTTCCACGTGGCACGATTTAATTGGGTTGAACACGTCGAAGCTACATCAACATCTTCTTCAGACGGCTATAAATAGAAGATCAAGACCTCATTTTTCAAATAGTTAGCTAGGAGTAGTTCACACAGTTTTAGGTGTAGGAGTAGATAGATAATCCTTCGCCTAGTTGTACTCTTGTTAGATTTCAGTTAGAGTATAACCGAATATTGTTAGTCTCTTTGTAACCGAATTTTCTTTTCTTCCATTAATGAAAGACCTTTAAATCTTCAAGCTTTTTGTTACCTTATTGAATCTCTTCTAATTTCAACTTTAGTTCTACTATTGTTACTGTTCATTGCAGACTTGTTACCGAGAGTACTAGAGAGTTAAAATGATTTTCAGTATAGATGAACTTGTTAGTTTTTCAGTTTGATTCTAGTTAGTAGAAACTTTAAATCAACTTTTGTGATTTTGTTTAAAAAAGGTTTTTCTGTTAAATCAGTTAGTGAATCGGTTGAATTCGTTGATATAGTTAATTGTGAAAAAATCAGTAGTTGATTTAGTTCTAGTGGTGAGTTGATATAGTTAGTGATTTAGCTGATGAGGATTTTCTGTTTAAGTTTTCGATCAAGCTTTCTTTGAAGATAATTCTGTTAAGCTGTAATATAGACAGCATATATTTGGTACCTTGTTTCTGTTTGATTTTGCAGGACAAATAGGTTATGCAGATTGGTGTTATGTTCAGTTCTTTGCAAAGATTTCAGAATTGAGAGATGCAGTTCCGTAAGTGGTGATTGGTTCCGGTTCGTCATCAGTCTAGGTGTAGTTCAGCAGATAGCAAAGTTGGCTCAGCGCCTAACTTCGACGACAACGGACTGGCTTGGATGTGAGGTAGTATCGATTTACGTTTTTTTAGTTCTTCGTATGTGCATTTAGCTAAAGGAATGTATTAGATAACTGTTTGTTTTTGTATCGTAATAATTTCGTACTGTTCTTATCATTTTTGTTCATTGAATTGTCTTTCTGAATGGCTATATAGATCAGTTTTACTGAGTTTTAACTGTGGTCATTGGAGTACATATATTTGTTAAGGAGCTGCAATTAAAGTTAGTATATCAGTTACATGATTAGGAGTTTATTCAATGATAAGCTGTAGGAATTCTTGTTCTGTACGCAGTGTTAGGAATAATAGGATTTAGAATGAATATGTTGACTTTAGTTGAATTAGGTGTAACTGTATAGTAGAAAAAAAATTAAATAAGCAAAATTGCCACTGAGAGGTTCAAACCCTTGACTTGGAGTTTGTGTGTACAACACCTCAACCATCTGTATTAGTGGTCATTTTTGATAATGTCTTGTGTTTGAATACACATATAGTGTATGTAGTCATTTAATCCACATAGTTTCAAAATCTGTTAGGCGCCGTTTGGTTCAAGATATTAAAATTCTGGAATTCTAAATTCTAGTATATTAAAATTCCTCAGAATTTGAAATTCTAGAATTTAAAATGTCTAAGCCTGTTTGGTTGGCAGAATTTATAATTTTTTGAAATCTTGATTTTAGGTTGAACCAATTAACGAATAAATATTTTTTATATATATTTTCTATTTAAAAGATTAAAATTCGAATTTTCACATTTTATATAAATTTTATAAAAAATATATAATAATTTTATTTAAAATTTATAAAAACATATATATAAATATTATAAGAATTTATATAAATTTTATAAAAGCATTATATAAATTTTATAAAAATATATATATAAACCTTATAAAAAGTTTATATATTATAAAAAAATCATAAATTTTATATAAAAAATTATATAAATATTATAAAAGAATTCATTAAGTTTTATAAAAATTTAATAAAATTTTAAAAAAAATTTATATAAATTTTATAAAAATCTTATAAAAAATTTATATAAATTTTATATAAGTTTTATAAAAAAATTCATTAAAATTTTTAAAAAACTCATTTAATTTTATAAAAAAATTATATATATTTTATAAAAAATTATATATATTTTATAAAAAATTCATTAATTTTATAAAAATGTATTTAAATTTTTTAAGAAATTTCAATAAACTTTATAAAAATTATATATATATTTCATAAAAAAAATTCTATATAAATATTTACTTAAATTTATATAAATTTTTAAAATTTTATATAAATTTTTAAAATTTTATAATTTTTTATTTAAACATAAAAACCGAAATAATAACGACAAGAAAAAAAGTTTATGAAAATTAATTTTCAATTAAATTAAAATTCCTCACTTTTTGGAGGAATTCTAATATCTCTTATTTTGGAATTCAAGGAATTTTAAATTCCTTCTTTGGTTATACCAAACACAATATTTGGAGATATTAAAATGTAAAAATTTTAAATATCCCCAAACCAAACGGCGCCTTAGAGTTGTAAGCATCTCGTAAATCACTTAGGCTCATTTGTAGTCATTCTTTGTCTTTTATTAATTCATTGTCTATCATAACTTTGTGTGCTTTTATAATTTTCAATTTTATAGTTTTAAAAGAATAGATTTACATTTTAAAATTGCATTTTTACTTTTAAACAAATAGTTTGTTACAAAGTAGTTAAATTTGGAGTTTGTTATTTTTTTTATAGAAAGTTTGTTATATCTTAATTTGAGTTTGTTAAATTTGTTACTTTGCAATTTTAGATTTATAAAAAAATAGATTTAGTTTTATATTTTGTATTGTATATTTGTAGTATTAATTTGTATTTTACATTTAAATGTGGTACGTGCAATATGTTTGTAGTATAGTACGTATACGTAGTATCTAGATATTGTTTTTACATTTTTGCATGCTTTGTGCCAATTAGACATAGATTACCAATCAAGATTTTATAACCAAAAACAATTAAGTCGAGCTTGAAAAGTTATATCAATTCGATTAGAGACCGAGACGAAACGATACTAAAAACGAATTATTAAGTTCCAAGCATCCTGATGCTTAAACTCCCCCCCCCCCCCCCCCCCCCCCCCAACGAGTTGCTCATACAACCGGTACACCCTCGACATTTAATTCTCATCACTCTCCCCACTATGAACCGCGGTTTCGTTCACCAAATCATTAAACTTCTTAATCGCTTGGTTCATCGGAGTCCACTTGCCCGTTATCATGTTTTTTGTACGCTCCTTAAAACCCTTCATTTTCCCGACGGCGTTGTACTCATTGCACACTTTATACCAAAAAGACGCCTTTTTTTTATCCGCTCCGGTTTTTGGATCCTCGGACACTTGGATGTAAACCTCGGCCAAAAGCTCTTCCTCGGCTTGAGACCAAAAAGCACGCGCTTGTTTTGGTTCTTCTTCGGGGACGGGATCTTTTTCCTTTATTTTTTTGGCCACCGACTTCTTTCGTGACTTATTCGACGTAGGGGTCAGAACGACTTCTTGATCGGATGAGGAGTCGGGGACTTCTTCAAAGTGGTGTGATGCGTGCTCGGAAGGTTGTTGCGAAGTGGTGTGATGGGTTTGTTGTTGTTGCATTTGTCGCGCTTTAAATTGTTGAAACAACAACAAATCTTCGGAGCTAGCAAATTGAGATGCGAGTATTGAGGTTGGTATTGGGGAACGTATCCCGAATTTGAATACGAACCCGGAATTTGGTTGGTTGGGTCGTTGATCATACCGAAAATCCATTGAGGTGTTTGGTTGGGGTTGGAAATAGGATTCATTTTTTTTTTAAGAAATGGGAGATAGAAGAGAATAAGAAGGTGTGTATGAAGTTTGGTAATATAAGGGGGGTTTTTATAGGTTTTTTAAAAGGGTAAAAATGAAGTTTTTGGGGTTTTTTTAAAATTCTGCCCCCTAACGGTAATGTTGCCGTTACATTCAGAAAAAAAAAAAAAAAAAATAAACAAAACACTGCCGCGAGAGCTGGTGGCCATGGCGCCAAGCCGACGGCGCAGGACCACGAAACCTTGCGCAGTGGGTTTTCCTGCGCGGTGGCCATGGCGCCTCGCCAAAGGAGTGGACTCCCCCTGCTCTTAGTTAACTAGTTACTAGTATAAATTCTTATTATGTTTTGGAGTTTCGAGTTTTGGTGTATCGGCTTTTGCATTATGGGTTTCGTTGAATTAGAAGCCCATCATCAAACAAACACCGAGTCGGCTATTGCATTATGGGCTTATGGCCCTCTTTTAGTTATAAACAAGATACATATGGCACTACAATAACTTTTTTAGTGAATACAACTTCCATCGAGTCGTATATATTGTTGGATAAACTGTTTATGGATCAATGTAACACTAGTTTTCTGAACTACCGGTTCCAAGGCATGCCAAGCAAAATAAAAATAAAAAGACGACCAGTTCCAAGGCGTAAAAGATTCGAGACAAATAATCCGCCAGCATGCTGAAAGTCTGAAACTCAGTTATTAGAAACCAAGAATACAAACTTCACTCACTGACAGCATTGTATATAACCATTAGTATAAACGTGTCTCAGTAGATATCTTTAGTTGATTTATCTGAAATTGAGGTTTATTTTGTAACATGAGGTAGAATTACATTGCACGATCTATAGCTGGATAAAAGATCGAGTTTTAAGTTTTATCAGTTCCTAACAAGACCATGGATATAGAACGCAGCAAATACAGCGCGTGTATCCATTTCATAACAATACACGGCACATAACAACATAATAACTTAATATCTGAGCAGAACATGTTTATTCATAACAAAAACAAGCAGTACATAGAAGATGGGTTACCATAGATGTTCAGGATCAAAATTTCTTAGATATCAAAAGTTGCTTCTGCTAGCTATACCATCATGATAGAGGCTACGTCTGTCAAATGGTGCGTTTTCGTTTTTTGGATAGAAAGTTCAAAATCGCAGGCCTGAGTATATCCTTAAGCTCTGCTTTCTTGCCTTCTATTTCATCAATTTCAGCATCAGGATTTTTATCAAGCCACTCAGCTGTCACCTCAATATGATGCTCTAAATCTTCTAAACCTTTTACACTAAGTCCCATATTTCTAAGCCTCAACCGAGCATTATAATTCTTAGTAACGGATTTTAACTTACAAATAAGGAAATCCAAGATTTGACGGGAATTCACCTTGTGACGTACGCTTCATCCTCTCCCTTATACCTTTCAGCATCTTTAATCATCTTTTCAATATCCACTTTCGACAGGCTACCATTGTTAATTATCTGGATTGATTTGTTCCTGCCACTGGTGATTTCTCTAGCTGATACATTCAGGATCCATTGGCATCTATCTCATAGCATACGTTTACCCTAACTACCCACCGTGGAGCAGATGGAAGGCCCAACAGCAAAATATCTCCCAATAAACAATTTTCTTTCTGCTTGGATCTCTCACCTTGATACACCCGAATACGCATGGATGTTTGATTATCGATAATGGTATAGAGCACTACTTCCTTCTTGGTTGGTATAGGTGAATTCCGCGGAATCAATACACTCACAATACTATTGGAAACGCCCACACCAAGAGACAAAGGAGTAACATCTACAAGCTTAAGATTATTGATCAAGGTATAGAGCAAAGCTTTATCACCCATTCCGCTTAAGTTTGCAGCTAAAATTCCAGCACCACAGGCAACAGACTCGTCTGGACTCATCCATTGGCTGAGTGATTTTCCATTGAACAGTTCCTTCAGCATGTCTTGTACCTTTGGTATCCTGGTCGATCCACCAACAAGAACCACATCATCAATGCTATCCACCTTCATATTCAAATCACTTAAACAACTTTTTACAGTCTCAACACATTTCTCAAAAAGATCCATATTAACCTCTTCAAACTTAGCTCGGGTAAACTTTGCAGCATAATCAATGCCGTTAACCAAACAATCGATATTTATCGTTGTCTGAGAAGCTGTTGATATAATTCTCTTTGCTCTCTCGCAATGAACCCTTAACTTACCCAAAGCTTTTAGGTTCTTACTAATATCTTCTTTGTGTTTCCTCTTGATGTCTTGTACAAAATGATTCACCATTCTGTTATTAAAGTCTTCACCTCCCAAATGTGTGTCGCCACATGTAGCTTTAATAACCTCGATCCCTCCATTGTCATCAATTGTGAGAATGGAAACATCAAAAGTCCCGCCACCCAAGTCAAAAACTAATAAATTTGTATTGCCAATGCCATCTATACTAGCTTTCTTTTCAAGAGCATAAGCAATTGCAGCAGCTGTAGGTTCATTAATCATACGAATAACTTCCAGTCCAGCCACCCCTGCAGCATCCTTTGTTGATTGCCGTTGTGCATTGTTAAAATAAGCAGGAACTGTGATCACCGCCTTATCAACAGTCGATCCAAGAAACGTTTCAGCAATCCTTTTCATCTTTGCTAAAACCATGGAAGATATTTCTTCAGAAGTAAATTCTTTCTTTTCACCCTTGTACGTGACTACAATTTTTGGCTTGTCTTCGCTCCCAACCACGACTGTAAAAGGCCACAACTTCATGTCTTCTTGAACAGTTTCGTCACTTGCTTTTCTTCCAATTAACCGCTTCACATCTGTTCAATAATTATAAATACACACTTAAAGCCAAATCCTTCTAACTTTATACGAGTAATTTATCAACTTTATATGCCAAAACCTTGTAGGGATTTAATAGACTCGAGCTTTCTGAGTTTATATTTGAGTTCGAGCTCAACCATATAGAATGTGATTAAATTTTATATCGGGCCAATCTTGAATTTTACACCTTACCTAGCTTATCATTATCTTATTTGTAATACAGCCATACAGGTTTTATAAGTATAAAATTAGGCTTGCTAATGATGTTAAATTTTTGTTGTAGAAAGTTTAGACTTGTTCAATATAGACATAGATCAAGGTTACAAAAATAACAACAAATTTATTACAATGATACATTTACTATTTTATTTTCGGTATCATCAATTCTTTTTCAATTTGAACCAACCGCTTATACTGTTAATTATAGTGTGACAACGTTAGTCTATTTAGCTAACGATTGTTTGTAACGTTAGTCATTTATATTAAAGGCTTCTTTAATTAACCAAAGTTTTTTTTAATTTTTTACTTTTAATTTTTTCTATTTACAAAAAAATTAGTACTTATAAATTTGATAATAAATTTAATTTTAAAAAAAAAATGAAAAGACTAAATTATCTTTTCTTACTTGTATTTTATTTCAAAATTAAAGAAAATTAAAAAAAAAAAAACATTTTTACATGTATAAAAGTGTAAAGTGCAATTTATTTAAAAATTTTAACTTTAATTTTCTTTTTTGTACTTTTTAAATTTAGCTTTGAAAACGTTTTTACAAAGCTCAAAACTAATATTTTCGTTTTACAAAATTTTAATTTTAAAATTTTTCTTTTCATACTTTTAAAATCTTAATTTTTTAAAAATTTTGCGCTTTACTCTTTAAAAAAGGTAAAAATATTATTATTTTTTTAACTTTGAAAAAAGAAATTTTTAAGAAATTTTTAAAAAAAATGTTAAAAGAGTTTTTAACAATTTAAAACTGCTCGTAAAATTTTTTTAAAAAAAAACTAAGATTTTAAAATATAGGAAAAAAAACTAAAAACAAAACTAATAAGTAATAAAAATTATTTTTTTCTTTTTAGTTAATTAAAAACGCCCACTTTGAAAACTATGCACTAACATTGCGACAATATAACTAATAGTATAAACGTGTGGTGAAAGGTGAAATTATTTAAAACACATTAGTGGTATGGTAATAAAAAAAGTAAATAGATCATTGTGGTAAATTACAGCCTTTACCCTATTATTTTACAGCATATCACATTAAACGACGAAGCTTCAGAAAGTAAGTTGAACAAACTTGATTATTAACCCTAAGAAAACTAAGTTTGGCTTGAATTCTGCTGAACTCTAACGTGCAGCATGTAATTAAAAAAAGAAGGATGACGAACCGAAGATGGTGTTGATTGGGTTAAAAGTAGCCTGATTTAATTTTTAGCAGCATCACCAACCAAACATTCAGTCTCGTTGAAGGCGACATACGATGGAGTAGTCCTGTTTCCTTGATCATTCGTTATGATCTGAACGCGGTTGTGCTTCCAAGCAGCTACGCATGAGTAAGTAGTTCCAAGATCAATACCAATGGCAGGGACGTTACCTCTGGACGACATTATGTCCTAAAGTTATTCTGGTTAAATTTCCGATACAAAGATTATGTAATGTTTGTATTATAAAATGTCATAGGTTCATGGTTATAAATAGCGTAAGACGTGGCGTAGCGTCATGTTCAAGCTATACGCTTTAAGATTTAGCGTTTATATAGTGTGGCTTATAGCGGCACAACATATAAAATATTTATTTGTTTTATCATATTTCAATATTGCATTTATACTAAGTTCATAATAAGTGTTGTACATAATAATTAAAGCTATAAAAATCTAGTTACATATGACAATATTCATTTTTGGAGTTAAATATAAAAAATCATCGAACCTAATGTCGTAGCGTACCTTAACCTATTGCGTAGCGTGGAGGCCACGCCTCAAGCTTTAACGCACCTTAAGGCGGGCTATGGCGTGCTATAGCGAGCTATTTAGAACTATGCATAGGTTATTCATTATTTATAAAGGAAAATTACCAAAAATGTCCGTTGCCCATTATTCTCTCCCAAAAAAACACCTAAAATTTTCTCTTTCTAGAAATGGTTCATTTTTTAAATGGTACAATAGGGCAACTAGGTGCAAAATGCGTCACGTGTCCTCTGTTGCCCTATATCTTGGGGCAATCTGTCAGAATTTCCCTATTTCTTTGGACACTTGTCAAGATCTAAATGATTGTTGCCCTGAACCGTATAAAAAAAACATGTTTTTGAGACTAAATCACGAATTGCTCAAAATTGACTCTTTTGATAATTAACCATATTTATAATGGTATATAACGAGAATATAACCCTAAAAACCTTAACGGACTTGGGCTTGGATCGACTAACGTAATCGGGTTTAGTTGAGTAATCAAATCCTAAAAATAATCTTTGAAAATGAAACTAAAATATAAATATAACTAGTCGTGTACCCGCGCAATGCAGCTGCGGGTACCCAGTGACTAAATTTTTTGGCGAACAAATACATTTTATTGGTGGTTCGAAGAATCTTGATGGCCAAATCTTTTGTGTGTATTTTTTAGTCTTTTTTTCATAAATCATAAAATTCTTTTTATATTAAGATTTCATAACTAATATTTTAGTAGTAATATTTATCAATAAATTATTTTCATAACTGAGGTTAATGGTTATTACGATAAACGATGTTACAGCTTCTAAGTTATTAAATGGGCCATATTACTATTAGGCTGTTACAAAACTTGAAATGGGCTTTATCATATTAAGATTGTTACAAAATTTAAAGCTCATAACTTTTTCTTTTTGTAACATTTAAGTTGTTATTGGCCTTATTTTGAATTTGAAAACAACATTGCATTAGCTTTAGACTAATGGCTTGATTATTTTCATTCTAAGAAATGTTTGAGGCTGAAACTTTTAAGACTTCTAAAAATAGAAAAAGTGATAAATGTTTTATAAAGTAACTAGCCGGCTACCCGCGCAATGCGGCGGCAGGTAGCCGGTGACTAACTTTGTGGATTTGGTTAAACTTAGAAACCACAATTACAAAAATGAACATCTTTTATGGACACAATGACCATAGTTTTTTTTGGCACCTCAAAGTGGACGACAACACGTGGTGATTGAGAAAGAGCAATGGTTTTGTTTTGCATATTTTACATATGTGTTTTAAGATTTTGTGAGACTTTATATAATGAAAATTTAGTTATTTTTATAAACCTGTTAGAAAATGTGCTTTACAAACACTTAAATTTTCCGTTACAAAGTTATACTTAAAACATTTAATTTTTTGTTAGAACTTCTAATTATGCTTAAACGCACTTCAATTTTCCGTTACAAAATTGTATTTTGTTACAATTATTTATATACTTTTAATATGCATTAATTTCTTAGTAAATAATAAACCTTTCCATTATAAGAAATGTTTAATGCTTAATTTTCAAGACTTCTAATTTTAGAAAAAGGGTTAAATGTTTTATATATTAGTATAGATATAGATAAAAAGGCTAATTACGATTTAAAGACAAAATTTGGCAAGGATGTCAATGGGAATTGTCATGTACTTTCCTTTTTATGTCCCCAAAATCTGGAGAAAAAAATCTGGAGGAGGCTATTAAAACGGGCCATATGAACATCAGCATATTAAAATGTCATCTTCAACCTCGACCTCTAGGACTTGAGACTGTTAGATGGATAAATAGGCCTAAACCTACAAACTGGTTTGGGAAAGAATTCATCGACGGATTAACGTCCCTTGTGAAGAACAAAGTCATCCCTTGTGAAGTTCGTCTTGGGCTTGTTTGAAAACCCGTTAAATACTGATCTAAGCAATGCACGTGGGAGAACCTTGGAGACAGGGACGAAGCCAGGACGAAATATGACCGGGTGAACAAATTTTTTAAACCGTAATATAACAGATGTAAAAAATGAATTAAAACGATAGGTAGAAACACGTTCCGATTGACTTGGTGCATTTTAGATGCATTTAAAAAAAATCGATGTTTTCTTCACAAATTAACACTACACAGAAAAAATCCAGGGGTCACGGGCACCCGCGGGAACCCCCTTGCTACGTCCCTGCTTGGAGAGCAAGTTGAAAGACAGAATCAACAAGATATGGCTATGCAAGCGATGTGTATTGACCAGTCGATGATTCCATTGAGCAAAAGAAGGGCGAGAATCTTGGCAGCGCCTACCCATGATGATAACAAAGGGAATCATTGTGGTAGATAATGAATGATGAACTAGTCAATGATTCCATTACAAACGGCACGACAAATTTATTTGCTATACACTGGATCCAACAACTGAAGTTTTGTACGTTGTTCGCGTTTGTATCCGGGCTCAAGAACAGCTCAACCTATTAGCCTTCAGTTCACTCAGTCATTGACATCATTATTTTTTTATAACCTTTAGTATAAATCAGTAGATGATATCTTTGGTTGATTTTCCGAAATTGAGGTTTATTTCGTAACATGAGGAAGAATTACTATGCATAATGTGTATAGCTAGATAAAATTAAAGAGTTTTAAGTCCTAACAAGACCATAGATCGAACACAGCAAATACTGCATGTGCATTCATTCATAACAACACACGGCGCATAACTACATAATAACTTAATATCTCGAGCAGATCATGGTACCTTAATTCATAACAAAACAGCAGTACATAAAAAGGTTTACCATAGAAGTTCAAGATCAGGATTTCTTAGATATCAAAAGTTGCTTTTGCCAGCTATATCATAATGATATAGGTTACGTCTGTCAAATGGTGCATTTTTGTTTTTTTGATACAAGGTCCAACTTGGTACGCCTGCACAAATCGTCAACCTCTGCTTTCTTGTGTTCTATTTCATCAATTTCAGCATCAGGATTTTCATCAAGCCACTCAGCTCCCGCTTCAAGCTGATGTTCTAAATTTTCCAAATCCTTGATACTAAGTCCCATTTTTCTAAGCTTCAACCGAACATGATAATCCTTAATGTTGGATTTTAACTTATAGATAGAGTTGTCTAAACCTCTATGGGCCCTCACCTTGTTCCCGTAAGCTTCATCCTCTAGCTTATATCTTTCAGCATCTTCAATCATCTTCTCAATCTCCACTTTTGACAGGCTACCATTGTCCGTTATCTGGATTGATTTGTTACTGCCCGTGGTTATTTCTCTAGCTGAAACATTCAGGATCCCGTTGGCATCTATCTCATAGCATATGATTACTTCAACTACCCCCCGTGGAGCAGCAGGAAGGTCATGCATAGAGAATCTTCCCAGTAAACAATTGTCTTTATACCTGGATCTCTCACCTTGATATACCTCAATAAGCATGGAAGTTACATTATCGAGTGCATTATTGAAAACTACTTCCTTCTTAGTTGGTATAGGTGAATTCCGTGGAATTAATATAGTCATAAGTTTATCGTAAGTCCCCACACCCAGTGACAAAGGAGTAACATCAATTAGCTTAAGAGCCTGCACAACTTCATCACCCATTCCGCTTAAGTTTGTAGCTAAAATACCAGCCCCCAAGGCAACAGCTTCATCAGGATTCAAACTTTGGCAAAGTAATTTTCCATTGAATAGCTCCTTCAACATTTCTTGTACTTTTGGTATCCTGGTCGATCCACCAACAAGAATTACTTCATCAATGCTTTCTACCCCCATATTCAAATCCATTAGACAACTTTTTACAGTCTCGACACACTTCTCAAATAAATTTATATTAACCTCTTCAAACTTAGCTCGAGTAAACTTTGCAGAATAATTAATCCCGTTAAACAAACAATCAATATCGATCGTTGTCTGAAAAGCTGTTGATATGATTCTCTTTGCTCTCTCGCAATGAACCCTTAACCGACCCAAAGCTCTTAGGTTCTTACTAATGTCTTCTTTGTGTTTCTTCTTGATGTCCTGTACAAAATGATCCACCATTTTGTTATTAAAGTCTTCACCTCCCAAATGTGTGTCGCCACCTGTTGCTTTAACCTCGATGACTCCATTCTTATCAACTGTGAGAATGGAAACATCAAAAGTACCGCCACCCAAGTCAAAAACTAAAACACTCATCTTGCCATCTATACTAGCTTTCCTGTCAAGAGCGTACGCAAATGCAGCCGCTGTAGGTTCATTAATCATACGAATAACTTCAAGTCCAGCAACCGTTGCAGCATCCTTTGTTGATTGCCGTTGTGAATCATTAAAATACGCAGGAACTGTGATCACAGCCTTACTGACAGTCGATCCAAGAAACGTTTGAGCAACCCCTTTCATCTTTGCTAAAACCATAGAAGAGATTTCTTCAGAAGTAAATTCCTTCTTTTCACCCCTGTATGTGACTACAATCATTGGTTTATCTTCCCTCCCAACCACGACTTCAAACGGCCACAACTTCATGTCTTCTTGAACAGTTTCATCACTTGCTCTTCTTCCAATTAACCTCTTTACATCTGTTTGATGATTATAAACATGCACTCAACAACAAAATAAAGAAATGACAAAACCTTATTAGGCCTAGGAGTTTATATGATTTTATCAAGATTATATGGCAAAAACCTTGTAGGGTTTTGATAGACGCTTTTATGAGTTTACAACCAAGCTCGAGCTCAAGCATATAAAACGTGATTGACAGCCGAGCTTGACAAGAAATTGTTCAATGTGGTTGCCGCTTTAATAGCTTCATTTCGCGAAGGGGGCTCCATTGTAGAACTTTCATCATCTTCTTCATCGATATCATCTTTATTAATTCCAATAACACTTTCAATAATTTCTTCATAAGTCAACAACTATGCAACTAAATTTTCTTCTGGGTGAGTCAGAATATCTTCGACATCCATTGCATTGCGATAACCCAACTCTTTGATCAAATTCTGGAGTCCTTGAGTGCTTTCACCACCTTAATCTGAGTTCTCAAAAGTCATGTTATCTGTTGATCGAAATTTACCATGACGAAAGCAGTTCGCAATTGTATTTGCACTAACATCCATAATCCATGCTGAAAGTGCAAGATTCATTGCATCTAATACATTTATTTTTGCTGGATTTGTAACCCCTAATTCATAACCCTCCAAAAGACTTCTATAAAATCGACGGCGATAATGCCTCTTAAAATCTCGTATGGTCCCCGCGTCACAAGGTTGAATTTTTGAAGTTGTGTTTGGTGGCAAGAAAAATAATTCAACATTTCGTAATCCTTTAATAATTTTTGGATGAGCAGGGCAATTATCCACAATCAAACAATCAAGAGAATTTTTCTTCCAACCATTTTTTTTATCAAGTTGGCGAACATATTTTTCAAATAACACACCAGTCATCCAAGCTCGTTTGTTAGCACGGTACTTACAGTTCAGACTGTTCAAGTTTACATTCTTGAAGCACCTTGGTTTATCATATTTCCCAATAATCCATAAATGAAGTTTTTCTGAACCGTCCTCATTACAACAAATAGCAACAGTTAGTCTTTCCTTGTCTTGTTTTTTCCCTTCAAGTTGCATTGTTGCAAGGGAATGATCCGGTTGAAGTCTAAAAAATAAACCTGTTTAAGATCAAAACATGTAAATAATTACATCACTAAAGTACAAAATATAAAATAAAATAAAATAAAAACAAACTTGTTTCATCCATATTAAAGATGTCTTTCATTTCAAACTGATCAACTTTGTCTCTTCTGGATTTTAATTTGTCCTCCATGACCTCCATTTCAACAAATCCACTCTCTCCAAAACGCCAAAAATTTTTAATTCCATATCTTGCTTTGAACTTTCCAAGCCAACCAATAGAAAAAGTAAAGTCTAGAGTATCCACTGGATACATATCTTTCAGGAACTTTTTCGCCTTCTCGATGATTAGTTCACCTGTCATATTCACATGTTCTTGATATTGAAGAATCCATTCATAGAGAGATTTTTCTAGATCAAGAAATTTTGCCGGTTTGTGTCGCTTAACATCGCCTCCTTCGGGAGCAAGTGAGAGATACTCTAAAGAGCGCTTAACTGTATTCGATATTGTCGCTTGACTCACCTGCAAACCATAGTTACTATGAACCCATTCTTGCAATTGCCTTTGAGTGAGACTTGGATTATCCTTGTTGTGCTTGCATAATGCTCTTCGAATCTCATCTGTCATTGTTGTTTTTTCACACCTTTAAGATGGGAAGCCATGTTGTGTGTATGATTTGTTTGTGTTCACCTATTTTGATCTTGTATCTATATAGAAAATATTTTTAATGTCCATAAAGTGATACATTAAACACAAGAAGCATAATAAGGTGGGAGATTGAAGGTTTCTTTCAAATTGGGCCGTTCATTTGATATACGTACATGCATTGTATACAATAATTAAGTGGAAGCTTGAAAGGTGTTTGTAAACTAAGTATTCTACTATAAATTAATAAAATATTAATTAATATATAAATTAATAATTATTAATTTATCGATTAATTAATAACTCTTTTAATTAAAAAATTTTGGTGGTCCCAAATGTATTACTTTATAGAGTTTCTATTGTATAAAGATGATCATTTAGAATATGTATGAATTTGAAGTACTATATTCGTTCTTAAATAAATGT
Organism: Glebionis coronaria; assembly: GCA_025667525.1. Classification (NCBI taxonomy): domain Eukaryota; kingdom Viridiplantae; phylum Streptophyta; class Magnoliopsida; order Asterales; family Asteraceae; genus Glebionis; species Glebionis coronaria. The sequence continues at coordinate 370,348,344 of CM046880.1, read as the reverse complement.
CCATTACTAATTTTCGAAGTTTATTTTTTTCAATTTTGACCTTAAATTATTTTGTTTATCTTATGTAATACTTGACGCAAATTATATGAATGGATTGTGTTTTAAAATTTTCATTAAATATTACATAACACAAACAAAATAATTTAAGGCCAAAGTTGGAAAAGATTTAATTCAAAAGTTAATAGTGGACATTTATTTAGAAACGAATGAAGTATAAATTCTTGGTTTTGCTAACGACAATCTTAAATTTGTCATGGGAGAATGGATTTTTATGACATAATTCAAATGAATTGTCATTAGTGGATGAATATTTTTCAAAAAATTAAAAACAACCTTTAAAGATACAGACTAATAAGTAACACTTAATTCTTGAATCATTTAATATACCACAACCAATTGTAACAAAAATTCATTGTCTAAGAAAAAAATCTATACCGATTGTGTTTTATATCTTCTATCAGTTTGCTATGCTTGGCTAGATCAATAAGTGTTTGTGTATGATTGCATGAAACTTATGATGTGATCCTTACATGTTTGTTGCTTCGCTTGTTAGGCTCTATAAAACCCGAATTGATGTTCGTATCTTAAATATTGATATGTCTAGGTAAACGTTGGTGCATAGATGATGTCGTGACATGGATGCATGCTATCTGGTTGTTATAGTGAAGGATGTAAATATCGCTCGGCGGGGTCTCGGCGGTCGACCACCGCCAAGCAAGATATCGTCTTGGCGGCGATATATCGATTTCTCGACGGGTACTATAAATTATCATTATTTTTAATAAATTTAATATTTACTTGATATAAATTTAACAAAATTTACATGTTCTTATAAAGTTTATTAGTCTTATTATTATTTTAGTTACATATCTTATAATATATGTTGTAAATAGGGGTGGGAATCAGATCGGGTCGAATTCGGGTCAAGCCTAAAAATAAGTTACCCTAACCCGACCCGAATTGAACTCGGGTTACTCGGGTTCGGGTCTATTCGGGTCTATTCGGGTCGTGTCTAGTCGGGTTCGGGTCAACCCGAGTTCGATATAATTTTTTACCCGATGTCCGACCCGATTTCAAATTCGGGTTAGACGGGTTAACCCGATTAACCCCAGTTGAAATTTGAACCCGACTAACCCGAACCGAATATGCTCGGTTCGGGTTCGGGTCGGGTCGGGTTTGGGTCGGGTTCGGGTCGGGTCGGGTCAGAAATATTGACACCCCTAGTTGCAAATATATAGATTATGTGTGATTTTAGTTGAAATTTGGTTTATTTTGACTAACCTCATTGATATTGACCGATATTGACCAAAACGCCAAGCCGGCCGATTTTGACCTATTTTTGGCCGATATTGACCGATTTTGACCGATATTGACCAAAACGCCAAGCTTGGTGGATATGCATTATATCGTGGCGGTGGACCATCGTCAAGCGATATATCACAGATATATTGGTCGCCATGACCGATATTACAACACTGGTTTTAGTGCCTTTGCATCAGTCGTAGTATGTACTTGTGTGTTGATTAGGCGAATTCATTGAGGTGTTTGTTAATGCATGTGTTAATGAGTAGGTATAGGTCTCTGGGTTTATGAGGCACATTGTAGCACCCCAGAAACCGACGTCATTATTTAATCCTATTTTACGTATATTTTTGAAAATTTTTAGAATTTTTGTTGGTAATATGTTTGACGGTTTAAGTTGAAACCAATGTTGGAGGTCTTAATTTTAACGTTTTATGATTTAAGAGAAACCGATGACGATTAGGATACCGACGGATGCCCAAAATTTATCTTTTATTATTGATTGATCGATATTTGGATTTTTCGAAGTTTTTATTTTTATTGCGTGTTAATCGAGTTGGAACCGTTTTTATTCCATTTGGGGTACGTTTGAACCATTTAGAAGTATTTTGGAGTAGCCGCGATGAACCCCGACTCTCGCAAAAATTTAAAACCGACAAATGGGTTAAATTCCCGCTCTTTAAATTATTTTTTGCCATTTAGGCTAAAAGAAAGCAAAAATTGCAAGAGGGGTCCCTCCATTTTTACAAAAGGGAAGAGCAAAACACACACAACACAAAATACATTTCAAAAATTTTCTTCACTCTCTCTCTCTCTTCTCTCTCTTTGCCACCGGTCATCACCATCACCACCACTCCACCACCATTTTTTTAGGGTTTTGGAGAAACTAATTAAAGACCAACCTTTCTTTCACCATTGTAAGTCTTTTTAATCATTCAAATCATACATGCATCCATTTGATTTTTTACAAAAATTATGACTTTTTTAAAGAAGGTTTTGATCTAATTAAGCTTAATGCATGTTTTAATATGGATAAATCATGAATAAAACAAGTTGGAAAACAATTTTTCTTGGTGTTTCTGAACCCAAAACCCATAGCTAAAGGGGGGTTTTGTTTGTTTTTGATGTTTGATCTATTTTGGTTCTTTGGTTATGTTTAAATACATGTTTACATGATTTTTAATTTTGTTGGTTAGATTGCATGTGATTTTTAAGAAATGGGTTTTTTTGAGGATGATTCATCCAAGTGATTTAGGATGATATGAAGGTATTGATAGTTTGATGATGATTTTAGGACCATAGCAATTGATGGAATGCGTTGAAAATGGGTAGAAATGTGATTTTTAAAGTGTCATTTTTAAACAGATTATTTAAGGTTATTTTTCATGGTTTTAAGTTCGAGTCCAGATTTTTAATATAGGATAGAGTTGTAGAGATTATTTTTAGCTTCGTTTTGATATAAGATAGAGATTTTAACTCCAAACGAGTCAAAAGTTATGTTAGTTTTAAGTTTCGTGTACCGGGAGATAAAAGTCGACATAATCCGAATTTGTGTTCGATTTTAGGTCAAATCTCGGGGACTATAAGTAGAGTTTTAAAAATGTTTGAGGGCTGTTCTTTAGCTCAAAACCTGGAGTTATGAGTCTATTTTCAAACTTAGAATTTGGTTTTACAAATGGAATTGGTTAGGCGAGTCAAAATGGTTTGATGACGTAAGAATGTAAATCTGCCCGGATTTTCAAAGTTGGAAATGTGTTGGGCAGCGTGACTTAAAAGTAATATCTTTTTATGAAAAATTTTGTGAGCTTTTTACATGATGTAAGTGAAGTCTACAGCGAGTTTCGTAAAAATTCGTGATGTTTAAGTATGGGAATTCAGTCCGTACATTAGGTGTGTACCGGCAGAATTGTAAATCGAGTAATAGTTTTAATAACGTATAACAATGAATGTGTCTAGTAAATATCACTTGGGTGGGATTTTGGCGTGAGTTTATATGAACTTTGCGTGTTCTTAATTTCGTACATACAGTACTTGAAGGTACTTTAAGGTGTTGATTCATTACGCGATTTGTTTGTTAGGTGTTGTAATTGATTTTAAGGGGCGCCCTCATCGTCGGTGATTGTTTTTCATCTACGTCTTCATTAATACAACCACTAATACTTAAGGTGAGTCTATAGCCTCGCTTTCTACTGTATTTTAAATGATTTTTACGAGCGAGGGGGATACATGCTATTTAAATAAAAAGGAACATAAGTCGTGAATGACTATTGGACTCGAATGATGTCTTGAATTATGTTGAGTAGCTAGTTGCCAAAGACCCTAAATTCATGAACCGTTAACTATTGTTTGATCCTAGTGTGGATTGGAAATAGCCGCTTGAACAATTGATAGTACTATTGGGTTGACGACCCTATCCTAGACGAGAGCTAGTACGTTGAGTACCCTCTACGTATGGATAACTTGTGTCGAGAAAGAGGTATAAATGGCAACGAATACCTAAGAGGGGAAATGGTTTTACTTAGATCACGCCGGCATTTGGCACGGGTGATTAGTTTATGGGGTCGGTTTCATGAGCTTAAACATAATAAAATAGCCTATGCTATGATGAATAATACCCAACAATAGTTTGTAATGATCTGCATATTATTGAATAATCGTGAATGATTTTTATACTTATGTTCAACTGTGATTTTGTAAACCTATAGATCTTGCTCAACATTATTTGTTGACGATTTTAAGCATGTGTTTCAGGTAATCGAGAATGATTGTGGCGTAGCATGCAATGGATGTTGTTGTGGCTTGTGGGCGGTCTAACTTGTTTTCCTCCCTTTTATCAAAGACAATTTATATTTCTTGAATGTCTTGTTAACAATTTAGGTTGGTTCTAAATGGGTTGAGATTTGTGGGGACCTAACGCCACTCTGGTTATATTTTGGGGTTGGAAACATTTACACATTGATGTCGTTGTTATAATTTAACAAGTCTTTAAATTACTTATACTTTAAACGTCTCTTTTGAGTCGTTCAATATGGCTTGTGTGGGATGATTCTTTGACTAACACCCAATTGTGATATTCCGCTGCGCAAGATAAATTGAGGCTGTTAGACACATAGACAATTATAGGTGTATATATCAAGTGGGTAGAATCTAGAAAACGTTATCATACACTATGCTAGATTTGAATTGTTTAGCGCATGACTTGCAGTTAATACCAATGGAAACACTTACATATTTAGTCACTAAGGTGTAACGGGCAATGAACATGTAAGGAAAGCATTGTATGGTGTCACACCCCCAAATTCACTACAGCAGAAGACTAGATTTGAAGGTTATGTCTTCATGAGTACGCTTGATCTGAGAGAACGACCTTTACATGCCAAATCATAATGCAGACTCCAAATAATCCATATATTCAAGTACATGAGAATACATGCTTAAAGCGGTCAACTTAAAGTTGGTGAGTTGATAGGTTTATGTAAAGCGGTAAATTGATTCAAATTTTTGTAACAACTAACGTTGGAAGAAATATCATAAAAGGGTTTAGAAATAAATATTTCTTGATATATGTGGCGTTCTTCCAAAAAGGTATTGTCATAATCCATTGTTTATCAAAATATTTGTAGTTCACGAAAAGTTTAAAACATGGGTACCTGTATGTAAAATGTGAGATCAAATGAGTATGTTTTATGCCTTAGAGACATGAAAAATTTATTTATGAAACATTTACATTCAATAAAATAGGGTGGACTCCAAGATATTAAATCATGACATTTAAACACTTATAATATCATGGACTATAATGTTGACTACTTATGGGTGCCACTTCCTAAAGTTATTGTTATATAGGCGCCTCTTCCCAAAGATATTGTCAAATAGGTTCTTCTTCCCAAATATATTGTCATATGGGTTCCTCTTCCCAAAGATATTTTCATATGGGTGCCTCTTCCATAGACACTGTCATGTGGGTGACTCTCCCCAAAGATATTGTCATGTGGGTGCCTTTTCCTAAAGATGTTGACATTTAGAAATATTGTACTTATGTCTGATTATCTAAAATATCTAATGAAATCTCTTTGCATAAATAGTTTGAAATTAGTTTGTATTTGAATGTAAATGAGTTGCACATAAGCAAGTAGACAAGTTTATAAGGGGCATCGTAAAAACTTTATAAATTACACGGTAAATACTTTGTAGAAATCAAGTGAACAATTTATGTATATTTTGTAACCAAATATGTATCTCCCTCAAAATAGTTATGAAATAATATAAAGGAACTTAAAGAGGGGTTATAACTCACCTTAAAGTAATAACAAAATAACAGCAATAAAGATGGACATAAAACGAGGCACATAAAACGATGCAAGAAACTCTAACTGCAACCAAGATGATAATACGTTTTAAGCTAAATATCCAATGTGAACAAGTTAAATGATGTCTCTAGTTTGTGCTTGCATCAAGTTTAAATAATAAAAATATTCATTTTTGAAAAATATAATTCTTGGTCAAACGATCAATTTTGACGGGTCATCACACTCTAAATATAAGTCCATAAAGTGCAAGGTCGAACTTTTTGAAAATCGAGGCACGGTATATTAGATAAGTTAGTTTGGGCCAACTAACGGTTCATTCCCTAAATGTCTTAAATAGTTAGTTAAAGTAGCGGCGTTGAAAGTTTAAAGAAATAATCATTAATAAGTTTTATTCTTCAAATAATGTTTTTTTTACATTTTTAGATTTAAATTACGGATTCGATACCCATATATATGATATTTCAAAAGTAGTTTTGAGTAGCTAGGCGGGCCTAGTACAAATTTCATTGTTTAAGTTTCCTAACATGACAAGTATATAGGGTTCACATTTTAGTTTAGACATGGGGTGGGGGAGTCACTACTTGTTCACACAAGAGAAAGGAACCAAGTCCTAGTACATGTGGAATGCACGCACCAAAATTTTCTATACATTTACACTACATTTCACCGAATTTGCTTAACACAAAATCTAGGAGAATCGTTTTCACCATGTCTAAAGAAGGTTTAGTTGAAGAATTGTTTCTAAAAATTTACAGCGTTATATTATATACCAAAACTATTAGCAGATATATTTATGGTCCTAGCCCAACTGTGCTTATAGTTTGTATATGTTATTATTCAGCCCATGTTGTTTGGCTATATATATTGTATACTGTAACCATTGTGAGATATACGAATTACAAGAGTTTACATGGTATCAGGCTTGCGAAAGTCGATCCAAAACTAAACCCTAATTCACCACATCTCTGCCGATTTAACAGTCAGCTTATCCCTCCCACAACAAACCTTAAATCATTCACTCACTAAAATCCTACGATCGTGACTAAATCACAAACACCCCCACCAGAGACGGCTCTCACCCTTTTTGAGAAGCTTTACGCCGTCCATAACATCAATGCACTCGTTCCGGAAAAACTGGATCTAGCATAATCCAACCATTCATCATGGTGTTACTTATTCAAAGGTCATTGCACCAACTTCGGTGTCCTAAAGCAGATCGAAGGATCTGGTGACGCAACCTCTACATCTGGTGACGCAACCTCTACATCAACAACACAAACGAATGAGTGGATCACGCCCGATTCAATCGTAAAGTCGTGGATCTTTCTTACTTTATCTCAAACCCTTCGCAAAAGGTTGATCAAAGAAAACCCAACAACAGCTAATGATGCATGGGACGCCATATAAAAAAATTTTCTTGACAACAAACGAACCCGCACGGTCGCTTTAAAAGGCGAGCTTCGCATGCTTCGGATGAATGACCTTACTGCCGAGGAATATTTCTCAAAGATTGATTCAATCATTACTCTTCTTAATGACCTTGGTTCAGACGTGAGCGAAGATGATGTCGTCACTTACTTCATTAATGGCTTAAGTGAAAAGTCTAGCACACATAATCGCTCACAGGGATCCTTTTCCTAATATTGCTATTGTTCGGTCCATGGTTAAAACTGAAGAGATGAGGATTCGTTCATAGTCTCTACCTCTGTCCGCTAATACCACTGTCGGCGCACCCCAAGTGCTACTAACCAAAGCGAACTTGAGTCGAACTAATGACTCTCGCTCTACTCGCTCCACCTACCAGGGGACTTCTAAAGTATGCCAGAATTTTGGACACGGGCATTGTCGATGGGGCGCTTCCTGTCGCTTCCTTCACTAGCCGAACCATGGGGGACAATCAACTAAGTCTTAGGCATCACGCACCCAAGGTATCATACGTAGCTTTCAAGCAGGCAACTCTACAAGGGGCTCAATTTGGAAGCGCAACAACACCTCCTTGCAATGCTATAGGCCCAAAATGCACTCTTGTCCCACTATGGTCTCCAAAGCTTTCGGCCCACCCCTATTGCCGCACCTCAGCAAGCCCAACTGCTGCTGAATTTTATAGCCCAACAGCATGCCCTGTTTAACTCGGCTCTTAATGGAATGGGATCCTCAGCTCAGTCTTCGACTCAGGAAACCACTTTCCCACAGGCGTTTAATACTATGATGCTTCAAGAACCTACTACTTTTAACATAGACACTGGTTCGTCATCTCACCGTAACTCATCTGTTAACAATTTAAGTACTATTTTTAATTATTGCAAATATCCATCAGTCTTTGTCGGTGACGGGAATTCTATTTCCGTCACCAACACATGTAACACCCCCATTTTTATCATATAGCAACGAAAGCTAATTTGGGGTATTACTTCATAGAACACAAGTCATAATGATAGAAAACAACTTAAAAGAGTGATTACATCAACTTTCTTTATATATCATTTAAAAATCAGAGTTTTACAATATGAGGTTCCCAAAATATATATCAAGATTTTCAAGCTTGTGCCTCTTCATGTCATCCTTATGTTGCTCCATGCTATCGGTCATAATTTTCTGAAATATATGTTGAAAAGTCAACACAAAGGTTGAGTGAATTCATAGGTTTGCAATAACAGTTTTGAACACAAGTCTACCACCTCGAGCTACGTTACTATTCGCTCACATAAAATAATATTTTATTGCACTAAGCTCATGACATCTGTTGATGCAAAAGTTGGGTGATCCTTGCTAGACCCGAATTAGGCTTAATTCGGGTTGGCTGGGCTCCGACTCCTGCACCAAGTGAACTATTTGGTTGGGATCCTGTACACTAAACAATACGCGTCAGGCTTACCGTGGGAGCGTTTCCCACGATTAGACTCCAGCGTGAGAGTAAGTAATCGGTTAGGGTTTTATGTGAGTTGAGAGTATAGAACGTAATACCTTTGTGGAACCCTTGGGGGTTCCTTTTATAGGCAGTGGAACCCTAGTGGGCTGCCACTGATACTTCCGCCCCAAGGAAAGGATAACTACCAGAATTAGAATGATTGTTATCTTCTAATTATGGTAGTGAATATCCTCCTCTTTTGGGGTAAACCTATTCCTAGACAAAAAATATGATTCTGTCTAACCCTATGCCGCCCGCACCAGGCCGTGGGCCGCACACATGTGTGCGGTTACTGTTCATCCAAGTCCATAAGCTTAAATGACATTATTCCCACCCATCCGTGATGGGCCGGATACGGGTAGTACCCATGGGCCGGGTTCCTGACCCGGCTGGGGACTATACGTCATCATGTCCCCCCAGTCTAGTTGTTACAGCCGTAGGCGTAACCTCTAGACTACCAAGATGCTCTCCGGACATACCAAAAGAAGACATAGGGAATGAAAATACAGAAAATTTTGCTATGGCCGCACGTGGCTGCCCGTACTAGGAATATTATTCTAATAGCATCTCAGCCGCACGTAACGACCGAGACAAATTAAATGCAGCATTAAATACGGTCTTACGTAAGAGCCGCATATCCCGACATAAGAATAAAAACATTAATGGTAGTCAACTTTCCAGCCGCACGTCTGCAAAAGTGCACCATTAATGCCCACCATTGAGCCACGTAAAACTGCCAAGAAGTGACCCATGGGCCCCCTCTAATAAGTGTGAAAACACTTATCCTTTTACCACTTATTTCCAATAATAACAAGACCAAAACGTGTGATTTATGTCGTAAAAGTCGGAATTATGCGTGGTTTGTGTTTTTATTGTGTTTTAGGACCAAAATATGAAAAAGGAAGAAAACACGGGTTTTCACGGGCTTTTATCGAAGAAAACGGGAAAAGACGAAGTCAAAAGATCAAGAGTGCAAAAAGAACGGAAGTCCAAGGCCTATTCTGAAGATTTATCGAAGAAAAAGTCTAAAGACAGAAGTTCAACTAAGTCGAAGAACTTCAGTCTAATAGAAGAAGAAAATTAAAAGACAAGTTCAAATCCCGAGACGACATCGAGAAAAGACAAAGAATTAAAGTCGAGTCGAGAAGACGTGAAGAAAGCAAGAAAGAAGATGCAACACATGCACTCCTTCCACCTTCCCTATAAATACCCTCCTAAATAGTCATTAGGAAGGTGTTAGTTAGTAGTTAGCTAGTTTTTATTTTTAACTTTTCTTTCTAGTTTTAGAGAGAGAAAGTCTTAAACTTTATCTCACTAAGTTTCATCTTTTTCTTTTAATCTTTCAAGATTAAACACTTTGTATTGCTTATTTTCATTAATCAAGTTTTATTTTAAGCTTTTAATCCTTAATCTCATTCTACTTTTCTTTGATTTTAGATTGAATTTGGTGCGATTATCATATGATCCGTGTTGTTCTAAATGATTTCGTGCTTAAAAAGTTAATCTTTTGATCATTACCTAAGTTTTCATGCAAATAAGCTTTGAGACTTTTGTGCTTATTGGCTTATTTTTATGATTAGCTTATTTACTTATAAAAGTTTTCCTTAAAAAGTTCATGTTTTTATTGTTTGATCCAAAAGTTTGTTTATTTTCGAGTTAGATAAGTTGATACATGTGCTTATTTGATCCGATTAGTTTAATTCGTTCTAGTTTTGGGAATAAGCTCATTATTATAGCTTATTTCCTTGCTTTGTAACCGAATTCCACAGATTTCGGAAAGGGATTAAACCCCTTTCCGATTAGAACATTCTGAGCAGCCTTCCATACCACTCTTTCCGATTGATCAATCGGAAGAGGGTTTTGAATTTTCCGATAGCACCACCCTTATTCCGATCGAGTGATGGGATTAGGGTTTTGAACATTCCAGTCTGGCTCCTTTTGAATATTCCGATTGTTCTTGTTTCAGTTATTCCGATTGGGACTTTTCCCAATATTCCGATTAGAGGTACTTGTTGTGTTGTCTTTGGATTTTCCGATTGGGACCTTGGTTTGTCAATATTCCGATTGTAGCTTCCTTAATATTCCGATTGCTCCCATTTCCCACATTCCGATCAACCAATCGGAATACATTCCGATCTGGCCACCTCTTTTGGACATTCCGATCAGTTTCAATATTTGCACTTTCCGATTAGAGTGGAATTTAGTTTATTGTTTTTACATAGTTTCCAAGTGTTAGTTTAATTTAGTGTGCTAGTATTTTTCTAATATTGCCTTTAAGTTTCCTAGCTTTTATTTTTACTCGTCATTTTAGTATTAATCTTTTAACTTCCACTTTACTCAACGACACTTAAATTTCTTGCTATTAGTTTAAAATAGACAAATCAACCAAACCATTCTCTTGATTCACCAAAAAACGAATTGAGTCGCACTTAAGACCGGTTTTCAATTCGAAAAGATTCGGACGATAAAATTTTCATACTAGGTGTAAAAGCCGAGTATTAAATGGCGCCGCTGCCGGCTCTTTTCGTTACGATTAACGGTTTCTAGTGAGAGACGCATTGAATTTTGGGATCCGTTCTTTGAACGTTAGTTTCCTTGCTTTTAAAAATTTTCAAAAATCCTAAAAAATATAAAACTCTTCAAAAATACAAAAACATTAAAAAATCATAAAAAGAAATTCTTTTCAAAAGGTTTTGCACCAAAAAGATTATATAGATATTCTCTTTGTGTATATTTTTCTTCTGCAGGTGTATGCGTACTAGATCTTCCAACTATTCTGAGCCCGAGACTCGTGAAGATCTAGATATGGCTGGTGTTAATAACAACAATAATAACCCACCTCTACCCAATTTGAATAACAACAACAACAATGTCCTCCTACCTGATTTACGAACGATGGAGGAATTTTGTCAACGCACCATGAACGGACGAGGAGGCCCGATTGCGCCAATGCACGTCACGGCTCAGGAGTTTTCGTTGAAGCATCACATGATCCAGCAAGTGCAAACTAACCCATTTCGTGGAATTCCGTATGATGATGCCAACAAACACCTCGACAAATTCATTACCATAACCCAAAGCATGAAGTGCTCCGGTGTTTCTATGGATGATCTTCGCCTCCAACTTTTTCCCCACTCGCTTTCTCACCATGCCGAAAAATGGTTTGACCGTCTTCCTAAGAATTCTATTCATACCTGGAATGACATGACTCAACGCTTTTTATCGCGCTACTTCCCCCCATCCATGGTCACTAGCCTTCGTAACCAAATCAGTGGATTCATGCAAGCCAATGATGAATCGCTTTTCGATGCTTGGGAACGATACAATGATTTGATCGACCGCTGTCCAAATCACAATATGCTCCCCGTCACTCTCATTGACACCTTCTACAATGGTCTCACTTTTCGTGATCGTGACACGATCAATGCCGCCGCCGGCGGTACCTTTATGAAAAGGAGACCGGAGGAGTGTCGAGAGTTGATTGAAAACATGACTACTCACCACAAGAATTGGGATTCATCCGCATCCTCAAGATCTAACTCGAGATTCAATGTTTCTTCTACTACTTCCAATCCTGAGATGACTGAAATTTCCCGACAACTCGCTGAAATGAACAAGAATTTCATGGCCATGGCCACAAACCACTTTCAACAAGCTAAAGCCGTTGCTATTTCTTGTGACACATGTGGTGGTCCTCATTCTTACAATGATTGTCCTTCTACCCAAGCCAATTTTTCTGAAAACGTTAACGCAGCTTACGGCACTTATCCCACGGGAAGCTATCAAGCCCGCCCTCAAGGAGACCGTGGCTTGCTAAGTTATCGTTCGAACAACTATCTTGCTCCACCCGGTTTCCCTCCTGCAAACCAAAACAACCAATCCCAACCTCGTGCTAACAATCAATATCAATCCCAACAAAACCCATACCCACCTCAAGGAAATTCTCAAGCCTACCAAGCTCCACCTCTCAATCAACCGATGGCAGTGAGTCCAGACGTCGAGACATTCATGAAGACTAATCGGGAGATGGTGACGAATCTTTAGAGTCAAGTCCGCAACTTGAAGGGCGAAATGGCAAAACAAGGGAACGATATTCGAGCCGAGCTAAGGAATGACATGGCAAAACACAGCAGTGAAATTCATGCGAACATGAGAGACTCTTTCAATACTCAAGCGGTTCACCTTTGTGATATGATTGGCTCGCTCATCCAAGGTAATCAACCCTCTTCTTCGGGTACTCTTCCGAGTAATACCGTTGCGAATCCAAGAGGGGAGATGAAAGCAATCACCACTCGTAGTGGAAAAGGTTATACGGAACCCGAGCTTCCTACACCTCCACCCGTGATTGTGAACAAGGAAAAAGAGCAACTTTCCTCACCTCCTTCACCTTCTATCCCCATTTCCCCACAACCCGTGGTTGTGAGTGATCCTATTCCCCTTAAGCCTTCTTCTTCATCCAATATACCTTATCCTTCAAGGTTGAGGAAAGAAAAGCAAAAGAGCAAGGATGATATTCAGGTTTCAAACTTTCTTAAAATGTTTAAACAATTGAATTTTAACATCTCCTTTGCCGAGGCTCTCGCTCACATGCCCAAATACGCTGAGATGTTTAAAGATCTTCTAAGTGATAAGGAAAAGCTTCTTGATATCGCTCAGACCCAATTTAATGAGAACTGCTCCGCAGTGCTCTTAAGGAAATTGCCCACCAAACTTGGTGATCCGGGTCGCTTCTTGATTCCTTGCAACTTCCCGGGAGTAGAGATTTGCATGGCCCTAGCCGATCTAGGTGCCAGTATAAACTTAATGCCTTTAAGTGTTTGGAAGCAATTATCTCTCCCCGAGCTAGTCCCCACCAAAATGACTTTGGAATTAGCCAACCGTACGGTTGCTTATCCAGTGGGGATAGCCGAAGATGTCTTTGTTGGCGTTGAAAAATTCACCTTCCCGGCGGATTTTGTTGTCGTTGACTACGAGATGGATCCCCGTGTTCCATTAATCGTTGGACGTCCATTCCCGAGGACCGGTCGCACTCTCATTGATGTAGCCGCTGGCGAAATAATCATGAGAGTTGGTGACGATAAAATTGTCTTCAACATGGGTAAGATTTCTAAGCAACCTTATTCATATGAGAGTGTTAATGCTATTGATATTCTCGATGAGGCTTGTGAAGAACATTTTCATGATGCTTGTAAAAGTACTCTTTCTTCTCTACCCAATGTTGAGGCCGTTGCCTCAATTGCTCCAGCATTGACTCCTTTTGGAGAAACTGACTTGGATAATTTCGAAGCAAGCTTGGGTCCTCTTGATATTAAGTATGATAATTTGTCCACCAATTGGGATGAAGACATTCGTACTATTGAGAGACTTCTCAATGAATACCCGTTCTCTCCTCCTGCTCCTAAAGAGGCGACTAATGATGATCCATCGTTAGTTTCACCATCTATTGAGGATCCTCCTACTCTTGAGCTTAAGGACCTACCTCCTCATCTTGAGTACGTTTTCCTAGAAGACAACGAGAAGTTACCGGTCATCATCGCGAAGGACCTGAACGAAGAAGAAAAAGCCCGACTTGTCGCTGTGTTGAAGAAGCATAAACGAGCTATCGCTTGGAAAATCTCTGACATTCGTGGAATTGATCCTCATTTCTGCACACATAAAATTCTCATGGAGGACGACTATAAGCCCACAATTCAAAGCCAACGAAGGGTGAATCCTAAAATCCATGAAGTCATCAAAAAAGAGGTTATCAAACTTCTTGATGCGGGTATGATTTACCCTATTTCGGATTCACCATGGGTTAGTCCAGTCCATTGTGTGCCAAAGAAAGGCTTGTGCCCAATGCAAACAACGAGTGGATCCCTACCCGTCTCGTTACTGGGTGGAGAGTTTGTATAGACTACCGCAAACTCAATGATGCCACGAGAAAGGATCATTTCCCTCTACCTTTTATGCACCAAATGCTTGAACGTTTAGCGGGTAATGAATATTACTGCTTTCTTGATGGTTTCTCGGGTTATTTCCAAATACCCATCGATCCCCAAGATCAAGAGAAGACAACATTCACTTGTCCCTATGGCACATTTGCTTACAAAAGAATGCCTTTTGGCTTATGCAATGCCCCCGGGACTTTCCAAAGGTGCATGTTGGCAATCTTCCATGACATGGTTGAGCAAACCATGGAAGTCTTCATGGATGATTTCTCGGTCTTCGGGGATTCCTTCTCTTCTTGCCTTACCAATTTGGAACGTATGCTTAAGCGGTGCGAAGACACTCGCCTTGTTCTGAATTGGGAAAAATGCCATTTTATGGTAAAAGAAGGCATTGTGCTAGGACACAAAATCTCTAAAGCCGGTCTTGAAGTCGACCGTGCTAAAGTAGATGTCATAGCCAAATTACCTCCACCTTCAACCGTGAAGGGGTGTGAGAAGTTTTTTGGGTCATGCGGGCTTCTATCGTCGTTTCATTCAGGATTTCTCTAAAATCGCTCGCCCGATGACCCAACTCTTGGAAAAAGATACTCCTTTTATCTTTTCTAAAGAGTGTCTCGAAGCCTTCAATCTTCTAAAGGATAAGCTAACTAAGGCACCGGTCTTGGTTACCCCTAATTGGGAGCTGCCTTTTGAATTGATGTGCGATGCTAGCAACTTTGCTATTGGTGCGGTTTTGGGCAAAGAATGAATAAACACTTCCAACCAATCCACTATGCTAGCAAAACAATGACGGGGGCTCAATTACATTATACGACAACCGAAAAAGAGCTTTTAGCTGTTGTCTATGCTTTTGAGAAATTTCGCCCCTATCTTGTTTTATCCCCCACCATCGTATACACGGACCATTCCGCGTTGAAGTACTTGATGACTAAACATGACTCTAAGCCAAGACTTCTCCGCTGGGTTTTACTCCTTCAAGAATTCAACATTGAAATTCGTGACAAGAAGGGTGCTGAAAACCTGGCCGCGGATCATCTGAGCAGACTTGAGGATCCATATCAAGGGGATCATCCGAACAAAGAGATCAATGACTCTTTCCCCCTTGAGACCTTAATGTCTATTAATCTCAATCTTGATGACACCCCGTGGTTTGCGGACATTGCAAACTACTTAGCGGGTGGTATTCTCATCAAAGGGTTAACATCCCAACAAAAGAAGAAGTTCTTGAATGATGTTAAGACTTACTTTTGGGATGACCCTTTTCTATTCAAACAATGTGCTGATCTGATCATTCGTCGATGTGTTGACGGACCGGCAGCTTTGGACATTCTCCAGGCTTGCCATGAAGGACCCACCGGTGGTCACTTTGGTCCCAACTACACCGCTAAAAAAGTGTTTGATTCTGGATTCTATTGGCCCACCATTTATCGTGACGCTCACGAAATGGTTAAGCATTGTGATGCTTGCCAACGTCAAGGCAAGATCACACATAAGGATGAGATGCCTCAAAATTTCATACAGGAATGTGAAATCTTTGACGTATGGGGCATCGACTTTATGGGGCCATTTCCATCCTCTAAAGGGAACAAGTACATCCTCGTCGCCGTCGACTATGTTTCTAAATGGGTTGAAGCCAAGGCTCTCCCTACGAACGATGCGAGGGTGGTTGTGAACTTTTTGAAGCAGCTTTTCGCTCGATTTGGCGTTCCTCGTGCTATTATCAGTGACCGCGGGACTCATTTTTGCAACGATCAATTTGCAAGAGTCATGGCTAAGTATGGTGTCAATCACCGTCTTTCCACCGCCTATCATCCCCAAACCAATGGGCAAGCCGAGATATCCAACCGTGGATTGAAGCGAATTTCGGAGCGTACTGTGGGAGAGGATCGCGCCGCGTGGGCCGATAAATTAGATGATGCTCTGTGGGCTTTCCGTACTGCTTACAAGACCCCGATCGGTTGTACACCTTATCGTCTTGTATACGGGAAAGCATGCCACCTCCCCATCGAGCTGGAACATAAGGCGCACTGGGCCTTGAAGTGGGCTAACTTCGACATCAACAAAGCCGGTGATCATCGCAAGATTCAACTCAACAAGCTCAACGAACTGAGGAATGAAGCTTACGAGAACTCGCTGATCTACAAGGAGAAGACGAAGATCATTCATGACGCAAAAATCAAGAACCGAGAGTTCCACGTTGGTGATCAAGTCTTACTTTTCAACTCTCGGTTGAAGATCTTCTCTGGCAAGTTGAAGAGCCGCTGGTCTGGTCCATTCACCGTCGCCAAAGTCTTTCCATATGGGACTATTGAGCTTTCTCAGCCAAATGGGCCCAATTTCAAGGTGAATGGCCAGCGTCTGAAGCTGTACTTTGGTGAGGACATCTCTCAGGAGATGATTCCATCCCTCACCACGTTTCCCATGAACTAAATTTGGGTCGAGTCAGGCTCGTGACTCGGTGAACAAAAACAAGCGCTTCTCGGGAGTCAACCCGTGCTCTATCCTTTACTGCTTTCATAATAAGTGTAGGGGGAGCCCCGTATGTGTTTGTTGTCTTGTTTCTTGTGCTGTGCAGGGATTAAAGCTTCAAAGATCAACCTTGATGACTTTTGACGAACCGTGATACCGTGTTCCCATCTTCCCGGTTCTATCCTAAACTCTTGTGATTCAATATTTCATATTTTATATGTTTACATTGAATTCACTATAGTTGTCCTTTCCTTAGCAAGATTTAAACAAAGTGTACAATGTCCTAAGTGTAGGGGAGTTTACTCCCACATGCTTAAACATTGAGGACAATGTTTATCTCAAGTGTAGGGGGGACTTCTATCGAAGTAAGTGGTCTTTTCCATGAATTTGCCCTCATTTTAACCGGAAAATTTGATTTTTCGACATTTTTCAAAATTTTTAATCTATTTTGGCCTAGTTGTATACTTGTACTTTCCTTTATTATGGTAATTTTCTTTCCTTGCTTAAATAAAGTGGTTTTAAATTTTTCTTAGTCGTGAACATTTTGACTCAACCCGAGTTTACTTACCTAAGTTTACTCTAGCTAGTATCCTTAACGTGTTTAAGTCAAGTTTTGCTAGGCTTTTATATAGGGAGCTATAAAACGCGAAAGTCTTAACTCTCACGGGTTAAGAACAAAAACTTTTCGCAAGTTCCTTTAATTGATCCTAGAGAGTCGTTTATCAAGGGAACTTTAAAATGCGATTTCTAAACTTGAAAAAGTCTAAGAATTTGCAAGATCCTATAGGCAACTCGAAAACCCAAAACTTTGATTTAATAGGCTAAGCATCCACGAGTCTCATTCCTTGAGATTTTAAACTGTGGAGGACGAGAGATGATAGAGCCAATTATAAGTTTGGTATTCTTTCGTGAATTTATGTGAGTTAATTATAAGCCTATTCTCCCTCCGCTTGTTAATAAATTTATCTGCAATAAATAAGGTTGTACGATTTAAAAGGTTACTTAGCTTCTAGCCCCAGATCGTTTAAAAGTTGCTCGGTACGGATTAGAGTTCATAGCCAAGGCATAACTTATTGAAACGGGATGCGAAGATTGGCGAGTCCGAAAAGGCCCTAACAAGGCATGAGGGCTACATTTTGTTGCTAAAGATCCAAAAGTGATGTGAAGAATCATTTATCGAAAATCAATAGGAAGGATCGAGACACACGACGAAAAGCGCAAATACTCCCCAAAAGATTATGGAGAAGTCTATCCAAAAAGACCCTAACAAGGTATGAGGATAAATAGATCCAAGTCCTAAAAGGAGGCGGATCGTTGTATATCAAAGTCCAAAATAAAGATTGGAGAAAAATGAAGAAGTCGTGGTCCAAAGATGAAGAATCTCTCAAAACTTCAAGTGAAGAAATTCCTATTATGAAGAGAAGTCCATTATTTCACTAACGTCTCTCAAGATTCGAAGTATGAAGTCGCTGCCAAATATCAGTCCGAGAAAGGTCTCAAATCTTGAAGCAAGTTATGCCAAGATATGAACTTTATGAGGTCCCGAGAAGCAGTTTTAAAAGATTTGGTCCTTTAGCTAACTATTGATTAAATCGTTCACTTTATTTACGGACTAAATAATTATCGAAATAAGTCAAACAATGCATCCTCGTGATCGTTCAAGACAAAAATAAAATATAAGAGATACACCTAGGAATAAGGGAGTCTAAGTGAATAATTGGCCCACATGAGTTCGTGTTAGTTTGCTAACTTATAATAACAATGATCTCGTTTTTAAGCTTGGTATGGGGAACGTGAAACTTGAGGATGACAAACGTTCATGGCTGCCAAAACCAATGTAAGTTTTTATTTTCTTTACTTGTTTCTATTTTTTTTTATGTTTAGTATTTAATAAAGGCCAAGGTGGGTAATTTATGATGGAAAATGTAAACCGTGCTTTAAAATTAATGCATTGCCTGAGGGCATTGCAATGGTCAAGTGTAGGGGATTTAATAAGTGTGAAAACACTTATCCTTTTACCACTTATTTCCAATAATAATAAGACCAAAACGTGTGATTTATGTCGTAAAAGTCGGAATTATGCGTGGTTTGTGTTTTTATTGTGTTTTAGGACCAAAATATGAAAAAGGAAGAAAACACGGGTTTTCACGGGCTTTTATCGAAGAAAACGGGAAAAGACGAAGTCAAAAGATCAAGAGTGCAAAAAGAAATGAAGTCCAAGGCCTATTCTGAAGATTTATCGAAGAAAAAGTCTAAAGACGGAAGTTCAACTAAGTCGAAGAACTTAAGTCTAATAGAAGAAGAAAATTAAAAGACAAGTTCAAATCCCGAGACGACATCGAGAAAAGACAAAGAATTAAAGTCGAGTCGAGAAGACGTGAAGAAAGCAAGAAAGAAGATGCAACACATGCACTCCTTCCACCTTCCCTATAAATACCCTCCTAAATAGTCATTAGGAAGGTGTTAGTTAGTAGTTAGCTAGTTTTTATTTTTAACTTTTCTTTCTAGTTTTAGGGAGAGAAAGTCTTAAACTTTCTCTCACTAAGTTTCATCTTTTTCTTTTAATCTTTCAAGATTAAACACTTTGTATTGCTTATTTTCACTAATCAAGTTTTATTTTAAGCTTTTAATCCTTAATCTCATTCTACTTTTCTTTGATTTTAGATTGAATTTGGTGCGATTATCATATGATCTGTGTTGTTCTAAATGATTTCGTGCTTAAAAAGTTAATCTTTTGATCATTACCTAAGTTTTCATGCAAATAAGCTTTGCGACTTTTGTGCTTATTGGCTTATTTTTATGATTAGCTTATTTACTTATAAAAGTTTCCCTTAAAAAGTTCATGTTTTTATTGTTTGATCCAAAAGTTTGTTTATTTTCGAGTTAGATAAGTTGATACATGTGCTTATTTGATCCGATTAGTTTAATTCGTTCTAGTTTTGGGAATAAGCTCATTATTATAGCTTATTTCCTTGCTTTGTAACCGAATTCCACAGATTTCGGAAAGGGATTAAACCCCTTTCCGATTAGAACATTCTGAGCAGCCTTCCATACCACTCTTTCCAATTGATCAATCGGAAGAGGGTTTTGAATTTTCCGATAGCACCCCCTTATTCCGATCGAGTGATCGGATTAGGGTTTTGAACATTCCAATCTGGCTCCTTTTGAATATTCCGATTGTTCTTGTTTCAGTTATTCCGATTGGGACTTTTCCCAATATTCCGATTAGAGGTACTTGTTGTATATTCCGATTGGGTTGTCTTTGGAATTTCCGATTGGGACCTTGGTTTGTCAATATTCCGATTGTAGCTTCCTTAATATTCCGATTGCTCCCATTTCCCACATTCCGATCAACCAATCGGAATACATTCCGATCTGGCCACCTCTTTTGGACATTCCGATCAGTTTCAATATTTGCACTTTCCGATTAGAGTGGAATTTAGTTTATTGTTTTTACATAGTTTCCAAGTGTTAGTTTAATTTAGTGTGCTAGTATTTTTCTAATATTGCCTTTAAGTTTCCTAGCTTTTATTTTTACTCGTCATTTTAGTATTAATCTTTTAACTTCCACTTTACTCAACGACACTTAAATTTCTTGCTATTAGTTTAAAATAGACAAATCAACCAAACCATTCTCTTGATTCACCAAAAGACGATTGAGTCGCACTTAAGACCGGTTTTCAATTCGAAAATATTCGGACGATAAAATTTTCATACGAGGTGTAAAAGCCGAGTATTAAATACTTAATTACAATAATAACCGGACCAAAACTTGTAATTAAGTATAAAACCGTATTAAAATAAATTAATATGAAAATTAATATTAAATGTAATTTTATATTAATTTTATAAATTAATATTAATAAATCATAAAATTTTCTATTAATTTATATTAATTAATATTAAATTATTAATTTTAATATAAAATTAATATTAAATTATTAATTTTAATATAAATTAATATTAATTTTAATTTTCTTACTAAGTATAAAATTGTAATTTGATGTCCTCATAAAATTGATTTTGCAGAAGTGTTAGAAATCCTATCCGTTGGATAGGCGTGGTGGCCTACACGTGTCGAACATCCACGTTACCTCGGAAACCGAGGCAACCCTATATAAGAGTTGGTATGTGTGTTTGTTACACACACAATTCCCCCTTCCTTCCGCCATTGTTATTTTCAAGCTTCTACTTCCAAAACTTTGCCTTCTTTTCCACGGATTTCCTCCGCCGCAGGTTAGATCATCACGCCCTTTAAAACCTTTTTATAAAACATGGTAAAGGACAACCCACTTATCACGGATGTCCTTAACGTGATGTCGGCGGAAAAATACATCGACTTTCTGTCGAAGTATTACATACCCGAAAGCGTACACCCCACCTATCCAGGTGAAGGTGAGGCGATTACGGATGCACCAGCGAGGAAAATAGGCGTGTACACGCGCCTATTTGATTCGGCCAACTACCGTATCCCCCTGTCCAAATTCTTGGTAGACCTACTATTGTATTATGACTTCCACATAACCCAGCTTCACTGCATAGGGGCGTGTAAAATCAACCAGTTTGAAATTACATGCCATACCTGCGGAGTAACCCAAACCGTGAACCTTTTTAGGGCTTTTTACTTCCCCCAGCTAGTGAATGGGTGGCTGTCGTTTAAAAAACGACCCGGGAATGCCCCTATGACGTATAGGAAGCCTCTAGACTCCCTCAAGAACTGGTACGACCATTACTTCTTTGTAGATGAGAAGGTGTTCCCTACTCCTTTCGTACTCAAAACCAAAGCACCCAAAGACTATCCGCCCAAAGCCAAAGACTATAGCAGCAAAGACTTAAAAACACTGGATACCCACCGCACAGAATTCCATAGAGGGTTGCCGGAACACTTTCTGTGCTTAGTAGGAATAAGCCGCCGCTACTTTGGGAGGGATGACTTATATCCGTGCTTCCTGACGGAACAGGGAGAGGGTAGGTCTATTTATACTTTGTAGATTTGAATTGTCATGCATATTTGTAGAACTTTACTAACCCATATACTTATAAAGTCCACAGAAATGAACCTACACGGACTAATCCGCCAGGGCGACCCAATGAAGGTGGCCGAAGGATTCCGGCCTCTAAAGGAGAATGAGCCCCCCCTGCTGGAAGCGACCGCTGACCGCACCATGCCGCTCGAAGAGACGTCTGAGCCCAGATCAGATGAAGGGGAGCCTATCATTGAGAAGTCCCCATTGGACTTCCATAGTGAAGATGGTGGAGAACTATTGTTGGAGGGGGGCGCAACCAACCAGGAAGAGGAAAATGATCCCAATGAAGACACCACTCAAGCGTCCGGGTCCGCCCCGCTCACATCTAGGAAGAGAAAGACCACCAGGAGGGTGGCAAAGAAAATAGGGGATGAGGCCGGGTCCGCGAATGCTCCCCCAAAGAAACTGAGGAAGGATCATCCGTAGTACCAAGAGGGGAGTGGTACTGCCACTGCTCAGGCCGACTCCACCCCGAACATGGGAGAGCCAGTCTTGCGAGTTACGCCTGTGAGCGCCGTAGCTCCTCCCGGCCCAGACCCTGCCATTGATACCACGTAAGTATCCTTCAAATATTTAGTCGTGTCACTATACTTTGTGACATATATAATGCTTAGACTAATTTTGCCATGTCAATAACAGGGCTAATCCGTCGGCCGTAGCACAGGAGGAAGAAGTGGAGAGGAATCCATCCCCCGCGCCAACTAACAAACACCCACCCCCTGCTGCGACACACGCCAAGGAACCCCACCCCGAAGGGCCAGAAGATAGCTTGTGCTTAGCATGGAACCTCTCAAGCCTGACAAGGTTGGAGGCGGAATCCGAGTGTTCAGAATTCATTGAGCACATCACCCCGCCAGCCCTTGCACAAGATTTAGACGAGTTGGATCATGAATCCCTTCTGGAGCAGTTCGACGTGTCGTCCACACACCAAGTGACGGTGGGAGCCGCTTTAAGACGCCGCTTGATCAAGGCCCTTGCAAATGTGAATCGGGCCGATAAAAATATAGCTCGCCGTGAGGCAATGGTTGTGAAGAACGAGAAGACCATCGCGTCCTTGCAGGCAGCGCTGGTGACAGCCGAGGCGACGGTAAAAGAGCAAGCTCATCACGCCGACACCCGAGAAAAGCGTATTGCCGAGCTCGAAGCCCTTGTAGCCGCATCAAATGAGAAGGTACACTTTCGAAACTTTTGTACATATACTTAAACCTTGAGTATTTATTCGACCCAAAAAAGTATATATCCTTGTAATAACTCAAAGTTCTATATGCAGGTGTCTGCGGCCGAAGCTGCTACCAAGGCCGTGACCGTACAATCCTTCAACATCGCCCAAGAGCGTGATGTGCTGAAGGATGAGCTGACACAGGCACAGGCCAACCTGGAAGAGTAGGCTGCCACAGTGGATGAGAAGCTGAACAAGATGGCCATAAGTTGTGCTGAAAGACTATGTCCTCCCCTGCTATCCGCCATAGCTGGACGCAGGTGGATAATTGGGCAAGGACTACGACTTGCTGTGAGCAGGGCCCTGGAAGCTCCACACCTACTGCAGGCATTCGCCGGGGTCGTACCCGATGGAATCGACCGTGGTAGACATGAGGGTTTGGTCAAAGCTGCAGAACTGATAGGCAAAAATGAAGACATCATGCAGCATCCCTACCATAATCCCTCATCCGCGGATAATATGACCGCGTCCATGAATGCCTTGGCGGAAATCCAACACCCTCTCCTGGATGAGCTCGAGACACTTAGAGACGCTCCAAACGAGGCAATAATGTCCCGGCTTACTGCGGATCGCATCCCTTTGACCTTGGCCACTTATGATTCCGCCTCCAAAACGATGAAAGGTGAGAAACTGCTTGTAGAAGCATTAGATGTGATTGCGGTCAAGTCCCAGGATGGGAAGGATGCTCGTGGGGAAGTCCTCCGTGCTCTGATTGAAGAAGGGAAGAAGGACATAGGGGAATTCCTACCCCCTTGTAATTTAGCAGTTGTAAACATTTGTAATTTTATTCGTCCGTGCATGTACACGGCTAAGACATATGTGAAATGACTGCCTTTTATATGGGAGTCCGTGATGACCACGGCCATTTTGTTATTTATTTTGAAACTTGTGTATTTTCATTTTGTTTGAACATTGTATGCCAATACTGCATGACATGTCACGTCTTACACAAAAAAAAAAGAAAAATACCTACAAGCCTATAATTTACTAGACATGCGACGTGCGTCTTTACTATGCGGAGCACTGCGTGAGTACGGCATACGAAACTTACCACAACGTCTTGTGAGTAAGGTGTCTAGTAAGGATACATGATCCGTGCGGCTGGGGTTGCATCCCTCTTACGCGGCAAGTTGAATTAGTAGGTTCACTTAATTCTCTTACCCCGCCTGGAGGCGTATAGTACAAGTACAGTAATTTGAATGAATGCGTACGAATGAAACATGACATACTATAACAACTAAAATTCATATGACTGACAAAAATCTAAAAAATGATTTGCACGAAACAAGCCGTGGAGCTAGCTAGGCGCCACGGCATTTTATTAGAACGTTTACATTTTTTTGTTTGAGCAAGAATGATAAGTCCTAAAAAACAAAAAAAGAATCTAAACAAAACATAAGAAGAAAAACAGATAGACCGCATGGTTCTTCATTAAAGCCACATATAGCGAAGCACCCATGCGGGAGCCGTAGCTTTCAAAGATAGCACCTTTTGAGATTGGAGATGTTCCATGTGCGGTCTAGGTCGCGGCCATCCATGTCACGTAACCTGTACGCGCCTCGTCCCAAGGCTTCCGTGACTTCATACGGTCCTCCCACTTAGGGCCCAGCTTTCCTGTATTCTCCGCTCGACTTGCTTCGTTAGCACGATAGACATAATCTCCCGGTCGAAAAGAAACACCTTTGACCTTGGCGTCATAATAAGCCTTCATTTTAGCCTTGGACTTAGCCTCATTGATGGCTGTTATCTCCCTTTTTTCTTCCAACAGATCCAGGTTGATTCGCAGCTGCTCGTCGTTCGTAACGACATTAACCTCCGTCGTGCGAATGGTAGGCATTCCTATTTCTGCTGGTATAACAGCTTCAGTGCCGTAGGACAATGCAAATGGAGTATCTCCGTTGGCTGTTTTGATCATAGTTCTATGCGCCCATAGCACATGTGGTAACTCATCGACCCATTTGGCACTTCGTTCATCCAGACGCGCCTTGATGCCATTTCCCAGGCTTCTATTTGCTCGTTCTACGAGGCCATTTGTCTGCGGATGCTTAACAGATGCGAAGCGCCGCTTGATATTCAGTGATGCACACCAGTCCTTGAACGGATTATCCGCGAACTGTTTACCGTTATCTGAGATGATTTCTCCTGGTAGGCCAAAGCGGCACATAATATGCTCCCAAACAAACTTTTTAACCTGTTTGCCTGTGATGGATTTGACTGCCTTGGCCTCTATCCATCGTGTGAAGTAGTCCATCGCGACAATCAAGAACTTAACTCCCCCGCAGCTACAGGAAATGGTCCTGCGATGTCGATTCCCCATTTATAGAATGGCCATGGGGACGTGATAGGTGTAAGCTCCTGCTGCGGGTGCCGTGGCACTGGTCTATGCACTTGGCAATCACTACACTTGCGAATCATGTCGCGCGCGTCCCTGTGCATGGTAGGCCAGTAATATCCTGTCCATAAGGCTCTAGCTACCACGGATCGCGGACCTGCGTGCATGCCGCACAACCCTTCATGTATTTCACTGATTACATAGGTAGCCTGCCGTGGTCCAACACACCGCAACCATGGCTGCAAGAAAGAGCGCTTATAAAGAATACCTTCTCGGAGTTCGAAGTGTTGCGACTTCCTTCTGATGCGCCGCGCTGCTTTTTCCTCGTCCGGAAGGGTCTCACTAGCCAAATAGTTGATGATCGGGGTCATCCATGTAGGTCCATCCTCCTCAACTATAGTAGCGACCTCCCCTTCTGTTATAGATTTATCCTTGAGTATTTCCACCAAGACTTGTTTGGACAAGTGAGCGAAGCTTGTGGATGTGATCTTGCTAAGAGCGTCCGCCTTCTTGTTCTCGCCTCTTGGCACCTGCTTGATGGAAAACTTGCTGAAAGCCGCGATTAGTGACTTGACTTTTTCCAAGTATCTGACCATGTTGTCCTCCTTAGCCACATATCCACCTAGAATATGGTTCGCAACAAGCCGTGAGTCCACGTAGGCCTCAAGGTTGCGGACTCCCATTCTAGCGGCGATTTTTAAACCCGCAATTAATGCTTCATATTCCGCTTCGTTGTTGGTGGCCGTGAACTCAAAACAGAGGGCGTACGTGAACTCCATTCCTTCCGGATTTGTGAGGATGAGACCAGCTCCGGACCCATCCGTACACGAAGATCCGTCCGTAAATAACACCCATGGTTCTGTTGGAGTCTCGTCTTGTTTAACGATTGGCCCTTCCTCATCCGGCTTCTCAATCAGGAAATCTGCCAAGATCAGGCCTTTCACAGCCGTCCTTGGCCTATAAGATATATTGTGCTCCCCCAATAAGATGCTCCATTTTTGTAGCCTCCCTGCCACATCCGGTCTAGAAATGACCTGCTTGATTGGTTGGTCCGTAATGACTACAATTGGGTGCGCCTGAAAGTATCGGCGCAACCGCTTTGTAGCAAACACTAGTGCCAACACCAATTTTTCCATAGAGGAGTAATTCAGCTCCGGCCCTTGTAATGTTCTACTTATGAAGTAGACCGGAGTTTGCACTGTATCTCTATCTGTCATGAGTATCGCGCTTATTGCGCCATGAGTGGCTGAGAGATACTAATGACTGGGCTTTTGGCCCGTATAAAAATTATGTGTTCGTTGATGTGTGTCTAATCGAATTGATCTTAGTTCTCTATGTGACTCAGTTTTATTTTGGTGAAAACAAACAATTTTGGTTGGTTTAAATATTAAATGTGCAAAGACTTAAAAGTAAATGTCGTTGAAGGTAAAGTGGCGAGTATTTAAAGAACGTGAAAAATAAATCTAAGTCTAATTAAAAGAAAGTGTGCAATATTTAAAAACGTGACGGAAAGTAAATTAGTTTAAATGACTAAAAATTAAAACGTGACGAGAATTAAAATTAGACAAGTATTAAAAACTTAAGCTAAAAATTAAACAAGTCAAAATAAGAGAAAAGTACCCTCCAATCGGAATAAATTCCGATTGTCCCAATCGGAATATCAAAAACCTACACAATCGGAATGTCAAAAGGAACCAATCGGAATGCTGTCACTTCACCAATCGGAATTCCCAAAAACACCACCGATCGGAATGTTTAACCTACCCGATCGGAATATAGCTGGGTGCTCGGTCGGAATGTAGATCGGAACCCACGATCGGAATATCTGTCACCTGTTACGATCGGAATAACCTCACTTTGCCCCAATCGGAATACCAAGTCCACACGATCGGAAAGTAAAACCCTTTTCAGATCGGAACCGATCGGAATGTATACCCTCCTTCCGATTGTCACGGTCGGAATACGGAGACTTGGATGGAAATTAAGCTAAGTAAATAAGCTATTGTTCTAATAAGCACAAGACTAAAATCCTAGCTAAAACCGTGTAAAAATAAGCTATAAAACTGAAAGTTGAAAACTTTTAAGATACAAAAAAGATAAACTTTAAGAAAAACAACTTTTATATAAAAATAACTTTTATAAAAACTATATAAACTTGAAAATAAATCAAATAAGCTATGAAAATAAGAAGTTTAAAACAATGAAAAGCTTAAAAATCAAATCTTTAACAAATCAACAAGATAAAAACGTGTAAATCAAAGAAAGGTAGAAGAAGATTAAGATCAACAAGATAAAGTAAAGGTGCAAGAAATTTAAGAAACACTTACTTGAAAATTAAAGGTAATTAAAAGTGCAAGACAAGTAATTAAATGTGCAAGTAATTAAATGTGCATAAAATAAAGATGGAAGAACTAATTGTCACGATTAGTCAACAAAAACTAAATGAATGAATAAGAGGGGTTTATATAGGTGATTAGGGAGTGGTTAGGGGAAGCTTCCTCCCTCCTTCCTTTCTTGTTAATTGCACCATCAAGTCCTTCCTTCTTAATCTTTTTGTTAATCTTGGAATGTGATGACTTTTGGCTCGGGATTTCTTTGGACTCGTCTTTTAATTCTTCGATAAATAAGACTTGAGTTCCTCGGCTTTAAGTAAACTTCCGTCTTTTGACTTTATCTTCGATAAATCTTCAGAATTGGTCTTGGACTTCCGTTCTTTATCCTCTCTTGACTCCTTGACATCGTCTTTCATCCTTTTCTTCAATAAAAGTCCGTAAATGCCCGTGAATTCCCGTGTTTTCTCCACTTTTCACCTTTTCGTCCTAAAACATAACAAAAACACAAACTACGCATAATTCCGACATAAAAGACATAAAATACACGTTTTGGTCCGGTTATTATTGTAATTAAGTGGTAGAAAAGATGGGTGTTTACACACCTATCAAATCCCCTACACTTGACCATTGCAATGTCCTCATGCAATGCATTAGTTACAAAGCATGTTTACACTTTTCATCATAATCAATCCACATTGGCCTTTATTAAAGAGATAGAAAATTATAAAAATGCAAAGCAAAGAAATTAAAAGCATACCTTGGGTTTTGAAAATGTCATGAATATTCATCATCCTCAACTTTTCACTTTCTCCAAACCAAGCTTAAAAACGAGATCATTGTTATTATAAGTTAGTAAACTAACGCGAACTCATGTGGGCCAATTATTTACTTAGACTCCCTTATTCCTATGGGTATCTCTTATATTTTATTATTTGTCTTGAATGATCACGAGGATGCATTGTTTGACTTATTTCGATAGTTATTTAGTCTGAAAATAAAGTGAACGATTTAATCAATAGTTAGCTAAAGGACCAAATCTTTTAAAACTGCTTCTCGGGATATCAAAAAGTTCATATCTTGGCATAACTTGGTTCGCGATTTGAGACCTTTCTCGGACCGATATTTGGCAGCGACTTCATACTTCAAACCTTGAGAGACGTTCATGAAATTATGGTCTTCTCTTCATATAGGAATTTCTTCACTTGAAGTTTTGAGAGATTCATACTTGGACCACGACTTCTTCATTTTTCTCCAATCTTTATTTTGGACTTTGACATACACCGATCCGCCTCCTTTTATTGACTTGGATCTATTTATCCTCATACCTTGTTAGGGTCTTTTCGGATACACTTCTCCATGACTTTTTGGGAGTTTTTGCTTTTCGTCGTGTGTCTCGATCCTTCATATTGATTTTTGATAAATGATTCTTCACATCACTTTTGGATCTTTAGCAACAAAACATAGCCCTCATGCCTTGTTAGGGCCTTTTCGGACTCGCTAATCTTCGCGCCCCGCTTCATAAGTTATGCCTTGGCTATGAACTCTCGTCATTACCGAGCAACTTTTAAACAATCTGGGGCTAGAAGCTAAGTAACTTTTCAAATCGTACAACCTTATTTATTAGCAGATAAATTTATTAGCAAGCGATGGGAGAATAGGCTTATAATTAACTCACATAAATTCACGAAAGAATACCGACTTATAATTGGCTCTATCATCTCTCGTTCTTCACAGTTTAAAATCTCAAGTAATGAGACTCGTGGATACTTAGCCTATTAAATCAAAGTTTTGGGTTTTCGAGTCGCCTATAGGATCTTGCAACTTCTTAGACTCTTTCAAGTTTAGAAATCGCATTTTAAAGTTCCCTTGATAAACGACTCTCTAGGATCAATTATAGGAACTTGCGAAAAGTTCTTGTTCTTAACCCGTGAGAGTTAAGACTTTCGCGTTTTATAGCTCCCTATATAAAAGCCTAGCAAAACTTGACTTAAACATGTTAAGGATACTAGCTAGAGTAAACTCGAATTGAGTCAAAAGATTCACAACGTTTGAAAATTAAAACCACTTATTAAACATTTATTCTAATGAGGAAAGAAAATAACTATACAAAGGGAAAAACTTAATAGGCCAAAATAGATCAAAAATTTTGAAAAATGTCGAAAAATTGATTTTCCGGTTAAAATGAGGACAAAAACAAGGAAAAGGCCACTTAACTTCGATAAAAGTCCCCCCTACACTTAAGATAAACATTGTCCTCAATGTTTAAGCATGTGGGAGTAAATTCCCCTACACTTAGGACATTGTGCACGTTGTTTAAATCTTGCTAAGGAAAAGACAACTAAAGAGATTCCTATTTTAATATTGAGAAAATATAAAATAGTGAATCAAAAAGAGTTTAGGATAGAACCGGGAAGAAGTAGAACACAGAATCACGGGTCGTCAAGAATCATCAAGAGTGGATCATTGAAGCTCGAATCCCTGATTAAGAAGTGAGGAGAGGAAATAGCAATCCAAAGGGTCCCCCCTACACTTATGGTAAAGAAAGCAAAAAGATAGATACATGGGTTGCCTCCCAAGAAGCGCTTGGTTTTTGTTAACCGAGTCGTGAGCCTGACTCGACCTTGATCATCAACGGAAGTAGCATGAAACATATCCACCAGGATCAAAGACATAGTTTTCATCCATCAATAAGCAAGAGCTTAAGGCGAACAAGGCAAGCCAAAAGAGAAATGGCAAGGTTCCCTTAAGCAGCGATGGAGCACGGTGGAAGCAAGGATGAAGCGGTGCAAGCATGTCTTCAATGGGTCCAAAGATTTTTCCTTTTATTTCATCAGTTGGATACTGAGATGGCTTAAAGACTTCAATACCGGGATCGAACACCTTTTCCTTCAGGGGAAAATAGCACTCCGGCTCAGCCGAGTGTGAAGAAGATCCGCAAAGAAGCACAACCTCGTCCTCAGAAGTGGGACAAAGAGGTGTTAAATCATACGTGCAACGGATTTCGGTGTCAACCGGTTTCTTCTCCTTTGACAAAATGCTCTTCAAATCCAAAGTAGGATCAAGGCGATAATCTTCAAAGTCAAAAGGAGGAGCATCACTCTCATGAGGGAAGTATGTGTTGAGAAATTCAGAGAAATCTTCCTCAAATGAATAATCGTCCAGAGTAGGATCGAGTGATGACGGAGGATCTTCATCATGTGAAGAATCGCTCGAGAGAGTATCAGCCTCATCAAAATCATCGAAAGTGGGCAGCTCGGGATACTCAGAAGTACACTCAAAATCATCCGAATCTGAGCTAGAATCATCATCATCATAAGCGTCAAAGACCGGTGACGAATCATAAATGGGAGAAGCGTCCAAAGTAGGGAGAGAATCATCCACATCATCATGAAAAAGTGGATTATCGATGCAAGAGTCGAATAGAGGATTTTCGTAGACGGTAAAGTCATCTAGCACATTAATCATATTCACTGATTCTCGGCCTCCAAAAGTTAAACTAGTAAGCTTCCCCATTTTGAAAACTTTTGCATCATCCCCGACTCGTAAGATTAACTCACCTTCGGCCACATCTACTAAAGCACGTCCGGTTCTCAAGAATGGCCGACCAAGTATTAAAGGAATACGAGGGTCCATTTCATAATCAACTACGACAAAATCGACCGGGAAAGTAAATGTGCCAACTTTAATGAACACGTCTTCGGCTATACCAACAGGGTAAGCGAGAGTGCGATTTGCAAGTTCAAGAGTCATCTTTGTTGGAGTGAGGTCGGGCAATGATAGTGTTTTCCAAACACTCAAAGGCATCAAATTAATACTAGCCCCGAGATCAGCAAGGGCAGTAAATTCTTCAGTTTTGTTGAACACGCAAGGCAACACAAAACGACCGGGATCTCCAAGTTTTTCCGGAAGTTCTTTGAGAATAACTGCAGAGCAGTTTTCATTTAATCGTGTGTTGGCGAGTTCAATCAGCTTCTCCTTCTTGTTAAGCAATTCCTTAAATGCTTTAACAAATTTGGGCATGTGGACAAGTGCTTCAAGAAAGCTAATGTTGAAGTTCATTTGAGAAATCATCTTGATATAGCTAGTCACTTGAGCGTCCTCCTTGTTTAGCATTTTGTTCTTGCCCAAGCGAGAAGGATAAGGGATATTGGGTTTGGGTGGTGAAGGTGCAGGTGTAGGTAAAGGTTGAGATGTTGAAGGATCATTGGTGGGAACTTCATCACGTCGAGGTGGAGACGGTAATGGTGCACTAATACTAGGTGTAGGAGGAGTAGGGATACATGGTGGTGGAATTGGTGGTCCTACGATGGTGACTCCACTACGAGTAGTAATAGCACTCACATTGGCTCGCGGGTTAGTGACGGTGTTTGAAGGTAGAGAACTTGAAGAAGAAGGTTGAGCGGCTGGCAAGAAACTAGCAAGCATATTCTTCAAATCATTGGTTTGATTGCTGAAAGAGGATTGAATATTATCTCGAAGCTCGGATCTTATCTCATTTCCTTGCTTGGTAATATCTCCTTTAAGATTGATAATTTGGCTCTGCAAGTTCTTGATTTGCTCACCTTGGGTTCTCATGATGGCCTCAACATCCGGATTACTGGGTGGGGTTTGTTGGGCAGGTGGGTGATAAGGATTAGAAGCTCTTGGTGGGATTTGGTTGCTTCTAGTGTAGTTGTTGGCGGGGTTTTGGTTTTGAGGAGAAAAACCGGGTGAAAGGTAATTGTTGGATCGGTAGCTCAGCAGATTTCTATCCCCTTGAGATCGAGCTTGGTAATTTTCCGGTGAATAATTACCATAAGCTGCATACACATTTTCCGGATTTCCTTGTGTTGAAGGACAATCGGTGTATGAGTGAGGACCGCCGCATGTCTCACAAGGATTAGCAACTGCTTTAACTTGTTGTTGTTGTTGGTTTGAAGCGAGAAGCGTAATACTTTTGCTCATTTCAGTCATCATGCGGGTGAGTTCGGTCATCTCAGGGTTTGCTGAGGTTGAGGAAACATTGACTCTCGGGTTGTTCCTTGAAGATGTAGAGGAATCCCAGTTTTTGTGGTGAGTAGTCATGTTCTCAATTAACTCTCTACACTCCTCGGGTCTCCTTTTCATGAATGTGCCACCGACGGCTGCATTGATCGTATCACGATCTCAAAAAGTTAAACCGTTGTAGAAAGTATCGATCAAGGTGACCGGAAGCATGTTGTGGTTTGGACATCGATCGATCAAGACATTATATCTCTCCCAAGCATCAAAAAGAGATTCATCAGGGTCTTGCATGAAGCCGCTGATTTGATTACGAAGGCTTGTGACCATGGATGGTGGAAAGTAGCGCGACAAAAAGCGTTGAGTCATGTCATCCCAAGTGTGAATAGAATTCTTCGGGAGACGATCAAACCATTTCTCGGCATGATGTAATAGAGTATGTGGAAAGAGTTGTAGGCGAAGTTCATCCATTGTGGCACCAGCCAACTTCATGCTCTGGGTGATAGTAATGAACTTGTCGAGGTGTTTGTTGGCATCATCATCAGGCAATCCTCTAAATGGGTTTGTTTGTACTTGCTGAATCATGTGGTGCTTCAACGAAAACTCAGGAGCGTTGATTTGCATCGGCGCAATCGGTCCTCCTCGTCCAAACATTGTTGGTTGACAAAGTTCCTCCATGGTCCGAAGATCGGGCTGTGGGAGAGCATTGTTGTTATTGTTATTATTCAGGTTCGGTGGAATGTTGTTGTTAACACCTGCCATATCTAAATCTTCTTGAGGCTCGGGCTCTTGATAATTAGAAGATCTAGTACGCATACACCTGAAAATGCAAAAGAAAACAAAACCAAAAACAAAGACAATATATATACACAAGAAAGATAAAATCTTTTTGGATTTTTGAAATTTTTAATTTTTATGGTTTTTTATCAATTTTTAATTTTTATGATTTTTTTATTTTTTATGCAAGAAAAATAACGTTCACAAGTGAACGGATCCCAAAAAGCAACGTGTCTCTCACAGAAAACTATTGATCTTAACGAAAAGAGCCGGCAGCGGCGCCATTTAATGACTGGGCTTTTGGCCCGTATAAAAATTATGTGTTCGTTGATGTGTGTCTAATCGAATTGATCTTAGTTCTATATGTGACTCAGTTTTATTTTGGTGAAAACAAACAATTTTGGTTGGTTTTAATATTAAATGTGCAAAGACTTAAAAGTAAATGTCGTTGAAGGTAAAGTGGCGAGTATTTAAAGAACGTGAAAAATAAATCTAAGTCTAATTAAAAGAAAGTGTGCAATATTTAAAAATGTGACGGAAAGTAAATTAGTTTAAATGACTAAAAATTAAAACGTGACGAGAATTAAAATTAGACAAGTATTAAAAATTTAAGCTAAAAATTAAACAAGTCAAAATAAGAGAAAAGTACCCTCCAATCGGAATAAATTCCGATTGTCCCAATCGGAATATCAAAAACCTACACAATCGGAATGTCAAAAGGAACCAATCGGAATGCTGTCACTTCACCAATCGGAATTCCCAAAAACACCACCGATCGGAATGTTTAACCTACCCGATCGGAATATAGCTGGGTGCTCGGTCGGAATGTAGATCGGAACCCACGATCGGAATATCTGTCACCTGTTACGATCGGAATAACCTCACTTTGCCCCAATCGGAATACCAAGTCCACACGATCGGAAAGTAAAACCCTTTTCAGATCGGAACCGATCGGAATGTATACCCTCCTTCCGATTGTCACGGTCGGAATACGGAGACTTGGATGGAAATTAAGCTAAGTAAATAAGCTATTGTTCTAATAAGCACAAGACTAAAATCCTAGCTAAAACCGTGTAAAAATAAGCTATAAAACTGAAAGTTGAAAACTTTTAAGATACAAAAAAGATAAACTTTAAGAAAAACAACTTTTATATAAAAATAACTTTTATAAAACTATATAAACTTGAAAATAAATCAAATAAGCTATGAAAATAAGAAGTTTAAAACAATGAAAAGCTTAAAAATCAAATCTTTAACAAATCAACAAGATAAAAACGTGTAAATCAAAGAAAGGTAGAAGAAGATTAAGATCAACAGGATAAAGTAAAGTTGCAAGAAATTTAAGAAACACTTACTTGAAAATTAAAGGTAATTAAAAGTGCAAGACAAGTAATTAAATGTGCAAGTAATTAAATGTGCATAAAATAAAGATGGAAGAACTAATTGTCACGATTAGTCAACAAAAACTAAATGAATGAATAAGAGGGGTTTATATAGGTGATTAGGGAGTGGTTAGGGGAAGCTTCCTCCCTCCTTCCTTTCTTGTTAATTGCACCATCAAGTCCTTCCTTCTTAATCTTTTTGTTAATCTTGGAATGTGATGACTTTTGGCTCGGGATTTCTTTGGACTCGTCTTTTAATTCTTCGATAAATAAGACTTGAGTTCCTCGGCTTTAAGTAAACTTCCGTCTTTTGACTTTATCTTCGATAAATCTTCAGAATTGGTCTTGGACTTCCGTTCTTTATCCTCTCTTGACTCCTTGACATCGTCTTTCATCCTTTTCTTCAATAAAAGTCCGTAAATGCCCGTGAATTCCCGTGTTTTCTCCACTTTTCACCTTTTCGTCCTAAAACATAACAAAAACACAAACTACGCATAATTCCGACATAAAAGACATAAAATACACGTTTTGGTCCGGTTATTATTGTAATTAAGTGGTAGAAAAGATGGGTGTTTACACACCTATCAGATACATAATGAGTTCCTCCTTTGGCCGGGGAGCTACTAGCATAGGGAGAGATGCAAGGTGCTGCTTGAGTTGGCCAAAAGCTTCCTTGGCTTCCTTCGTCCACCGGAAGTCTCCCTTCCTAATGCACTTCTTGAGTGTCTTAAATAGGGGTAATAACTTCTCTGTGGATTTGGATAGGAACCTATTTAGCCTGGCCAGTTTCCCATTTAAGGATTGCACTTCCTTCCGTGTCTGAGGGGATGGCAGCTGTATCACTGCGTCCGTTTTCTCTGGGCAAGGTTTGATGCCATTTGGATCGATCATATATCCAAGGAACATTCCCTCCGTTGCCCCAAACGTGCATTTCTTTGGATTTAGCTTCATGTTAATCCTCCTCAGTGTGTCGAATGTCTCTTGGACATCCCGGAGAAGTGCATCCTCCGTGTGACTCTTTATGACTAAGTCATCCACATAGACTTCCAGGTTGCGGCCTATCTGTGCTTCAAAAGCTTTGTTCACAAGCCGCTGGTATGTAGCACCGGCGTTCTTTAGTCCAAACGGCATTTTCGTATAGCAATATACGCCCTTGCTCGTATGGAACGCCGTTTTTTCTGCATCCTCCTCCGCCATCTGGATCTGGTGGTATCCTTTATATGCGTCTAAGAAGCAGTTAAAGGGATATCCACATACATAGGGAGTCCACCTTCCAGTCGATTTCTGGTAACGGGTAACAATCCTGTGGACAGGCTTTGTTCAGATCCGTAAAATCCACACACATGCGCCAACTTCCGTCATGTTTTTTGACCATGACTGGATTGGATAACCACTCGTGATATTATACCTCGTGCATGATACCTGCGTCCACTAGTTTCCATACTTCCTCCAATATCACTCGGCTGCGCTCAGGCGCCTGGCCGTGCTTCTTTTGCTTGATGGGTTGGTACTCCTGGCGGATCTGGAGCTTATGTTCTGCTATCGCACGTGGCACGCCTGTCATATGCTTTGGCTCCCATACGAATATATCTAGGTTTGTACTTAAAAGAGAGCACATGGCCCTTTTGCCGTTATCCGAGAGCGCCCCCCCCTATGGATATCTCCTGTTCCGGGTAGTCAGGATGAATTGCCACCTTCCAATTGGGAGGTGGTGATCCATCCTTGGGTGGAACAGGTGGATCCGGTGTTGTCACGGTATGACACTCGGATGCTGGTACGATTGTGTTGTAAATGGTGACGATTCCTCCCTCAACAGGGAATTTGATCATTCCATGTGCCGTGGAGGGTACCGCCCGTATAGCCAGAATACCTGGTCTGCCTATGATCCCATTGTACGGGGAATGTGAGCGTATCACCATGAAGTTCATCCACGCCGTAGTGGAGTGTTCCTCATTCCCAATGGTTACAAGCAGACGCAGTTGTCCTATCGGCCAGATAGTGTCTCCACTAAATCCAGTGAGCGGCGCCGTGGCCGGTACTAATTGGCTTCTTATTTCTGGGCGTAACTGCACAAAACAGTGTTCATACAGTACCTCTGCTGACGACCCTCCATCCACATACATGCGATGAACATTGTGTGTTCCAATGCTTATCTCAATAGTGAGAGGCGCATCAATCACATCGCTTGCTGTGATGGGATGGAATGAGATTTCCCTGCCGCGTGAAAATTTTTGGCCAACTTTCTGCCTCGTGCGGCATTGTTTGGATTGGATCATGTATATGGTCGAAGGTTTGTCCTTTTGGGGATCCTTCTTATCATACTTCTTGTTGTCTTTTCCATCCTTCCAATCCTTAACTAAGTGATTGAGTTTACCTGATTTGATCAGTGACTCAATGTGCTTCTTGAGCTGGATACACTCCTCCGTACCATGACCCTTGTCATTACGGAACTCGCAGAAGCGATTTCCTTGCCGACGGTCCGGCGGAGTTGTCATTGGGGGAGGCCTTGGAAAGTTTGCCCCTTCCGTCAGCAAGATTTCCCGGTAGGACATCTTTAGGGGGGTAAACTTATCGTCCGGCCGCCCTCCTTTGTTCTGGATCTTATAGTCTGAGCCCTTGCTATTGTTCTGATTGCCTTGACTGCCCGACTATCTCCGAGACTGGTCGTTTGACCGGTACCCATTTCCTCTAGATGGGTAAGCCGCGGCAACAGCTGTTTCTCCCTCTATGAAATTTCTGACCCTTTCCATGAGGTCATCATATCTCTCTGGACGCTTGTCATTGAGACGCCTGATCAATTCCCTGTCTGTTATGGCGTGCATGTTGTCAGAGATTTTCAGGAGTTCCGACATTGTTTTTGTGCGTGTGCACTCATCATTGAAGCGTTCAGTGAAGGCTTATGTGGACTCCCCCGGCCGTTGTTTGACGGTTGCCAATGAGACCGGATCCCTATTATACTTCTTCCTCTGAGTATAATTATTCTTGAACGCAGTGCGTAGTTCCGTGAAACTATCAATGCTTCGTGGAGGGAGTCCCTCAAACCAGTCATGGGCATTGCCGATCAGAGTTGAATTGAACATTTGGCACCATATAGGCATGGGCCATCGCTCAATTTTATCCTGCGTATCGAATATTTTGAGGTGATCATCCGGATCACCAGTTCCATCATAGGTCTTGACACACGCCGGCATGTGACGTTTGGTGTCCTCGGAGTAGTTCCGTATGCGGAGGGTGAATGGGTCTTCCCTGGGATCCGCCTACGGCCGGGTGAGTCTAGGGTCATCCCATGGTTCACACCACGGGCGGGAAAGATCCTCCGCTTCTGCATCTCGATAATAAGGGCCACCATAGTACTCATCATTGTTTGGTGGTGGTGGAGGGGTACGCCTAGGTCGGCGACGCTTAGGCGGATGGTCATCTGAGTCCTCCCCTGATGGGTCTGGAGACGGGGGTGGTGCCCCATCTCTTGGGTGTGGACCACTTTTTTGAGACGAGCCGGGAGCCTTTTTCCCAGCGTCCATCCTATCCCACACGCTTGTGCGGCGGGTGGCTTTGGCCAGCTCTCGATCTGGTCACTCGGGCGAACCGTCAGACCTATCTCCCCCTTCTCGAGACTGCGTTAGTTCCTGCATGAGGCAATCTCCTATGCGCTCGAACACATTCCTAGGTTGAGGAGTTTCCTCAAAGATGCTCCGCTCTTGAGGCCGGGCTTTCCTTTTCCTCTGATTTTGGGAAGAGGTGATTGGTCCGGTGTTGCCAAAGTTGAGTCTAGATTGGAGGTTCCTCCCTAGATTCAAACTTGATGCAATCCCTGGGACGATCCTATCAAAGTTCTGCGTAAGAACTCGAGTAAGATCCTCCTCGCTGAGTGGTTGGACTTCTACTTCCTCCTCCACTGATGGTCTGCGCGGCTCCTTGTTAGGAGGATTGGGCGCACTCCCTGGATCAGGGTTATCCAGGGTTAAAGTAGGTGGGGGTGTTATGGAGATCATGCTCGTCACCCCCAAGGGCTGAAAACCACCACGGTTACCAGGTCCGCCTACAGGGCGGCTAGGGGATTGATTGGGGATGAGTATCCCTTCCCCTTGGGACTTCCGATTTCCAGGATTCGTGTTCCTGGGATTAGCCTGCGGATGCCCCTTCGTCATTGGGAATTCAAGATGAGGTTTTGCTCTAGCTTAGTGTATTGGGTCCCACGGATGGCGCCAACTTGTTGATGCAAAAGTTGGGTGATCCTTGCTAGACCTGAATTAGGCTTAATTCGGGTTGGCTGGGATCCGGCTCCTGCACCAAGTGAACTATTTGGTTGGGATCCTGCACACTAAACAATACGCGTCAGGCTTACCGTGGGAGCGTTTCCCACGATTAGACTCCAGCGTGAGAGTAAGTAATCGGTTAGGGTTTTATGTGAGTTGAGAGTATAGAACGTAATACCTTTGTGGAACCCTTGGGGGTTCCTTTTATAGGCAGTGGAACCCTAGTGGGCTGCCAATGATACTTCGGCCCCAAGGAAAGGATAACTACAAGAATTAGAATGATTGTTATCTTCTAATTATGGTAGTGAATATCCTCCTCTTTTGGGGTAAACCTATTCCTAGACAGAATATGATTCTGTCTAACCCTATGCCGCCCGCACCAGGCCGTGGGCCGCACACATGTGTGCGGTTACTGTTCATCCAAGCCCATAAGCTTAAATGACATTATTCCCACCCATCCGTGATGGGCCGGATACGGGTAGTACCCATGGGCCGGGTTCCTGACCCGGCTGGGGACTATACGTCATCAACATCAAAATTAACGTGAATTCACCGAAGTAATCGTCATGACAGGATTTCATGACAAATAACCCGCATGTCCACGTTACCTAATTCTAATAAAGTATCCTCGATTACCCACAGAACGGGTAACACAAACAAGATTCGATATTAAATAAAATCGATCATATAATGATATTTTTAGAAATATATTTTTTTTCATTTTAATAAACTATATATTATATCCCTAATATTTTCAAAAGATTTTATAACATAAGGTTTAATTATTTTAAAGTTATTTAAATAATTAAATGCACATTTTTAGATTTCTAGAAATGAAATGAATTTTCAGAAATGAAATGAATTTTCAGAAATATAATGAATTTTCAGAAATGAACTTCAAATTTTCAAAATGACATAAATGACCAAAAATCGTATTCTCAAAATGCGGATTTGACAACTCTTGCCCTCTAAAAAGAAAATTTCGTCCTTGAAATTAGAATGGTATTACGGGTTTTAAATTCTTCCCCTCTAAAAAGAATTTCAGCCGTGAAATTTAAAGAGAACATAACGAAATGAAACATACCAAATCTTGCAAAGAGGTGCAGATAGCTAGAGTGCATAGATTCCTCGGTCTCCCAAGTAGCCTCGTGATCAGGATGGTTCTTCCAAAGAATCTTATCCAAAGGAATAGTCTTATTCCTCATAACACGTTCTTGATGGTCCAAGATGGCCTCAGGCTCCTTGGCTAAAGATAGGTCCTCTTGGATTTGATCCAAAGGATACAAAACGACATGTAGTGGGTGATACTTCTTTCCCCTCAGAAGCGAAACATGGAACACATTATGCACATGAGTTAACTGCGGAGGTAGAGCTGAACGATACGAAACCTTCCCAATACGATCAAGGATCTCAAAAGGGCTGATAAAACGCAGACTCAGTTTCCCTTTAATGTAAAACCTCTGATTTTACCTTATTGACTTTGTCAATTGTTGTACTCTTTAGTTTTGGAATCTCTATAAATCCACTCTTATATGATTAATTAAGTATCATCTTCTTTTGTCATACTTTCATTTTCATATTTATTTTTAATATATATATATATATGAACCCTTAGTCTTTTTGACTACTCTAGCAATTGACTGGCCACATTTTTAAACAAGGACTCATCACCTCAGTACATATTTTTGGAAAACTATAATTGTATTTACTTAATTTATTAAGTACCCGGTTTTATTATTATATGTATATATTTACATAGACCTTATACTATGAACAAACATCTATCACCATAAAACAATGTCTATTATTTCACATTGACATTTTTATTATTTTGCTTAAGTAAAATATTTATAATGTTATACACATTATATACTTTCACCAAATGACCTAAAGGTTTAACCAAAATACCTAGAAACCTTACAAGTTCCTACACTATATTACATAGGCTTAAGGTAACTCCCAATTTTAGACAAGTCAACATATTTTCTACCCAAAAACCCATATGTAGCCGTGTATATACATACTTACACATTAAAGCTTGCTAAAACTTACAAGTTAACTATCATAAGTCAAATAAGACACACTATTCAACCATAGTATACACCATACATGTAACACTATGCTTGACATGACTTGTCCCCTTTTGACCCTAATACCACACGGCTAGAACAAGTTGGATGTGAAGGATTGTTGCTAAATATGGCATTGTACTACATATCTTACCACAAATCTTTTCATATCCTACAAGTATCCATCATAGATACACAAGTACTAAACTAAGATACATAAGATCTCCCTCTCTCTTCATATATCCAGATCTCAACCCCATAGCTACATCAAATATTTCTCAAGTCCTCACTCACTCTCCAAAACCCACAACTCCATTTTACTTTCTTCACCAAGATTCAAAAAAATCATTTACTATCTCACTTACTAACCTTAAAACATGTCTCATGCAACATAAATGCTAATCACCACACCTTACTACTCCTAACTTACACTACAAGTCAACAAAGAAAACCCTAGGAGCACCATAGAAGGCCACGACTAAGAATTGTTTAAGCTATCCACCATTGTTGATCACAAGCTCAAGCTATCCCTAGTTCACTTGTTCTTTCCTTAAACTCACTTAACAAGTAAGTATCATAAAGCTTATCTTTTTCTTAATACCTTTATTTATCATTCACATGAACATACATATGGAACTCCTAGTGTAAACTTAATATAAACACAAATCTAGAAAACCTAGGCTTGTTATAGGTCACGGCTAGAAATGAAATATCACTTAAAGTGATGAAAAATCTTGTTAACTATGATAACCATGATCTTATAAACATGCTAACCTAGAAAATTCATGAAAACCTATGCATGTGTATATTATGTCGTGAGTTTCACTCTAGTATTTAGGGTGATGGATAACTTGGAAATGTTATAGAAAGCCTAGAAATCATTAGATCCATATTACTCCTTAACATGTTTAACTAGTTTATTTTAGTGGATTAGTAAGCCCAATGAATAGTACTTAAAATAGTTAGGCCCATTAAGCCCACTATGTAAGCCCAATGAAAATTAGAAGCCCACTAGGCCCACTTATGCTTCATAAAGCCCATTAAGAAATTTATGCTTAAGTTAAGCTTTTCATGTGTTAAATATACATAATATAAAACTTTTGTGTCAAATAGGTGATTTATGAAAGTTTTGGATTTAAAATGTGAATTATGAAAGTTTCGGACCTATATAGTAATCTATAAAACTCTCAGATTAAAAAGTAAATTTAATAAAGTCTAAGGATTTAAATTGTGACTTTTGGAAACTCATTTTCACAACATACAAAATATAAGGACCCATGTTGTAACTATCCGAAAGTATAAGGTAGGGAAATACCCTATTCGTGACTTAACAAAAACCTAGGGACTATTGTTGTATTTTGTTATAAGTTATATAACATTGTGTAAACTAAATAGAACCCTATGGACCACTATTTCCAAATGCCGAGACTATTAGAAGCCCTAGGGGCCATTTTCGCCAACTAGGAATAGTTAGAAACCCTTACTCCAAACCTAGGGACTAAAATGGACAATAGCCAAAACTATTCCAAGCCCTAGGGGGCTGTTTTGTAACTCATGTACACTTAAATCCTAAGCCGAAACAACAAGGACCAAAAGTGGCAATAGATGAAACATTTACAAGCCCTAGTTACACGTGTAACTAGGGGGACTTGTTTTGCAAAATATTGAAACTAAAACAAACCCTAGGGGTACTTATATAATTTGTCGCGGGTAATATATATAAGTGAGGGACTAAAATGCAATTTTACTAAAATTAAACTAAACCCTAATTTTATATATATACCTAATATTAAAATGTTGTAACTTAAATAAATCTATAAGTATAAATTGTTATTTTTCCCAAACATATAATTGAAATAAATTATTCAACTTCGGGGACGTTAAAAATAAATCAAATAAAATGTTATACATTTTATAAACGTTATTTTTATAAGTTGTATATAAATAGAATACAATCAATTTATAAAACTTAATATATTTATTATATTTATTATTATCCTTCTACATTTATAATATATATAAAACTTTCCTTATAAATATTTAAATCACTTTACAACGATACAAGTACGGGAATATTAATTAAATGAATTAATTACTTGAACGATATTGCTTATTACACACTTTAAAATAAATACTTCTATTACTTATACAACGATAAATTAAATTACAGGAATCGTAATAAAATACTTAAAACCAGTATAAGCATGAACAGATTTATTCAGAGACTTATGCATTGTGTTATGCATTTACTGAGACTGTATAATTATTTAAGTTGTTGACTGTATCGTAAGCACCACATTAGATTTATTGTGACTTATTACTGTACTAGTGAGGTGAGTTCATGGGCCCACTTTATATATTGACAAACTTTTAAACCTTTTATGGGGAAGAAACATGCAACATATTTTTATTTGATGGACATAGACTGAACTACGAAACCTTTGATTACATTTGCCTATTGTAGAATGCCTCCCTTACCCGGGAACTGGAACTGTTAAAATTATTGAATTGCCTAAATGTATAAATAGATCTATTTGGGATTGACCATCCCCATCTGGGTGAGTAGCGCTCACTATGCCTGGGCCAAGGACAACAGATGTTTATCATGTCGGAATGGAATATTGGGTGCATTTTTATTAAAGCGAAGGGGCCTCATATGTTGTACGGCCTAACGTGTCAAGTGTTAGTTTCGGACAATAGGAAATGTAGTTACCTTTAAAGTGTTGATGCCATGTGCATTACTACTCCAGTGAATGTTTATTGTCCAAACTTAATTTATTTATTTAAAGCTGTGAATTCACCAACTTTATGTTGACTCTCTAAGCATGTTTTTCTTAGGAAACTAAAGCAGGTATTTGAGGTGCATGGAGTCAAGCATCATGATAGGCTGCATTCATAGAGCTCATCTGGGGTTTTATAAATGAGGAAATCATCCAAACTATTGAATAATGTTTTAGACAATTTTTAACATTTGCACTTTAAACCATGTAATAATTGTATTGATAATCTTTTATATGTTACTCTACATACTATCTGCTGTTGATCCACCTACGTGAAACCCAAATATTATTTCCGTTGCATTTGACTAATTTAGGGGTGTCATAGAATGGTATCAGAGCGATAGTTATAGAGAACCAGACCAAAAAATAATTAAATATAAAAATAATTTTTTTATATAAACTGGACTATAACTGCTTTAATAATCTTTTGGGATTTTCGAGACTAGAATTGTTAAGCATATAGAGTGTAGAGCATACATTTATTATGCGGCTAACTGTGCATTGATTATTAACATCCGGTTGATTAATCTTATAAGTATTAACGTAACCTT
This sequence comes from Glebionis coronaria, assembly GCA_025667525.1. Taxonomy (NCBI): domain Eukaryota; kingdom Viridiplantae; phylum Streptophyta; class Magnoliopsida; order Asterales; family Asteraceae; genus Glebionis; species Glebionis coronaria. Next base: position 370,303,719 of record CM046880.1, on the reverse strand, counting down.
TAACTTGCGATGTTAAACGGCACTATTATATAATTTACAACTATGATTTCTAAAAACTTTTAACTTGAGTAAGCTTATACTTACGTCAATTAAAACGATATTATTTTCAGATTCATTATGACATCGCCAGCTGCTACTCCTGATGCTTTATCACCGACATCAGTGTTACATGGTTGGATATCGGCGAGCGAGTCCGACAACAGTCACACTACCGGCGATGCCGAAATAGTCGATACTCTCATCGTCACTCCACCTGCTACACCTGTATCCCCCGCTAGGGATGAGGACCAGCCGAATACAGCCCTACCAACTCTACCACCAGCTTCCTCACTTCTGGGCTACGCACCCGAGTCTCTGCCACCTCGTTAGAGGAGTTACGTGGTGCCTCTCGATTCTACATTTAAGATCGGTGAGGGTTCCGGGGCGAGACGAGTTGACCCTGTCCAGGCCTAGATTGCTGCACTGGCCGCACACCAGGCTTAGGATATAGCGACGATTCATACTCTGCTATCAGCTGGACAGGCTGGACACACCGTTTTACAGGAGCGTCAAGACCTACTGTGTTGGACTGTCAGTGCCGAGACACACGCTGCTCAGGGAGCATGGTCTACGACCGATCATTCTCTACAGTGGTTGCTGGAGGGGAATGAGTTTCTCCGTCAGCAGATCTACACCTTAGAGGGTCAGCAGTATGCGACCCATTCCGCTCTCATGACTTTGGAGCAGACGATCTCGATCTTCTTCGACCTACAGGATGTACGTCACCAGGGTTTGACTGCCGAGACTGCCCATCTTAGAGGAGCCAACGAGACCTTCAGAGCTCAGATTCTAGAGGCACTCCAACTCCTTAAGGAGACTCGAGTCGCCATGATCTCGATGCAGGAGGCTATGTAGGCACCAGCTGCCTTATCACCACCAGTAGCACCGGCCATCTCAGAGTCTGTTAGACATGAGTAGACTAGATGTACTCGATCTTTTGTACATCATGATAAGCTTTTGGGTTGCATCCCAGCTATCATGATATAAGACCTCATGTATTTTATTTCCTTTCATCATTTGTATCCTATCCTTGTACTGTATTATTTTAGAATAGGTATTTGTAGATGATGTACTCTAGATTATGTATACCACTATCCTAGACATGTGGGTTGTGCTCTGTCTTGGATTGGTTGTGCATTTTGTATTGTTATTCTACCTTAGAAATGACATGTACTTATTATCTTTTGTTATATTATGTGATGCATTATATTGTGAACTCTTAACAGGTTATCTCATTTGTTGTGAATTCTATGCATGAATTTCTTTTCGTGCTTTTAAATATAAAACTATGCTAACGCCTAAAACTAATGATTTCACTTTTGTGTATGATTATAGAGAAATGGCAGTCACTAGAACGAACCCCAACAATGCTGACGCTACCCAAAACGTCACTGCCGCCCAATTAAGGGAAATGATTGATCATGGCATCACAACTGCAATGGCTGCTAGTAGGAACATGGACGATAGCCAAAACTCCAACGCCCGCAGGAACAACCAGACCACCATGGGTTGCTACTATCCTGACTTTTTAAAGTGTAAGCCCTCATACTACAAAGGCAAAAAGGGTGTTGTGGAGCTGATGCAGTGGTTTGAAAGGTTGGAGACCGTGTTCCGCATTAGCGATTGTGCTGAGGAGAACAAAGTCAAGTATGCCACCTGCACGTTGCTCGAAAGTGCTCTTACTTGGTGGAACTCTGTAGTTGCTACTCTTGGACACGATGCTGCCTATACTCTCAACTGGACTGATCTGAAGGAGAGGATGACGGAGAAATACTGTCCAAGGGGTGAGATGAAAAGCTTGAAATCGAATTGTGGGACCTCAGATGCAGAAACAATGACATCATTACGTACAACCAAAGATTCTAAGAATTGACCATAATGTGTACCAGAATGTGCCCTGAGAAAGATGAAAAGATTGAGAAGTATATTGGTGGACTCCCAGACGCCATTCATGATAGCGTACTTGCATCTCGACCGATTACTGTCGAGAGTGCCATTGAGTTCGCTACTGAATTGATCAACAAACGAGTCCGTACTATATTTGAGAGGCAAACTAAAAGCAAGCGGAAGGTAGATGAAAATTTCTGCAGTAAGCACCAGCAGCTTCCCAAAAGGCAAAACGCTGGACAGGTTTACATTGATACCACCACATGAGCTAAACCGTACGTGGGTACAAAACCCTTGTGCTCAAAGTGCCGCTATCATCATACTATTGACAACCCATGTCAGTCCTGCCACAAATGTGGACAAGTTGGTTATTTTGCCCGTACCTACCAAGTTAATGCTGTCACTCAGGTCCGACCCAACCACAACACAGGGAACCACAACACGGGAGGATACAATGCCCATGGGAACGAGAACGGACAACAGGGAAACCGCAATACTACAGGAGGAAATGGCAATGGACCAAAGAAGGGAGTTGTGTGCTATGAGTGTGGAGCACCAGGACATGTGAGACCAGGTTGTCCCAAGTTGGCCAACCAGAACAAGAACAGTGGAGGAGCTTCATCAAGAGTGTACGTGGTCGGCGATGCAAAAGCCAACCCCGATTCTAATGTCGTTACTGGTACGTTCCTACTAAACAATCGTTATGCATCTGTTTTGTTTGATACTGGAGCAGACCGAAGTTTTATATCCACTAATTTTAGCAATGTATTAGAAGTCATCCCATCGATTCTAGATCACCGCTACTTTGTAGAATTAGCTGACGGTAAAACTGTAGAAGCTGACACGATCATTAGAGGTTGTACCTTGAATCTTTCTAAACATCCCTTCAACATTGACCTTATCCCAGTAAACCTTGTAGTTTTGACGTTATTATTGGAATGGATTGGTTGGCAAGATACCGCGCAATCATTGTTTGTGATGAAAAACTAGTCCGTATTCCATGGGGAAACGAAACCCTGATCATTCGAGGAGACGATAACACCGACCTTACTGACACTAGACTTAGTGTTATCTCTTGTACTAATGCTCAGAAATATTTGTTGAGAGAATGTCCTATCTTCTTGGCTCATATTTCTCAAACAGATGAGGAAGACAAACCCGAGAAGAAACAAATCAAGGACGTACCTATCGTCCGATATTTTCCCGAGGTCTTTCCTGATGAGTTTCCAAGCTTACCACCAACCCGACAAGTGGAATTTCAAGTCGATCTAATTCCCGGAGCTGCACCTATGGCTAAAGCTCCATACCAGTTGGCACCATCAGAAATGAAAGAGCTAGCTGAACAACTTCAGGAATTATCTGACAAAGGATTTATCCGACCCAATTCCTCGCCATGGGGAGCTCCTGTTTTATTTGCCAAGAAGAAAGATGGTTCCTTCCGAATGTGCATGGACTACAGAGAACTGAATAAGTTAATTGTGAAGAATCGTTATCCACTTCCTCGCATTGACGACCTATTTGACCAACTACAAGGATCAAGTGTGTATTCCAAGATTGACTTGAGATCTGGATACCATCAACTAAGGGTCAGGGAGGAAGATATTCCAAAAACAGCTTTCAGAACCCGTTATGGTCATTACGAATTCCAGGTTATGCCATTTGGTTTGACCAATGCACCAGCCATTTTCATGGATCTTATGAATCGTGTGTGCAGACCCTACCTGGATAAATTCGTGATAGTATTCATTGACGATATACTCATTTATTCCAAGAACGAACAAGAACACGGGGAACACCTTGCACAAGTACTAATGATACTTAAGGAGGAACATCTTTATGCTAAATTCTCCAAATGTGAATTCTGGATTCCCAGAGTGCAATTCCTCGGCCACGTCATCGATTGTGACAGTATTCACATAGATCCAGCAAAGGTCGAATCTGTCAAAGATTGGGTATAACCTAAGTCGCCGACAGAGATCCGCCAATTTCTAGGCCTTGCCTGGTATTACCGCAGATTTATCGAATATTTCTCCAAAATAGCCAAACTGATAACCAAACTTACTCATAAAGGAATAAAGTTCGATTGGGGAGAGAAGGAAGAATCAGCTTTTCAGCTCATCAATCAGAAGTTGTGTAGTGCATCTATATTAGCCTTGCCTGAAGGCAACGATGATTTCGTTGTATATTGTGATGCCTTACACAAAGGTTTAGGTGATGCAAAGAATGAAAGTGATCGCCTATGCTTCAAGACAACTGAAGAAGCATGAGAAGAACTACACCACTCACGATCTAGAACTTGGATCCGTAGTATTTGCTCTCAAAATCTGGAGACATTACCTGTACATAACAAATTGTAGTGTGCATACAGACCACAAAAGTTTGCAACAAATATTGGATCAAAAGGAGTTGAACATGAGACAGCGCCGTTGGATTCAGTTTTTGAGTGACTACGACTGTGAGATCAAATACCACCCCGGTAAAGCAAATGTTGTTGCTGATGCTCTAAGTCGTAAGGAAACGGACCCTCCTATGAGAGTCCGAGCACTTGTTATGACAATCAGTTTGGACCTACCCAAGCAGATTTTGGAAGCTCAGACTCAAGCCCAAGTACCTGAAAACCTCGTGAAGGAAGACATCAGGGGAATGCTCAGAACCGACCTTACTAAGGAGAAGTTAGAGCCAAGAGCAGATGGAACCCTGTGCCTTCACGGGAGGAGTTGGTTACCTTGTTATAGAGATTTGAGGAACGTGATCATGCACGAATCTCATAAGTCTAAATATTCTATACATCCCGGATCTGAAAAGATGTATCAGCATGTGAAGAAGTTATAATGGTGGCCAAACATGAAAGCTGACATCGCCACCTATGTTCAGAAGTGCTTGACATGTTCGTGTGTCAAAACTAAACACCAGAGACCATCGGGTTTACTTGTACAACCCGAGATACCGAAACGGAAGTGGGACAACATCACCATGGACTTTGTCACCAAACTCCTAAAGTCATCTCACGGTTACGATACATCTGGGTAATCGTCGACCGATTCACCAAGTCCGCTCATTTCCTACCAATTAGGGAAAATGATTCCCTAACAAAGCTAGCAAAGACGTACTTGAAGGAAATAGTGACCAAACATGGAATACCAGTCTCAATAATCTGTGATCGAGACGGTAGGTTCACATCGAACTTCTGGAAGGCTTTCAAACGAGCTTTAGGTACCAATTTGGACATGAGCACTGCTTAGCATCCACAGACCGACGGTCAAAGTGAACGAACCATCCATACTCTAGAAGACATGCTACGAGCATGTGTGATTGACTTTGGAAATGGATGGGTTGACCACATTCCTTTAGTGGAATTCTCCTACAACAACAGCTATCACGCCAGTATCAAGGCTGTCCCTTTTGTAGCACTATATGATTGAAAGTGTCATTCACCTGTGTGCTGGGCAGAAGTAGGTGAATTTCAGCTCACTGGACCCGAGTTAATCCAAGAGACTACCGACAAGATCGTCCTCATAAAGTAAAGAATTAAAGTTGCTAGCGATCGACAAAAGAGCTACGCTGACCAGAGGTGTAAACCTATGCAATTTGAAGTAGGTGACCGCGTCATGCTCAAGGTATCACCTTAGAAGGGTGTCGTACGCTTTGGTAAATGTGGAAAACTGAATCCACGTTATGTCGGCCCTTTCAAAGTAATAGCCAGGATCGGGGAGGTAGCTTATCGCTTAGAGTTACCCCAACAATTAAGTCGGGTACACTCTACTTTCCACGTGTCTAATTTGAAGAAGTGCTATGCTGAAGAACCATTGGCTATGCCATTGGAAGGAGTTCAGTTTGACGACAAACTCCAGTTGACAGAAGAACCAGTCGAAATCATGGAGAGAACGGTTAATAAATTGAAACGCAGTCACATCCCGTTGATCAAAGTACATTGGAACTCGAGGAGAGGTCCTGAGTTCACATGGGAATGAGAAGACTCGTTCAAAACCAAGTACCCACATTTGTTCACCTGACATGTTACTTCATCTTAAGCTTTGAGGACAAAACTAAAATAACGAGATTATGTTGTAAAACCATAGATTTTACCTTATTGACTTTGTCAATTGTTGTACTCTTTAGTTTTGGAATCTCTATAATTCCACTCTTATATGATTAATTAAGTATCATCTTCTTTTGTCATACTGTCATTTTCAAATTTATTTTTAATATATATATGAACCCTTTGTCTTTCTGACTACTCTGGCAATTGACTGGCCACATTTTTAAACAAGGACTCATCACCTCAATACATATTTTTGAAAAACTATTGTTGGGTCAAAATTATGAGTTGATGCGTCAAAAACAACAAAATAAGAAGACAAGGGCTAAAGAGTACAAGTTGCAAAAGAACAAGCCGTTGGAGTCTTTTTATTGTTTTAGCTTTCTTTGTAAGCTATGTTTTCTAGTATGTAAAGAAAACATAGACGTAGGTTTTACACAACAATTCATTCACAATGTAAACCTACAATTGAGTTCGTGTTCTAGGCGTGGGATTTAATGCATACACGCCTAGAGATTATTTGTTTTATTATTTAATACAAGTAATCATTGAGGAAATTCATCTTGTTCATAACATCTTGTTCTTATATCTTGTTCTAATTCCGCTATGTTTGATTACATAAGAACTTGATATAATCCTAGATAAATGGTCTAAACCATTGAGTCTAACGATCATTGGACTCCACAATTCGTTTTAGGGTTTTGGAGTTATAAACCCTAGATCGACTGGTTATGTTTTGGTATTAAATGTGACACCCCCAATTTGGGGGTGTCACATTTAATCTCACGGGATTTGCGACAGCTTAGAGACGAATAAACGGTTGCTAAAGGTGCATGATTTGAAATTCGTTTTAGGGTTTTGGAGTTATAAACCCTAGATCGACTGGTTATGTTTGGTGATTGTTCTAGCCTTGGGTTTGCATAAACCTTTGATCCGTCATTATTAACACACAACAGGTTCTTGGTGTTTAAAGGTTATTGCTGTTGTGATTTTCATTCCAGGGTTTTCTATACTTAAAACCCTAGATCTATCGACGATTTTTGCCGCTGATTTATTTGTTCAAGAGCTCAAGAATATGACTTATGGTTTTGGTGTACATCATTTAAACCCTAGATTGATTATTGTTGCTGAAAAGGATGCGATGAAGAAGCAGTTCATGTATTCCTGAATGATCTTCGTGTGGTAGCACGTCGTATATGTTAATCTTGATGTTCGATCTAGGTATAGAAGGAGTAGCAATGAAGTTAGGGTTTGATGTGAAAACCCTAAGATCTATGTTAATCGAGCAGCATGTGATTCAAAAGAAAAATATATTTGATTTGTGCTTTGGTCACATGGTGTTTGTGTCGATGTCAGATTCAAAGATTAAAGGGTTTGATGGCAAATCAAGAAAGTTAACTGATTGATTGTATTGATCTGTGATCATACAAATTACAGTAAGGTCGTTGATCGTATTGTTGTGCTTTAAGTGTTGACACGGACCAAGAAAACCTAGAGTGAAGAATAAGCAAACATGTGATAAAGTAAAAAAAAGTTGAATGGGATTGTTGTGTGACTCTCGGTCTTAGAAAAAGAAGAAGTAGCTGATCGTCATAGGTTGGCTTTATAGTCATGTTCCCTAGAAGAAAGTGCTATACGATGTTACGGTCCCAAGAAGGTGATATTTCTTGTGGTCCTGGTATTGACTGCCGAAGAAACAAGAAAATTATTGAGTTGTACAAAGTCTATCACATGCAAGGTATCAATACAAACTTTATACAATTTGAAGTATTCGTGGGGTATTGTCAAAGGGGTGAATGTGACGTGACTAGATAAGTGTTGATGTGGTCAACAAAAGTTTGCAGAACATCATGTAAGTACTTTGTTTGTTTGTTTGTTGATATTATCTGAATAAAGAAGGGTATGGTATCCCGTGAGATGTTATAAAGTAAGCAGCCAATTGACGTAGGTTTCTGTGTTAAAGTTAGTCAATTGGTAGAAAAAGAAAAGTGGTATTACGAAGACAAGAAGATTAATTGAGGTTTTGTGTTGGAGAAAACAAAGTAGTAAAAGTATTTTTTTTGGTACTCACTGTTATTATTTAGCCGCACTCAGCCACGGACACTTGTAGTCAAGCCACTGACAGCGTTGTACGCAACCACTGACAGAAAGTTTTGAAGATTTTTGGTTTGGCGTTCGGTTTATTCACAGCAACTAGTTCTTAAAGGTATAAAAGCTCGTTTTATTTCCATTGATTACGAAGAAACGTTTTTATTACTTGTTTGAAGACGAAGTAGATTTTCGCGGATTGATGTTCTATCATATCTTCAAATTTTGTCAGCATTTGAAGGTAACTTGTAGGTTCTTTTAATTTGTGACAACGGACTTGATAAAAAGGTAGCAAAGGTATGAGATTTTTCTTAAGATGCTCTATGCTCATATTTGCTAAGAGAACTATTTTTGTCAAGAGACTACTCATTATAGCCGTGAGTTTTATAGTCTACTCATTATAGCCGTGAGTTTTGGAGTCACATGTTTAGTAGAAGACATGGAATGCAACTTCGGGTTATTCTACTTCATCATCAAGTAAGTCGTAATTAGATTTCTTCATATGTGATCATTACATAAAGCCTACAGAATTTGAAGATTCAAGAATGATTAGCACAATTTAAGGGGAAGCTAAATTGTTCATGTGTTAAATCATTTACATGTAACATTAAGGTGAAGGTGTTAACTACTGCTCATTAGTTTTACTACAACTTATGTGAGTTTCTATAGCTCAAATTTATTTAATTTCATCCTGCTGTTCTTCATGGAGGGTAATTTGAGACATAGAAAACTTGTATCAGTAGTGTGGTATTATTTAGATAGTGGTCAAAATCAAGGTTGCTTACATACAAGACCCCTATTTGGATCATGTCAAAAAGGGGAAGAAGTCTACACAATGCAATCTGTTGATCCTTGGTGTTATATGTTTTACAAAGAATGCGAGCTTAAGGGGAAGTGTTTTTGACATCATCAACTAGGGGAAGACTGTTGGGTCAAAATTATGAGTTGATGCGTCAAAAACAACAAAATAAGAAGACAAGGGCTAAAGAGTACAAGTTTCAAAAGAACAAGCCGTTGGAGTCTTTTTATTGTTTTAGCTTTCTTTGTAAGCTATGTTTTCTAGTATATAAAGAAAACATAGACGTAGGTTTTACACAACAATTCATTCACAATGTAAACCTACAATTGAGTTCGTGTTCTAGGCGTGGGATTTAATTCATACACGCCTAGAGATTATTTGTTTTATTATTTAATACAAGTAATCATTGAGGAAATTCATCTTGTTCATAACATCTTGTTCTTATATCTTGTTCTAATTCCGCTATGTTTGATTACATAAGAACTTGATATAATCCTAGATAAATGGTCTAAACCATTGAGTCTAACGATCATTGGACTCCACAACTATAATTTTATTTACTTAATTTATTAAGTACCTGGTTTTATTATTATATGTATATATTTACATATACCTTATACTATGAACAAACATCTATCACCATAAAACAATGTCTATTATTTCACATTAACATTTAATTATTTTGTTCAAGTAAAATATTTATAATGCTATACACATTATATACTTTCACCAAATGACCTAAAGGTTTAACCAAAATACCTAGAAACCTTACAAGTGCCTACACTATATTACATAGGCTTAAGTTAACTCCCATTTTTAGACAAGTCAACATATTTGCTACCCTAAAACCCATATGTAGCCGTGTATATACATACTTACACATTAAAGCTTGCTAAAACTTACAAGTTAACTAACATAAGTCAAATAAGACACACTATGCAACCATACTATACACCATACATGTAACACTATGCTTGACATGACTTGTCCCCTTTTGACCCTAATATCACATGGCTAGAACAAGTTGGATGGGAAGGATTGTTGCTAAATATGGCATTATACTACATATCTTACCACAAATCTTTTCATATCCTATAAGTATCCATCATAGATACACAAGTACTAAACTAAGATACATAAGATCTCCCTCTCTCTTCATATATTCGGATCTCACAACCTTAGCAACATCAAATATTTCCCAAGTCCCCACTCACTCTCCAAAACCCACGGCTCCATTTTACTTTCTTCGCCAAGATTCACAAAACTCATTTACTATCTCATTTACTAACATTAAAACATGTCTCATGCAACATAAATGTTAATCATAACACCTTACTACTACTAACTTACACTACAAGGCAACAAAGGAAACCTTAGGAGCACCATAGAAGGCCACGACTAAGAATTGTTTAAGCTATCCACCATTGTTGATCACAAGCTCAAGCTATCCCTAGTTCACTTGTTCTTTCCTTAAACTCAGTTAACAAGTAAGTATCATAAAGCTTATCTTTTTCTTAATACCTTCATTTATCATTCACATGAACATACATATGGAACTCCTAGTGTAAACTTAACATAAACACAAATCTAGAAAACCTATGCTTGTTGTAGGTCACGACTAGAAATGAAATATCACTTAAAGTGATGAAAAATCTTGTTAACTATGATAACCATGATCTTATAAACATGCTAACCTAGAAAAATCATGAATACCTATGCATGTGTATATTATACCGTGAGTTTTACTCTAGTATTTAGGGTGATGGATAACTTAGAAATGTTATAGAAAGCCTAGAAATCATCAGATCCATATTACTCCTTAACATGTTTAACTAGTTTAGTGGATTAGTAAGCCCAATGAATAGTACTAAAAATAGTTAGGCCCATTAAGCCCACTATGTAAGCCCAATAAAAACTAGAAGCCCATTAGGCCCACTTATGCTTCATAAAGCCCATTAAGATATTTATGCTTAAGTTAAGCTTTTCATGTGTTAAATATACATAATATAAAACTTTTGTGTCAAAAAGGTGATTTATGAAAGTTTTGGATTTAAAATGTGAATTATGAAAGTTTTGGACCTAAATAGTAATCTATAAAACTTTCGGATTAAAAAGTAAATTTAATAAAGTCTAAGGATTTAAATTGTGACTTTTAGAAACTCATTTTAACAAAATACAAAATATAAGGACCGATTTTGTAACTATCCGAAAGTATAAGGTAGGGAAATACCCTATTCGTGACTTAACAAAAACCTAGGGACTATTTTTGTAATTTGTTATAAGTTATATAACATTGTGTAAACCAAATAGAACCCTAAGGACCACTATTGCCAAATACCAAGACTATTAGGAGCCCTAGGGGCCATTTTCGCCAACAAGGTATAGTTAGAAACCCTAACTCCAAACCTAGGGACTAAATGGACAATAGTCGAAACTATTCCAAGCCCTAGGGGGCTGTTTTGTAACTTGTGTACACTTAAATCCTAAACCGAAACAACAAGGACCAAAAGTGGCAATAGATGAAACATTTACAAGCCCTAGTTACACGTGTAACTAGGGGGCCTTGTTTTGCCAAATATTGAAACTAAAACAAACCCTAGGGGTGCTTATATAATTTGCTGCGGGAAATATATATAATCGAGGGATTAAAATGCAATTTTCCTAAACTTAAACTAAACCCTAATTTTATATATACCTAATATTAAAACGGTTTAACTTAAATAAATTTATAAGTATAAATTGTTATTTTTCCGAAACATATAACTTAAATAAATTATATAACTTCGGGGACGTTAAAATTAAATTAAATAAAATGTTATACATTTTATAAACGTTATTTTTATAAGTTGTATATAAATTGGATACAATTAATTTATAAAAGTAAATATATTAATTATATTTATTAATATCCTTCTACAATTTAAATATATATAAAACTTTCCTTATAAATATGTAAATCACTTTACAACGATACAAGTACGGGAATATTAATTAAATGAATTAATTACTTGATCGATATTGTTTATTACACACTTAAAAATAAATACTTCTATTACTTGTACAACGATAAATTAAATTACAGGAATCTTAATAAAATGCTTAAAACCAGTATAGGCATGCACTGATTTATTTAGAGACTTTTATGCATTATGTTATGCATTTACTGAGACTATATAACTATTTAGGTTGTTGACTGTGTCGTGAGCACCACATTGGATTTCTTGTGACTTATTAATGTACTACTAAGGTGAGTTCATGGCCCCACTTTATATATTGACAAACTTTTAAACCTTTTATGGGGAAGAAAACATGCAACATATTTTTATTTGATCGACATAGACTGAACAACTTTTTATTACATTTGCCTATTTTAGAATGCCTCCCTTACCCGGAAACTGGAACTGTTAAAATTATTGAATTGCCTGCATATATAAATAGATCTATTTGGGATTGACCATCCCCATCTGGGTGAGTAACGCTCACTGTGCCTGGGCCAAGGACAACAGATGTTTATCATGTCGGAACGGAATATTGGGTGTATTTTTATTAATGCGAAGGGTCCTCATATGTTGTATGGCCAACGTGTCAAGTGTTAGTTTCGGGCAATAGAAAATGTAGTTACCTTTAGGTGTTGATGCTATGTGCATTACTACTTCAGTGAATGTTTATTGCCCAAACTTAATTTATTTATCTAAACCTGTGAATTCACCAACTTTATGTTGACTCTCTAAGCATGTTTTTCTCAGGAAACTGAAGCAGGTATTTGAGATGCATGGAGTCAAGCATCATTATAGGCTGGATTTATAGAGCTCGTCTGGGTTTTTATAAATGGGGAAATCATCCAAACTATTGAATAATGTTTCAGACAATTTTATAACATTTGCACTTTAAATCTTGTAATAATTGTATTGATAATCTTTTATCTGTTGCTCTACATACTATCTGCTGTTGATCCACCTAGGTGACACCCAAATATTATTTCCGTTGCATTTGACCAATTTGGGGGTGTCACATTTAATACCAAAACGATGAACACCGCGACACGGAGTAACTTTCAGAAAAACACGATCACCGAGATTAAAGGATATCTCTCTCCTATGAAGATCAACATAAATATTTTGTTGAGATTAATCATCCTTGAGTTTTTCTTTAGCAATGGTGACCTTTTCATTAGTCACCTCTATCTGTTCCGGTCCCTCAGTAATACGCTCACCTACTTCATTCCAACAAATAGGTGCACGACATTTACGTCCATATAGAAGCTTAAACGATGATGCCTTAATGCTAGCATGCCAACTATTGTTGTATACAAACTATACAAGGCATAAATACTCATCCCAATTTATTGTCGACTCTAAAGCACAAGATCTCAACATATCCTCCAAAGTCTGAATGGTACGCTCAGTCTGACCATCAGTCTATGGATGAAACACCAACTGAGCTCGAGTCTCGTACCCCAAGCTTTCTGCAAACCCTTCCAAAACTGAGAAGTAAAACACAGATCTCTATCGGATACAATCGCTTCCGGAGTACCATGTAATCAAATAATCTCCTGCCGCAAAATATCTGCCAACTTACTAACCGAAAAGTCCATCCGAATGGGAAGAAAGTGAGCCGACTTGGTCAATCGATCCACCACAAACCAAATAGAATCATACTTGTTTCGTGTACTAGGGACTCTCATCACTAAATCCATGGATATCACATCCCATTTCCAAACGAGAATATCCAAGGGTTGAAGAAGACCACTAGCACACTGATGCTCGATTTTCAGCTGTTGACAAATGATACAATGAGTCACAAACGTAGCCACATCCTGCTTCATGCCATTCCACCAGAAATGTTGTTTCAGATCACCATACATCTTAGTGGAACCCGGAGGAATAGAGAAAGGAGAGCTGTGTGCTTCAGTGAATAAGGTCTCACGTGGAGTAGGATCTCCTGTAACACACAATATATCCCTGAACCGGATTACACCGTCGTCGTCTACCCAAAATTTTGTATTGTCATCCTCCTCAGCTTTCTGCAACACGGCCCACAACTCACCATCCTCCCTCTGAGCTTCTTTAATTTGTAGTATAACATTAGGCTCAATCCTCATACTAGCCCAGAAACCATTAGTACCACGAACAAAAAACTTGAAATCTAAATGTTCCAAATCAGTGATGAGTTTACACCCTATCTCAATGCCTGCTAACATCCCCGTCTTCCTGCTAAGTGCATCAGCCACTACATTTGCTTTTTCGGGATGATACTGAATATTTACATCATAATCCTTAAGAAGTTCCAACCAACGTCTCTGCCTCTAATTAAATCTTTTTGTTAAAAATGTACTTAAGACTTTTGTGATCGGTGAAGATATCACAAGTCTCGCCATACAAATAGTGTCTCCATATTTTAAGAGCAAATACAACGACCGCATGCTACAAGTCGTGTGTAGGATGAATAGATTCATACGACTTTAGTTATCTTGATGTATAAGCAATAACTTTACCGCACTGCATAAGTACACACCCCAGACCTCTCTTTGAAGCATCGCTGTAAATCTTATAACCACCGGTTTCGGAAGGAAGAGTAAGTACCGGTGCCAAAAAAAGTCTCTATTCAACTCTTCAAAACTCTTCTCCCATTCCTCATCCCAATTAAACTTCTCACCTTTTCGCATAAGTTTTGTAAACGATAATGCTAAACGTGAGAATCCTTCCACAAATCACCGATAATAACCCGCTAAACCCAAGAAGCTTCGAACCTCGGTCAATGTCGTCGGTGTCGGCCATTAAGTGATTGCCTCAACCTTCGCATGATCCATCGTAATACCGTCTGCCAACATAATATGTCCCACAATGCCACCTTCTCCAACCAGAATTCACATTTCGAAAATTTAGCATAAAACTTCTTCTTACATAAAATTCCCAACACAATACGAAGATGATCTCCATGGTCTTTCTTCGTCTACTAATAAACCATAATATCGTCGATGAAGACAATGACAAATTTATCCAAATATTCATGGAAGACACGATTCATCAAATCCATGAAAATAGCCGACATATTAGTCAATCCGAACGGGAAACAATGAATTCATAGTGACCATAACGTGTACATAAAGCAGTCTTAGAAAGATTCTCCCCTTTCATCGGTAACTGATGATAACCGGATCATAAATCAATCTTGGAGAAAAGTTTAACACCTTGGAGTTGATCAAACAAATATTGATTCAAGGAAACGGATAACGATTATGAATATTAACATGATTCATTTCACGATAATCAATACATAGCCGCATAGTACCATCCTTCTTCTTAACAAATAAAATCAGAGCACCCCACGGAGAAACACTCGGACGAAAACCAAGATCAAGAAGTTCCTGAAGTTACTCCTTCAGTTCCTTCAATTCAATTGGTGCCATACGACAAGGAGCTTAGAAATGGGTTCGGTTCTCGGAGCTAATTTAATACCAAATTCAACTTCACGTTGAAGAGGATTTCCTGGAAGTACCTCAAGAAATACATCAGCAGAATCTCGAACAACTGGATGATTCTCAAGGCGAGGACCATCCACCGAAATATCCTTTATGGAAGCTAAGAAACTTTCACAACAATGGGAGATTAAAGCACGAGCTTTCATAGCATAAATGATCTTAAGAGGTTTACTAGGCTGTGAACATTGGTAAACAAATTCAGGTTTATTCAAATAATAAAATAACACGCTTAGCAGGACACACGATAGTAGCATGGTGCGTAGTAAGCCAATCCATGCCCAATATCACATCGAAATCAGTCATATCTAATGGATACAAATTAGCGGCACGAATCTTATCATCAAATCGTAGAGGGCAGTTTAGATATTCATGATTAATCATAGCTAAGCCTTTCATAGGAGTAGATAACGATAACGTATAATCAAGCTGCGTAGGAGGAATATTAATAAGCTTAGTTAACGACATAGATATCACAGAATGGGTCACACCCGTATCAAATAAAAAAAATATAGCACGATCATTCAAAAAGTTGGTTCCCAAAATGGTACCTAAAGAGTTTGCTGCCTGATCCCTGGTACCAATAAACACATGCCCCTTGGTAAACGTAGACTTGTCGTTTCTAGAACCACTACCACCATAACCACTTTTTTTAAGACAATCTTTCACCATAACTAAAACAAGCGCTAGTAGCTCGGTAACATTGCTTCCCTGGATGATGTTTACCACATGAGTTACATGAAGGAGTAAAAGCATAGTCAGTGTAACCTGTCTAAACTAAGGATCCTGCAGCATGGTTCTTGTTGTACTGTTGTCCTCGATTTTGCTGATATGGCCTCTGGTAGTTGTTGTTGCCAACCTGCCTGTCACAACCACGACCATCATACCTCCTCGAATCATATCCCCGTTGATTGTTATTATTGTTGTTCTGAGCCACGGGTCGAACACGATCCCCATCACGGTTTCTCTTATTCTGTCCCGACCTCTCGCAAAGAATCTCAATATTCCTTGTAGCATCAGCCACAGCCGCCACATCTTTGTAATCAAGGTTCACGATGTTGTCCAAAATGTGATCACTAAGAGCTAACTTGAATTGCGTTGCTTGTTCCTCCTGCGTACCTGCTTTTGCTCCTAAGAAACCTTCCAACCCGAGGAACCGCTTCATAAATTCTCCGATGCACTCTCCGTCTCTCTACCGAACAGTGTGATGCTCCCGCTCGTATTTTTGCTGCTCCGACCTGGGGAAACACTACAAAAAGAAAACCTCCCGAAAATCTGCCTACATCATAGTCAGCACAAAAGTGTCACCTCCCTTGGCCTGCTTGTAGGCCTTCCACTAGCTAAGAGCATCACCCCCAAGTTTGTAGCTAGCCAGCCTAGCCTTAAACCCGTCCACACATCCTAATACCTCGAACAGTTTCTCAATGTGTGCAATCCAATTTTCAGCCTACACCGGAGTAGTAGCAGAGCTAAAAGAACGAGGTTTCTGATTATTGAACCTTTCCAACTACGTATGAATAGTAGGGGTTTGATCACCACTTCCACCAACAACATTGTGACGAACTTGGTTGGTGATCTCGGTGGTGAGGCCAAGAATCAATGCAGCAATGGATCGCTGCACCGCCTCATCGAACATAGGACCGAAATAGTTGGGGGAATTCTGACGCGTATTCACCATCTGTGACATAAACGAATTAGTGACGACAAAAAAGCTTAGATAATAAGATGCGCATATACGAAGGAAGCGATATAATCAAAGTACGAAGAAGACTTCATTGTTCAGGCCATCATTTTTCGGAAGCCAGTCTATAAACATTTGGGGAGAGAGGGCACTTTAAATCATAAACCCAACCACTTGGCCATAACATAATATCGATATGGAACATCTTAGTACGAAGCTCCCTACTAACATGACCAATTCCGCGGAAGCGATTAAGTATCTAAAAAAATAGCGATGTTATGAAAGTACGTGTGAAAGCCTAATCTACCTAATTCTCACATGTCAAATCCTTGGTCGTAGACGCTCTGGTACCATAACTGTAACACCTTGCTCCGAAAAGAAACTAAGTGCCACATTTATGGTGTCTTATCATATACATCAAAACATAAAGGTCCAAAATGAAATTTATAAATTAAAACATAAACATAATCCAACAATAACAAATCCCTAAAACAACAGGGTCCAAAATGCAAAGTACTAAAATCATAAATGTATTCAGTAATTATTAGACTCAGGTAACTGTAGATGCACTCATCAAACTCTCATTTCCCAGCTTCCCGCTTTATACATGCCGCATGGAAAATAAACACGGCTGAACAAAATGTCCAGTGAACAGATATAACAAATAAAGCTGAAAAGTAAAGAGAGGCAATGAAATATGTCGATATCAATAATGTATGAACTAGAGAATGAATATATGGATCATAAAGAGAAGATGAATGAAAGCTAACGGAATATCTACGAGCTCATATAACAAATTACATGTCATATCAAACCATATAGTCAAATAGGTGTGCATGAGGCGCGACTCCCATGTACCAAAAGCGATATGGGGTGTATAGCACACACAACCCATTCACCACATATCATATCATACTTACCAAAAGCCTATAATGCATCTATATGCTCCCTGTAAAACAAAATCAAAAGCATGTATACTAGCTCATGACTAGTACACGCACTAACATAATATAGCAACATAATGACCATTATAAGGGAACGTCAGGTTCTAATCACACTGCCCCAGATGGTGTCATGTCGTTGGTGCATCAATCGACATGGTCATGGTACCTCCATGACTAGGTACAAAATATGGCTCGGGCATGAGGGGTACATAAACAAAGGGCATATCAAAGCATATATCATAATTGATCAAAAGGAAGCATAAGAAGGCATATCAAACAAAGGGATCATAACAAAACAAAGAGAATCATAGATCATATCAAAACAACAACTAATGATATAGGGAACATAGCAACGGCTTAGGGAATGATCAAAAGGAAAAGTTTACAAAAGAGTAGAAGAAGTGTTCTTACTAAAAAAACTGAATACCTGTACCTTATTGCAAAGTAAATCAAAGATCTGCACACAACGCAAAAAGTCCTATTCCCGTGTCACCAAGGCTAAAACATAAATTTAATACATCATACATACTGATCATACAATAAACATTCAAGTTTCCATGATCCGGTGATTTAAAACCCTATTTTTCCACTTTTTTAAGGTCGTTATTTAGGAATTGTTTTAAAGATCTGACTGATAATCATATTTACCAAACCCTAGTTATTGATTTAAGACCATAATTCATAAATAGATTCTAAGAGCATAATCATAGGCTCTGGAATCACTTAAACAACTATCCCGAAAATCACTTTATGACCTTTACAAGATGACCCATTTTCTTAAACCTGGTTTTTGTGGACTGTTTTCAAAGACCATATTGTTAGACCTAGTTCCAGACCCTTAGAAATTGATTA
Source organism: Glebionis coronaria (assembly GCA_025667525.1). Lineage (NCBI taxonomy): Eukaryota > Viridiplantae > Streptophyta > Magnoliopsida > Asterales > Asteraceae > Glebionis > Glebionis coronaria. The sequence continues at coordinate 370,284,912 of CM046880.1, read as the reverse complement.
GAGACCAAATTTGAAAACTAGATTCAAAGGGCATAATGATAGTGTTTTGAAACACTTAAAAAGGTATCATAAAACTCATTTTATAGCCCTTACAAGATGATCCAAAAACCAGACAACGTTGGATCCTTATTTTGTTTTAAAGGTTTTAATGGTCTAGATCATGTTCAGATGTTTAGATCATGTTAGGGAACTTATGTAAAAACTTGTTTAATACCATTTTAGGGTTGTTCTAAAAAGATCTAACACATGGAAAGGTTTTAGCACATAAAATCACCATAACATGTTTTTAGGGTTTTTAAAACCCTAGATGTAACACCTCACTTGGATAAGTGGACCGTTGATAGTTGTAAATTCACACTCGTTTAGGAAAACGAGGTAATTAGGGTAAGTACGACGGTTTAGGAAAATCGTGAACAAATGACCTAAGTGAGAGTTCGTTCTCAAGGAGGATAGGGTGTTGTGTTAAAGACTTGATTGAAAGTTTGTGATTATGATTATGAAGAAAAGAGAATAGAAAAGGATGATGGTTACGATAAAATTACACTAAGACGAAAAATCGCGCACGTAAAACCGTAAAATATGACGAAATTTAAAAATTAATCTAAAAATTCCTAGAAAATTGCAATAAATCCAAAAAAGATGTATTAGAGTTTACAGAAATCAAAATTCACTCAAACCTTTTATTTAATTAATTATTATTTTTTCAATGCTAATTAAAACCCAAAAATCAATTTAATTAACAAAGAGCCCAAAATGAGATTTTTCACTTTGTAAACCTCTTAATGACTTAACTAAATCAAAAACTATTTTTGAAAAATTTAAAATTAATTAAAACTATTTAAAATGGTTAAAAACTATAAAAATCTTAAAATAATTCTAAAAATTAATTAAATGACAACAAAATTAATCTAAAAGTTTTAAAAATCCTAATTTAATGTATTTAAACTATGAAAAATGAGAAACTTGCAAAAAATCTTAAAAACAATTTTTAATAATAAAATAATAATAAAATATTAATAAAAATCCAAAAATTATGAAAAATTCTAAAAACTTACAAACTAGTTTATTTTAACCTAATTAACACATAAATGAACTTAAAATTACCAAAATACCCCTAATGGGCCTCCAAATGGGCTAAATTGTAAAACAGTCCCTTAATGGGCTTAGAATTGACCCAATAAGAAAAAGTCCACAAAAATGGCCCAAAACTTCCAGTCAAGCTTAAAACTCAATTTTAAACACAAAATTTCAAAGGCCCAAAAGCTGAAAGTGAGCTTATTACAGCTTATTTCAAAGCAGCTTTTTCTTAATGGGCTTTTTGGCCCATTAAGCTATAAGTTGATGCCATAAGCTGAAATTTGACACACAAACTTCTCTTAACCTAATTAAGCTGTTTGTAAAAAGAAATTTGAATAAGCCCAAGAAATAAGCAAAAGCTCTCTACAGTAAACGACAAAATAGTCGTTTTTGAGTTCTGGGCTAATTCAAAAGCTGATTCAACTTGCAAAAGGTTTTAAATGACAAAACTAAGCTTAATCAACAAAAAGTTTTCAAATACGCACACTCAATAAGCTGAAATAAGCAATAAGCTGTTTTTGAAAAAGACAAAATAGTTGTTTTCTAGTCAAAAGCTAAAACCAAAAGCTGTTAACTTCAAAACTGATTAATAAGCTCAAAATATTAAGACCTATCACAAAAAGTAAGTTGTTTCACATAATAATAAGCTATAATGAACAAGAAATAAGTTGTTGACCAATTTGCACTAGTAGTGGCTAGCAGCAGGGGAAAGGAGTTCCCACTGCTTTGACTTTTTGACTTTGATTTTTAGAGAGAATCACTTGATGATTTTGGACAATAAGGGCACCCCTACAACCAGTGAGTTGTAGGTAGTTACAATCAAGTAGAAAAACACAAAATCACTTAGCCAAATGATACAGTTTAATCAATGATTACACAGACATGTAATAAGCAGATCTAGTGATATAAGCTAATGTTTAAGCTAGTATAAGCTGACCACAATCCACCAAATGCATACATAGGCTCAATACAACTTAATGACATACAAATTAACTCATTTCATGCACTGATTCCAAGTTTTGAACAAGATTCAAGCATACACAGTTACTGATGAACAATAAACAAATAAGAACAATGTTTGCTGAACTCTTTGACCACAAATCCAAATTCAAAGCCTCAGATCTATTACTCAGGTTGCAATAACTATGATTTAACACTTGTTAGCCCTAAATTAACATGCAAACTAGGTTTTCACAAAGTTACAAGTCAAAACAGCCTAAAACAAAGTAGTTGAGCCAAGATTTCAGATTTTAAGTTACAAAGCACAAAACTTGTAAATATGAGACCACAAATACCTTAATAACAGATATAAACTCAAATAATACAACAACCCCTACTCAAACTCATGCAAACTTGAACCACAGACAATCCCAAACACCCTTTAGGCCCAAATAAGCATCATAACATCCAACATATGAATTAAGAACCAAGTTGCATGCATAAAAACACACATACACCAGTAGAATCACAAAAATCACTTAGAACCAAGATTTTATCAGATTTTGGGAAAATATGACAAACCTAATGAATGTACATCCACACTCACGAATTTTGAGCTTATGTGGTATCATAACAACCACAAGCTTCCAACAAGCTGCTAAGAACACCAAGATTAGAACAAAATAGATTATATGAACAAAAATGGAAAATGACCAAGATCTTTTCAAGCTTGATCCCCACCCCTTGATGCATCCCAAACCACATGCCTCACAACACCTTGATAAACTCTTTATCAGGGTGATATTATCAACTTATAGCCCAAAAAGTTCAAGTGTTTGAACAAGGACTTAGAAAAAATTAGGTTTTTGGAAAACTTGCAAAAACTTGCATAATCTTTAAAACCAATCTTTCAATCTTCAGACTTACAAATAAATATCAATAACAACAGAATATAAAGGTTGGAACTTGGAATTCGTCACAAAATCAAACACTTTTTCATTCACTTGAAAACAAGGCTTTACAGATTTTGACCAAAGAAAACCAAGAACAAAGAACAATGTATGACCCTATACCCTTTATATAGAGGGTGTACATGTGTTCTATAAAGCTGGAAACATAAAAATTCTAATGTATGAAGTTCCTCTTTTTCCCTTTGAATTTTGAAATTTGTTGACTGAATTTGACTTGTATGAAGATACATGTGATGCCAGTGGGATAGGGGTGATCTTGGACGTACAATACATGCTTAGAAAGTCATCGAAGCCTTGAGTCGTAGATTTGATGCATGGTTTTTGTTTGAAGGTGAAAAGTGGGGCAGGGGAAGGGTGGTGAGACATGTAAATTTATGGTGATGGGGGTTTAAGGGTTGGGTCATGTTAACAAGAACCCTAATCATCATTCTGGAAAGGATTAGGTCTTAATTCATCATGGTTAAGAAATACCCAATTTGTATTAAGAACATGAAGAACAAGGTTTTGATTTGATTTGGTTTTTAAAAACATGTTTAGGCGTGAGTTTAACTAATTAATTTAATTAGTTGAACAGCTGGTGAGTGGAATTATGACATGGAGGATTGGTGGCTTATGATTGGCGAAGAGAAGGTAGTGGGACACGTGTTGGAGTGTGATAGGTCTAGGTAAGTTTGATGTCTTGGCATCAATCACCCCTATTCTTCTATTTTTCTTTCAATTCAGGTTAAACTTGCAACAATTCTGATTCCTTTGTATTTGAAGTTTTATTTTTCATATATTGGCCACAAAACTTTCCAAAGGGTTTTAAAGGACTTATTTTGCCAATTCATGATATTTGAAGGACTGATTTTGGCATTTTCTTCATTCTTCAAGGTCTTGACTTGTTTGTTGACTTCTTGGAGGACTAATATTGACAAGTCTTCATTTTTTTGAGAGACCATTCTTGCCAATTCTTCAAAGTTAAGGGTCCTTTTTGTAATTTGACAAACTTTAAGGACCAAACTTCTAATTATGAATATACAAGGGTTTAAAGTGTCAATTCTTCAATATTGGAGGACCCTTCTTGTACAATCTTCAATTCTTTAAGGTTTTTCTTGGAAGATAAACACTTGGGTCCGGTTCATTGTGCGGCTTCTTTTCCCGTGTTTGTTTTCCTTTGATTCTTGTGATCTTTTGTGATTTTCTCAATATCCGTACCTAAAATACACATGGAACAAACACAAGCATATATTTGGCACATTTTATGATATTTTATGCATTTTAAGATTTTGGACGATGAGACTATGTATAAAAGCAGTCTCATCACTCCCCCATACTAAACCATTGCCGTGCCCCCACGCAATGCTAGAATAAAGTATCTTAGCCTCTCCAAAATTCATTTTTTATGCACTTTTATCAAATCATAAACTTTCTACACTACTACTATTACTACTTGCGTTTTAAACATAATGTATGATTTTCATCGCAAAATGGGACGTTTGGGTTCATAGAATAAGAACACGTGAATGCTTCGTTAGAAATAATTTCGTCGTCCTCGATTTTCACCCCAATTCCATGCCAAGCATGCAACGAGATCATTGTCATTATAAGTTAGTAATGCTAACACTACTCATATGCCCTAATCACGTACTTATACTCCCATTTCCTAAGTGGTATCTCTTATATTTTATTTTTGTCTTGAATGTTCACGAGGATATATTTTTTACTTATGTGATGATAGAGATTTAGGTCTAAAAATAGAGTCATAACGGTGTAACCAAGACAATTGAATTAATAACCCCACCTAATAGACAACGATGTCAAAAAATTAAGTCAACAAGAAGGATCGATAAACACGGTTTTATAACGGTTTTGAACATGAGACTTACTACCAAGACTTTTATACGCCCCCTAACGGATTGGCCTTATTATCATAGGTTTACCTCCATCTTTTATTCAACTTTGCCATGAAGCTTTTATTATGACTTCGGTCTTGCCTTGCCTTTTATTTAACCTCGCCATGAGGTGTTTATTATGGCCAAAGACGTATATCCTCACGCTAAAAGCGAATTTTGGTTCTTTAAAGCTTCAAAGATTAAGGCATAATTCACTTTCAATTTCGCATAGATTTTTCGGCCTTGTGAGCTTCAAATTATTTGCTTGATTTAGGTGAGCACTTGAAATCTTATTATTAGGTGAAGCTTTCGATTATTCAGGTTGCCAATAATTCAAAACCGTGACGCTGGCGATACCTTAATGTTTTCCCAATTTAATTACATGAAAGCTACTAGAAAAGATTAGAAACCAACAATCAAGACTAAACCGCTAAGCCAATACTTATTAAGAAAAATATATATACAAGCAAAGGAAGAATAAGCAAACAACGAGAACATATGAGTTTTTGAAAGAATACGAGTACTCTACGTTTAGAATAGTAACTTATAATTAACTCTATCACTTCTCGTCCTCATTTAAGAGACTTAGCCTAATATAAAGTTAAGGAATCAAAGCTAAGTGCTCAACATGCACGGTCGAGTAAAAAATTACTCTTATTCTCGCCATCGGAAAATCTACATATGTGTCTTCAAAAACTTATAAACCATGAGAAAATTTTTAAAATTTGGCCATTTTTAGCCTTATTTTGCAACAAAACGATAAACAAAAAGATAAACTTTGGAAAGCGTGATGGTTTGGCAAGGCAAGTATCTATTCACCCCCATACTAAAGTTAAACATTGTCCTTAATGTTTCAAGTCTAAGGGTTGGAAACCCCCATACTAGAGACGTAGTCGAATGCTTAATCTAGCATGGAAAGGGTGTAACCGTTAAATCAATAGCCGTTTATAAAGTGTGCTAAAAACCTAAGGTTAGAACAATAAAGGATATACCATATGGATATTGAGAAATTATTCAAAGTAAACGATCGAGTGCTCCCATAAAATGAACACGAGAGGCTCCAATCGTGAAGATAATGATCACCTAAAAACCACATATCACAAACAACCACGGAACAAAGGTTGGAAGGGCACAAGTCCCATCACGTTAACAACATTAGAAAGATATAATATGTACATGGATAAGTATGGGACTCCCCAACGAGGCACCTTGTTTTTGATAACCGAGTCAAAAGCTCGACTCAAATCCCCAGAAATGTGATCATTTAGGGATAATCATGGTATGGTCAATTTTTGGAGGGGCTTACATGATAAACAAGGCCCAAAAGCAACCGACATTAAGGACTAAGTCCTTTGATGTTGCAGAATACCGGGATCGAAGATGGCGTCCTCGTTTTCATTGGATAAACAAACTAACGCCACTTCAACACGTGCCAAAAACTCAAAGAGTTTGAAGAAAAGAGATGAGAAGTAGAAGGGTGGGACAAATGGTAATACAAACTTTTGAGCTACTCGAGGTAGACTCACACCAATCAAATGAAAGTATTTTCCATTTATTGCATCGGTGTAAGACCGAGATTTCCCTTTATAAGCAATTCTAGGATCAAATATCTCATCCTCGGTGGAGAAAGGAGAGTGAACATAAGGGGCTTCCCCCACACTTAACCCACACAAAGCATCGTCAAAAGGAGAAGACGAGCTTGTAGCACTCAAAACACGAGGTGATGATGGAGTTAGAATTGTATAAAAATCTTTAGATCCAATTCAAATTTTTTTCCTTTTTCATCTTTTGATAACTCCTTATGAAAACCCGATTTGATTATGTCAAAAATATTTGGTGTTTCTAAAACAATGTTAGGCACACTAAAAATTCTCACATTTAAGTTGAATTTTAGTGGTGTTAAGTTCTCAAAACGTTTACCAACGAAGAACACCGCCCCATCGGGGTCAACATATTCATCATCTAAAGAATCTTTCGTGATTGAAGTCGTAGGTTCAACACTCTTAACCTCCACCGGCGGAGAGGATGGAAAATCGTTTTTATCAACAACTCCTAAAACTCTTTTTGAAAATCCTTTGCAAATGTTTTTGATTGAATCAACATGGTTTAAAGACGTGATAGAATAAATATGAGAAAGCGTAGAGTTTTGAATTGCATTTATGACGAGTTCCTCCTCATTGAAGCCTAGAGTGATTTTCCTAGCATGAACGTCAATTAGTGCTCTCGATGTATCCAAAAATGAACGACCTAAAATTAGAGGAACTTTAGGATCGATGGGAATGTCTACAACGATGAAGTCCACGGGATAGTAAAACTTTCCAACTTTCTCAAAGACGTCTTCGGCTACTCCACAAGCTAGAATCGTAGAATGATCGACCATCTCGATTGACATTCTTGAAGGAGTGAGATTAGGAAGATTGAGCGACTTAAAAATCTCAAGAGGCATCAAATTTATACTAGCACCAATATCGGCCAAGGCGTAGCATTCTTCCATATCTTGGATAGCACATGGGATTAAAAATTTACCGGGATCACCGACTTTTTGAGGTATGCGGCTAAGGAAAACCGATGAACAACTAGATGAATTTAGCAATTTATCTTTGTTATTCAACATACTTTTGAAGTTTGCGGCAAATCGAGGCATCATGACCAAAGCGTCGACAAAACTTATATTGAAATGCAAGTCACGAAACATTTTCATAAAAAGTTCAAATTGATAATTGTTACGTTCTTGTGCCTTTTCCTTGTTTCGTCTTGATGGGTAAGGTAAGGGTAGTGTGGGTTGGGGCATAGGCATCGGCCTTGGAAACTCGGGTTCCACTATTGGTATTGGTTCAACCGTAGGTGTGGTTTGAGCGATACTTGTGGGCTTGGAATTTGCTACTTTTCTACCACCACCTCGGGATCTTTCTCTATTTCCTTCTCCGTAGAAGTACTTGGACGAGAAATGGGTTCTTTGAAAGTTTTACCACTACGAGTAGTAATAACCTTCAATTCTCCTTTCGGTTTACGATGGTATCACTAGGAAGACCACCCGAAGAAGACGGTTTACACATGATAGCTTCAAACATTTTTCCCATTCGATCTTCAAATTTTGATTGCCTAGCATCCGCTTTTAACAATTCTTGCTTAATCTCATGTTGACCTTGCTCCATTTTTTGTTGATTTTTTGGAGACGTTGAACATTTCCTTCCATTTTATTAGCAAGAGTTTTCAATTTATTAGCAAGTTCGTTTTTAAGCTCGTTTTTCAACTCGGATCTTAAGCTAATCATCTCACGTTGCATGTTATCAAACTTAGCATCATTTGCCTTTGCATAATCAAAAAATTCTCCATTAAGATTTTTAGTGTGAGCATTTTGAAAACCTTGTGTAGTAGTTTTAAAATCACGGTTTTGGTTTTGATTTGAAATTTGCCCATTTCCACTTTGGTAATTACCCTTGTTGAATTACGTAAATTTCCTTGATAACCACCATTTTGTTTGTTGTTTTGATAGTTGTTAGCATTTTGATTTTGTGGAGCTTGATTTGGGCGGGAACCTTGACCGTTTTGGTTATAAGTTCCCGGGGCTACATAAGCACTCGAAGTGTTACCATCCGCGGCAATGCACTCGGAAAAATCATGAGCTCCACCACACAAAATACAACTCTTTCCAACCGCTTTAACCGATACGGAATTTAAAGCATCTTGTTCTTTCCAATGAGTCATAAGCGTCAAAAACCTATCAAAAAACCGATTTTCCTCATTTGCTTCATCTTGCAAGGCACTCATGTTACGAGACGACAGATGACGAACCCATAGTGGCAACACTCGGTGTGTTACGAGGGTTGTAAACCTTAGACCTATTCTCAATTATTTTTAAAGCCTCATCGGTCGTTTTGCACAAAATATTACCACCCGCGGCGACATTCAAGTAATCTCGTTCATGATCATTAAGCCCATTATAAAAAGAGTCAATTTGTTGCAATTCGGAAAAATCATGGTGTGGACATTCATGTAACATTTCTTTAAATCATTCCCAAGCCATAGAAAAACTCTCATTGACCTTTGAGTAAATCGTGAAATCTCGTTTTTCAAATGTGTTGCTTTAGATGGTGGAAAAAATTGATTCACAAACTTAGAAACAAGATCACCCCATGTCAAAATCGAATTTGGGGGTTCTTTCTCGAGCCATATCTTGGCGGGTCCATCTAACGAGTATGGAAATAACATCATCTTAATGGCATCGTGGGGTACATCCTTAAACTTGCTAGTCGCGGTGAGACGATTGAATTGCCTAATGTGATAATGTGGGTTGTCTTTTTCATGTCCGTGAAACTTGTTGGCTTAAAGCATAGACATTAAACCCGTCTTGATCTCGAAGTTCTCCGCAAGGATGGCGGGAATCACAATGGCCTCTCCAAAACCCTCGGTGGGTGCTTGAAGCAACTCCATCATAGTACGATTAGCCATGATAGCTTCTTGTTCTACAATGGGTTCCTCACTTGGAATCTCTTCACTATAAGGTGTTGATGTGTTTTCCTTTTGATTACGACGTTTACGTGCACGTCTTGCTTGATTTCGAGTTTGCATAAACGTCACGTACAACGTGGGGATGAGCAAAGAAGATTCTTTTTGGTGTTTTTAAGTTTTTCAATTTTTTTGTGGTTTTTGATTGTTTTTACTTTTTTGGATTTTGTGATGTATTACATAGACAAAAATCTACAAATCTCTCCTCAAATCAAACCTCTCGATTAAAGGAGCCTCAAGGAATGAAAACGATCACGTGAAGTGAATGCCTTCGATGACTTTAGAACGTTGGTGGAACACCAAAACGTTCAAGAGGGTTTATTAAATTGAAAACAAGAAAATATAGATACTACGTAGATAATACTTTGGTTGGCAAACCCTCGATTAGCCATTTTTATCTAAACACGCACAAACAAGCGGAGAAACGAGGCGGCGCGAAGCATTTAAGAGCCTTTTTCTTTAGGGTATATTTTATAATACCCACCTTATACCCACCTTATAGTTTGTGTTTTTAAAATTAAGCTTCACGAAAGTAATTATCTATTTTGACTTTTTTTCTTTGTTTCAGATTCGAATACAATGATCGAGTGATGAAATCCCGAATCAAGGTTGTGTTTTCACACTTTTGGAGTACTTGTGAATTTATTGTTTTACGTATACAATATAGTAATAATATTCACACAAAAAACGAAAAACCGATAATACGTATTAGTAGAGTTCTACTAATACAATTATACTTATGGATAATGTAAAAAAACAATTGTTCAAATCAAAACACAACACGCCTCCCCAGAAGCGGCGCCAAAATGATAATAGTAAATTCACACTCGTTTAGGAAAACGAGGTAATCAGGGTAAGTACGACGGTTTAGGAAAACCATGCACAAATGACCCAAGTGAGAGTTCGTTCTCAAGTAGGCTAGTGTGTTGTGTTAAAGACTTGATTGAAAGTTTGTGATTATGACTATGAAGAAAAGAGAATAGAAAAGGATGACAGTTACGATAAAATTACACTAAGACGAAAAGTCGTGCACGTAAAACCGTAAAATATGATGAAATTTAAAAATTTATCTAAAAATTCCTAGAAAATTACTATAAATCCAAAAAAATGTAATTAGAGTTTAAAAAAATCAAGATTCACTCAAACCTTTTATTTAATTATTTATTAATTTTTTAATGCTAATTAAAGCCCAAAAAATCAATTTAATTAACAAAAATTCCAAAATGAGATTTTTCACTTTATGAACCTCTAAAATGACTTAACTAAATCAAAAAATATTTTTGAAAAATTTAAAATTAATTAAAACTATTTAAAAATGGTTAAAAACTATAAAAACCTTAAAATAATTCTAAAAATTAATTAAATGACAACAAAATTAATCAAAAAGTTTTAAAAATCCTTACTTAATGTATTTAAGCTATGAAAAATGAAAAACTTGCAAAAATCTTAAAAACAATTTTTAATAATAAAATAATAATAAAATATTAATAAAAATCCAAAAATTCTAAAAAATTCTAAAAACTTGCAAACTAGTTTATTTTAACCTAATTAACACATAAATGAACTTGAAATTACCAAAATACCCCTAATGGGCCTCCAAATGGGCTAAATAGTAAAACAGACCCTTAATGAGCTTAGAATTGACCCAACAAGAAAAAGTCCACAAAAATGGCCCAAAAATTCCAGTTAAGCTTAAAATTCAATTTTAAACACAAAGTTTCAAAGGCCCAAAAGCTGAAAGTGAGCTTATCAGCTTATTTCAAAGCAGCTTATACTTAATGGGCTTTTTGGCCCATTAAGCTATAAGCTGATGCCATAAGCTAAAATTTGACACACAACCTTATCTTGACCTAACTAAGCTGTTTGTAAAAAGAATTTTTTAATAAGCCCAAGAAATAAGCCTGAAATAAGCAAAAGCTCTCTACATAAAACGACAAAATAGTCGTTTTTGAGTTCTAGGCCACTTCAAAAGCTGATTCAACTTGCAAAAGGTTTTAAATGACAAAACTAAGCTTAATCAACAAAAAGTTTTAAAATAAGCACACTCAATAAGCTGAAATGAGCAATAAGCTATTTTTGAAAAAGACAAAAGAGTTGTTTTCTAGTCAAAAGCTAAAACCAAAAGCTGTAAACTTCAAAACTGATTAATAAGCTCAAAATATTAAAACCTATCACAAAAATAAGTTGTTGCACATAAGAATAAGCGACAATGAACAAGAAATAAGCTGTTGACCAATTTGCACTAGCAGTGGCTAGCAGCAGGGGAAAGGAGTTCCCACTGCTTTGACTTTTTGACTTTGCTTTTTAGAGAGAATCACTTGATGATTTTGGACAATAAGGGCACCTCTACAACCAGTGAGTTGTAGGGAGTCACAATCAAGCAGAAAAACCCAAAATCACTTAGCCAAGTGATACAGTTTAATCAATGATTACACAGACATGGCACAGACATGTAATAAGCAGATCTGGTGATATAAGCTAATGTTTAAGCTAGTATAAGCTTACCACAATCCACCAAATGCATGCACAGGCTCAATACAACTTAATGACACATAAATTAACTCATTTCATGCACTGATTCCAAGTTTTGAACAAGATTCAAGCATAAGCAGTTACTGATGAACAATAAACAGACAAGAACAATGTTTGCTGAACTCTTTGACCACAAATCCAAATTCAAAGCCCCAGATCTATTACACAGGTTGCAATAACTATGATTTAACACTTGTTAGCCCTAGATTAACATGCAAACTAGGTTTTCACAAAGTTTCAAGTCAAAACAGCCTAAAACAAAGTAGTTGAGCCAAGATTTCAGATTTTAAGTTACAAAGCACAAAACTTGTAAATATGAGACCACAAATACCTTAATATCAGATATAAACTCAAACAATACAACAAACGCTACTCAAACACTTTTTTCACTCACTTGAAAACAAGGCTTTACAGATTTTTGACCAAATAAAACCAAGAACAAAGAACAATGTATGACCCTATACCCTTTATATAGAGGGTATACACGTATTCTATAAAGCTGGAAACATAAAAACCCTAATGTATGAAGTTCCTCTTTTGCCCTTTGATTTTTGAAATTTGTTGACTGAATATGACTTGTATGAAGATACACGTGATGCCAGTGGGATAGGGGTGATCTTGGACGTCCAATACATGCTTAGGAGTAAGTAAAGCCTTGAGTCGTAAATTTGCTACATGGCTTTTGTTTGAAGGTGAAAAGTGGGGCATGGGAAGGGTGGTGAGACATGTGAGTTGATGGTGATGGGGATTTAAGGGTTGGGTTATGTTAACAAGACCCCTAATCATCATTCTGGAAAGGATTGGGTCTTAATTTATCATGGTTAAGAAATACCCAATTTGTATTAAGAACATAAAGAACAAGGTTTTAATCTGTTTTGGTTTTTAAAAACATGTTTTGGCGCGAGTTTAACTAATTAATTTAATTAGTTAGACAGTTGGTGAGTAGGATTATGACATGGAGGATTGGTGGCTTATGATTGGTGGAGAGGAGGTAGTGGGACACGTGTTGGAGGGTGATTGGTCTAGGTAAGTTTGATGTCTTGGCAGCAATCACCCCTATTCTTCTATTCTTCTTTCAAGTCAGGTCAAACTTGCAACAAATCTGATTCCTTTGTATTTGAAGTTTCATTTTTCACATATTGGCCACAAAACTTTCCAAAGGGTTTTTAAAGGACTTGTTTTGCCAATTCATGATATTTGAAGGACTGATTTTGGCATTTTCTTCATTCTTTAAGGTCTTGACTTGTTTGTTGACTTCTTGGAGGACTAATATTGACAAGTCTTCATTTTTTGAAGGACCATTCTTGCCAATTCTTCAAAGTTAAGGGTCCTTTTTGTAATTTGACAAACTTTAAGGACCAAACTTGTTCGTTTTTCGTTTTTGTAATTTTTCACATATTGGCCACAAAACTTTCCAAAGGGTTTAAAGTGTCAATTCTTCAATATTGGAGGACCCTTCTTGTACAATCTTCAATTCTTCAAGGGTTTTTCTTAGAAAATCAACACTTGGGTCTGGTTCGTTGTGTGGCTTCTTTTCCCGTGTTCGTTTTTCTTTGATTCTTGTGATCTTTTGTGATTTTCTCAATATATGTACCTAAAATACACATGGAACAAACACAAGCATATATTTGGCACATTTTATGATATTTTATGCATTTTAAGACCATTTTGGACGATGAGACTATGTATAAAAGCAGTCTCATCAAGCGTTATGTGTATTTATGGCGTGTCATCAAATCATATCAAGTAAATGTCCTAAAACATTAACTGGCCATATAGGAAATACCAGAATCAAACATCTGTAATCCAAACGTAAGCTCAAAATATGAAAAGTAAATACTAAAGGACTGAACAATGTCCAAACAGGCAAATAAATATATGAAGTGCATAAAGTAAAGAAGTCTGGATAGCTTCCATCCATTACACGTACTCTCAGAATCATAAGAGCGTCCTGGTGTACCTACCGTTAGAACATGAAAGGAATTACGGCTGAGCATAACGCTCAGTGAACGGATATATGAGCATGATAAGTAATATTGGAATGAAACAGATAATAAAATACTGAATCTGTAAGACTGATAAGTAAATTGCAGCGGAAATCTATGTAAAATCTGAAAAGTCTAATTTATAACTAGTAAAGTTGAACTGTTATTTGTTAAATCTGAAAACATGCATTTACTGTATTTTAATTGCCAAGAGCTTATATAGGTCATGTGCTGTAACAACGTCTGCATGAATACATGGAGGGGTGACCTCGTCATGCTGTAGAGGGGTGACCTCTAAATAATGTGCTGGGTGGAGGGATCAACTCCAATGTGAAAGATATAGAGCACACACCACATTAACCGGATAAACTGTAAACTGATAGCCTAGGATGCATCCATACGCTCTGTTGATAAATACTCATAAAATGGCCAAGCTGAAATAAATGGGACGCTGCGAGAAATCACTCCCCCGTAGAGGAGTCATGACACCGGTGCCTCTAGTGTCATGGTTACGGTACCTCCGTAACTAATACATAATTGGTCATGCTTGCATATAAAGCTCAGTCAGTCTATAATTATCATGGCAATTTAATTACTGTTTTAAAAGATATACTGGGAAAACAAATGGTTGCAGACGGGAAATCCTAGTCATACATAGGGAAGAAAAGTCCATACTGAAGGATGGGAAATCCGTACCTCGTGTCCAGTGATGAATTAAGAATGAAAGCTGAAGGGTCTACTCCGACTTCACGGATACTACATAAATAAGGGACATGAAATGAGTTGTCTGATTACTATTTACTGTTACTGATTCTTATTATTCTTAACTTGATTTATTATGTTCTAGTATTGTTGTACTGTTTGTGTATAAATTGGTAACTCTTACTGTCGTTAAATTATTTACTGATTAATGCATATCTTGTACTTCTGATTACTTGTTTATTATACCGTATTCTGATTATGGTATTATACTATATTCTGGTATTATAATACTGTCATAAGTAACCTGCTAAAATGGAAAGTTTCCTAAAATAGAAACTTTCTAAAAATAGAAAGTTTCTAAAAATAGAAAGTTTCCAAAATGGTTTCATAGACAATTAATCATTTATATAAAACCAAACATCTTAATTAATAAATCAATTAAATCATCTTAATTTAATTTACTAAAATTAATAAAACATGTATGACTTGGTTAATTTATGTTAAAGAAACTTAATTGATTTAAAATGATTTAATATAAATAATATAAACCTTTGCATTCTTAAAGAAACATGTGAACCCGAAAACCCGAGTCAAACTAAACCGAGACTTCCTCGTCTCGGGTCAAACTCCAAACACCACTTCACCACAGCCGTGAGGCTGTGGTCCTGCTGCCGTTAGCTAAACAGCAGTCACGGCTGCTCAGAAGTTCCTACCGACTGTGCATTTTTCCTACTGCTTATTTTATGTTCCCACTGTTTTTGATGTTGTTCCAACCGTTTATGTATAGTTCCCACTGTTTTTATATTGTTCTCACTGTTTGTAATCCCAAACACTCCCCTATTGCGAGCTAACCCCAAACACCCCCTGCTATGATTCTGTTTGTAGCTGGTCACGACAAGACACCACTGAGACTTGAAGTCTCAGCTGGTCATCCACAAAACACCACTACATCCACCACCACACCTTATTTGGGTCGCGGCTAGCCAAAACAGAAAGCACTGAGACCCCGGTTGGTTTTGGTTTGTTGCACACCACCCGACACCCCCTTCCTTTATAACACATGATTATTAATTAACCCTCGTGTTCTAGCTATAAGGTTCTGTTCATGATTTATAACAGAAAAGGAAGGGTGATTGCCTTGTTTGATGCTATGAACTCATATGCATACGTAATAAGTGTGTAAACACTTATCCTTTTACCACTAAAATCAATGAAAAACAAGACCTAATCATGTGTTTAATATCGTAAAAGTGGGAATTACGCGTGGTTTTGTGTGAAATAGGTACAAAAGATCAAAGGGAAAGAAAACACGTGATTTCACGGTCAATTGTTGAAGAAAAGTTAAAGAAAGAGACAAAGTCAAAGTCAAAGAACCAAAAGTGCAAAAACTCCAAAGAAACCAAGATCACGAAAACCGGCGAAAAAACGACACAGGATTTGAAGAAAAGACCGAGAAGCCAAAAGACAAGTTCGTTTTTAGTGGATTTTACTCTATCAAACTTATTTAGGCCTTGTGGGTCCCACAATTTCTTATTGGGCCCAAATAGCCCAATAGGGGAAATAAGTTTTCACGTTTTAACCACAAGCCCAAAACAAAGCCCAAATAACTAATATTGTGAGACGGATTGAGTTATATGGGCCAAAAGTCCATTGTCATGATAAGTTATGAGACGTATGGATATAATGGGTTTGTCAAGCCCATTAGGTTTACAAAAAAAACATGGACGGTTAAACAATGTTTTTAAATTGAAAAGTTATTATTTATGGTAAAACGTCTATCCTTTACCCACACATGTTCACCCTTCCGATAAAAACAATGCACTCTTTCTCTCTCAATTAAAATAACCAAATACCTTCTCTTTTAACCCTAGATCCAAAAAATAAAATTTGAGGCTTTTTGATTCAGGGCGCGTGAACACACATGCGTTGGTAATTAAATACAAAAAATTTCGGAGATTGAAGATGCCCCTATTTAGATGACGTGGTAGTATCCTCAACTGTGATTGGTCTACACACATCACCCTCCTTCATTCCACCAATAAGGATGTGACAAATCAGCTTCAAAGAAGCACAACTAGCACACATGATTGCCACGTTGGCGATCTGTGTGCTAGTGTGCAAATATCAGCCACAAGATCTAGAAAAGAAAGAGAAATTGAAGGATGGATGGCTGAGATGGAAGATTCTTCTTTAACAACCTCACCAGCAGCCTTGGGGGTTGGCCTATAAAAACCCCCATTTGTTTTGTAATTTATATCCCATTTTTTTCACTTAACGTTATTATGCAAAAATAGATCTAGGTTTAATTGTATTTCTTTTTCATAGTTTTGTAATCAATTTTCAGTTATCAATAAAAAGTTTATTTCAGTTGAATATTATCTTGATTTACTTTCTGATAAAGTTTTACTGCAATTTGTCCTTCATCTATTTTGTTATGATAATATTAATGTTATTTAATTAAGTTAAATAATAGCTTATATTAAATAATATAAGTAATATTTGGGAAAAATTTATCCCCACTGGGTAAATTAAATATTACTCAATCTGTCTGGTTCGATAAGGTTAATTGGTCTGAGTTAATGTTTCTTGTTCAAATGAATTCGTGGTTCGAGTAATGGTGATTTGAAGTGTTTTGAGTTCGATGGTGTTTGGATTGTTAGATGGTGTTTTATTTAGTGTCGAATAGTTATAAGACGGTTCAGCGCCATTCTTCTTCATCAACGAATTCATCGAATAAGGGTTAAGCTCATTTATTTTTTTTACTGTTTTAAATTTTCTAGTTTTTATTTTACTGTTTTAGATCTGAAATTTGGATTTAAATGAATATGCTATAATCTGCTTGTTTTGATTTCATTGTTATGCTGCGATAGATGTGATGTATTGTGGTTGGCTGATTTAGATTTTAAAGTTTAAATTGATTTGCTGAGTTAAGTTCTTATCTGTTTTATTGTCTGCAGAACATTTGATTGGATCTGATTTTTGGTTAGATTGCTATATATTAGCTTGATAATCTGATTTTTGTTTAATCAGTTATGTTTGAATCTATATTTTGATTAAGCTTTTATAATCCTGCTTCAGTTTGATTTTCAATTGCAAAAATAATTTTCCAAAAAAAAGTCCGCCACTAGATTCAATGAGCGAACCATGACAGAGATATAAGAATCGACCGATAGGAAATATATGCTAATGCTTCAAATCCTTCGTCCCCAAGGTGCCCTCCTTTCTAACACCGTGACCAATCCTAGGGCTAACGTTAATGCCATCACTACTAGGAGCGGTGAGACCACCGAAGAACCTTCTTATTCCCCACCTAACCAAGGACCCGAGATTTCTTCTACTCTACCCACCCTCCTTCACCTTCTACTTGTGAGATACCACCCTTAATGCCTTCGTCTACACCTTATGTTCCACCTTTACCTCAATCTTATACCACACCTTCGGTTCCCAAACCGGTTCCTTCACCTTCCATTTCTATCCCTCCTCCACCAAAGGATGTGAGTGAGCAATCCACTCCAAAGCCTTCATCTCAACCCAATATACCTTATCCCTCAAGGTTGAGAAAAGAGAAATTGAAGAATAAGGATGATATTCAAGTTTCGAACTTCCTAAAAATGTTCAAACAATTGAATTTTAATATCACCTTTGCCGAGGCTCTCGCTCACATGCCTAAGTATGTTAAGATGTTTAAGGACCTTTTAAGTGATAAGGAAAAATTGCTCTATATTGCCAATACCCAATTGAATGAGAATTGTTACGCGGTTCTTCTGAGAAAATTACCGGTTAAGTTAGGAGATCCCGGTCGATTCCTTATTCCTTGCAATTTTCCGGGTGTTGAGAATTGTATGGCCTTGGCGGATCTCGGAGCGAGTATCAATCTTATGCCATTGTCCGTGTGGAAACAATTATCTTTACCCGAGCTAGTCCCCACTCGTATGACCTTGGAATTAGCTAACCATTCGGTTGCTTACCCTGTGGGGATAGCCGAGGATGTCTTCGTAGGAGTCGACTAATTCACTTTTCCCGCCGATTTTGTTGTAGTCGACTATAAGATGGATCCCCGTATTCCCTTAATTGTGGGACGACCCTTCTTGAGGACCGGGCGTACATTGACTGATGTAGCCGCGGGTGAGCTTATCATGAGGGTAGGGGATGATAAAATCGTCTTTAACATGGGTAAACTTTCCAAACTTCCCGATGAGCCCAAATCTGTGAATTACATCGATGTGCTCGACGAAGCATGTGAAGAACATTTTCACGAGGCTTGTAAGAACGAGATTTATCATTTACCTCATGTTGAGACCGTAGCTTCTATTGCTCCTTCATTGACTCTATTTGGAGAAAGTGATTTTCTTTTACAAGAATATGAAGCAAGTTTAGGGGACGTGGACTTAAAATATGACGATTCTCCCACCGATTGGGAAGAAGACATTCGTACCATTGAGAGACTTATCAACGAGGACCATATTTCTCCACCTACTCCTAAGGAAGTTACAAACGATGATCCAAATTTGACTAAGCCTTCCACCGACAATCCATCGGATTTAGAGCTTAAGGATTTACCGTCTCATTTAGAATACGTTTTCTTAGAAGAGGATGATAAGTTACCCGTCATCTTAGTAGACTCGAGGATCCTTATCAAGGGGAACTTCCAAATTAAGAGATTAATGAATCTTTTCCCCTTGAGACCTTAATGTCTATTAATTCCAATCTTGATGATACCCCATGGTTTGCGGACATTGCAAACTATTTGGCGGGTGGTGTTCTTATCGAAGGGTTATCGTCCCAACAAAAGAAAAAATTCTTTAAGGATGTTAATCACTATTATTGGGAAGACCCTTATCTTTTCAAGCAATGTGCGGATCTTATCATTCGTAGGTGTGTTGATGGGTCGGCGGCTTTACAAATCCTTGAAGCTTGCCACAAAGGACCCACCGGTGGTCACTTTGGTCCTAACTACACCGCTAAGAAAGTTTTCGACTCCGGATTCTGTTGGCCCATCATTTATCATGACGCTCATGAAATGGTTAAGCATTGTGATGCTTGCCAAAGACAAGACAAGATCACACATAAAGACGAGATGCCTCAAAATTTCATCCAAGAATGTGAAATCTTTGACGTATGGGGCATCGACTTTATAGGGCCATTTCCATCATCCAAAGGGAACAAGTACATCCTCGTAGCCGTTGACTACGTATCAAAATGGGTTGAAGCAAAGGCTTTACCTACTAACGATGCAAGGGTGGTTGTGAACTTCTTGAAACAATTGTTTGCTCGATTCGGTGTTCCTCGTGCTATTATTAGTGATCACGGGACTCATTTTTACAATGATCAATTCGCACGAGTCATGGCTAAGTATGGTGTCAATCACCGACTTTCCACCGCGTATCATCCACAAAGTAATTGTCAAGCCAAGGTTTCCAACCGTGTAATTAAGCGAATCTTAGAGCGTACCGTGGGAGAGCATCGTGCCTCATGGCCCGATAAATTAGATGATGCTTTGTAGGCTTTCCGTACCGCTTATAAGATACCTATAGGTTGTACTCCTTATCGCCTTGTGTACGGAAAGGCGTGCCACCTCCCCATTGAGTTGGAGCATAAAGCTTATTGGGCCTTGAAATGGGCTAATTTTGACATAAACAAAGCCGGTGATCTTAGGAAAATCCAACTCAATGAACTTAATGAACTTAGGAATGAGGCTTATGATAATTCATTGATCTACAGGGAGAAGACTAAGCTCATTCATGATTCCAAGATTAAGAACCGAGAGTTCCACGTTGGTGATCAAGTTTTACTCTTTAACTCTTGGTTGAAAATCTTTTCGGGAAAACTTAAGAGTCGTTGGTCCGGTCCATTCACCGTGGCCCAAATCTTCCCTTATGGCACCATTGAGCTATCTCAACCAAATGGGCCCAACTTTAAGGTGAATGGCCAACGGGTTAAGTTGTACTTTGGAGAGGACATCTCTCACGAGATGATTCCATCCCTCTCCACGTTTCCCTTGGATTAATTTGGGAAATCGAGTCGAGCTAGAGACTCGTGATAAATAAATCAAGCATCGTTTAACTGGGTTAGATTTTTTACCTTTTCCACCCTTTTTCACCTTTACCCATTTCCACCAATAAGTGTAGGGGGAGCCAAGTAGGTTGTTTGTGTTGTGATGTTGTGCAGGGATGTGTGCTTTAATGATCTACTTTTCGTGCTTTTGACGCGACCCGTGATCCCGTGTTCCCGTGTAACCGGTTCCTTCGATACGTTTTTGCTATTGTGATTCAATTTTGTATATAAATAAAACGTAAAATTGATCACTTTAGTTGTCTTTTCCTTAGCAAGATTTAAACAACGTGCACAATGTCCTAAGTGTAGGGGAGTTTACTCCCGCATGCTTAAACATTGAGGACAATGTTTATATTAAGTGTAGGGGGGACTTCTATCGAATTTTAATGGGCTTTTCCATTAATTTGACCTCATTTAACCGAAAAATTTAATTTTTCAACGTTTTTCAAAATTTTGATCTATTTTGGCCTAGTAGTATTCTCCATTTATTTTCTTTTATTTTCTTTCCTTTTGTCATCGCATCATATGTATATATTTCATTTCAAGAATAAAGTCAAAATAAATAAATAAATAAAATGGTTTTAACAAGTTTAGATATCTTTGATATATTAGGCCCGTCGTGAATATTTTGACTCAACCCGAGTTTACTTATCCAAGTTTACTCTAGCTAGTATCCTTAACCATATGGACCTTAATTGGTTTATTAGGCTAAGCATCCATGAGTCTCATTTCTTGAGATTTTAAATTATGGAGAACGAGAAATGATAGAGTTGATAATAAGTTTAAGGGTTAATTCTTGCTTATATGAGTTTTTGTGGCTCTTTCTTCCCGCTTGTATATTTAATTGCTTAATAAATGAGGATTTTTGCGGTGTAGATTTGATGTCTTAGCTCTTAGCCAAATCTTTTATCTCCTTGTAATTAAAACATTGAGGATGCCAGCGTTGTGGACTTCCGACTAAGGTGGCTCATAACCACTAAGTAGGAGGTATTCAGACCATGGGACCGCGGAATTTGGCCTAATATATATATATCATAAATAAAGAAAGAATAAGATTAAAACATGACCTCAAAGAGCCTTAGGGTGTGGGGCATGTAGCACGAACCTTGTCATTAGAGCCTTAGGGTGTATGGCATGGTAAGTTTTGAATAAAAATTGATCAATAATCAATTCCCTTGTTTATGGTTCAAGGAGCCTTAGGGTGTGGACCATAGATGAGGAGCATTTTTACATCTTAAAGAGCCTAAAGGGTATATGATGTGAACTTGCTAAACTCCACATAAAGTCTACATGACTTTGGAGGAAATAATAAGTAGTACTATTGGCCAAATTTCGGATCCGGGAATTTATTCCCCAAATCATATTAAATTATCCTTGATGTGGGCTTACTTTAGTGACAACGTTTTTTAGGACAAGGTTAGGTTCTGAGTGTCGGGTTTGCACTGTTTTGCCTTCATTTTTAGACTAAAGATTATTAAATAAGTCAAATGAGCCTATGGGTGAATGACAATCTTTAAAATCTAGAGATACAACTTAGGAATTAGAGAAAGAGTTACACAATTGTCTTATATAAGTGGTTTAACTTGAGAACTTATGGTAAACAATGATCTTGTTTTTAAGCTTGGTATGGGGAACGTGAAACTTGAGGGTGATAAACATTCATGACACCAAAACCCTAATGTAAGTCTTAGATTTCTTTACGAGTTTCTTCCATAAAACGATTTTAAGAAAAGTGAAAATTGTTATAACTTTGGTTTCCTTTAATAAAGTTTTTATCTTTTCATCGTTCTTTAGTAGTAATAGTGTATCGTAATAAAGGCCAAGATGGGTTAATTATGAGGAAAATGTAACTTTATGCCTTAAAATTATGCATTGCATGGGGTCATTGCAATGGTCAAGTGTAGGGGATTTAATAAGTGTGTAAACACTTATCCTTTTACCACTAAAATCAAAGAAAAACAAGACCTAATCATGTGTTTAATATCGTAAAAGTCAGAATTACACGTGGTTTTGTGTTTTTGTGTGAGATAGGTACAAAAGATCAAAGGAAAAGAAAACACGTGATTTCACGGTCAATTGTTGAAGTAAAGTCAAAGAAAGAGACAAAGTCAAAGTCAAAGAACCAAAAGTGCAAAAATTCCAAAGAAACCAAGATCACGAAAACCGGCGAAAACAACACGGGATTTGAAGAAAAGATCGAGAAGCCAAAAGACATGTTCGTTTTTAGTGGATTTAACTCTATCAAACTTATTTAGGCCTTGTGGGTCCCACAATTTCTTATTGGGCCCAAAAAGCCCAATAGGGGAAATAAGTTTTCACTTTTTAACCACAAGCCCAAAACAAAGCCCAAATAACTAATATTATGAGACGGGTTGAGTTATATGGGCCAAAAGCCCATTGTCATGATAAGTTATGAGACGTATGGATATAATGGGTTTGTCAAGCTCATTAGGTTTACAAAAAAAAACATGGACGGTTAAACAAAGTTTTTAAACTAAAAAGTTATTATTTATGGTCAAACGTCTATCCTTTATCCACACATATTCACCCTTTCGATAAAAACAATGCACTCTTTCTCTCTCAATCAAAATAACCAGATACCTTCCCTTTTAACCCTAGATCCAAAAAATAAAATTTGGGGCTTTTTGATTCAGGGCGCGTGAACACACACGCGTTGGTAATTAAATTCCAAAAATTTCGGAGCTTGAAGATGCCCCTATTTAGATGACGTGGCAGTATCCTCTACTATGATTGGTCTACACACATCACCCTCCTTCATTCCACCAATAAGGATGTGACAAATCAGCTTCAAAGAAGCACAACTAGCACACATGATTGCCACGTTGGCGATCCGTGTGCTAGTGTGCGAATATCAGCCACAAGATCAAGAAAAGACAGAGAAATTGAAGAATGGATGGCTGAGATGGAAGATTCTTCTTCAACAACCTCACCAGCAGCCTTGGGGGTTGGCCTATAAAAAACCCTATTTGTTATGTAATTTATATCCCATTTTTTTACTTAAAGTTATTATGCAAAAATAGATCTAGGTTTAATTGTATTTCTTGTTCATAGTTTTGTAATCAATTTTCAGTTATTAATAAAAAGTTTATTTCAGTTGAATATTATCTTGATTTACTTTCTGTTAAAGTTTTACTTCAATTTGTCCTTCATCTATTTTGTTATGATAATATTAATGTTACTTAATTAAGTTAAATAATAGCTTATATTAAATAATATAAGTAATATTTGTGAAAATTTATCCCCACTGGGTAAATTAAATTTTACTTAATCTGTCTGGTTCGATAAGGTTAATTGGTCCGAGTTAATGTTTCTTGTTCGAATGAATTCGTGGTTCGAGTAATGGTGATTCGGAGTATTTTGAGTTCGATGGTGTTTGGATTGTTAGATAGTGTTTTATTTGGTGTCGAATAGTTATAAGACGGTTCAGCTCCGTTCTTCTTCTTCAACGGATTCATCGAATAAGGGTTAAGCTCATTTATTTTTTTTACTGTTTTAATTTTGCTAGTTTTTATTTTACTGTTTTAGATCTGAAATTTGGATTTAAATGAATATGCTATAATCTGCCTGTTTTGATTTCGTTGTTATGCTGCGATAGATGTGATGTATTGTGGTTGGCTGATTTAGATTTTAAAGTTAAAACTGATTTGCTGAGTTAAATTCTTATCTGTTTTATTGTCTGCTGAACATTTGATTGGATCTGATTTTTGGTTAGATTGCTATATATTAGCTTGATAATCTGATTTTTGTTTAATCAGTTATGTTTGAATATGTATTTTGATTAAGCTTTTATAGTCCTGCTTTAGTTTGATTTTCAATTGCAAAAATAATTTTCTAAAAAAAAACGTCCACCACTAGATTCGAACTCGTGACCTCCTGGTCATAAGGCCATTGTGTTAACCAACTTGGCTAGTTACCTATTTGCATTTAATTACTGTCTTAATCATTAATATAGATTTGATAGAACTAGCTGTCAGCTTTTAATTTTCATTTTATTACATAGTTTTCATTAATTAAAATTTATATCATAGTGTTTTAAAATTAACTTTCTAAAGTTTAAAAAAAATATATAAAAAGTATAAAAATAGTTTTCTTTACATTTTTAGAATAAATTTGTCATTTTCAATTTTAGGATAATTTTACATTTACGTTTTTGGCATTTAGTATTTTGCATTTTTATAATTCTAGTTTACTTGCGCATTTTCTATTTCTACTTTGTGTTTTATTTAACTTGCGGTATTTGCATTTTGCTTTAGAATAGTAAGTATTTACGTATTTATAGTATTATTTTTATCTTCTTACGTGCATTCAAGTAACATAAAAACCAAAAATATATCTTAGCCAAAAACGATAAATCTCGAGAATTATTTGAGATCAATTCGAGACGATTTGAGGAATGATAAATAGATTTTAAAAAGGAATTGAAAAATTCGTACATTAATACGAAAACGAATTGATAGAAGAAACGAATTTTTGTTTTCCCCTGTGTTTGTCTTTTACCATCGGCCACCCCCGAGAACATAGGAACCCTAGCTTTATTTTGTGTGTGTAATATTCTTTATAAGCAAAAAGGGTGGCTCCCGTTTTTTTGGTTTTTTTGTTTAATAGCATACTGGGCTTAAAGCCCATTTGTCCATTCTCTTTTTGTTTCTAGCCGCAACCCAAAAGGAAACGCCAACATCAATTGTCTAATATTTTCGTTCTGTTTATAACATTTAACTCGCGTTTTTGTGTTTTAAAATCTCGTCATATATTCGTTTATTTTTCCCTGAATAAATAATACTTACGTGATACATTACAATAAATTATTATTCTAAATAATTAATTACGTAACATTTTTAAATAAAACTGGGACTGCGTGAAATACTTGTGGGTTAAAACATTATGTACGTGTTCGTATATTAATTCTCGTGATATGTTCTGACAATTATTCATTTATTTTACTGAATGAATGATAACAACTGTAATACTTACGTTTAATAACTATTTCTGAATAATTAGTTTCGTAGCATTTAATTTAAAGTTGAGACCGCGTACATTTAATATTCTTGGATTTTAAATTTCGGGTTTTACAGTTCTTCCCCTCTAACAAAAAATAATTCGTCCTCAAATTAAGGATGCGCTTATGCTGCGGTTTTACAATTCTCCCTCTCTAAAAGAAAAATTCGTCCTCGAATAAAAGGTGATTTAAGCTGATGAAGTTTATATAAGCTAAAAGACACATAGACTGAAAGGACATGAAAGCTGAAAAGACATATAAGCCGAAAGGTAATTCGGCCTCGAATAGAACATAATGCTGTTGAAAGAGTATAACATGACCTGACTGAAGAGAACGTGGAACATAACATGACTGAAAGAACTTAACTGAATTATTGAAGGAAAAGGATGAGAGGTCCGGATGGACTCCTCCGTTCCGAGTGGCTTCCCGCTCGAAACGACTCCTTCAAGGTCTAAACACAGTGAAAATATTGGTCTTGATAACTCTGTCTTGACGATGCTGAATAGTCTCTGGTTTCATACTTAAGATGGATTTTCTGAATCTGATAGAATGAATAAGCTATAGCATGTAGTATGCATGAAACGGTACGTACCAATATCCTGAAAAGATAACATTTATATCTCTGAGCAAGCTGCTGAAACATATAGGGACGAACTACGTGAACAATTGTGAATGTGCTACGTGAACAATTGTGAACATATGATGAACGATGGGCATTAAATATGTCGTGAACGTGATCTGTGGAACATACTGTGAACGTGATATTAGACATATCATGAACGTATGCTGACTGAGGAAGGAATGCCAGATGATACGACCTGACTGAAACGTCTGCATGAGTATGGAAAAGCTGTGCTGAACTTGAGTCTGGTTTCATATGCTTTCTGTAACCGTATTCAGAAATCTGTGAAACGTGTATCGCGGAATGGAACACGAACTTGAACATGAACAATATTATGAACACAAACGTGAGCTTAAATAATGAGATATCATAAAACATGAACTAAAACAACATCATACTGCGAATGAGACGTAAACGTGAAAGTGAAAATAAACGTGAACGTAAAGTAACGTAAACATACACGTGATCGTGAACATGAATTCTGTCTGACATGATGGTCGATGGAATACCTTGAAATCATACTATTTACTGCAGGTCTGCTACTTCGTAATCCTTTCGGATGAAAGAAACGCGTAGGTTGATTACATGGTTGACAATGACTTAGATAGTATCATACTTTTTCTGAGTCTGTGGTAAAATGATAACAATCTCCATGGAATCTTGTCTCCTTTCTATCCAGAATTTCTATTGGTAGTAATAACCCGATAGCATGACGGCGTTCTATCTTAAACCTGTTGGAATGGCAGGCATTAGATATGAACATAGCTGCCTCAAAGTGTTATACTGTTTCTATCAAATTCTGTCTGAGATTTTGGTACATTTTGGTGGAATCTGGATGAATAGTCATGGAAGAATTTTAGTGAGAACTGTCAGTAATTTCTGCGGTAGGAGTCAACTGAGTTCTAGAAAATTTTGTACTCTAGTTACAAACGTCGGTCTTGACCATTTGGTGATAGTCTTCACCTTCGCAGGATTTCTGAAATTTCTTTCTTTTGAAATAGGGTGGTTCAGAAAAGCCACCGTGTTCAACTGGAAATTCACATCTGGGAAGCTGCTTATATAATTTTCTCCTATCGGAGATTCTATACAACTGTGAGAATATGATTCTCTAGTACTTCTCTTAGAATTTAGCAGATCAGAATATTATCAATGAATATACTAACGATTTTGTCTAAGAAGTCATGGGAAAATTTTATTCATAAATTTCATACTATAGCTGGAGTATTAGGGAGCTCAGAAGTATAAGTCAAAATTTTAGAAAGAGTATAACGTGTGCAACAACAGTCTCGAAAATCTCATGTTCCTTTTCTCACCACTTCTGGTGGCATGATCGTGAATTGTTCTGGAAAATATTTTAGACATCGTAGCAGGTCAGGTAAACCTTATATTCGTGGAATGAATATCGTTTATGAATAGTGATCTTGTCAAATTTTTGGTGGTCGATACATGATCTCAGGTTACCGGCCTTCTTCCTGATAGACAGAAACGGTGTACCTCCTGGTGGTGCGTTAGGGCGAATAAATCCTTGTTCCGGTAACTCTCGCAGCAATTGCTGCAACTCTTTTAACTCGGCCGAAGCCCTGCGATAAAGAGTTCTATAACAGGTTATGTAGTTGAGACAAGCTCTATGTTGAACCCTATCTCGTGGTTAGTAAGGAATTTCTAGAAAACCTCATGGGATGACATTTGGAAACTTTGGGATAATCTGCTGATCATGAATTTAAGGAATTTCAGAAGTCGCATCATGAATGGTCACTAGAAGTCTTCGCAGCTATAAGATAATAATTCACGTGCTGATAAAGCTGAAACAATTTGTACTGATTTTTCTGGCAGAAGTAAAATGAATATGTTCAGGAGTTGGTAAGACGGATCTCGTCGTTAACTGAAAAGAAAACTTTAATAATTATGGTGGTACTGTGGAGTCTTTTCTGGCTGGCAGGTCGGTAAATACATGTTTTAAAATAAAGTTGTCATACGAATACGTGAAGTAAACGTGACAACTCTCACTAAATGTGTTCGTCTGTAACCTCACAGGATGAACAATGTGTGTCTAACCAGAATAATACTCCGGTGGTGGTAACTGAATTGTAATTGTATGATTTATGTGTGGCGTAACAGGACGGGTATACCCCCTTAGAGGGTACCCTAAATTATTGAGGACCTAGTTTAGAAGGCATACTAGAATTATGAGTCTTGGATCGTGCCTTGGAAAGATATTCGTATGACATGTATCATGACTGGTATCTTGACATGTGTCTTCCGAAATGATACCTGAGACCTGTGTCTTGACTGATGTCTTGACATATGTTTTAGTAGATGAATCTTAACAAGGATGAAAATTTTTGGTGACTACTAGGGTTGGCGAACCGGTTAGACTGTTGACCTCTGTATTTCTGGTCACGTCCGCTCCGGAGTTCCGATGGCTACTGACTGATAAATATAAGCATGGTGGTTGTCATTACCGCTTTGTTTGTTAGTTTCACGACGGTCATTATTATGACCGGGATTCCTGTAATTATTCTTCTGAGTGGCCGGCTGGGTACCGGTTCCCACTCTTCTGAACGAAGGTTAGCTGAGTGAAGTGTGACATCAAGCTGAGAAGGTAAAAGCATGGAGTAAAATGGTAGTGTCTGATAGTTAAAGTTTATTCTTGTCAGAAATTTCAAATTTACAGTTTTCGTCCTGTTCTGCATAGTCTTCATAGTATAAAAATCATCAGCAGCTTAAGAAATCTCCAAAGTATCAGCAGCATGAACATTTATGAGGTCTTTAAAGTGTTAGCAGCATTAGTATCTGGTAAAATCTTCAACTCATGAGTAGCATCAGCATCTGGTGGAATATCGACAAGTGGAAACGCCTGAGATGATTGAGGATCGATTAGCAATATCCATAGAGTAGGGTACACGAAGTACACCTGGACTACTATACATGAAGTACAAAATGAATATTGCACATGGAGCATATCTGAGATACTGTACGTGGGGTACATATGGAATACTGTACATGGCACTGGTGGAAATTTATGGGATGATCGATACTGGTGTCAATTATCTGACATGATCAAAGAAGTAAACTGATTCAAAAGGTAAGCAAATTGAACTGAGACGAGTAACATGATAGGCTGACAATCTCTGCGTAGACTTAATGCTGGTTGTATAGAGAGCTCGGGAGTATGATTTAATCAAAGTTCCAACGAAGGTCAGCATGAAACATAACTAATGAAGGCTAACCATGATTTATCATGAAAACATGATTTTACTGTAGTCCTTCTGTATCTTAGCATGAAAACATCATCATTTTGCTGAAAATACAATTCTCGTAAGGAGACATGAAACTTAATTAGCATGAAAATGACATCCATTTGAGAGTATGAAAACTTGATTGTTATAAAGAACATAAAGGTATAGTCAACTAAGGTTTAATATCCACTGGTGTGGATGGCTATGGTTCAATCCACAAAATTCAAAAGAGAGAACATGTGACTAAGTATGGGCGATTCTGGTTCGATCCACACTTGTCAAAATTTCTGAGAACTGTCATGTATAGAATTTACAATCTAGGATTAAGTATGGGTGGTTGTAGTCCAAACCATACTAGTCAAAATTTTAATGAAACACCATGATATGAGCAAAGGTGAACACTTTTGGGTCGGTTCGCAAAACAACTGTCATCTGAAAATATGAAATTTAACTTGAACAATGGTGAACGTCTATGTGCCGGTTGACCAAGTAATATTCGACTGAAAACATGAATCTGACACGAGTAAGGATGAACGCCTATGGGTCGGTTCACCAATACAAAATCTGAACGGGCAAGAGTGAACGCCTATGGGTCGATTCACCAAAATGAAAATTCGTAGAAAAGCACATACGACTAAATATGGCCAGTCATGTACCAACCTTTTACTTAGTCAAAAACTTTAAGGAAACTGACTGATAAATAAAGAAGACTGACTGATAAATGCACGAGGAACATGGAAGGTAACAACGCCAAAATCTTAGGAGTTCCTGGTGAATACCCACTAGTCACACGTCAAGTTTTAGAGCCTACAGGTCGAACCTATATATCTGATACCATAATTGTAATACCCCACTTGGATAAGTGGATCGTTACGTGTATTTATGGCGTGTCATCAAAACATATAAGGTAAATGTCCTAAAACATTAACTGACCATATAGGAAGTACCAGAATCAAACATCGGTAATCCAAACATAAGCTCAAAACATGAAAAGTAAATACTAAATGAAAGGACTGAACAATGTCCAAACAGGGAAATAAATATATGAAGTGCATAAAGTAAAGAAGTCTGGATAGCTTCCATCCAATGCACGTACTCTCAAAATCCTAAGAGCGTCCTGGTGTACCTGCCGTTAGAACATGAAAGGAACTACGGCTGAGCATAACGCTCAGTGAAGGGATATAAGAGCATTATAAGTAATACTAGAATGAAGCAGATAATAAAATACTGAATTTGTAAGACTGATAAGTAAATTGCAACGGAAATCAATGTAAAATAAAAAAAGTTTGATTTATAAATAGTAAAGCTGAACTGTTATCTGTTAAATCTGAAAACATACATTTATTGTATTTTAATTGCCAAGAGCTTATATAGGTCATGTGCTGTAACAACGTCTGCATGAATACATGGAGGGGTGACCTCGTCATGCTGTAGAGGGGTGACCTCTAAAAAATGTGTTAGGTGGAGGGATCAACTCCAATGTGAATGATGTAGAGCACATACTACATTCACCTGATAAACTGTAAACTGATAGCCTAGGATGCATCCATACGCCCCGCTGATAAATACTGATAAAATGTCCAAGATGAAATAAATGGGACGCTACGAGAAATCACTCCCCCGTAGAGGAGTCATGACACCGGTGCCTCTAGTGTCATGGTTACGGTACTTCCGTAACTAGTACATAACTGGTCATGCTTGTATATAAAGCTCAGGCAATCTATAATTATCATGGCAATTTAATTACTGTTTTAAAACATATACTGGGAAAACAGATGGTTACAGACGGGAAATCCTAATCATACGTAAGGAAGAAAAGTCCATACTGAAGGACGGGAAATCCGTACCTTGTGTCCAGTGATGAATTAAGAATGAAAGCTGAAGGGTCTACTCCGACTTCACGGATACTACATAAATAAGGGACATGAAATGAGTTGTCTGATTACTGTTTACTATTACTAATTCTTATTATTCTTAACTTGATTTATTATGTTCTAGTATTGTTGTAATGTTTGTGTATAAACTGGTAACTTTGACTGTCTTTAAATTATTTACTGATTAATGCATATCTTGTACTTCTGATTACTTGTTTATTATACCGTATTCTGATTATGGTATTATACTATATTCTGGTATTATAATACTGTCATAAGTAACCTACTAAAATGGAAAGTTTCCTAAAAGAGAAAGTTTCTAAAAATAGAAAGTTTCCAAAACGGTTTCATGGACAATTAAATCATTTATATAAAACCAAGAATCTTAATTAATAAACCAATTAAATCATCTTAATTTAATTTACTAATATTAATAAAACATGTATGACTTGGTTAATTTATGTTAAAGAAACTTAATTGATTTAAAATG
Source organism: Glebionis coronaria (assembly GCA_025667525.1). Classification (NCBI taxonomy): domain Eukaryota; kingdom Viridiplantae; phylum Streptophyta; class Magnoliopsida; order Asterales; family Asteraceae; genus Glebionis; species Glebionis coronaria. The sequence continues at coordinate 370,253,027 of CM046880.1, read as the reverse complement.
ATTTAATATGAATAAAATAAACCTTTACATTCTTAAATAAACACGTGAAGCTGAAAACCCGAGTCAAACCAAACCGAGACTTCCCCGTATCGGGTCAGCCTCGAACCACCACTTCACCACAGCCGTGAGGCTGTGGTCCTGCTGCCGTTAGCCAAACAGCAGTCACGGCTGCTCAGAAGTTCCCACCGACTGTGCATTTTTCCTACTGCTTATTATATGTTCCTATTGTTTTTTATGTTGTTCCCACCGTTTATGTATAGTTCCCACTGTTTTTACATTGTTCTTACTATTTGTAATCCCAAACACTCCCCTATTGCGAGCTAACCCCAAACACCCCCTGTTGTGATTCTGTTTGTAGCTGGTCACGACAAGACACCACCGAGACTTGAAGTCTCGACTGGTCATCCAAAAACACCACCACATCCACCACCACACCCTATTTGGGTCGCGGGTGGCTAAAACAGAAAGCAACGAGACCCCTGTTGGTCTCGGTTTGCGTGAAATCAGCACACCAACCGACACCCCTTCCTTTCTAACACCTGATTATTAATTAACCCTCGTGTTCTTGTTATAAGGTTCTATGGTTCATGATTTATAACAGAAAAGGAAGGGTGATTGCCTTGTTTGATGCTATGAACTCATATGCATACGAAAACGAATTGATAGAAGAAACGAATTTTTGTTTTCCCCTGTGTTTGTCTTCTACCATCGGCCACCCCCAAGAACATAGGAACCCTAGCTTTAGTTTTTGCGTGTAATATTCTTTATAAGCAAGAAGGGTGGCTCTCGTTTTTTTTGTTTTTTTTGTTTAATAGCATGCTGGGCTTAAAGCCTATTTTTCCCTTCTCTTTTTGTTTCTAGACGCAACCCAAAAGGAAACACCAACATCAATTGTCTAATATTTTCGTTCCGTTTATAACATATAACTCGCATTTTCGTGTTTTAAAATCCTGTCATGTATTCGTTTATTTTTCTCTGAATAAATAATACTTACGTGATACATTAAAATAAATAATTATTCTGAATAATTAATTACGTAACATTTTTAAATAAAACTTGGACTGCATAAAATTAATACTTGTGGGTTTAAAACATTGTGTACGTGTTCGTATATTAATTCTAGTGATATGTTCTGACAATTATTCATTTATTTTACTGAATGAATGTTGGAAATACGTTTTTACGTATTTATGAAGGATCGGTCGCTCCAACGATATATTATTGTATTAGGCTCGTGATCCAAGTATAGCCCATATAGCCCACATGTAGGGTGGGCTATATATACCCCTCCTAGCATGTTAGGAGGGGTGGTTCATTCATTTCATAATTTTTCATTTAATAAAATCCCTTTTCTCTCTCTACTTTTCTTCTCTCTCCTTTCTCTCTCTACACCACCATCTTCTTCCTCCTTCCCCATCACCATTAAATCAATAGATCAATCCATTAATTACCAAATCTTAAGAATTCATAGACCTTCAATTGGTATCAAGAGCCATGGTTAAATCTTAAGATTTGCGTTTTTTTTTATCTATTGATTTTATAATAAAAACCCTTTCTTTCTAAATCACTTTGTCTCTTTTATAATCTTTTATAAAAATCATTTTTTTATAATCACTCATTTTTTTTATAATCATTTTCATCTATTGTTTTATCAATTTTTATTTTTTTATTTTATTTTTCTATCAGTTTGCGTATCAATTTTTTCATTTTTTTTATTATTAAATCATCAGTTCTTGTCCAATCAGTATTTTTTATCAAATTTTTTATAAAAATCATCCGTTTTGTTTTTTTTAGATCAGTTTTTTAATCACAATTTTTTAATCAGTTTTTCTTCTTCTTTTTCATACCAGTCCAATCCAATCTGTCAAAACTGTCTACAGTCCAAACTGTCCAAACATATCCAAAGCTATCAGTTTTCGTATCAGTTTTCGTATCAGTTTTCGTATCAGTTTTCCGTCTTTCCGCATAGACTTTCCGCATAGACTTTCCGCATGGACTTTCCGCATGGACTTTCCGCATAGACTTTCCGCATAGACTTTCCGCATAGACTTTCCGCATAGTCTTTCCGCATAGACTTTCCGCATAGACTATTCGGATAGACTTTCCGAATAGACTATTCTAACAACAAGACTCGACTCCAACCTCACTCACTCACTCTAAACCGACTCACACCTTCACACTCTTGACTCCAAATAACCCAGACGCGAGATAAACATCAAACCCTCGACTCATCAGTAGCACGGAGACTCGACTTGAAACCAACCCTCACCTCTCCTCTCTCGACTCGAAACCAACCCTCGAGTCACGACTCAAAACAAACTCTCAACAAACCAAAGACTCAACCAAAACTTCTCACCCTCACCCCCTCACAACCCTCGAAACCCCTCTCACTCTCAAACAGACATCTACAAGACTCGACAAAATTGACTCACTCTTCTCTCGTTCAAACTATCCCACCATTAGACTCTCGAACACACTAAACTATAACTCAACCTCAACAAAAACCGACTCTCTTTCTGACTCGACTAATCACCCTATTCCCTCGACTCCCTCTCAATCGAACCTATCTCGACACATCTGACAAAGACTCGACTGACACCAAAAGATTTAGACTCAAAACCAACACTCGACTCAACACACCGACCCATAACTTGACTCATCCCACATCTCAGATTCGTTCAAAGTCAACTCAGATCTTTTTAGATCATCACTGTTTGAACACAATCATCATCAATCAATCAAAGAAAAACATCACGACAGAAAGACTCGAACAGATGATAGAAGACAGACTCAACAACATGCAATCAAAATAAAACCTACCCGAGATCTCCTCTAATTAAGAAGATCTTGAAGACGTTTCTTGATCATTTATGCGCATGATGAACACTGGACGGGCTGTGGGATCAAATTAAACTTCTTAGATGGTTAAATTTAGTATATAATTGGTGGTTTAATTGAAAAATGTTTTAAGGAGTTGATTGCGGCGATATCTTTGAGGTGCACACATAGAAGATGGGGGCGGAGTAAATTTTGCAGATTAGGTTTTTGGGAGTGAGTTTTGGAGGAGAGAGAGAGACTTTTAGGGTGTAGAGATATAGGAGAAGAAGAAGAGACGAGAGAGAGGATTTTATGTTATTTGGCTTTGTTTCTAAAAGTCAAAGAAAAGGGGGACGGAGAAAACAAGAAACAGTAGAAGCAAGCCACGTTTTGTTTTTTTTAAAAAAAAATGAGCCCCACGTCTTGTTTTGACAGACGGAGTAAACAAAGCGTGTTATTTTTTGTGTTAAGGTGGGGATTTTTTTTTGACAGACGGGTAGGTAGTTTAATTTTTCCTTTTTTTTAGTGATTTTTTTTTATTTATTTGCTTTCTTTAAAGTAATTTACGGGTATTTTAATTGGGTATTAAAATAATTTACGGGTATTGTTATTGGAAGAACTCGGGTATCTTTGTACTTTTCAAACGAAAGTGATTAAACGACAACGAAATCTCTTGGGTTTTTATTTTACAAAGAGTTACACTTCAGACAAATTTAGAGGATCTCACGCATCATTTTAAATAACCAATCAAAGTTTTCTCCAAGAACTTTTACGGATCTTTCGTTGGTTTGTCAAAACCCGAGACATCAATTTCTCGTCGAATTATATTTTCCCGTTGCCACATACCTTTCATCAACCATCAATGGATTCGTTGAATTCGAAATTTCAAGAGGGAAACGTGCATCACATGCAAGACACCGCTAGAGAAAGTGCTCTAACTTCATTTCGAATGCTTCAGTCTCATCTTGTCACTCTTTCATGGATTCAAGGAGGGAGCGAATTTGTGACCATCTTTGGACACGATCGTCATATATTCATCGACTCAATATTCACCACTTTGACCCAACTCGCCGAGCAACTCAACCGTGACAACTTTAATCACTCTGCATTGGCACTTGCATATAAGGCTCTTGTGACACAACTCACGCCTTTCCTCCAATTCAATATCATCAAGTCTGAAAGTTCAGTGATTTGCCAATCATTTCTTCGAGAAACACATACCGAGCTTCGAGTTTTTCGTGATACAATTTTGAAACTCATGACATCGGTCTCGTCTTCGATTTATGAAAGATCCCGACTTCAGCAAGCGTATGATAAGGAAGTGCAAGACTCTTCAATGCAAGAGGAAAATAGTCATACGGTTGACAACTTGGAGCCTAACGATGGCAAGAGCACGGAATCAGGAGGACAACATGATACCAGTGGCACGTCAGGGAATGTTCACGAGATCTCTTTTGATGACACCTTACCCGTTTATGACGAAGAGCCTGCAAACATGGTACAATGTAATGTTGTTTATGATGTATTTGCTGATGATATTCCGCATATTGAGAATTCTGAACCTAATTATGACAAACATGGGATGGAAACGAGTGATAGCAATACCACTTCTGATTCATCCGATGTAAGTCATAATGGGGGAGAGATTGTTCGGAATGCTATAGTACATCATGATAATTGTATTATAACTGCTTCATTGACTGCTTCTGATTCCAAGATTAGAGAGCTCGAAACGATTGTAGCTCAACAATCAAAAGATCTTGAGGATGCCAAACTTGAATTTTCTAAGAAAACGGACAAATTTGAAACATATTTTGAAAAACTTGAAAAATCAAATGTTGTTCTTGAAAGAAAATTGGATCAAAAAGTGTTAGATTCTAAAGCTGAAAAGGATAATCTTTTGAAACAAATTCAACTACTTGAATCTAAGTTGGCATCCCAAGATAACTTGCTCAAAGAGAATGAGACTTTAAAGGCCCAAGTACAGGAAAAGGTCTTTGCTATAGCCGCGTTGAAAAACGAATTAAGGAAAAATAGAGGACCTAGTGTGGACACCAAGCTTGAAAAACCATCAATCTTGGGGAAACCGCCTTCAAATCAGTTCGTCAGACAACCGATTGTCAGACAACCTACTGCTTTTAGATCCGAGCGACCACAATCCTCGAGACCGCGGTTTGCCTCCCAAGTTGATTTGGTTCATCTTTCTAGACCAGACACTCCAACAACTAGGCCCTATGTGATCACTCCAGCTTTAGCAAGACCAAATCATATGATTGCCTCTAGTTTCCCTAAAAATACCAAGACCACGTCTAGAACTAGTTCAAATGACGTTGGCTGATGAGACTGCTTTTATACATGGTCTCATCGTCCAAAACGGCCTTAAAATGCATAAAATATCATAAAACATGCCAAATATATGCTCGTGTTTGTTACTTGTGTATTTTTAGGTACGGATATTGAGGAATTGGCAAAAGAACACAAGAATCAATCAAAAAACGAACACGGGAAACGAAGTCGCACAATGAACCGGGCCCAAGTTTGGAAATTTGCAAAATGACCCTTGAAGAATTGAAGATTGGCAAAAATGGCCCCTCATCTTTGAAGAACTTGTCACAATTGACCCTCCAAATGTCAATTGTACAAGAATGTTCCTTAATATTTGAAGATATTACACTTCCAGTCCTTGAAGAATCAAGTTTGTACAAGTTAAGCCCTTGGAAAAAGTTTTGGAAAGTAATTGTGCCATTTTCAGCAACTTGTCCAAAGTTGATAAGGCTAGAATGGGCGCTGTTGGACATTTATTACAAAATGGAAAGAAGTGAATACATTGGGGACCAAATCTGCCATTTACCCAAACAAACCCAACCAACCACAACGTGACACCTCAGCCCTACCCACCCATTTACCCACCAACCCATGTCCTACCCATAACCCTACCCGTCCACAACCCACGTTTATTTAAAAAATCAGTCAAACCTAGTCAACCCCACTTAACCCTCCTTTTCCCTCCATTAACACTTATTTGAAAAGTTAATTTACCCAAAACGGATTTAAACCTGGTTAATTAACCCATAAACCCTAGAACACCCCCAGATCCAATCACACCCAAATCAAGGGGTTTTTAGCTTAAACCGTCCAGATCATCAATTTACGTCCCTCTCATCCAAACCCACAACACCCAACAGTGTCACATGGCTTGTGGGACCCTCCCCAAGCCTCCCCTGCTCCATCACTTTCACCTTGAAAACCCCCACCCGACCAATTCAACGTGGGTGATCCTTCTACTTGGTCCCCAAGTCTAATTGAACGCTCAAGATCAAAAATCAAGGCTGTCAATCACATGGGTGCTTTTGACCAAAGAAATCGTCAAAGAAGAAAAGGGCAATTTTGAGATTTTCCAGTTTAGGGTTTCACCTTTGTATTTTTTTATTCATAGGTTCTAGAATAGTCTTAGAGTACTATAAAAGGAGCTTACAGCTTGTGTAATGCCCTTTTGTTCCAGTTTTATTGCAAAAATCTTTTGTAATCACTTTTTTAAAATTTATAAAGTTTGGTGTTTGTGTTCTACAATTGTAATTCCTTTTATACATATTTAAAAAGTTGGTATAAGTTATGCAATAAACTGAGTTCCATTGAAAAAATTTTGTGAAAGCTAGTGTTTGATTTCCAAAAGTTGCTAAAGGTTTTTAAAAATTTTGTTCAACTCTTAATCTAACACCTTGGAAGTGAAAGTGGAAAAGGTGGGAGATTTGTGAGTTTGAATTGTTTTTGAAACGTGTTTGAGAGTTTGTGGAAAGATTTGTGAAAGTTTTTAAGAAGGACAAAGTAAAACAGAAAGATATATTGGATTATATATTTGTGTTTCTTTTCTTTTGATTTTCTTAAACAGGTGGGAAGACCTGTTGTTGATGATTGATCAGCATACACCCGTGTGTATGGGAAGTGGATTTACATCCACCAAGAACCCTGGATTGTAGGGTTCTTAGGTAAGGAGATTTTTCCTTTTTAAATTTTCAGAAAAAAGTGCTTGTGTGATCTTGCATGATTTGGTAGATTAAGTGTGTTAATCTTGCTTAGTTTGTGTTCTTTTGAGTTTAAATACATGTTAGATGCTATTTGAATCGGATTGGTTAAGTTTCAAGGGCTTTGGTTTGTTAAAAGTTGAAAAAAGGAGTTTAACAGGGTGTTTGGATAAGTGATTTAGCAGGGTATGGATTTTAATTAGGGATATAAAAACGTGTTAGAGAGTGTGAGTAGGATTGTCATAGGTTGTTGTTAGTTTAGTTTTTAATTGGGAAAAGATTTGAAGCAAGTGTGTGAGAAAAAAAAAGGAAAAGTATAGTTTAAAAAACTGCATAATCCATTTTTGCCTATTTTTCTTGAATTTTGTGTTCATAATCTTGTAATCTGCTAGGTGTTAGTATTAGTCAGGATTGTATGTTTGTTGTGTGATACTTGGGGTATTTGAATGCATAATCTTGGGCATTGAAGTGGAGTTTTGTGCATCTAGTAGCTAAACATAACCACCAGACCCCATAAAGAACCACAGCAACTTCAGTTTGCTTTGCATACTTGTTTTTGTGACTATTTTGTGCTAGGTGCTTAATTTTCTGCTTGTCTTGACTCCCTTCACTCAGAAAGAGTGAAGGGGTGCCTTTTGTTCCAAGAATTCACCAAAAAAGCCATACACCAAGCCCTCTTGGTGATTTTCATCCCATGTGAAGAAACAGAAAAGAAGCATAGCTTGTGTTCTTGAAATTTTGAATCAGGCCACTTTTTTATACTTAATCTTGATTAATCTTGGCTAAAAAAGTGAATTTGGATTGTGTTACAAGGCTTAAGTGATTAACAGGTTGTGGAGTGAAGTTTAAAAAAAAAAAATATATAAAAAGTAAAAAGGGGGTTGCACAGCCTCGAACCCATAGTCTCCACACTCACAACACCACACACATACCGTCGCGCCCTTGGGTCTTTTACTGACCAAGGGTGCAACGGTTAAGTACTTAACCCATTTTTCCTTTTGACTTTTCAATATAAGCCGTAACTTAATAAGCCATTCCTGGCTTATTGGCTTATTGTTTTTGCTTGATTTCATTTTTCCTAGGATTATAATAGAGTTTAAGATTTTTCTGTGTAAAAGTTTTATTTTTCCTTTTATTTAATTAATTTCTAGGATTATTTTTAGTTTTATTTTTAGAAAGTCTATAAAAAATATTAAACAGTAATAAAAAAATACAAAAAAATAGTTTTTAGGTTTTAATTCTTATTTTTGAGGTTTACATATCAAAAAGTTTTCAAAAACTTTAATTTTTAATTTTATTTGATTTTAGGTTTTTTATTAAACTTTGAAAATTAATATAAAATTAACTAAAAGGTTTTAGGAACTTTAATTTACATATTCTTCTTAGTTAGAATATTTAGGATTTTTGAGAATTTGTTTAGAATTTATTTGAGAACTTTTTATTTTTAGGAATATTTTAATATTATTTTATTCATTAAAAGTCAAAGTTTTATTTTTATTTCTTTTTCATTTTTCCTAGGTTCTTTATCATTAATTAGGACTTTTCCCATTTGTAGAATAATTTTTAGGCTTTTCAATTAATTTTTATAATTAATTTAAGATTTAATAGATTTTAATAGTTTTTAGGAGTTTAAAAATAGTTTAATTTGGTTTTAAAATTTTTAAAAATAGTTTTTAGCTTAATTAGGTCATTTTTGAGGTTTACAAATTATAAAATCTTGTTTAGGGCTTTTTAATATTTAAAAGTGATTTTTAGGGCTTTAACTAGCATTAAAAAGTCATTATTAAATTAATTAAAAGGTTTTGGCAAGTTTGGATTTTTTGTAAACTCTTAGAATATTATTTGGGATTTTTTAGTAATTTTTAGGAATTTTTAGGTTAAAATTTTAAATTTTGCACTTTTTACGTTCTACGTCGTAACTTTCTAGTAGCGTTTTTGCCTTATTTTTCTATTTTTTTTCGTCTTCGTCATTTTCTCTTCTTGTCTTCTCATCAATAATCAAAAACATAATCAATCAATTCATTACACAACACACGTGCCTCCTCGAGAGAACGATCCCCACTCATTGGGTCATAACTTGTGGTTTTCCTAAACCGCTCGTTAACGCTTACCACTATTTTACCTTGTTTTCCTAAACAAGTGTAATTTTACAATTATCATTTTGGCGCCGCTGCCGGGGAGGCGTGTTGTGTTTTGATTGACCATTGTTGTTTTTCTATATTAGCCATAAATATAATTGTATTAATAGCACTCTATTAATACGTATTATCGTTTTTCGGTTTTTGTGTGAATATTATTACTATATTGTATACGTAGAACAATAAATACACAAGTACTCCAAATACGTGAGCAATCACAACCTTGATTCGGGATTTCATCACTCGATCATTGTATTCGAATCTCAAACCAAAGAAAAAGGCAAAAATAGATAAATACTTTCGTGAAGCTCAATCTTGAAAATACAAACTATAAGGTGGGTATAAGGCGGTTGTATTTGACAACCTAAAGGAAAAAGGCTCTTAAGTGCTTCGCGCCGCCTCGTTTCCTCCGCTTGCTTGTGCGTATTTGATTTTGAGAGTGAATCGAGGGTTTTGCCGCCCAAAGTATTATTACATATCATATATATTTTCTTGGTTTCCATTTGATTAAACCCTCTTGAACGATTTGGTGTTCCACCATCGTTCTAAAGTCATCGAAGGCGTTCACTCCACGTGATCGTTTTCATTCCTTGAGGCTTTTTTTAATCAAGAGATTTGATTAGTAAGGAGATTTGTGGACTCATTGTCTACTTAATACATTCACCAATTTCCAAAAAAAGTTAATACAATCAAAAACCACAAAAAAAAAAAAAAAAAATTGAAAAAACACAAAATACCAAAAAGAATCTTCTTTGCTCGTCTCCACGTTGTACGTGACGTTTATGCTCACTCGTAATCAAGCAAAACGTGCACGTAGACGCAAGAACAAAACTCCTACTAAAACTCATTCTAGTGAGGAGTCTCCAAGTGAGGAACCTATTGTAGAACAAGAAGCTATCATGGCTAATCGTACTATGATGGAGTTGCTTCAAGCACCCATCGAGGGTTTTGGAGAGGCCATTGTGATTCCCGCCATCCTTGCGGAGAACTTTGAGATCAAAACGGGTTTAATGTCTATGCTTCAAGCAAACAAGTTTCGCGGTCACGAAAAAGACAACCCACATTATCACATTAGGCAATTTAATCGTCTCACCGCGACAAGCAAGTTTAAGGATGTACCACACGATGCCATTAAGATAATGTTGTTTCCTTACTCGTTAGATGGACCCGCCAAGATTTGGCTTGAGAAAGAACCGCCGAATTCGATTTTGACATGGGCCGATCTCGTGTCTAAATTTGTGAATCAATTTTTTCCACCATCTAAGACAACACATTTGAAAAACGAGATTTCACGTTTTACACAAAGACCAAATGAAAGTTTTTCAATGGCTTGGGAAAGGTATAAAGAAATATTACATGAATGTCCACACCATGATTTTTCCGAATTGCATCAAATTGACACTTTTTATAATGGGCTTAATGAACATGAACGAGATTATTTAAATGCCGCCGCGGGTGGTAATTTTTTGTGCAAAACGACCAATGAGGCTTTGAAAATCATAGAAAATAGGTCTAAGGTCTATAGCCCTCGTAACACACCGAGTGTTGCCAATTTGGGCTCGTCATCATCTCGTTCCATTAATGCCTTGCAAGATGAAGCAAATGAGGAGAATCAGTTTTTCGATAGGTTTTCGACTCTTATGTCTCATTGGAAAGCTCAAGAAGCTTCAAACACCGCTTCAGTTAAAGCGGTTGCTAAGAGTTGTATTTCATGTGGTGGAGCTCATGATTTTTCCGAGTGCATTACCGCGGATGGTAACACTTCAAATGCTTATGTAGCCACGGGAACTTATAACCAAATCGGTCAAGGTTCCCGCCAAAATCAAGCTCCACAAAATCAAAATGCTAATAACTATCGAAACAACAATCAAGGTGGGAATTACCAAGGAAATCAAAGGAATTATAACAAGGGTAATTATCAAAGTGGAAATGGGCAAATTTCAAACCAAAACCAAAACCGTGATTTTCAAACTCCTACTCAAGGTTTTCAAAATGCTCACACTAAAAATTTGCAAGGAGAATTTTTAGATTATGCTAAGGCTAATGATGCTAAGTTTGATAACATGCAACGTGAGATGATTAGCTTAAGGTCCGAGTTGAAAAACGAGCTTAAAACCGAACTTGCTAATGAACTTAAAACTCATGCTAATAAAATGGAAGGAAATGTCACACGACTCCAACAAAATCAACAAAAAATGGAGCAAGGACAACATGAGATTAAGCAAGAGTTGTTAAAAGCGGATGCTAGGCAATCTAAGTTTGAAGACCGTATGGCTAAGATGTTTGAAGCTATCATGTGTAAGCCCTCTTCTTCGGGTGGTCTTCCTAGTGATACCATCGTGAACCCGAAAGGAGAATTGAAGGTTATTACTACTCGTAGTGGTAAAACTTTCAAAGAACCCATTTCTCGTCCAAGTACTTCTATGGAGAAGGAAAAAGAGAAAGAACCCGAGGTTGTGGTTGAAAAGGAGCAAATTACAATCCCACGAAGTACCGCTCAAACCACACCTACGGTTGAACCCATACCAATCATGGAACCCGAGATTCCAAGGCCGATGCCTATGCCTAATTTGCCCCAACCCACACCACCTTTACCCTACCCATCAAGACGAGACAAGGAAAAGGCACAAGAACGAAATAATTACCAATTTGAACTCTTTATGAAAATGTTTCGTGACTTGCATTTCAATATAAGTTTTGCCGACGCCTTAGTCATGATGCCTCGATTTGCCGCGAACTTCAAAAGTATGTTGAATAACAAAGAGAAATTGCAAAAATCGTCTACTTGTTCTTCGGTTTTTCTAAGCCGCATACCTCAAAAAGTCGGTGATCCTGGAAAGTTTTTAATCCCATGTGCTATCCAAGACATGGAAGAATGCTACGCCTTGGCCGATCTTGGTGCTAGTATTAATTTGATGCCTCTCGAGATTTTTAAATCGCTCAATCTTCCAAATCTCACTCCTTCAAGAATGTCAATCGAAATGGCCGATCATTCTACGATTCTAGCTTGTGGAGTTGCCGAGGACGTCTTTGTGAAAGTTGGGAAATTCTATTATCCCGTGGACTTCATTGTTGTTGATATTCCCATCGATCCTAAAGTTCCGTTAATTTTAGGTCGATCTTTTTTGGATACCTCGAGAGCACTTATCGATGTGCATGCAAGAAAAATCACTCTTCGTTTCAATGAGGAAGAACTCGTCATTAATGCAACCCAAAACTCCACTCTTTCTCATGTTTATTCTATCACATCTTTGTACAATGTCAATCCCATCAAAAACATTTGTCAAAAGATTTCAAATAGAGTTTTAGGAGTTGATAAAAATGAAGTTCCGTCCCCTCCGCCGATGGAGGTTAAGAGTGTTAAGCCTATGATTCCAATCTCGAGTGAATCTTCGGATGATGAATACGTTGATCCCGATGGGGAGGTTTTCTTTGTTGACAAAAGATTTGAAAACTTGCCACCACCTAAACCAAAACGCTTTCAAAATGTGAGAATTTTTAGTGTGACTAACATTGTTTTAGATACACCAAATATTTTTGACATAATTAAATCGGGTTTTCACAAGGAGAGTTTTAAAGATGAAAAAGGAAAAGATTTTGAATCTAATTTAAAAGATTTTTCTACAATTCTAACTCCGTCATCACCGCGGTTATTGAGTACTACAAGCTCGTCTTCTCCTTTTGACGATGCTTTGTGTGGACCTAGTGTGGGGGAAGCCCCTTATGTTCCCTCCCCTTTCTCCACCGAGGACGAGATATTTGATCCTGGAATTGCTTTTATAAGGAAATCTCGGTCTTCCACCGATGCAATAAATGGAAAATCTTTTCATTTGATTGGTGCGAGTCTACCTCGAGTAGCTCAATTTTTTGCCTTACCCATTGTCCCACCCTTCTATTTCTTCTCTCCTATTTTCTTCTATCCCATTGGGATTTGTGTTGGAGTTGTGTTGTCTTGTCTTTCATCTGAAAACGAGGACGCTATCTTTGACCCCGGTATACGTTTATCGGATTTTTAAAGTACTCCACGTGCTTTTGGGCCTTATTTATCATGTAAGCCCCACCAAAAATTGACCAAACCATGATTATCCCTAAATGATCACATTTATGGGGATTCGAGTCGAGCTTTTGACTCGGTTATCAAAAACAAGGTGCCTCGTGGGGGAGACCCATGCTTATCCACGTACATATTATTGCTTTCTAATTAGTGTAATGTGAGGGGATTTGTGCCCTTCCAACCTTTGTTCCGTGGTTGTTTGTGCATTGTGTCTTTTAGATCATCATCTTCACGATTGGAGCCTCTCGTGTTCGTTTCATGGGAGCACTCGATCGTTTGCTTTGGAGGCCTTTCCCAATATCCATATGATATATCCTTTTATGTTCTAACCTTAGGTTTTTAGCACACTTCATAAACGGCTATTACTTATTGGTTACACCCTTTCCATGCTAGACTAAGCATTCGACTATGTCTCTAGTATGGGGGTGTTTGCACCCCTAGACTCGAAACATTGAGGACAATGTTTAACTTTAGTATGGGGGGGGTGAATAGACACTTGCCTTGCCAAACCTTCACGCTTTCCAAAGTTTATCATTTTGTTTATCGTTTTGTTGCAAAATAAGGCTAAAAATGGCCAAATTTTAAAATTTTTCTCATGTTTCATAAGTGTTTGAAGACACGAATGTAGATTTTCCGATGGCGAGAATAAGAGTAATTTTTGACTCGACCGTGCGTGTTGAGCACTTAGCTTTGGTTCCTTAACTACACATTAGGCTAAGTCTCTTAAATGAGGACGAGAAATGATAGAGTTAATTATAAGTTACTATGCTAAACGTAGAGTACTCGTATTCTTTCAAAAACTCATGTGTTCTCGTTGTTTGCTTATTCTCCCTTCGCTTGTAAATATTTTTGCTTAATAAATATTGACTTAGCGGTTTAGTTAGGATTGTTGGGTTTCTAGTCTTTTCTAGTAGCTTCCGTGTAATTAAATTGGGAAGACATTAAGGTATCGCCAGCGTCACGGTTTTGAAGTATTGGCACCCTAATAATCGAAAGCTTCACCCAATAATAAGATTTCAAGTGCTCACCTAAATTAAGCAAAAAATTTGAAGCCCACAAGGCCTAAAATCTATGCAAAAATTGAAAGTGAATCAAGCCTTAATCTTCGAAGCTTTAAAGATCCAAAATTCGCTTTAGCGTGAGGATATACGTCTTTGGCTAATAAAACCACCGATGATGGCGGATAATAAAAGGCAAGGCAAGACCGAAGTCATAATAAAAGCTTCATGGCGAAGTTGAATAAAAGATGGAGGTAAACCAAAGATAATAAGGTCCTTCCGTTAGGGGACGTATAAAAGTCTTGGTAATAAGTCTCATGTTCAAAACCGTTATAAAACCGTGTTTATCGATTCTTCTTGTCAACTTAATTTTTTAACATCGTCGTCTATTAGGAAGGGTTATTGATTTGATGGTCTTAGTTACACCGTTAGGACTCTATTTTTAGACCTAAATCTCTATTATCGCATGTTGGTTTATAGAGTTCATAACAATTATTTAAAACCCTAATATGGATCAAAGAGCGCATAGCGGAAGCGATTAACAAGATCATTAATTTAACACAATTATATTAATCAAGATTAGGGTTACATACCTTTATCCTAGCAGGATCCACAAGACGACGGAGCAAACGGCAACTAGGGTTTATCACGAACACCACCAAGAATATAGTCTAAAGTAAGACTATATCACGTTCTTGTACACACGTGATACGGCGAGTTAACCGTGAGTCTAGCACGAACAAACCGAGCTTCCAAGTCTATGGAAGATCTACCCAACAACCCTAGAGAGGGGCTAGGACTAGATCTAGAATAGCTTATTGAAAATCAAAGAAGAACCCTAATAGGGTGTTTGTTTGGCCGGAGGTTAGAGCAAGAGAAAGAGAGATGTGAGGTGAAAAATTATGAGGCTTTAGGTTTGTTTATATACACCTTGGAAAACTTCTCTTCCATGGTTAAACAAGATAAAGCCACAAAATCTTTTCTCCTTATCTTTGTCTCCTCTATTTAGGCCGGATATATACATGCTCCAAAAGAGGTTTCCGGAACTTTTCCGACTCCTTCTTTTAGCTTCTTTAACCTTCTATAACGATCGTTTAATACTTAACTTTTAATTACTTAACGATCGTTAGCTACGGTTTGATTTAATAAATATAATAAATACATTTAATAAGCAAATTAACCCTTCACGTAAATATGTGCAATCCCGTGATCTCGAGTTCGATCCTATCACACGACAATCGATTTTTAAGTCCATAAACTTTCAGCTCCCACTTGGACAAAATTCGAATATCGTGATCACATTGATTAGCGTCTAGTTACACTAACAATGTCACTAGTACAACTCGAGTAAGGTTTCTTGGAAAAAACCTTTTAATGATTAAATCATTATTATTATTATCCTTTCATTTCAAATACAACGTTAATAAGGATATGGATCCTAGTCATTCCTTTCATTAACCATTCTGTTTCTCGTTTACGGATATAGCAAGATCACCAAAACAAATTTGGGTGCGGCAGCACAAATATCTTACTACTCCCCCGAGGGGCCCAGCTGTATTATACTTCAAAATAAATTTTGAAGGAAACGAATCCCATTTTGACTACAAGCAAAACTTATGAACTTTGCAACACTTCCGGAAATAATCCTTATAACTACCAGTTACGTTTAGCGTTAGATTATTCCACAGAAATGCACTAGATCCACGACAGTTTCCTGGTATCTCAGGTCTAAGGATAACTATTTATGATTTACTTGATGACAAAGATCCATAAAGTAAAATCATATAGTTGGGATAAGTCCAATATTTGATCCATCAAATATCATCCAAAATTGACCAATATACTTTCAAGTATACTCTGTCACTATTTTGAATTGTCTTAGTTTAATAATATTCCCATATTATTAATCGACAACGGACATTTAGAAACATCATAATGCTCATGGATTTAAAACATGTAAAATAGGATACAAAATCAAATAACAGAAAATAAACGAAATCCAATCTTTATTTCATCAATTCAATAATGTCTTACATCCTTTATCCAAATACTAAAATAGATCAATGCATAAAACTGGTACATGCATCATGCCTCTAGTAATGACATTCATACTTGTTTGGCAAAGCATAAAATAACCAATCTTGACCTATTGAAATTTTGAGAATACTTTCTTTAAGAATTCAAATCATTGAAACTCTTGTACATGTGCATCCAAACAATTTGATATTGCCACATAGTATCAAAATTGTGAAACATCCTTGATCACCAATTTCCTAAACTTCCAAAACACATTTGAAGTTCAAAGTATTCTAATTCTTTAATGTATAATGCAACTTTAATCAACATGTCATCTCCAAAGATCCCATGACTAATATTGAGTGTTACCTCAATTATATCTTTTCAAGTTTTACAACTTGTCATAAAAGATACAAAATACGTTACCATTAATATCTATTATGTAATGTTTGATTCCAACCAAAACCTTCAAGTTTGTTGGCTATGATAATTTGCACAACGATTGACAAATTATCCATCTATAGAATATGGAAGCCGATCCAAGATTTAGGATGTTATTCTATTTCCAAACATATTCCTTCAGAATATTCATTACACAAGTTATTCAATAACTTCTTAAATAGATTAATATATTCAAATCATCATGTATTTTAAGCATGATATAAATACAACACGACACACATGAAAATTTCTCAAACCAGATTTAGATTTTTTCATGTCCTAAATATCCACGTAAACATACTACATGGCATATTACGTTGTATTTCCACCGCATAAATAAATAAATTTATTTGTCCCAAGGTTATGTATATCTTATTTTCTAAATCTCCAAAGTAAAGTTTCATCTCAAATCTAAACCAAATCAACATTTAATTTGAATGAAATCTCACTTTCTTATATGTCTATTTGACACATATAATTTAAGAAAATAACCATAATACTCACACTAGCTTTTAGGAATACTCAGAAATCATCTTATTTAAATTTAAATCCAAACTTGGATTTCAAAATAAACATAAGAATAATCTCCTAGATGCATGCTTTTATCTATTCATGGATAATTGCATTTTGTACTTTTCCAAAGATTTATATTTTGAAGTAATAAACTCATTTCGATTACTTAAGTGCTTTCTCAAGTAGTCATTCAAGAAATAGTTCATTCATATCCAAATTTGTCAATTAAAATATGACCATCAAAATCTTTATATATTTAATGTATTTAGGAAAGAATACTCAATCACAATTAATTACCTAAATGTGACTAATAATCTATTCACAATACATACATTAAATATGTGTACAATTTTGTCCATATAGTTTCGACACAAAGATTAAACCACTACAATTGGCGTTTTTCTTCCTTTGACGAAACTTATCTTCAATTTCTAGTCAAACTATTTAAGATAAACCAAAACCGAAATTTGATTATCTTGTTGGACAACATCTATAACAATCATAGTATGAGTAGTTTACCCAAAACAATATTTGGTAATAAATCATAACAATTATTTGTAACTCATAATTCTCAGCATATAAATCGCATATCCGAGATATCCTTACGGACCTATGACATAAATTCCTTTATCTTAAGGTTTAGCATTTACACGCCTACCTCATGATGATTACTAGTATACTTTAGAAGATCATGTATCTTGTAATTTTATCTTTTAAGATCAAAACTCCCACTTGCTGTTAGTAACTTAAAATTACTCTTTAAATACATAGCAAATAGATCAACACTCCAACGTTATCTATATGGGACATTACAAAACATAATGATAGTTCCATACTCTTTATTTTCTAAACAATCCACTTCATAAGTAGTTTAGCAAAATCCGAACTTCATTTAAGATATAATGTGATTCATCACATTCCATATATAATGGTATCTTATTAATCTTCTTAGCTCAAGTCATACCCAACTTTCTAACCTTGATATCTTTTGGAATAAAGGAAGATATAGTTATCTTTGAATCAAACATCACCATCATATTGAGAATTTTGATTCTCCTAATGAACATACCATAACAATGATGTATTTCATTTAGGGAAATATTGTAAGTCAATCTTAACAATATTAAGATAAATATATATCTTTCGGTTTACCTATATACCAACTAAATCATCTTAATGGTATTATAGATTTTCTAACCATTTTGCATGCTTTATAACTCAAGTACTTTTAATACAAAGTCACTTCATAAAAGTTATAAGTCCATTACACGTTACATGTATATGTCTTTAGTGAAATAGAGACAATACATTAACGTCTTACTTTATATTATACGTCTTCCAAGACTTTATGTTTGTGACTTTATACAATAAATCATAAACATGTATAACTAAAGTAAATCATGAACACCACTTGGTTTCATTCATCTTTTCAAGTTAATTTACTCCTATACTATTATATGAACACCACTAGGTTTCATTAGTAGTATAAGATTACTCTATGTATCTTATGTCATTCAAGGAATTTGTCCTATTTTAAGAAACTTCAAAACATTCCACGCCCGATCTTACAACATGTGGATATTTTACACTTGTGTGTACAATTTAGTCCAAGCTCTTACATGACTAAATCAAAACAACAAGTGTTTCTTAATGTGAATGATATATATACTTTTAAGTAGTCTTTTAATCATATTGACACATGATCTAAACATTAATTAGATTGTTAGTCTCTTATCTTAAAGACAAGAGAATCATATCTTTATGAGTTGTTTCTTGCACACAATGTTCATTTCTCCCACTTGTGCATGGAACAACCTCATATATAAGATAAACATCACGTCTAACGTTCGTCTATACAAATATGATTGTGCCACATATATTAGCTTTTACAAGTAGACGTAGAACCACTTAATCAACAAGAATCAATACATAACTATCTTTGAAGATATTAGTGTCAACAATTCGAAAGTAATTATCTTAGGACATACTAAGGATAACATGGGTTATTACCAAGACAACAAGGCTAACTCCCACTGAATTAGAGAATGTTTTAATAGACTCAAAATCAGTAATACAACACAATTCTCCCACTGAACTTGACAACATTGAAAATGTTTCATAATCGGTGAAAATAATTAGTGTTGTGTTTACTTTCTTACACTTTTTGAAAAACACATTCGCAACAATTACTTATAGCGTTTAAGAGTGTATTCTACTTCGTAAATGATGACTTACCCATCAAATGCTTTTTAACTTGAAAGACTTGACATGCAATTTCTTCCTTAATAGGTCTACCAACCCCAAAATGGTATGTAGTGCCTATAAATGGTCAAAGCACAACTACTAGACAAATATGCTAGTTTGCCTTATAACCAATTAGCGGTAACTTTTAATAACTCAAAATATGCACTTTTCTTAACTATTAAAATTTGCTATGAGTTATGGATTTGAATTTGACATTTCTAAAATCCTTATTACTCCTTCTTTACTCATGAAAAAGAGTTTTAGGTTTATCATTCATTTGTAAATTGACTCTATCCTCAACCATACTGTTTGTAGATCAATAAATGAATAAACCATGTTTACGGTGTAACGTTGCATTAATACATTTGCAAAAGAATTTACAAAATTCAATTTTAGTATTTTCGATAATACCATTCAAGAAAATAAAATTACCCCGGTAATAATAACCATAGTATTTTCCTTGAAAAACTAGAATCCATATTGACATAGATTTATCACATCAGTTGATCTGCTAGTGACAAATGTATTCAACACAATAACTTGTCGAACAATAATTGCCAAATCAAATTGCAATTTCTAGATATGTCAGGGATTTACATTGCCAAAATCATTTGCATTGTAAACATGTTTCATCCCTTCTTTATGCCTTAAGTTTCCAGATCTCACTGAGTAACTCAATTAAGTCGACTAATCTAAAGAACGTAAAACCTTCATGTGCAATCTTATTCAGTCATGAAGTTTTCTCTCCATTACAACATCGTCCAGAATCTCATATGACGAAAATTGTAACTTCAAGTGTTCGTCAATTAGATGGCATATGACTTAAATTTAGGGTATAGATTTTGGTGTCAAATCATGTATGGAGAAGCATGCATACATCTCCATATTATAAGTTTAATAAAAACGTTTAGTAAACTTTTGTTGAGACTAAAAGTTCATTATATACTTGCAAGTTGAGGTATTGGTTAAACCAATTAAAGATTTTACACACAACTAAATTCACACCGTACTTTTTCAGAACTTAGTTATAGCACAAAGCAATAACCTTATTCATTGTGTTTCGGATGTGAATTAATGTAGTTAAATCAACCTTAAAGAATTATACCAATAACAACCGTAGGTAATTCCAATTTTGACACACAGGCGAGCCGGGAATTTGGTCAGCGCTGAAGCATAACACCTCCTTCCTTAACCGGGTACATGACCAGCGGTGCGTTATACCCACTTTATAGTTTGTCAAAATTGAGTAGGCCGTTAAGTTGCTATTGCAATTCTAATCAACGCAAATCATATGTAATTTAGATCTCAAAACAATTCATTTATTTTGATATGATTTAGTCCATATTAATTTTTCTTGTAAAAAATTACCCTTGTTTACAACATACAATCAATATAAAACGTATGAAAACAAGTAGGTACAAAAAAAAAAAAAAAAAAAAAAAAAAAAAAACTAAATCATAAACACATAATAACAATTTATATGTGTAATAAATAAATCAAATAGCCACATGCATATGATTTATTCAATAAATAATATCAAATCTAGGTTTTTATATACATAAAATAGTCTTCCCTAGTTTTAGATTTATTGAATCAAATAAAGCATGTAGCAAAAAACGTAACAATTACCACATAAAACATATGATCCATGAAAAACATGCATGTTCATCACGGATCTCCCTCATATCTTAACAATTAAATCTCTATGGATCGAAACATGAATTTACACAACATAACAATTAATCATGCAATTCATCAAAATTCCACCCAAATCACTTAACAATTAATGAAATCACTACGGATCGTAACCACGCATGACATAACAATTAATTCATACATACATCTAAAGTTAATTACCATGTAATTTTAGGGCTTACAAAAAAAACTTTTTTATTTTTTTTATAAAAAAAATTCGGCATAGCCGATTTTAAAAATAATAATAAAAAAAACAAAACCCTAATTTTTATAAAACCTAAAAAACAACATGTAATTTTTAACACAAATCAATATTAGTTAAAAAAACTTTAGATCTTGATAATTATAATCATGTTAAAACAGCTCTCGATGCCACTGTTGGTTTATAGAGTTCATAACAATTATTTAAAACCCTAATATGGATCAAAGAGCGCATAGCGGAAGCGATTAACAAGATCATTAATTTAACACAATTATATTAATCAAGATTAGGGTTACATACCTTTATCCTAGCAGGATCCACAAGACGACGGAGCAAACGGCAACTAGGGTTTATCACGAACACCACCAAGAATATAGTCTAAAGTAAGACTATATCACGTTCTTGTACACACGTGATACGGCGAGTTAACCGTGAGTCTAGCACGAACAAACCGAGCTTCCAAGTCTATGGAAGATCTACCCAACAACCCTAGAGAGGGGCTAGGACTAGATCTAGAATAGCTTATTGAAAATCAAAGAAGAACCCTAATAGGGTGTTTGTTTGGCCGGAGGTTAGAGCAAGAGAAAGAGAGATGTGAGGTGAAAAATTATGAGGCTTTAGGTTTGTTTATATACACCTTGGAAAACTTCTCTTCCATGGTTAAACAAGATAAAGCCACAAAATCTTTTCTCC
Organism: Glebionis coronaria; assembly: GCA_025667525.1. Classification (NCBI taxonomy): domain Eukaryota; kingdom Viridiplantae; phylum Streptophyta; class Magnoliopsida; order Asterales; family Asteraceae; genus Glebionis; species Glebionis coronaria. The sequence goes on along the minus strand of CM046880.1, from coordinate 370,231,194 downwards.
TTATCTTTGTCTCCTCTATTTAGGCCGGATATATACATGCTCCAAAAGAGGTTTCCGGAACTTTTCCGACTCCTTCTTTTAGCTTCTTTAACCTTCTATAACGATCGTTTAATACTTAACTTTTAATTACTTAACGATCGTTAGCTACGGTTTGATTTAATAAATATAATAAATACATTTAATAAGCAAATTAACCCTTCACGTAAATATGTGCAATCCCGTGATCTCGAGTTCGATCCTATCACACGACAATCGATTTTTAAGTCCATAAACTTTCATCGCATAAGTCAACAATGTATCTTCGTGATCATTAAGACATAATAAAATATAAGAGATACAACTTAGGAATAATGGGAGAATAAGTACGTGATTAGGGCATATGAGTAGTGTTAGCATTACTAACTTATAATGACAATGATCTCGTTGCACGCTTGGCATGGAATTAAGGTGAAAATCGAGGACGACGAAATTATTTCTAACGAAGCATTCACGTGTTCTTATTCTATGAACCTAAACGTCCCATTTTGCGATGAAAATCATACATTATGTCTAAAACACAAGTAGTAGTAATAGTGTAATGTAGCTAGTTATCATTTCAATAAAGTGAATAAAATTAAATTTTGGAGATGCTTTGATACTTTATTCTAGCATTGCGTGAGGGCACGGCAATGGTTTAGTATGGGGGAGTGATGAGACTGCTTTTATACATGGTCTCATCGTCCAAAACGGCCTTAAAATGCATAAAATATCATAAAACATGCCAAATATATGCTCGTGTTTGTTACTTGTGTATTTTTAGGTACGGATATTGAGGAATTGGCAAAAGAACACAAGAATCAATCAAAAAACGAACACGGGAAACGAAGTCGCACAATGAACCGGGCCCAAGTTTGGAAATTTGCAAAATGACCCTTGAAGAATTGAAGATTGGCAAAAATGGCCCCTCATCTTTGAAGAACTTGTCACAATTGACCCTCCAAATGTCAATTGTACAAGAATGTTCCTTAATATTTGAAGATATTACACTTCCAGTCCTTGAAGAATCAAGTTTGTACAAGTTAAGCCCTTGGAAAAAGTTTTGGAAAGTAATTGTGCCATTTTCAGCAACTTGTCCAAAGTTGATAAGGCTAGAATGGGCGCTGTTGGACATTTATTACAAAATGGAAAGAAGTGAATACATTGGGGACCAAATCTGCCATTTACCCAAACAAACCCAACCAACCACAACGTGACACCTCAGCCCTACCCACCCATTTACCCACCAACCCATGTCCTACCCATAACCCTACCCGTCCACAACCCACGTTTATTTAAAAAATCAGTCAAACCTAGTCAACCCCACTTAACCCTCCTTTTCCCTCCATTAACACTTATTTGAAAAGTTAATTTACCCAAAACGGATTTAAACCTAGTTAATTAACCCATAAACCCTAGAACACCCCCAGATCCAATCACACCCAAATCAAGGGGTTTTTAGCTTAAACCGTCCAGATCATCAATTTACGTCCCTCTCATCCAAACCCACAACACCCAACAGTGTCACATGGCTTGTGGGACCCTCCCCAAGCCTCCCCTGCTCCATCACTTTCACCTTGAAAACCCCCACCCGACCAATTCAACGTGGGTGATCCTTCTACTTGGTCCCCAAGTCTAATTGAACGCTCAAGATCAAAAATCAAGGCTGTCAATCACATGGGTGCTTTTGACCAAAGAAATCGTCAAAGAAGAAAAGGGCAATTTTGAGATTTTCCAGTTTAGGGTTTCACCTTTGTATTTTTTTATTCATAGGTTCTAGAATAGTCTTAGAGTACTATAAAAGGAGCTTACAGCTTGTGTAATGCCCTTTTGTTCCAGTTTTATTGCAAAAATCTTTTGTAATCACTTTTTTAAAATTTATAAAGTTTGGTGTTTGTGTTCTACAATTGTAATTCCTTTTATACATATTTAAAAAGTTGGTATAAGTTATGCAATAAACTGAGTTCCATTGAAAAAATTTTGTGAAAGCTAGTGTTTGATTTCCAAAAGTTGTTAAAGGTTTTTAAAAATTTTGTTCAACTCTTAATCTAACACCTTGGAAGTGAAAGTGGAAAAGGTGGGAGATTTGTGAGTTTGAATTGTTTTTGAAACGTGTTTGAGAGTTTGTGGAAAGATTTGTGAAAGTTTTTAAGAAGGACAAAGTAAAACAGAAAGATATATTGGATTATATATTTGTGTTTCTTTTCTTTTGATTTTCTTAAACAGGTGGGAAGACCTGTTGTTGATGATTGATCAGCATACACCCGTGTGTATGGGAAGTGGACTTACATCCACCAAGAACCCTGGATTGTAGGGTTCTTAGGTAAGGAGATTTTTCCTTTTTAAATTTTCAGAAAAAAGTGCTTGTGTGATCTTGCATGATTTGGTAGATTAAGTGTGTTAATCTTTCTTAGTTTGTGTTCTTTTGAGTTTAAATACATGTTAGATGCTATTTGAATCGGATTGGTTAAGTTTCAAGGGCTTTGGTTTGTTAAAAGTTGAAAAAAGGAGTTTAACAGGGTGTTTGGATAAGTGATTTAGCAGGGTATGGATTTTAATTAGGGATATAAAAACGTGTTAGAGAGTGTGAGTAGGATTTTCATAGGTTGTTGTTAGTTTAGTTTTTAATTGGGAAAAGATTTGAAGCAAGTGTGTGAGAAAAAAAAAGGAAAAGTATAGTTTAAAAAACTGCATAATCCATTTTTGCCTATTTTTCTTGAATTTTGTGTTCATAATCTTGTAATCTGCTAGGTGTTAGTATTAGTCAGGATTGTATGTTTGTTGTGTGATACTTGGGGTATTTGAATGCATAATCTTGGGCATTGAAGTGGAGTTTTGTGCATCTAGTAGCTAAACATAACCACCAGACCCCATAAAGAACCACAGCAACTTCAGTTTGCTTTGCATACTTGTTTTTGTGACTATTTTGTGCTAGGTGCTTAATTTTCTGCTTGTCTTGACTCCCTTCACTCAGAAAGAGTGAAGGGGTGCCTTTTGTTCCAAGAATTCACCAAAAAAGCCATACACCAAGCCCTCTTGGTGATTTTCATCCCATGTGAAGAAACAGAAAAGAAGCATAGCTTGTGTTCTTGAAATTTTGAATCAGGCCACGTTTTTTATACTTAATCTTGATTAATCTTGGCTAAAAAAGTGAATTTGGATTGTGTTACAAGGCTTAAGTGATTAACAGGTTGTGGAGTGAAGTTTAAAAAAAAATATATATAAAAAGTAAAAAGGGGGTTGCACAGCCTCGAACCCATAGTCTCCACACTCACAACACCACACACATACCGTCGCGCCCTTGGGTCTTTTACTGACCAAGGGTGCAACGGTTAAGTACTTAACCCATTTTTCCTTTTGACTTTTCAATATAAGCTGTAACTTAATAAGCCATTCCTGGCTTATTGGCTTATTGTTTTTGCTTGATTTCATTTTTCCTAGGATTATAATAGAGTTTAAGATTTTTCTGTGTAAAAGTTTTATTTTTCCTTTTATTTAATTAATTTCTAGGATTATTTTTAGTTTTATTTTTAGAAAGTCTATAAAAAATATTAAACAGTAATAAAAAATACAAAAAAATAGTTTTTAGGTTTTAATTCTTATTTTTGAGGTTTACATATCAAAAAGTTTTCAAAAACTTCAATTTTTAATTTTATTTGATTTTAGGTTTTTTATTAAACTTTGAAAATTAATATAAAATTAACTAAAAGGTTTTAGGAACTTTAATTTACATTTTCTTCTTAGTTAGAATATTTAGGATTTTTGAGAATTTTTTTAGAATTTATTTGAGAACTTTTTATTTTTAGGAATATTTTAATATTATTTTATTCATTAAAAGTCAAAGTTTTATTTTTATTTCTTTTTCATTTTTCCTAGGTTCTTTATCATTAATTAGGACTTTTCCCATTTGTAGAATAATTTTTAGGCTTTTCAATTAATTTTTATAATTAATTTAAGATTTAATAGATTTTAATAGTTTTTAGGAGTTTAAAAATAGTTTAATTTGGTTTTAAAATTTTTAAAAATAGTTTTTAGCTTAATTAGGTCATTTTTGAGGTTTACAAATTATAAAATCTTGTTTAGGGCTTTTTAATATTTAAAAGTGATTTTTAGGGCTTTAACTAGCATTAAAAAGTCATTATTAAATTAATTAAAAGGTTTTGGCAAGTTTGGATTTTTTGTAAACTCTTAGAATATTATTTGGGATTTTTTAGTAATTTTTAGGAATTTTTAGGTTAAAATTTTAAATTTTGCACTTTTTACGTTCTACGTCGTAACTTTCTAGTAGCGTTTTTGCCTTATTTTTCTATTTTTTTTCGTCTTCGTCATTTTCTCTTCTTGTCTTCTCATCAATAATCAAAAACATAATCAATCAATTCATTACACAACACACGTGCCTCCTCGAGAGAACGATCCCCACTCATTGGGTCATAACTTGTGGTTTTCCTAAACCGCTCGTTAACGCTTACCACTATTTTACCTTGTTTTCCTAAACAAGTGTAATTTTACAATTATCATTGGCCATAAATCTGGTCTAAGGGAATTTATGCAAAAGACACATGTAAGAGATAGCAATGTTAATCCTAGTCACATGCCTTCTAGATTACCCAACACTGCTAACCGTAGCATGTCCAATCCTAGGAGCATCAATCAATCATCTAGGGATTCTAGATCTTACTCGGACATTAAATATGCTACTTGTAAAACATGTAGAAAATGTGTCTTTACGGCAAATCATGATTCCTGTATCAAAAAATTGCTTAATGAGGTGAACTCCCGTGCTAGACTTAAATCCCAGTGGGTAGCTAAAATCAAACCCGTTGGCAAAATGTGGCGCCCCACTGGTAGAACTTTCACTCTTGTAGGAAACGAGTGCCCTTTAACTAGGATAGTCTCTGATTCTACGAAGACTACTAGGGAGAAAATTGCAAAGGATGATACATCACTTAAGCCTGAACTTAAGGTTTTCTATAAAAGGAAACGTTTGCCAACTAAGACAAGTGAATCATCCCCTCAGGCCACCTCTAACACAAGAAAAGAAAACCGTGAACCCCCACGTGCTTCTAAAATAGATATCTCTAACCCATGCAAAAGTATACAAACTCCTAATGAGAATGCAGGTACCAAAGTTGATGTTCCAAAAGAACGAAGCGGTCCAATCGTTGTATACCGTTCAACTAAGGACACTCTTAGAGTTTGGTTGCTGAAGAAGCAGATATCGGAGAAACTAGTATCTCAGGGGATTCATGGTTAAAGCTTACAAAGGACTTACAGTCACATAACAGACTGTAACTCGATCTCAAAAGACAGGAAAGTTCATCCCGATGATGACTTATCCTAAAAACGAGAAATTCATTTTTCTCGGGCATGAGCTTATATAAAAAACATTCCAAGTTTTTAAGCTCATGCACTGTGGCTCCTCGTTAAATGACAGACGACGACCCGGACTTCAGAGACAGGGAAGTTTATCCACGCAACGATAACTTACCCTCTTAACAAGAAATTAAGTTTTCTTGGACACGAGCTTATCCTAAAACCATTCAAAGGTTTTAAGCTCGTGTATAAGGCTTATAGATAAATGACAGTCTATAACCCGTTCTTCAAAGGCAGGAAAGTTTATCGCCGATGATAAACTTATCCTTACAACGAGAAATTAATTTTTCTCGGGCATGAGCTTATATCGAAAACATTCAAAGTTTTTAAGCTCATGCACAATGATTTACAGTTAAATGTCAGACTGTAACTTGAACTTCAAATAAAGGAAAGTTTATCATTAATGATAAACTTATCCTCATAACGAGAAATTCAGTTTTCTCGGTCATGAGCTTGTCTTAAAACATTCGAAGTTTTAAGCTCAGAAAGGAAAGTGTATCTTTTAAATAAGAGAACTTTTCCTCATAACGAGAAATTAACCTTTCTCGGTCATGAGCTTTCCGTTAAAACAGTCAAAGTTTCCAAGCTCATGAAAACGACTTCTAAGTAAATGTCAGCTTAGGACTCGTCCTTCAGATAAAAGGAAAGTTTATCGCCGATGGTAACTTATCCTTAACAACGGGAAGTTTACAACTTCTCGGACTTGAGCTCGCCCTTAAGATATTCAACATCTTAAGCTCAAGTAATTGGTTTTCAAAACTTTGAACACAATTTTTCAAGAATTTCTCAAAAGGTTTTTCTAAATCTTTCAAAATTTTGTGTTCAAAAACGTTTTGATAAAAAGAGCATGTCTTCTGGAATCGATAATATTTACGAACCTAGAAATGTCATTCAATAATGACACGGGGTTGTAAATAAAGTTCGAGCAGAAGTTTAAAAATTTAAAACATGCTCCATTATGGTTTGCTATTATTTCCGATAGTAACCCGCTTTTCACTTTGAAGTCAAGCATTTCACCGGAAAGCCTTGACTTCCAAATCCGAAGTTATCAACTCCACAATCCAAAGTTCGTTGCAATTGATATCTACATACTCGACGATGCGACTACTCAAACGGTGACTACAGCTCTTTCAATAGAACACGGGTCAACAATTGAGGGGGAGCAATTGTCCAGCATTCAGAATCCTTGATGCTGAGAGTGCCAAGTTCACATATTGGTGTCAAGACAACGATATCAATCATACACATGGAGTCAAGAGATAACTTCAGACGTGACGAGGTGACCAACATTCGTGAATAAGAACCATGTGAATCTTTCATATGATGTTCTCCATCATTCAGGTCCAACCTCGTAAATTGCTAATCTTGTGAATACATTATCATATATGCTCTTTGCACGTGATAAATACCTTACACTTGTGTTTAAAAGGTATTTAATTTACGTTTCAGCACACCCTCATTAATTTGAGGGGGAGCTTGTGTAACTCATGAAGATAATTGGATTTGCATTTTTCTTCCCAAATTTTCTTAAAATGCTATTAAATCAATTGATATTAAAAACATCGATTGGGTTAATATTTTTAATATGGGGGAGAAAATGTGATTTAATATGGGAAATGATTAATCACAAATGGTTTGACTTAACGTGCTAGCTCATCCCGACATGTGCGAAATGTTTTCGGATATCGTGGCATATGTTAAGGGGGAGCAAAATGGATTTGCACTTCAAAATGAATTTCATGGTGACATACACTTACCCAAAAACATCTCTATTTGATAGTTGTAGAAATACGTCTTTTAGGAAAAAGAACGTAAATAGGGTAAGCGTGCACGACGATTTAGGAAAACCGTGTGTGAATGACCCTAAAAGTGAGTTCGTTCTCGAGGAGGTATAGGTGTTGTGAATTAACTTGTAGTTATTTGAGATTAATATTAAGAGAATGGGGATGAGTAGATGAAAGACGGTTACGTTAAAATTAAATTACGACGAAAACGTAAAGCCGTAGAAAAACCACAAAAATTAAAAATTATTAAAACCAAAAACAAAATATAAAAAAGACTAAAAACAAGTCTCAAATAATATAAATAAAGATAAAAATCCAACAAAGATATTTTAAAACCTTTTATTAATTAAATAATTAATTTTAAATGCTAATTAAAGCCCTAAAATTAAATTTAACTAATTCAAATGTCTAAAATATGATTTTATTGAATAATTACTCAACTTATATTATTAGAAGACTAAAAAGTAATTTTCTAAAAATTAAAACCTATTAAAACTATTTTTAAAACTCTAAAAATGATTAAAAATGATTAAAACCTAATTAAACTTAAAATAATTATAAAAATAAATCTAAAAGTTATAAAAATATTCTAAAAATGGAAATAGTCCTAATTAATGACAAAGAACCTAGGAAAAATAAAAAAAAAGAAAACAAAATAAAATTTTGAAAAATTAATATTAAAATAATATTAAAATATTGCTAAAAATAAAAAGTTACTAAAATTAATTCTAAAAATTTTCTAAAAATCCTAAATAATATAACTAAGAGAAAAACACTAATTAGAGCTTATAAACCTTTTTTAATACTTTTATAAAAATCTTTAAAGTTTATAAAAAACCTTAAAATATTATAAAATTAAAAATAAATGTTTTGAAACCAAAATTAGATGTAAACCTCAAAAATATATTTTAAAAGCTAAAAACTATTTTTCCTAAAAATTAAAACTATTTTTGGTATTTTTTAATGATTTATTAAAATTCGTCTAATAAATAAATTCTAGAAATTAATTTAATAAACGGAAAAATGTGAAACCAATTTTTATAAATCAAAAATACTATTAAAATCCTAGGAAAAATAAAAGATGACAAAAACACTCTACCAATAAGCTCTAATAAGCTGAAACACCTACGGCTTTTAAATAAGCAAGAGAATGAAAAACGGGTTAAGTGAAATAACTTTGCACCCTTGGTCAGTAAAAGACCCAAGGGCGCAATGGTTATGTCTGATGTGTGTGGGAATGGTGACGGGGGTTCGAGTCTCAGCAACCCCTTTTTGCCCGTTTTTCTTTTTTTTTATTTATTATTTTTTATCTTTTCAAACCAACTGAAACTTGTAAGCTTATTAATCCAAAACACTTTCACTTTATATCCAAGATTAAGCTGAGATTCAATCACAAAACTTGGCCAGGTTCAAAGTTATGAACACAAGCAGTGTGAGTGCACACTTGTGAGCCAAGAGGGGCTTGACTATGGGGCTTATTTGGATGCTTATTTTGGAACAGTGGGGCACCCTTGAGCTTATTTAAGCTCAAGGAGTCAAGCACACACAAGAACTAACAACTAGCACACCAATATCAAGCAAAACAGATGCACACAAGTGATAACCAGTTTCTGTGACAGTGGGCTAAATCTGGTGGCTTAACAGCTTCTAAAAAGCACCCTAGTGAGACTCAAGGCTTAAAATTAAACACACACACTCTCAAACAGATACACAATCAAATTCAATAACTCAAATTCCCTGTTACTTAACAGATTTCAAGAAATCATGCACAAAAATCATGAAAAATCAAGCTACAAGTAGAACATGCAGATTTGCTAACTCTATTCCTTAATTTAAGCAACAACTTAGCTCCAAACTTGATCAAATGATTACACAATAATCAAACAATCTATCTCAAACTTTTTTCAATTACACTAACACCTATTTAAAGCATGAATCAAATTCCCTCCCCTGCTAAAACCTATAGCCAAACACTCTTTTAAATTTTGAAATCCAAAATTAACACACCAAATTACTTTTAAAAGCTATAAAACTGATTTAATGATCCTATAACATGCATATGAACACATTAGCACACAAATCAAATAAGTTGAACACACTTAAGCACCAAATCAAATAAGAACATACACACTTGCTATTTTCTGAAATTTTTCAACAAAGAGAAGAAAATACCTTAGGGTCTTAACATCCAAGACCCTAGAGGATGAAAATCCTCCTCCCTACCAGCCCGGGCTGGTGCTGAACAAGATCAACAAACAAATCTTCACCTGTTTTAACAAAAATCAAAGAAATAGACAACAAGGATAATATTCAATCTCCTTTTTCTGTTTTCTTTTCTTTCTTTTTAAAACTTATCAAAAACCTTTAAATCCTTCTTAACACGTTTTCTAACACTTTAATGATCACTAAACAACTTTCCTTAACATCAAACCTAACACAGATTTCTTACCACAAAATCTTCAAATTTCCAAAAACCTTGAAAATATTTTGAAACCTCAAAATGATTTCACCAAACACAAATGGAACTCAGTTTTCCTTTTCAAATTAACACCAACTTTAAACAAACAAAAAGGAATTATATTGTTTAAAACAAAAACACAACTTTTATTTCAATTTAAAAGGGATTACAAAATTATAAAAGGAAAACTGGAACAAGGAACACCCACAGGTTGGGGTCTCTTATATAGTACTCTAATGAACATACTAGAAGCATAAAATACAAACCCTAACCCTAAGAAATTCTCCAAAATACCCTTCACACGTTTTTTGGGGTTTTTGTCCAAATTTGATCTCAACCCTTTAATTTTGCGTTGTGAGCAAGCATTATATCTTGGACGTTCATTTTGGACACGTATCAAGCCTTGGAGCCAAAGGAATTTTCTGATTGGTGGATTGGAGAAAAGGGGGTGGGGTCCAAAGTGGTGGGATTGGGTGTTTGATGCGTGGGATGGGTTTATTTTGGTGTGAATTAAGCGTGGGAGGGTTTAATTGAGTTTTTACCCACGTTTAATGAAAGTAATTTCTGGGTAGTAAGAAAGATGCACAGTAAACCCATTCAATCCTAATTTGGGGGAAACCAGTTGTTAACCGCGTTTTATTTTTGAATGTTTCCAAAGTGACACTTTAAGTCCTTGGGTTTTGGGTTTTGTTGCATATCACGTTTTCAAGCCCTAAAATTGATTTCCTTTGCAAAATACTTTCACCAATTGTCAATTTTGGCACATACTTTCCACAAAGATGTTTCAAAGGTAATTTTTGCCATTTTGTGATTTTCCAAGGGCTGATCTTGGACAATGATGATCTTCAAAGGTCTTCCTTGCATCTTAATCTTCATGAGGGACCATAAATGGCAATTTGAAATTATTGAGGGACTATTCTTGCCATTTCTTCAAAGTTGAAGGACCTTTTTGCAATTTTGACAAACTTAAGGGACCAAACTTGTACTTATCAATATACAAGGGTTTTAAGTGTCATTTCTTCAAAGAATGAGGATCAATCTTGTTTGTCTTTAAGTCTTTAAGGGTATTTGTTGATGATTTCCATGATTAGGGCCCGGTTCTTTGTACGGCTTCGTTTCTCGTGTCCGTTTTTCCTTGTATCTTGTGATCTTTTGTCTTTTTCACGATATCCATACCTAAAACACACAAGTAAACAAACACAAGCATATATATGGTATTTTATGACATTTTTATGCATTTAAAGCCCGAAAAGAACGATGAGATCATGTATAAATGCCATCTCATCACTCCCCCATACTAAGCCATTGCCGTGCCCTCACGCAATGCTAGAATAAAGTATCTAAGCATCACCAAAGTTCAATTTTATTAACCTTTATTGAAAAGTAAAAGACTTGCAACATACTACGAGAAAGTGTAAAGACATAATGTATGATTTTCATCACCAAAATGTGACTTTTAGGGTCAAAGAATAGAAACAAGTTAATGTCCCTTAGAGTAAACTTCGTCATCCTTGATTGTCATACATTCCATGCTAAGTGCAAAAACAAGATCATTGTTGGTACAAGTCACAATGCTAACACTACTCATACGTCCAAATTGTGTAATACTTTTTCTCCCCGCAATCCTAGTTATTATAAAAGGAAATGGGTTACTAGCATTTTTTATCTATTTGTCATGGATCACAAGTGATTCATATTGACTTATTTGAGTAGTTATTAGTCCGAAAGTAAAGTAGCACGATTTGATCAATAGTTAGCCGAAGGACAAAATCTTTTAAAACGGCTTCTCGTGTATCTCCTTAAGTTCATATCTTGGCATAACTCGTTTCACGATTTGAGACCTTTCTCGGACCGATATTTGGCATGTACTTCATACTTCAAATCTTGGGAAGACGTTCTTGAAATAATGGTCTTCTCTTCATATATTTGGAATTTCTTCACTTGACGTTTTTGAGAGATTCTTCATATAGGACCACGACTTCATCATTTTTCTTCAATCTTTACTTTGGATTTTGATATACAACGATCCGCCTCCTTTTCGGACTTGGATATATTCATCCTCATACCTTGTTAGGGTCTTTTTGGATAGACTTTCTCCATTCTTTAGGGGAGTAATTGCTTCTCGTCGTGTGTCTCGATCCTTCATATTGATTTTGGAATAATGATACTTCACATCATCTTTGGATCTTTAGCAAAAATAGAGCTCCTCATGCCTTGTTAGGGCCTTTTTGGATGATCGCCAATCTTCGCATCCCGCTTCAATAAGTTATGCCTTGGCTATGAACTCTATTCAACCCCGAGCAACTTTTAAACGATCTTGCGCTAGAGGCTAAGTAACTTTTCAAATCGTACGACCTTACTTATTGCAATTATGATTTATTCCTAATGCATTGATCTTATGGGAAGAAAAAGCCACAATTAAAAACATATGAGTTTTTGAAAGAACATTTTCATGTTCTACGTTTAGCATGATCACTTGTCTAACTCTATCATTTCTCGTTCTTCACTATTTAAAGACCTCTAATTAAAGAGACTCGTGAATACTTAGCCGTGCAAGTCAAAATTAAGCCAAATTTGGATTAGCTTTCATTAAGACTATATCAAATCAAAGTTTTAGGTTTTCAAGCCACCTATAGGATCTTGCACTTTCTTGGACTTTTTCAAGTTTAGAGAATGCGTTTTAAAGTTCCCTTGATAAGTGACTTTCTAGAATCAATTATAGGAACTTGCGAAAAGTTCTTGTTCTTAACTCGAATGAATTAAGACTTTCGCGTTTTAAAGCTCCCTATATAAAAGTCTAGCAAAACTTGAATTGAGCGGGTTAAGGAATGTAAATGGCTCCAAATGCCCATCAAGTCAAAAATTAACTCTTATTCTACCCATCGGAAAATATACATTCGTGTCTTAAAAACACTTATGAAAACTAAGAAAAATTTTAAAATTTGGCCATTTTTAGCCTTATTAGCAAAACAAAACATTGAAAGTTGGAAAACGTGAGGGCGTAGCAAAGCAAGTACCTATTCACCCCCCCATACTAAAAGTAAACATTGTCCTCAATGTTTCGAGTCTAAAGGTGGAGCACCCCCATACTAGAGACGAAGAGTCGAATGCTTAGGATCTAGCATGGAAAGGGTGATCAACAATATATCTAAAGCCGTTTATAAATTATGCTAAAAGATAATTGTTAGAACAATAAAGGATATGTCATGGAATCGTGAAAAACTTCTTCAAACGAACGATGGAGGCTCACGTAAATGAACACGAGAGTCTTCAATCGTAGATGATGATGATGATCTAGATAACACAATCACAAACAACTACGAGACAACGAGTTGGAAGGGTACAAGTCCCCTTATTAGTGAATATAAGCATAAAGATAAGCATGGGATCTCCCCCACGAGGCACCTCGTTTTTGATTACCGAGTCATGAGCTCGACTCGATCCCCTCAAAATGAGAACATTTAGGGATATCATGGTGTGGTCAATTTTTGGTGGGGCTTACATGATAAACAAGGCCCAAAAAGCAACCGGTATAAAGGACTAAGTCCTTAGATGATACAAAATACCGGGGTCGAAAATGGCGTTCTCGTTTCCATTGGAAAAACAAATTAACGCCACTTCAACATGTGCCATAAACTCAAAGAGTTTGAAGAAAATAGATGAGAAGTAGAAGGGTGAGACAATTGGTAAGACAAACGTTTGAGCTACTCGAGGTAGACTCGCACCAAGCAAATAGAAAGATTTTCCATTTATTGCATCGGTGGAAGACCGAGATTTCCCTTTACATGAAATTCCGGGATCGAATATCTCGTCCTCGGTGGACAAGGATGAGGGAACATAAGGGGCTTCCCCCATACTAGAACCACACAAAACATCGTCAAAAGGAGTAGACGAGTTTGTAGCACTCAAATCACGCGGTGATGACGGAGTTAGATTTGTAGAAAAATCAATTAAATCACATTTAAGATCTTTTTCTTTGTTATCTTTTAAACTCTCCTTATGAAAACCCTTTTTGATTATGTCGAAAATATTCGGTGTTTCTAAGACGATGTTAGACACACTAAAAATTCTCACATTTTGAAACCGTTTTGGTTTTGGTGGTGGCAAGTTCTCAAAACGTTTATCGACGAAGAAAACCTCCCCATCGGGGCCAACATATTCATCATCCGAAAGATCTTCCGTAGAAACCGGCAACTTATCAACACTTTTCAAGAATGAATGTTCGAGATGAGGTGAAGGATTTTTCGATTCAAGTATTGACGGTTTCTTCTTTGTAGGTTTTGCACTCATAACCTCCACCGGCGGAGGAAATGGTAAATTGTTTTTGGCGACATTCCCTAAAACTCTTGGTGAAAATTCTTTGCAAACGACATTGGTCGAGTCACCATGGTTTAAAGTTGCAATAGAATAGACATGAGAAAGATTGGAGTTTTGTGTTGCATTGATGACAAGTTCTTCTTCATTGAAACGAAGGGTGATTTTTCGAGCATGAACATCGATGAGTGCTCGTGATGTATCCAAAAATGAACGACCCAAAATGAGAGGAACTTTTCGATCGATGGGAATGTCTACAACGATAAAGTCAACGGGATAGTAAAACTTTCCGACTTTAACGAAAACGTCCTCGGCTACTCCACATGCCATGATCGTAGAATGATCGGCCATCTCGATGGACATGTTCGAAGGAGTAAGAGCCGGAAGTGAAAGCGATTTGAAAATCTCGAGAGGCATCAAATTAATACTAGCGCCAAGATCGGCCAAGGCGAGGCATTCTTTCATTTCTTGTATGTCACAAGGAATGAGAAACTTTCCGGGATCATCAACTTTTTCCGGTATGCGGTTAAGATAAACCGAAGAACAATTAGCAAGCTTTGAAAGCTTTTCCTTATCGCTCATCATACTTTTAAAAGTGGAAGCGAAACGAGGCATGTATAACAACTTGTCGGCTAAACTCACATCAAAATGCACTTGTTGAAACATCTTAATAAAAAGCTCGATTTGTTGTTTGTTACGTTCTTGCATTTTCTCTTTGTTTCGTCTTGAAGGGTAGGGTAAAGGTGGTGTGGGTTGGTCATTAGGCGATGGCCTTGGAAACTCGGGTTCCATGATTGGTATTGGTTCAACCGTAGGTGTGGTTTGAGCGGTACTTCGTGGGATTGTAATGTGCTCCTTTTCGACCATCACCTCGGGTTCTTTCTCGATTTCCTTCTCCGTAGAAGTACTTGGACGAGAGATTGGTTCCTTGAAAGTTTTACCACTTCGTGTAGTAATAACCTTCATTTCTCCCTTCGGGTTTGCAATGGTATCACTAGGAAGACCACCCGAAGAAGAGGGCTTACACATGATTGCTTCGAACATTTTAGCCATTCGGTCCTCAAATTTTGATTGCCTAGCATCCGCTTTCAATAACTCTTTCTTAATCTCATGTTGTCCTAATTCCATTTTTTGTTGGTTTTGTTGAAGACGTTGGACATTTCCTTCCATTTTATTTGCATGAGTTTTAAGTTCATTAGCAAGTTCATTTTTAAGCTCGTTTTTCAACTCGGATCTTAAGCTAATCATCTCACGTTGCATATTATCAAATTTAGCATCATTTGCTTTTGCATAATCTAAAAATTCTCCTTGCAAATTTTTCGTGTGAGCATTTTGAAAACCTTGTGTAGTGTTTTGAAAATCACGGTTTTGGTTTTGATTAGAGATTTGTCCATTCCCACTTTGATAATTCCCTTTGTTGTAATTGCGTGTGTTGCCTTGGTAATTACCTTGGTTGTTGTTTCGATAATTATTAGCATTTTGATTTGGTGGAGCTTGATTTTGGCGGGAACCTTGGCCGTTTTGGTTGTAAGTTCCCGTTGCTACATAAGCACTCGAAGTGTTACCATCCGCGGTAATGCACTCGGAAAGATCATGAGCTCCCCCACACGATAAACAACTCTTAGCAACCGCTTTAACCGAAGCGGAATTGGAAGCTTCTTGAGCTTTCCAATGGGACATTAGATTAGCAAATCTATCAAAAAACCGATTTTCCTCATTAGCTTCATCATGTAAGGCGTTAATGCTACGAGACGATTGTGACGAAGATGACGAACCCATATTGGCAACACTCGGTGTGTTACGAGGGCTATAAACCTTAGATCGATTTTCAATGATTTGTAAAGCCTCATTTGTCGTCTTGCACAAAAAATTACCACCCGCGGCGGCATTCAAATAATCTCGTTCATGATCATTAAGCCCATTATAAAAAGTATCTATTTGATGCAATTCCGAAAAATCATGGTGAGGACATTCATGTAACATCTCCTTAAATCGTTCCCATGCCATTGAAAAACTTTCATTGTTACGTTGCACAAATCGTGAAATCTCATTTTTTAAGTGTGTTGTTTTTTATGGTGGAAAAAACTTGTTCACAAACTTAGAAACGAGATCGGCCCATGTCAAAATCGAATTTGGCGGTTCTTTCTCGAGCCAAATTTTTGCGGGACCATCCAACGAGTATGGAAACAACATCATCTTAATGGCGTCATGTGGAACATCTTTGAATTTGCTAGTAGCGGTGAGACGGTTGAAATTCCTAATATGGTAATGCGGGTTGTCTTTCTCGTGACCTCTAAATTTGTTTGCTTGTAGCATAGACATTAAACCCGTCTTAATCTCGAAATTCTCCGCAAGGATGGCGGGAATAACAATGGCCTCTCCAAAACCCTCGGTGGGTGCTTGTAGCAACTCCATCATAGTACGATTAGCCATGACGACTTCTTGTTCTATAATAGGTTCAACAATTGGAGGTTCTTCAACAATCAACGATCCTTGATTTGCTTGCTTTTGAAGACGTTTACGAGCTCGTTTAGCTTGATTACGAGTGATCATAAACTTCACGAAGAATGGGAGGTGAGCAAAGAAGATTCTTTTTGGTTGTTTTGTGGATTTTCAATTTTTTTTGTGTTTTTGATGATATTTAATTTTTTTGGATTTTGGTGTATCTTCGTAGACAACAATCTACAAAATCTCTCCTCGAATCAAACTCTTGATTAAAGAAGCCTCAAAGGAATGAAAACGATCACGTGGAGTGAACGCCTTCGAATGACTTTAGAACTTTGGTGAAAACCAAATTGTTCACGAGGGTTTAATCACAAAGAAAACCAAGCAAATATAGTATACGTATTAATACTTTGGGCGGCAAAACCCTCGATTAGCTTTCAATCTCAAAATACTCACAAGCAAGCGGGGAAACGAGGCGGCGCGAAGCACTTAAGAGCCTTTTTCCTTAGGGTATATTTTATAATACCCGCCTTATACCCACCTTATAGTTCGTATTTTTCAAAATCGAGCTTCACGAAAGTATTTATCTATTTTTGCCTTTTCTTTTTGTTTGAGATTCGAATACAATAATTAGGAGATCAAATCCCAATTAAGGTTGTGTTTTCACACTTTTGGAGATATTGTATTTTGATTGTGATACTTAATACAATATATTAATAATATTCACAAAGAAAAACCAAGAAAACCGATAATACGTGTTAAGGGAGTTCCACTTAACACAAATACTATTTATGGATAATATCAAAAACAAAATTTTCCAAATTAAAGCACAACACACCTCCCCGGCAGCGGCGCCAAAATGATAGTTGTAGAAATACGTCTTTTAGGAAAAAGAACGTAAATAGGGTAAGCGTGCACAACGATTTAGGAAAACCGTGTGTGAATGACCCTAAAAGTGAGTTCGTTCTCGAGGAGGTATAGGTGTTGTGAATTAACTTGTAGTTATTTGAGATTAATATTAAGAGAATGGGGATGAGTAGATGAAAGACGGTTACGTTAAAATTAAATTACGACGAAAACGTAAAGCCGTAGAAAAACCACAAAAATTAAAAATTATTAAAACCAAAAACAAAATATCAAAAAGACTAAAAACAAGTCTCAAATAATATAAATAAAGATAAAAATCCAACAAAGATATTTTAAAACCTTTTATTAATTAAATAATTAATTTTAAATGCTAATTAAAGCCCTAAAATTAAATTTAACTAATTCAAATGTCTAAAATATGATTTTATTGAATAATTACTCAACTTATATTATTAGAAGACTAAAAAGTAATTTTCTAAAAATTAAAACCTATTAAAACTATTTTTAAAACTCTAAAAATGATTAAAAATGATTAAAACCTAATTAAACTTAAAATAATTATAAAAATAAATCTAAAAGTTATAAAAATATTCTAAAAATGGAAATAGTCCTAATTAATGACAAAGAACCTAGGAAAAATAAAAAAAAGAAAACAAAATAAAATTTTGAAAAATTAATATTAAAATAATATTAAAATATTGCTAAAAATAAAAAGTTACTAAAATTAATTCTAAAAATTTTCTAAAAATCCTAAATAATATAACTAAGAGAAAAACACTAATTAGAGCTTCTAAACCTTTTTTAATAATTTTATAAAAATCTTTAAAGTTTATAAAAAACCTTAAAATATTATAAAATTAAAAATAAATGTTTTGAAACCAAAATTAGATGTAAACCTCAAAAATATATTTTAAAAGCTAAAAACTATTTTTCCTAAAAATTAAAACTATTTTTGGTATTTTTTAATGATTTATTAAAATTCGTCTAATAAATAAATTCTAGAAATTAATTTAATAAACGGAAAAATGTGAAACCAATTTTTATAAATCAAAAATACTATTAAAATCCTAGGAAAAATAAAAGATGACAAAAACACTCTACCAATAAGCTCTAATAAGCTGAAACACCTACGGCTTTTAAATAAGCAAGAGAATGAAAAACGGGTTAAGTGAAATAACTTTGCACCCTTGGTCAGTAAAAGACCCAAGGGCGCAATGGTTATGTCTGATGTGTGTGGGAATGGTGACGGGGGTTCGAGTCTCAGCAACCCCTTTTTGCCCGTTTTTCTTTTTTCTTTTTTTTTTTTTTTTATCTTTTCAAACCAACTGAAACTTGTAAGCTTATTAATCCAAAACACTTTCACTTTATATCCAAGATTAAGCTGAGATTCAATCACAAAACTTGGCCAGGTTCAAAGTTATGAACACAAGCAGTGTGAGTGCACACTTGTGAGCCAAGAGGGGCTTGACTGTGGGGCTTATTTGGATGCTTATTTTGGAACAGTGGGGCACCCTTGAGCTTATTTAAGCTCAAGGAGTCAAGCACACACAAGAACTAACAACTAGCACACCAATATCAAGCAAAACAGATGCACACAAGTGATAACCAGTTTCTGTGACAGTGGGCTAAATCTGGTGGCTTAACAGCTTCTAAAAAGCACCCTAGTGAGACTCAAGGCTTAAAATTAAACACACACACTCTCAAACAGATACACAATCAAATTCAATAACTCAAATTCCCTGTTACTTAACAGATTTCAAGAAATCATGCACAAAAATCATGAAAAATCAAGCTACAAGTAGAACATGCAGATTTGCTAACTCTATTCCTTAATTTAAGCAACAACTTAGCTCCAAACTTGATCAAATGATTACACAATAATCAAACAATCTATCTCAAACTTTTTTCAATTACACTAACACCTATTTAAAGCATGAATCAAATTCCCTCCCCTGCTAAAACCTATAGCCAAACACTCTTTTAAATTTTGAAATCCAAAATTAACACACCAAATTACTTTTAAAAGCTATAAAACTGATTTAATGATCCTATAACATGCATATGAACACATTAGCACACAAATCAAATAAGTTGAACACACTTAAGCACCAAATCAAATAAGAACATACACACTTGCTATTTTCTGAAATTTTTCAACAAAGAGAAGAAAATACCTTAGGGTCTTAACATCCAAGACCCTAGAGGATGAAAATCCTCCTCCCTACCAGCCCGGGCTGGTGCTGAACAAGATCAACAAACAAATCTTCACCTGTTTTAACAAAAATCAAAGAAATAGACAACAAGGATAATATTCAATCTCCTTTTTCTGTTTTCTTTTCTTTCTTTTTAAAACTTATCAAAAACCTTTAAATCCTTCTTAACACGTTTTCTAACACTTTAATGATCACTAAACAACTTTCCTTAACATCAAACCTAACACAGATTTCTTACCACAAAATCTTCAAATTTCCAAAAACCTTGAAAATATTTTGAAACCTCAAAATGATTTCACCAAACACAAATGGAACTCAGTTTTCCTTTTCAAATTAACACCAACTTTAAACAAACAAAAAGGAATTATATTGTTTAAAACAAAAACACAACTTTTATTTCAATTTAAAAGGGATTACAAAATTATAAAAGGAAAACTGGAACAAGGAACACCCACAGGTTGGGGTCTCTTATATAGTACTCTAATGAACATACTAGAAGCATAAAATACAAACCCTAACCCTAAGAAATTCTCCAAAATACCCTTCACACGTTTTTTGGGGTTTTTGTCCAAATTTGATCTCAACCCTTTAATTTTGCGTTGTGAGCAAGCATTATATCTTGGACGTTCATTTTGGACACGTATCAAGCCTTGGAGCCAAAGGAATTTTCTGATTGGTGGATTGGAGAAAAGGGGGTGGGGTCCAAAGTGGTGGGATTGGGTGTTTGATGCGTGGGATGGGTTTATTTTGGTGTGAATTAAGCGTGGGAGGGTTTAATTGAGTTTTTACCCACGTTTAATGAAAGTAATTTCTGGGTAGTAAGAAAGATGCACAGTAAACCCATTCAATCCTAATTTGGGGGAAACCAGTTGTTAACCGCGTTTTATTTTTGAATGTTTCCAAAGTGACACTTTAAGTCCTTGGGTTTTGGGTTTTGTTGCATATCACGTTTTCAAGCCCTAAAATTGATTTCCTTTGCAAAATACTTTCACCAATTGTCAATTTTGGCACATACTTTCCACAAAGATGTTTCAAAGGTAATTTTTGCCATTTTGTGATTTTCCAAGGGCTGATCTTGGACAATGATGATCTTCAAAGGTCTTCCTTGCATCTTAATCTTCATGAGGGACCATAAATGGCAATTTGAAATTATTGAGGGACTATTCTTGCCATTTCTTCAAAGTTGAAGGACCTTTTTGCAATTTTGACAAACTTAAGGGACCAAACTTGTACTTATCAATATACAAGGGTTTTAAGTGTCATTTCTTCAAAGAATGAGGATCAATCTTGTTTGTCTTTAAGTCTTTAAGGGTATTTGTTGATGATTTCCATGATTAGGGCCCGGTTCTTTGTACGGCTTCGTTTCTCGTGTCCGTTTTTCCTTGTATCTTGTGATCTTTTGTCTTTTTCACGATATCCATACCTAAAACACACAAGTAAACAAACACAAGCATATATATGGTATTTTATGACATTTTTATGCATTTAAAGCCCGAAAAGAACGATGAGATCATGTATAAATGCCATCTCATCACTATTCACGACGATGAAGATTGTGGTGACATAAGGATGGTAGGATAGGTTAAAGTCCAATGATTTCTCTAGAACCGGAGGAATCTTCCCAAGGACATTCCATAGCTAGAAATAGTAGTCCTTAGGAAAGATGGAGAAAGATTGTGAACGTAGCTGAATGCCGACCAAGTACTTAAGTTAGCACTGGAACAATCACAACAAGGTGCTAGTGATGACGTATTGGTAAGCATTGAAGGGGTTGAAGAATGAAAAAGAATTGTAAAGATAAAGGGTGTAAAGAAAGAAGCCCTCCTTACAACCTTAGGCAGAAACCGGGTCAATTCATATGCTATTGAGATCATTTTAATGATTCTTGATATTGAAGATAGACATCATGGACCCAGTGATGCAAGGCACAACCCATCCCAGCTAACTCAGATATCTCTTAAAAGATATTTGTTTTAATCACACGGAGACAACACATTATCTATTGATTTATTCACTCCGGATAAAATGGTATTGAAAAGGTGGCACTCCTCTCCAGCCTCCGATCACTAAAAATCCAAAATGCACGATCGAGTCTAGAGCCATTTGAGATCATCAAATATCTCATTAGGACACACTTTCATTATTCCTTGCTTGTTCACACAATGTGAAAAGTAAGAAAGATATTAAGAGTCCTACGCAAAATCTTCATGATCTTGCCTGAACATCCGAGTAATACGAAAGTATTTACAATGAAGATGGAAATCCTTCTTGAGCGAATATCAAAAAGCTCATGGTAGGTGACTTGTGCGATTCTTTATGAATCAAACTTGTGATAACTGGAAAGCAACAGTGGTTTAATTTTTAAATGAATTTAAACACGTTCCAGGCCTCTACGCAATATCTTAGTGATCTTGCCAGAACATTCAGAGTAATACTATTAAGTATTTACAGTGACGAATGGAAATCCTTCTAGTGTTAACATCAAACAGCACTTGGTAGGTAACTTGCAAGATTCTATATGAATCAAGCTAGTGACAACTGGAAAGCAACGACGGTGCGGTTCTTAATTGAACTTCACATGTTCCAGGAACATGAATTGACGGCTTCAAATCATGCGGATAATATTATCCAAATGATTCACTCTTTACGTTCGCAGTCAGCTTTGGACGGTCGAGTAAAGAGAACGGGTTCACCCGCGAAACCTTGTCAAGGAGGTTCTTAATTGAAACTACCTGCCACAAGTACGATATTTAATATCGTCCAACGGTCTTCACCGACCGGAGGTAAAATGCTACCGAATTAGAATGAAATGTTCAAGGCCATTTCATCCGTTTATATGGTTTGTTGCTAACTGTCTTATGCAGCGTAACAAGAAGGTGGCACTGCGGTGTATAATCCAGAAGAAGTCGTCACCACATGCTTGTACTACATACACTTAGTACTTCAACAAATTCAATAAAGTCTGAAGGTCAAGTCTTCCGCTGTATCAAACTCTAAAGCTTTCAAGAATTTAAAGGTATAAGTATGTGGAACATGAAGTCACGAAGAGGCGAATTTCACAAGTGATGAATGCACAAGGTCAAGGCAAGGAAACATGCTCGAGACTAAAGTCAAAGATCACATCAAGCATATTCACAAGAACAAGATCGAAGACTCAAGCATAGATGCTAGGTTTAAGATTTTGTAAAATGGTGTGACCTCCCTTAGGGGGAGATTGTTGGAAATATGTTTTCCCAAAGAAAGTCTCGGTCACATCATTATTAGCATAGATCACGAGCTATAGAATATTTAGAACTTTGTAACTTGGAGCGACCTCTCTTAGGGGGAGATTGTTGGAAATACGTTTTTACGTATTTATGAAGGATCGGTCGCTCCAACGATATATTATTGTATTAGGCTCGTGATCCAAGTATAGCCCATATAGCCCACATGTAGGGTGGGCTATATATACCCCTCCTAGCATGTTAGGAGGGGTGGTTCATTCATTTCATAATTTTTCATTTAATAAAATCCCTTTTCTCTCTCTACTTTTCTTCTCTCTCCTTTCTCTCTCTACACCACCATCTTCTTCCTCCTTCCTCATCACCATTAAATCAATAGATCAATCTATTAATTACCAAATCTTAAGAATTCGTAGATCTTCAATGAATGATAACAACTGTAATACTTACGTAAATCTTTTCTGGCGTTTAATAATTATTTCTGAATAATTAGTTTCGTAGCATTTAATTTAAAGATGAGACCGCGTACATTTAATATTCTTGGATTTTAAATTGCGGGTTTTACACTAGAAATCATATACATAATAAAATTAAAATTATAAAAGCATAGAAGTGACACAATGATCATAAGGACTTAAATAAGATGAATATAATGATATACTAATTACCAAAGAACCAAAAACACTAGGAAGGAGGAGAAGGATGAAAGGAAAGCACTAAGAACACCCAAAATTTCAAGCTTTGTACAATGGAGATGTAGAGAAAACCTAAACAAAATCAACAATAGAGTTTGGAAAATGGTGAAGGGTATGGGACGGCAATATTATGTCTAGGGGGAGGATTTTTACAATTTTTAGTAAGTACATAAATAAGAAAAGACATGTTTTACAAGTTTTTATTTACTTTCTCTTATTAACATATTTATCATAAAACAATCCTTTGATTTTTATACAAAACACACGGCTAAAGAGAGAGGAGGATGAGACCAAATATTTCTTTCCAAATTCATAAAGTGTTGAATATATATTTTTAAAACCTTACACTCTTTTCCTAAATTAAAACCTTACACTCTTTTCCTAAATTAAAACCTTAATAATTTTAGTAATAAAACAAAATAAAAAGATTTATTTTAATTAAATAAAACCGGCCCTATAATGATATTTTAGGAATTTTTTCATTTTAATAAACTATATATTATATCCTTAATATTTTTAAAAGATTTTATAACATAAGGTTTAATTATTTTAAATATATTTATATAATTAAATGCACAAATTTAGATTTCCAGAAATAAAATGAAATATCAGAAATGAAATTCAAATTTTCAAAATGATATAAATGACCAAAAATCATATTCTCAAAATGCGGGTTTTACAACACTTCCCCTGTAAAAAGAAAATTTCGTCCTTGAAATTAGAGCAGTATTACGGGTTTTATAGAAACGTTGGAATAAGAGTAAACCCAGTGAGTTAATCTCGATAGGAGTGATTTAAATCTTTGTGATTTGCATGGAAATTGCAACGGGAAACAAAAGATGGGTTTTTTTGAGTTTTTTCAACGAAATTACGACAGTATAAGAAATAAGTGATAATATTTTTTAGGAAATTTTTGTCTTCCATTGATATTTTGTTGCAAACTTTGATACAATTTGTAACATAATTGCAAAGGAAAACAAATGATGACTTTTTCTTTTCTTTTGTTGCTATTTCTTTGGAACTTTGAGAATTTGCAACAGATTTTCAACAGAGGATAAATTATAATTTATATCTATATTTAATTTTTGTCTTCGGTAGCAATTATGTTGCAAATTTTAACTGAATTGCTATAGAACATATATTACAATTTCTTTTAGATTTAATTTTTGTCTTCCGTTGCTATTATGTTGCATTTTTTTTATAATTTGCAATGTAAATGCAAAAGAAAATATAATTTTAAATAGAAAGGAAATTAGTTTAAATTTTGCAATTAATTTGCAATCATTTTCTTCGCCGTTGCTATTCGGTTGCTAATTTGTTGCATTACGGTTGCAAATTTGCAACGGAAACCTGTCGTTGCAATTTTTTCGTTACAGTAGCATGTTTTTGTGGTAGTGTTGAACCTTTTGTACGTTCGACACCGACCATAAAAACTATTCCTCGAGAGAACGATAACTACCGCGAGTCATTGCCTATACTATACCTACACGACCGGGTTCACTACATGAGAGTTGTAAAATTTTGACGCCCAAATCCCCCACATCAGTTGTGCACAACGAAGACACTCATCCCTTATGTTCTCAACAGGCTTCGTGAATGAACCACATGGTTACATAGCTACTCACCAAGTCGATCACACATGATAGCGTATAATGATTATTAAAAAAAATAGGTTGTTATTATCTTATCTCTGAAAGATTTTACGAGCTTTTGTGTTAAAATTATTAAAGCATATGAAAGGTTGAATAGTTGGTTAAAGGACGGGCGCTCATGTAAAAAAAAATACTTCGTAACATGTATCTTTATAATTATATTTTTTTTTTCATACATACTTGTTCTTTTTCCGTTTCTTTGAAATACTACCCGTGAACTACATGTGTCTTGATATCAACTCAAACATCTAATGTTAGAATTATACTCCTTCGTTTGGTTAACTATGTTTAGTAGATTAAGTAAGGTTTTACAACTAAGGTGGATTTTTGAAAAATTAGTTTATATATGTAGCTGCCTTCGGGAAAATAAGTAGTAGAAGAAACTTTGTGTTATAATTTCCTTAGAAGTTACTTCAGAAATATTCTATGTATTTATTCTAGTAGTCATTTTGATTCAATATATCCAAAATAATTAACTGAAATAAAACAAATAATTCAATAAATTTTATAAAGGAACAATTCATGTTCATGTTACCTAGTGAAAATAAGCCATATATGTAAGCGACATAATATATTGGGTATTATCTTTTATTATATTTTTTCTTAGACATCTTGTGATACCATTTAGATTTCTATTAACTTTAAACATACCTCTTGTGATATCTCTCTTATAAAAGACATTAGTGGTGTGTAAACTATGTGATAACATATTTAATTGTTTAACATAAATAAGCTGCTAGCATTAACCGATGATGTTCACAAATCTGATGTGCTAGTTAGGTGTTTTTCAATATATCTTTTCGTTATGTTTTTGGAAGCGTATAGGCCGTTATAATTTAGATGATTTGTTCTTCCTTGTCGTGTGTTGTTTTTTCATGTGGGGTTGTCTCGTGGGTATCTTGTGTGTATTGGTTCGTTCTGATGGAGCATAAGAAGCTATTTCAAAAAATACTACATACCTACCTAGGCAATCTAGTATTCTATACACATACACTAACCAACTATTTATGAATGCATTAGCCTGTATATCAGTTGCTCATTTCGAGCACACCAAATATAGTCAAATGAACTAGGTTTTAATTTGTTAATCAAGATACAGAGACATTGTTTTCACAACTTTTAAGATTTTGACACATCAAACTTCCTTTATTAACCAGTTTTTTTGGTTAGTTTTTTCTTCAATATAGTAATTTTATTTTTTATTTTTAACCAAGCTAGTGACGAGATAAATATCCAACTACCTATCTTGTGATAAATTGTTAAGTGTTGATAGATGGACCTAATAAGAAGACTTAAAAATAGACCTACGCTTACGTGTTGCTTTGTGATTGGTGAAATGCACGGGTCCGGTATTTCATATTTTCTCTTTTCTCATCTTAGCCTTTCATTCTGCCACTTGTTTTAATCATGTGATTAGACCTATTTTTAAGCATACGAATTAGGTCCATTTACCATTTTTCAAATTGTTATAGTGCATTCACTTTAATAAACAAGAACCCATTTCAATAACACCAGCCCAACGTTAAAAAAATGAGTTCATATGAACCGCACAACTCAAATATATAAAATCATTGATTTGTGCTCGTGTATTAAAAAAGAGGTGGGAAATGGAATCAGATCCTCATTTTGGTTGGAGAATTGAATGGAAGATGAAGCTTGAAAGTAAAGTATCCTCCTTGTTTGCTTTAGAAGAGAACAAAGAAGTTAGTGTCCTTGTGAAAGTCCAAA
Organism: Glebionis coronaria; assembly: GCA_025667525.1. Classification (NCBI taxonomy): domain Eukaryota; kingdom Viridiplantae; phylum Streptophyta; class Magnoliopsida; order Asterales; family Asteraceae; genus Glebionis; species Glebionis coronaria. The sequence goes on along the minus strand of CM046880.1, from coordinate 370,204,429 downwards.
ACGGTTTACAATATGGGCTTAGAAGAACGCCAAGAGGTGGTGGAGCAAAAGGTATGCAAATGGAACAGTTAGCCAATAATGTAAGTTTGTTTGTGTTTTCTGAAGTTAATGATAGGTGGGTGTGGAACTTGGATGCTGACGGTTTATTCACGGTTTCCTAGGCTAGGAGATATATCGAAGATAGGTTATGTCTTTTGGACGGGCCGCCTACAAGATGGATTGAAGTGGTCCTATCAAAGTCAATATTTTGGGTTGGCGTTTAGCGTCGAATAAGCTTCCGTGAAGGTTTACTATGTCTTTGAAAGGATTGGATGTGCCTTCTATTATTTGCCCAATTTGACATGTAGGGGTTGAAACCACATACTATCATCTTTTCTTTTCTTGTCCGGTTGCTTCTGGTATTACCACTAGGATTTTGATGTGGTGGGGGCTTCCGGCTATTGGGTTCACTACGTATCAAGATTGGTTAAGATCGTTTGAAGGTTTGAAGATAAGGATGGATGTGAGAGAGTAGAGACTACTTGGAAGGTACAATGTCCGTCTCATGGTGGATTCTTTGGAGTTATCGAAATACGTTAATCTTCTCGTTTGATGTCCCCACAAAAGGGTCTTTATTTGATCTTATTGTTCATTATTCTTATACTCCTTTGGTGTAATGCTAGAGCTAGAAGAAATATAGATTGGGTAGGTTGGCTTAATAGCCCTTTGATTGCTCTTATGTAATTGTGTTTTTGTTTTGAGTTCTAGCTCCTTGCTAGGCTTGATAATAATATTGCCGTTCAAAAAAAAACCTAGCCACCTAAAACACTTTTAAACTAGATGTAACCCAAAATATATAAATATAAATATACGTTGTTTTAATTCTCAACCAATTTAGGCACGATATAATTATACTTCCAATATTTTCCTGAATCTTGTAAGTTGAGCATTAAGACAAGAAGGGAGTCAATGTTAGCTTAAGGAAGAAATTGAAATAGGTGGCCTCGGAACAAAATTTAGCACAACAAATATTTATCGAAAATCATTCTTTGTTCCAAACCACGTATTTCAACCGCTTCCTCAAACTATCTCCGAGTCCCTATATCTCATCTTTCTATAATCTTCATTACGTCATCACTAATATAGGAAAGGAATCAGTGGTAGAATAAGGAAGAAGATGCAATGGGTAGTCTGGAAACAAAATTTGAACATAATAATAATGTTTGTCGGCAATCATTTTGTTCCGAACCACCCATTCCAGCCGCTTCCTCAAACTATTTGTGACTCCTTATTTCCCATCTTTCTAAGATTCACATAACATGGATGATACTAGTATGAACCTGGGAGTTCAATTTTTATAGGAAAATTGAAGAGGGGCACATGTGTAAATTCAACGAAAGCGTTAACGGTAGAAATTAAAAGATACAATAGTAAAGTTGTGCAGGTGAAGCTGTGAATGAATCATTTATGAGAGTTACATATGAAGGGATATAGAAGATAGTTTGAAATTTTATCCTATGCAGTATAGGTTTCTAATTTGAATCTTATAAAATTTGATTATTATTTTTTTTATCTACAAACACTTAAATCTGTGTAAGCGCTAATTTTCTTATTTAAGCATCCAAAGCAAGTCGCTGCAAAAGCTTATCATGCTCATTTATATAATCAAATTAGAACTATGTACAACTGGACCAAGTGTAAGCTGGTAGTCTATCGCGAGCTCCGCCGTACTTATGTAGTCATGTGGCACATGGATTAGGATTATATATGCCATTCCTAAAAATGAACCCCAATCCAGGATTAGAAGATGTGCTATGCTACATATATCACATTTTCCCTCATGACGTTGGCGGTGCTCTTGGATCATATCGTTTGGTTATGTATATATCCCTCACGTTGATCTGTGTTATCGTCTATCTGAAGTATATTACGTACATTACTGAAAGAAAATTAGTATTAAAGTAATTAAAATCAGTTGCATAATGATCGAGCGTAGTAACAACGAAGATCAAGAAGATACGATTAGAAGATGGAAAACGTCTTATATATACTACAGTAGTGTGGAGTGTGTGGTAAGGGATTTTCGGTCGTCACGTTAGCTCCACTATAACATTATTTTGCCGCAAGTAAGCATAGGAGAAGGGTAGTGTTTCTGCTTTTTCCCGTTTATATGACTGCTGTTCCCCATGAGCACAACTTATATTTAACAGAGGCATGATTTTCATCATATATGCATTGAAACAACCAACATATCTGGTGTAGTTTATTTCATACTTTATTTTATATGCGACCTGAAGAGGATGGCTTGAATGCGTCAATTAGACCAAGGTGTATGTCTTAAAAAGTTAAGGTATCATAAGTCACATTGGTAAAGTTGAGCAACATTCTGCATGGATGGACATATTTTAGATATCAGAAGTATAGGCTTTTCTACTTTTGATTTTTATTGTCTGTAAACATTTAAACTTTGTTATCCCTACAAATGTTTAAATCTTTGTTTGCACGCGTAAGCCTCTAATCGGCAATGCCTAACTGTGTTTCTTGAGCCTTAATTCAAAGCAAACGCCAAAAGCTTAACAAGCTCGTTTATACATCTAATTTGAAACATGAAAACATGGACCAAGTATAATTAAGCTATAGTGGCCTGGTTCCAAGCACGACTGATCGGGTGGAACCAAGCCATGTCGCATTTACCTCGTGGAGTTGGTGGTGCTCTTGGATCATATCGTTTGGTTCCGTATCCCTGAAATTGATCTGTATTATTTATCTCAAAGCCCAAATGTAATTATAATGAAAACAAGTTTTTGAATATGGCCTAGAGTTTTGTTGTACTATGATAGAGACCATGCACAGGCCATATTCAGTTGCATTGTGATCGGGCTTTTACTTTATTTCCTCTTTTAGCTAGTATAGAGTTTTGCTTATTTAGGATTTGGGCCGAAGATTTTCTTTTAGAAGGCATGAGGGCTTTTACTTTATTTCCTCTTTTAGCTAGTATGAGGACTTCTTATATGGTAAAAAAGTTTAAGCTTTTATTGCAAAGTGCTAAAAATTTATAGCTTGTCATATTTGCTTAGCGAGGAAATGATAGACGTTTACCAACTGAATGGGGGAAGTAACTCACATTTAAAGCTGCAAACTGTTGATTCAAACCTTTTACTTGCTTTTTTTTTTAACGGCGAGTTAGTAGTTAGTGATTCGAGCTTACAGTGACATCTAATTGGGCAGTATGCAAGCCTCGAACCTTCTTCCTATGGGATAAACCCCACTGAAGGTTCTTGGTGAGACTCGAACTTGAGACCTCTCCAAGAATACCTCCCCAAAGATACCCTTGGTGGCTAACTGAGCTAGCTCAGCTGGTTAAACCTTTTACTTGCTTGGTTAGAACTTAGGAGTTTCAATATGCTAGAAGCTTCACTATTTTTTTTTTCATTGCTAATGTCTTGGAGAAAACACAATACTAATTTATTTATTTCGGGTGGACGGTTTCTTTTTCCGATAAATATATTGCCTTTTAAAAACGTTGAAGTACATAAGATAAGATGAGGGTGGATCCCAATTCCCACATCCCCGGTAAAAGATATACCCCGTCCTCGCCTACGAATTTAAAGACAACAACCACAATAGTGTTTGTCAACTCTACATCAGCTCGTAACTCGATCATGGCTTTAGCATAACACGACCTACCTTAAGAATCCATGGGCATAATGAATATGTGCACATTAGTATAAGAATCTTTTTTTTGAACGACAAATGTTAGTGGTTAATGGGTCGAGTCGTGCAATGACATCCAATCGGCAGAATGTCTTTTTCGAACTCTCGTCTAGTTATGTTAAACTCTTTATCCGCTTCGCCTGAGAAGCCTTTGGCAGGTCTTGAACCCAAGACCTCTAGAGAACCTCCCCCTAGGAAACCATTTAGTGGAACTTTGTGACCAACTCAGCTAACCCATTGTTCAATAGTATAAGAATCTAACATTAGAGGTATGCCGAATTTGGTTTCAATAGAAGAATACTAATTATAAGAGACGTTTTTTTAACAAGATTACAAAGATTTGATGTGTTTCAACGGGTAACAATTACCTTACATTAGGTTAGCACATACAGAGTCACTCTTAACATCATTATATTTATTAATATTTAAAACCTCTTAAAACTATTTATACAAACTATTTTTTGGAACGCCTATTTTATACACTTAGGCCACAATCTTTAAAAAGAGCAAATATGTGATTTTTGCCACTTTTCACTTCTCAAAAGAGAAAATACATGATTTTTGCCACTTTTCATATTGAGATTGACAATCGTAAAGGACATGTCGTTTATAAGGATTTGGTAGTACTCAACGACCACTAAAATATAACAAATTGATGTATTTGGTTCCTTCTTAGGTTGATTTTCCTTAGAACTTTGCCCACTATTGTATTTTAAATTACCAAAAATAAGAACAAGTACATGTAATGTCATGAACTAATTTTTAGCATCAATGGCTAAGGATTGCTCTTAGCCAACTCGGCTAACTCTGTTGGCTACCAAAGATAACCTTAAAAGGTATCGTGGTTTGAGACTCTCAAGTTTCACCATGAACCTTAAGGCCACATTTATAATATAAGTTTGCATAGTGTTCAATTATATTTCATTATGGCGTGAAATCACTAGTTACCAACTTACCATTATTAATATACATATGGATTTCTCTTGGGTAACATCGAGACCATAAACCGAATTTATGTACATTGTGACTAACCTTTTTACCTTGTTTTAGCAGAGCATAAAGTCTTCCTTAAATTATACCTTGAATCGCCTCATAAATTACACAGTGCATTTTTTTTGCTTATCCATCATCGCGGAGGATCAAAATTCTCTCAAGTTGAAAGTAACTTGATTGATCATGTTGGTCAATAGAAATTTAAATAAATACTTAGAAATTTTTCTTTTAATGAAATGTAGGAGCCCATAAGCATTTATTTTTGTTGTTATTTGATAACTTGACCAATCAAGTGGCTTTAACTTGAGATGATCTTTTTCCAATCACAGATACCGTTGCGTTGACCAGTCGACGAACAAAATCATACTTTCTCGACATGTTACGTGCGACCAAAAAATTAATTCCTCTACGGATCTAATTCTAATTTCACATCATCCCTCCTCTCTTATGAGTTTATTTAACGAGTCTCTTACCCACACCTTAATCCATAACACATATTCTCCACAAATACGACCCCACCCTGCTCCTCATCACCTATAGCCCAAACAAATCCATCCCACCAACAACTGATTGCCCTATACACGACCCAATACCTATTGGCCTCTCTTCTCGCCACTTACATCACAGCACCCATGATCTAACTCCAACACCTGCGACCCAACACCAACAACCCCCTATTCCCCTACCTAACGACCCAGCACCAACAACATGTTTTTTTGATCGAAACCGAGTCAATCGGTTGATCCGGCTAGGTTAAATTGGGTTTCAAAATATTGGAATTAGGCTGAAAGTTTTCTTTCAAATGAAACAGCCTTAAACGAATACTTCATGTTGAAACAGTAGTCTAAGATTTTAATGCAAAGTGCTACCTTCTCAATTCTAGATAGCAATGTATACATGTCGATTTTTATACAATCAAATATGGAGTAATCAAATTCAAAACTGCAAACTTAAATTCAGCTTTATTTGGTTAGAAGTTAAAAGCCTCAAACAAAGGTGCCAGACTCCTAAAGCACGAGGTAAGGTGAGCTGGTGGGTGGCGCCGTAGCTTTTGGCGCGAGCCAATGGTTGGCGCATCGTACTGGTATATCTGGTGACACGGATCTCGCGCCAACCGGACCAATCCACGCCAAGCGATTTTACTTCTTTTTAATTTATTTTTGTGTTTTGTATGTAATGGTGATGTGTTTATTTTGTGTTCGTGATGTGTTTGTATTTGTGTGTAGGATGTGTTTTATTTTCTTTTGGTTTTGTAAGCACCCGCTGAAGAAGAAGACGACGATAAAAGCATTTTACTATTTTACAAAATCTTTTTAAGTGTATTGCCTTAAAAGCTTTTTGGTGAAGTTTTTCACAAAAACTTGGTAAACACCAAGTAAAAGGTATTGTCAATAAATGTGTTTGGTTTTTAGAATATTTCGAGAAGTTTTATTTCTTTAAAGGGTTTCTAGGCTTCTCTTGATAAATGTCCTTATTATTTAATTTCTTCACTATTATGATACATATTACTTGCTCGTTTGTTTGGGGTCGATGGTTAGCTTATGCTTTAATAATTCTTTTTTCTTTTTAATCAGATGACACATAACCAACTATTCATGGGAAGAGATGAAACATTAGAGTACGCGCATTCACTCTAAATAAACAAGCTCCAGTTTTAAGTACACCTTCCCAACGCTATATGAACTACACAACACAAATATGTGGAATCACTTTGTGTGTCTAAACCTAGCTAGCTGAAACACTTAGGCAAAACATATAGATACATTACTTTAACTCTCAACCCACTTAGGCAACATATAATACACGCAATATTTACTACTTGTCATAGGATGCACCCATTCGCCCTACATGATAATAATAAAATAGGCCAAATGCTGTAAAGGGACGCTGCGAGCAATCACTCTCATCGCAGAAGAGTCATAACACCGGTGTCTCAAGTGCTATGGTTATGGAACCCCCATAACTAGGTGAAACTAGCATGCATGTATATAGCTCAAGCAATTTAAAATAAACACAACATATACTAAAATTGGTTAAGACACGTAAACCACTAGGGAAAACAGATGGCTGCAAACGGGGGATCCTAATATAGGAAGGAATGTCCTTACTGAAGGACGAAATATCCGTACCTTATGTCCAGTAAATGAAGACGAAAACGAACGCGAAAGATCACTCCAACTTCACAATAGCTACATAATAAAGTGACATGAATGAGCGTATGTTTTACTTACATACTTGTTATTTAGTTTACTTGACGTGTTCATACTTATTATACTTGTTCTTGTCTTGTCTTAATATTTCATGTTTAATCATGTATTTCTTAGTGTTTCATGTGTTTTAGACTCATGTAATTCATGTTTTAAGTATTACAGTACTTGTTATAATAAAATGAATAACTTTCTAAAAATAGCAGGTTTCTATATATAGTAACTTCCCAAAAATAGCAAGTTTCCATAATTAGCATGTTTCTATAAATAGCATGTTACCATATTTAGTATGTTTCCTTAATTATCATGTTGCCATAATTAGTATAATTCCATAATTAATCGTATGCTTATTAAATAATTAAATGATATAACATATAGTTTAATAAGCTTATTTTATGTCATGTATATTGTAAAGTTTAATCATAATAAATACTTAGGCTTAACTTATTACTATTAATTAATAGTGATATATCATGTTATCATAAGTAAGTATTAATTAATACTATTGCATGGTTAATAATATTAAACTTTACCTTAAAAGATATTAATTAATTAAGTTAAGTTTTAATTAATTAATTTAGTGTACATGAATAATTAATCCCTTAATTATTTTACCATAAGTTTATTTAAATAAAATGAACATACAAAATAATCATGATTTTATTTTAATAAAATTATAACATAAGTCATAACATAAATTAATTAATTTAATTAACTAAGGTTTTTTATTAAACTAATTAATTATTAAATGCATACATGTTTTAGAAAAAGCTAGCCAAATACCCCTTGCGTGTTTTGGTGTTAACCGAGCCCCATCAAAGCTCCACCGAGACCATGGAGGTCTCGGCTTAGCCTCAAAACAAAGACAACACTACAGCCCGACGGCTGTGGCTTGCGGCCGAACCCAACAGCAGCCCCCGACCATGGTGTCGGTGCCACTATGCTGCGATGCAGCCCCCGACTAAGCCATGGTTGCCGCTGCTGCTGTCGTGGTTCCCCCTGTTGCGAAAAACATCCCCACCGAGACCAACACATGTTCTCGATTCCCACTTGCTGGCCAAGTTCCCCGCTGTTGGGGTTCTTGGCTCGCGGCTAGCAGCAAACAAACACCACCACCAACCTTTTGGTTGCGGTTGGTGGTACCAAACCCGCGCCGACCCCCATATGGGGTTGCGGCTGATGGAACACAACCACCACCGAGACCCTATGTGGTCTCGGTTGGCGTGCGATCGGGACAAAACCAAACACCCAACCCGTACTTTGTTTTAATCTTGATTGATCTTTACTAATTACATGTTTTCTTGATTTGTTATTAAAGATTCTTGATCATAACATATTTAATAAAAAGAAAGGATTCGAGGATACCACAACGCGTGATTGAAAAGGAATGAACACGAACACGATACCGTAGTAAAAACAAAGATCAAAACCAAAGAATCGTCTTTGTGGTTCTTGTTCGTCGTCGCGGCCAAAGAGAGAGGAGGAGGAAAAGATGTTTAGAGTTTAGCAAATATTCTGTGTTTATGTTTTATGAAATCCTTATTTGTTTACAAAAGGATTAATTATGTATTGGACCATGGGCCCCCTATTTCTCTTTTTTGGACGCCGACTAACTCACACACACATACACATTCATTTATTTTCGTGTCTTAAATTATTATCGTGTGTGTTCATTTAATGCTCGTGTTTTATGTCTTGTATGTTTAAGTATTATACGTGAATACTTATCGTGTATTTATATTCATGTTTACATACGTAATACTTAAAATAATTAATTAATTTACATAATGTTCGTATTAAATTTTCATGATTCATGTATATTAATTAATTATAAAGTTTAAATTTAACTGTAAATTCGTGTATTTAATGATCTTAGGGTTTTTAAAGCGGGTTTTATAGTAATACATTTTATAATTACTTATTTTTGTATATGCTATGGATTTTGGTTACCTTATAATCACATCTAGTGTGGGAATAAAGTGTAGAAGGAATATGTAAAAACCCTTATTGAAAAAGTTAGCACTTTGTCTGGACCAGTCTTAGTGCATCTTTACGTATTAGTCTTACTATATAATTAACATATCCAAAAATCTAAGTTGATAAGGTAATAAAAATAATAGATTTGTCCCTACATTCTTATGAAACATTATCTTAGTTAAGGAGGCTCGTTCATTTTACTGTATACAAGGGCATATTAAATTTCGGATTGCTTTTTACCTAGCTTGATGACATTACTTTTAAACATGTCTCTGCACAAATCACTTCCATCTCGCGTTCACTTGCCAACACCAACAAACACCCAGATACCACCTGAACAAAACAAACAACAACATCCATTATATCTTAATCTTGCTTGCCTTGTTAAATTAACAAAAAAAAATTAGAAAACAAAACCATCATCCTTAGTGACATTGTTAATAAGGTCCATAATGAGCATTTTCTTCCCCACACTAGCACCATAAAACAACCTGGTCTTCCGACCTCTTTGATACAGAGCAATTAGATCCACAACCTACGTATGAAAAAACAAATTATGCACCACCCGTACAAGCATGATGTCCATCATATACATAAGGGTGAGTTTTTTTAAGAACACTAACAACTTGAGAACACAATAACACTTTGATGTCTTGGTTTTAAGTGTTCTCATTTGAACTTTTCGTGTAATATCAACGTAAGGGATTTGTGATGATAATCTAAAGTAAATGTAATACTCTTGGTTCAAAGAATCCAGAGCTAACCCCCTCTTATTCGAGGATGTGCTTGAATTATTGTTTATCCGTGCGGGTTTTCTTCATTTATCCTTATTTAGTAAATAAGAATTAAAGTGGTTAATGAAAAGAAAAATAAAATAAGACGACTCTACATACAATTGACTCCATTTCAATAGAATATAATAGCCAAACCAACCAACTGGCTGGTCAAAACAAAATTGATCGATCGTGTTTGGTCGCAAATAAGACTACTATATACTTTTTACACTCGCTCAATCTCTAAAGCTAATTCGGAAACATCGGAATAAGAGTAAACCCGGTGAGTAATCTCAATAGGGAGTGATTTAAATCTTTGTGATTTGCATGGAAATTGCAACGGGAAACAAAAGATGGGGTTTATTAAGTTTTTTTCAACGAAATTGCGACAGTATAAGAAATAAGTGATGATTTATTTTATTAAAATATTTGTCTTCTATTGCTATTTTGTAGCAAACTTTGATATAATTTGTAACATAATTTCAAAAGAAAACAAATGATAACTTTTTTTTATTCTGTTGCTATTTCGTTGGAAATTTGAGAATTTGCAAAAGAAGATAAATTATAATTTGTATCTATATTTAATTTTTGTCTTCGGTAGCCAAATTTTAACAGAATTACTATAAAACATATATTATAATTTGTTTTAGATTTAATTTTTGTCTTCCGTTGCTCTTATTTTTTATTTTTTATAGTTTGGAAGTATCTGCAACGGAAAATATAAATTTAAATGGAAAGGAAATTAGTTTAAATTTTACAATTAATTTGCAATCATTTTCTTCACCTTTGCTATTCGGTAGCTAATTTGTTGCATTACGGTTGCAAATTTGCAACAGAAACCTTTTGTTTGAATTTTTTCGTTACATTAGCAAGTTTTTGTGGTAGTGTTAGACCTTTTGTACGTTCGACACCGACTATAAAAACTAATCCTCGAGAGAACCATAACTACCTCGAGTCATTGCCTATACTATACCTACACGACCGGGTACACTACACGAGAGTTGTAAAACTTTAACGCCCAAATTCCACACATCGATTGTGCACAATGAAGACACTCATCCGTTATGTTCTCAACATGCTTCGTGCAGAATGAACCACATGGTTACATAGCTACTCACCAAGTTGATCACACATGATAGCGTATAATTATTATTAAAAAAAATAGGTTGTTATTATCTTATCTCTGAAAGATTTTACGAGCTTTTGTGTTAAAAATTTTAAAGCATGTGAAAGGTTGAATAGTTGGTTTAAGGGCGGGCGTTCATGTAAAAGAAATACTTCGTAATATTATTTGTATACTTATGAATAATAGCAAACTGGTAAACAAATTACGAGTAAGTACGTGTATCTTTATAATTATATATTTTTTTCATACATACTTATTTTTTTTCCGTTTCTTTGAAATACTACCCGTGAACTACATGTGTCTTTATCAATTCAAACATTTAATGTTAGAATTATACTCCTTCGTTTGCTTAACTATGTTTAATAGATTAAGTTAGGTTTTACAACTACGGTGGATTTTCGAAAAATTAGTTTATGTATGTAGATGCTTTTCGGAAAAAAAGTAGTAGAAGAAACTTTGTGTATATAATTTCTTTAGAAGTTACTTAAGAAATATTCTATGTATTTATTGTAGTAGTTCTATGTATTTATTGTAGTAGTCATTTTGATTCAGTATATCCAAAAAGTTAACTGAAATAAAATAAATAATTGAATAAATTTATAAAAGAACTGTTCATGTTCATGTTACTTAGTGAAAACAAGTCATATATGTAAGCGACATAATATATTGGGTATCATCTATTAATTTGTTTAACATATTTAATTATTTAACATAAATAAGCTGCTAGCATTAACCGAAGATGTTCACATATCTCATGTGCTAGTTAGGTGTTTTTCAATATGTCTTTTGGTTATGTTTTTGGAAATAGGCCGTTATTAGTTGGATGATTTGTTCTTCCTTGCTGTGTGTTGTTTGTTCATGTGGAGTTGTCTCGTGGGGTATCTTTTGTTCTTATTGGTTCCTTCTAATGGAGCATAAGAAGCTATTACACACAATACTACATAACTACCGAGACAATCTAATATTCTAGACACATATACTAAGCGACTATCCATGAATGCGTTACACTGTATGTCAGTTGCCCATTCCGATCACACCAAATATAGTCAAATGAAGAAGGTTTTAATTTGTTAATCAAGATGCAGAGCCACTGTTTTCACAACTTTTAAGCTTTCTGAAACATCAAACTTCCTTTATTAACCAGTTTTCGTATAGTAAATTTTTTATTTTTATTTTTAACCAAGCTAGTGACGAGATACATAACCAACTACCTATCTTGTGATAAATTGTTATAGTGCATCCACTCTAAGTAAACAAGAACCAATTTCAATCACACCAGCCCAACGTTATAAAAATGAGTTCATATGAACCGCGCAACTCAAATATATAATCAGTCCGTAAAACCTAGCCACCAAAAACACTTTAAAACCAGATGTAACCCAAAATATATAAATATAAATATACGTTGTTTTAATTCTCAACCAATTTAGGCACGATATAATTATACTTCCAATATTTTCCTGAATCTTGTAAGTTGAGTATTAAGACATGAATGGAGTCGGTGTTAGCTTAAGGAAGAAACTGAAATAGGTGGCATCGGAACAAAATTTAGCACAACAAATATTTATCAAAAATCATTCTTTGTTCCAAACCACGTATTTCAACCGCTTCCTTAAACTATCTCCGAGTCCCTATTTCTCATCTTTCTATAATTTGCATTACGTCATCACTAAGATAGGAAAGGAATCAGTGGGGTAGAATAAGGAAGAAGATGCAATGGGTGGTCTCGAAACAAAATTTGAACATAATAAAAAAAATTGCATCCATATGAAACTAGAGGTTGAACCCGTGAACGTGGACAAGCATAGCACAGTCTACCAAAGGATTCAGTTTGCCATGATTCTCTAAGAACTACATCTCCATGTCCACACTTGCACGGAAAAGCTTCATGCTTCAACATCTTCATAATAACAATATGTTTGTGATGATAAGTGTGTGTGGTCTGCTGGTGGTTGTGATGATAAGGAGTGTGTGTGGTTCTCCTTTTTTGCTAACAAAGTGAGGGAAATTGTTAACATTTTCCCTCCAAGGTTTTCCCTCCAATGTTTTCCCGCCAATGTTTTCCGGCCATGTAATACGATACCCCATTGACTCATATCATGTAATACGATACCCTATTGACTCATATCATGTAATACGATACCACTTTGACTCATATCATGTAATACGATATCCTATTGACTCATATCATGTAATACGATACCCTATTGACTGATATCATGTAATACGATACCCTATTGACTCATATCATGTAATACGATACCACATTGACTCATATCATGTAATACGATACCCTATTGACTCATATCATGTAATACGATACCCTATTGACTCATATCATGTAATACGATACCCTATTGACTCATATCATGTAATACGATACCCTATTGACTCACATCATGTAATACGATACCACATTGACTCATATCATGTAATATGATACCCTATTGACTCATATCATGTAATACGATACCCTATTGACTCATATCATGTAATACGATACCCTATTGACTCATATCATGTAATACGATACCACATTGACTCGTATCACGTAATACGATACCCTATTGACTCCTATCATGTAATACGATACCCTATTGACTCATATCATGTAATACGATACCCTATTGACTCATATCATGTAATACGATACCCTATTGACTCATATCATGTAATACGATACCCTATTGACTTATATCATGTAATACGATACCACATTGACTCATATCATGTAATATGATACCCTATTGACTCATATCAAGTAATACGATACCCTATTGACTCATATCATGTAATACGATACCCTATTGACTCATATCATGTAATACGATATCACATTGACTCGTATCACGTAATACGATACCCTATTGACTCATATCATGTAATACGATACCACATTGACTCATATCATGTAATACGATACTCTATTGACTCGTATCACGTAATACGATACCCTATTGACTCCTATCATGTAATACGATACCCTATTGACTCATATCATGTAATACAATACCACATTGACTCGTATCACGTAATACGAGACCCTATTGACTCATATCATGTAATACGATACCTTATTGACTCATATCATGTAATACGATACCACATTGACTCGTATCACGTAATACGATACCTTATTGACTCCTATCATGTAATACGATACCCTATTGACTCATATCATGTAATACGATACCCTATTGACTCATATCATGTAATACGATACCACATTGACTCATATCATGTAATACGATACCACATTGACTCCTATCATGTAATACGATACCCTATTGACTCATATCATGTAATACGATACCCTATTGACTCATATCATGTAATACGATACCCTATTAACTCATATCATGTAATACGATACCCTATTGACTCATATCATGTAATACGATACCCTATTGACTCATATCATGTAATATGATACCCTATTGACTCAGATCATGTAATACGATACCACATTGACTCATATCATGTAATACGATACCACATTGACTCATATCATATAATACGATACCCTATTGACTCATATCATGTAATACAATACCACATTGACTCATATCATGTAATACGATACCCTATTGACTCATATCATGTAATACGATACCCTATTGACTCATAACATGTAATACGATACCACATTGACTCATATCATGTAATACGATACCCTATTGACTCCTATCATATAATACGATACCACATTGACTCATATCATGTAAAATAATTTGTTAATATTTTATATAAATAATTTAGTAATTTTATAAACTCTATTTATTAATTTTTTCAATCATTTTAAACTTAAAATTATTCTAGTTTCGAAATTCACTATTTTAAAACGTAATTATTGTAATTTAGAAAATAAATTTACATAAATAAAATATATTAGTGATACTTATTAATATTTTATATAAATAAATCAACTTGTTAATATTTTATATAAATAATTTAGTAATTTTATAAACTCTATTTATTAATATTTTAAAACATTTTAAAATTAAAATTATTCTAGTTTCGAAATTTGCTATTTTAAAACGTAATTATTGTAATTTAGAAAATAAACTTACATAAATAAAATATATTAGTGATACTTATTAATATTTTATATAAATAAATTAATTTGTTAATATTTTTTATAAATAATTTAGTAATTTTATAAACTCTATTTATTAATTTTTTAAAACATTTTAAAATTAAAATTATTCTAGTTTCGAAATTTACTATTTTAAAACGTAATTATTGTAATTTAGGAAATAAATTTACATAAATAAAATATATTAGTGATACTTATTAATATTTAATATAAAAAAATTAATTTGTTAATATTTTGTATAAATAATTTAGTAATTTTATAAACTCTATTTATTAATTTTTTAAAACATTTTAAAATTAAAATTATTATAGTTTCAAAATTTACTATTTTAAAACGTAATTATTGTAATTTAGAAAATAAATTTACATAAATAAAATATATTAGTGATACTTATTAATATATTATATAAATAAATTAATTTGTTAATATTTTATATAAATAATTTAGTAAGTTTATAAACTCTATTTATTAATTTTTTAAAACATTTTAAAATTAAAAATTTCGTCCCTAAATTTGGCACAAAAAGTTTAAGTTTCAAAAATTTTCACGAAAATTTTAAAATTTCATACCAAAAATTAAAAGTTCGCGGTTAGTATTTAGGGTCGAAATTTAGGGTCGAAAATTTCGACCCTAAATCTTTAAGTAATTTAGGGTCGAAATTTCCGACCCTAAATTTCGACTCTAAAATGTTATCCACAAAAAGAAACAGACGACATATCTTCTTCTCTTTTTCTTTATCATCTTCAACCACCACCAAAATCACCATCACCAAATTCGTCAAATTAATCAAATTCAACCACATTCCGGTCATTACCACCCTATTCCAATCACCCATACCACCATTTTCATCACCCATCTCCATTACCCATCACCCATTTTCATCAGATTCATCAAATTCAACCACCACCACATTCTTACCACCACCACCAATTTCGACAGCCACCACCACCACTGTTCACCGTCATCTTCATCTCCCATCTTTAAAAGTTTAATTTTTTTCTTTCAACCCTCTATATGATGATTCTTATTGTTTAATAAAGGTTTGATTTAATTGTTAAAGTTAATGATATGATAATAATCAATTAGTTATTTTTAACTAACTTTTTTGTTTATGGCAGCGGTGACGGTTTCTGGTGGTGGCAGTCGGCGGCAGCGAGAAAGTTAGGCGGCGACACAACAATTAGGCAGCAACAACATTGAAGGTAAGTGTTATAACTTTTCTAATGAGTTTTTATACGTTTTAGTTATTAGTTTGATTTAAATGTATATTGAATTGCACCCTTTAGGATTGTCTTATGATTCTAGTCGATTAATTTTGGAAAAGCCCCGTCCGAAATTAATCAACCTTAGAAACCCGTCCGAAATTAATTTATTAGAAATTAATTTCAGAAAGTCCCCAGTTTTGGGACTGCTTTTTGAATGTTTTGTCTCATTTAGGATATGAATGCGTATAACTGGTTTATTATTTGAGATGATTTCGACAGTTTTTCTCCTTTACTCCTACGAATATGTCTTTAATCACATATTTGGGGAGTAGAGGGGAAATGCTGCCGAAATTTTCTCGAATAGTAAATCAGTTATACGCATTCATAGATGAGACGAAACATTCAAAGAGTGGGTTAGGATTGCCTTCCATAGTGTACTAGTAGGTGAAAAAACTTTCCTGATTATTTGTTTTATGGTGTTTAATTAAATCATTTATTTGAATAATGTTTATTTGCAACGCAGTTATGACAACTGATAAGAGTTGGACAACTATATCCATCGTAATTCCGATGACTTTTTATATGGTCTTTTTGGATTCATCGAGTATTGTAAGACATTTGTGCACCCCATCACACAAATGATCCGTTGCCCATGTAAACGTTGTTGTAACTGTGAGAGATTGGTTGACCTCCACACTCTTGTGGTACACTTATCCGAACACGGGTGGGAAGAATAATAAGTGTGTAAACACTTATCCTTTTGCCACTAAAATCAAGGAAAAACAAGACCTAATCATGTGTTTAGTATCGTAAAAGTCGGAATTACGCGTGGTTTTGTGTTTTTGTGTGAAATAGGTACAAAAGGTCAAAAGGAAAGAAAACACGGGATTTCACGGTCATTTATCGAAGAAAAAGTGAAAGATAAAGTCAAAAAACCAAAAAGTGCCAAAAGAATGAAGTTTGGAGGACTAAAAATGAAGATTTGATGAAGATTTTACAACAAGGCAGAGCACAAAATTACGAAGCCAACGGTCCCGACCTCGCGTCGTAACTCTTTACGGTTTGCTTTCTATTAATTTTTTAAGTTTAAATAGTTTTTAAATAAAATTAATTAGTTTTTGAATAAATAAATAGTTTTTAATAAATTAAATATATATATAAAATATTTTCCGAAAATAAATAAATAAAATAAATTTTTTATTATAAATAAATTAATTTTTTTTAGTATTATTTATTATCATTATTATTATTATTATTATTATTATTATTAAACCATCACTTTTATTATTATTATTATTATTATTATTATTATTATTAATAAAACTAGTCAAATTAGTCAACTGGTCAACACAGGTCAACTCACAAACGAAAAAGGGTTAAGGCAAATGTTTTGCATATATAAACCTGAAAGGTTGCATACCCCAGTGGCTGCGTCTTTCGGCTTTGGCCTAACAGACCCGAGTTCGAGTCTTGGGGAGGGCTTATGTTGGGTATTTAAACTCAGTGCCACGTGGCACCACCTCAGTGGTCCACGTGGCGACCCGACCTTTGACCCGACCCGACCCGTTGACCCATTCGGCCCGTTGACCGGTCCAGACCAGACCCGGTTCGGACCAGACCCGATTCAGACCGGCTGGTCCAGACACGGTCCAGACCCGGTTCAGATCGGTTCAACCCGGTCCAAACCGGCTGACGTCAGCAATGACGTCAGCACCACGTGGCGGCGACTGGCCAATGCCAGCGCGCCACGTGGCACTGACAAATCACTGTTCATGTGTAGGTACCAGGTACTGTAGCAGCGGCGGCTAGCCAATCAGGGCGCGACACGTGTCATTCCGAGGTTGTAGTGGCGGCGCTGACACGTCAGTCTGTCGTGTCAGTACAAGGTGGCAGGGAATTTCAGAGGTGGCAGTGGCGGCTGGCCAATAGGAGCATGACACGTGGCGATGGCGCCGCCACGTCAGTACGAGGTGGCTGTGGCTGTACGAGGTGGCAGTGTGCCAGTGGCGGCTAGCCAATCAGGGACTGCCACGTGGCAAATTCGATGAAAACAAAGTTGCACAGGCGTGTGTCAGCCAATGATGTGCACAAGATCCCATGTTCTAGAAGCACTAGGAGAAAACAATGAAAAAAGGAGGACAACTGGCCATTTGCTTAACTTTGAAGCAAAAATTAGATGGTGAAATTACTATAATACCCCCAATGTTGGCTGCCTATATAAAGCTCCCCTCTCTCTTTATTTACACAAGTTTTTTTCATTATATAGTTTTTACAAGTTAAATTTGTATTTTTCCTTTCAAGTTTTGTACAAGCTTTTCAAGCTTTTTCTTAATTAAAAAAATAAACTTTTAGCTTAATCTATTTAGCTTATTCTCATTCTTCCTTTCTTTTTACTTTTCTTAATAATCTATCTTATTATTTTGGGATAAGTTTTTATAACTTTTTCTAAATAAGATTAGATTTATATAAAGTTTGGACTAATTAATTTTATTTCAAGCTTATTGTTGCCTTTTAGTAGATCTAGCTTATTTGTGGAGTAATCGTTTAATTAGCTTTTTAGCTTTTTAAATCTCATAAGTCCTAAGCTTAGGCTTACGACTTACTTATAAGCTAGCTTTTTATTTAAGCACTTTTAGTTTTTATTAATTAGTTATTTATATCTATTAGTTTAAGCTTAAAAAAATTAAAAATATTTTCAAAAAATCAAAAAAATAGTTAGATCTATTAGTTTTTTTTATTAAAAAGTTTAGATCTATAAGTTTAGAGTTTGAAATTTAAAGTATTTTTATAAAACCTTAAAAAAATAGTTAGATCTATTAGGTTTTTAAATAGATTAAGTAGATCTATAATTTTTAGCTTAAAAATTAAAATACTTTTATAAAACATAAAAAATATTTTAGATCTATAAGTTTCAATTAAATATCTTTATCATTTAATATTTATTGCTTATTATTCTAACCTTTTATGTTTTCTTTGATCTCGGCGTATCGATCTATCATTTTCGAAGAAGAGCTTATAGTTGATTAATCTGGTTCAAGTTGATATGGTTGATTAGTTTGGTTAGAGATTAATTTGGTTCGCCGTGTACTTTACGGGCCGGGTTACGCTTTTGATCATTTTGGTATTGGGAGGCCGTGTACTTAACGGGCCGTATTTTGTTGATGTTGTTGATGTTGTTTGTTTAGAGCGTTTTTCTACGGACTACGGGTACTAAAGCTCTCCTTTTTATTTTTCTAGTTTAATCGCTTTAGTTTTATTTAATTAGATAGTTTTAGTTTAAATTGTTTTTAATAAAAGTTATATTTTTTTATAAAAATCGGTTTAATTAGTTTTAGTTATTATTATTTGTGTTTAAAAAAATAGTTTAAAAGTTTTTAAAAGTAGATTTCATTTAGATAAGCTCATTATTAGTAAAAAGTTTACACGTTTTTGTGATTATTAAGCTTATTAGTACATAAATCTTGTAGCTTTATCGTCTAAAAAGATTAGTAAGCTTAAAAGGTTGAAGCTTTATGCTTAATTTTTAAGTTTATCTTTGTGATTTCTTTTTTCGTCACTTTTATTTGCTATTACGTGCTTGCATTTAGATTAATTTCTCATTTAGATTTATTTTTAATTATAGTTTATTTTTGTTGCATCTAGATCTATATTTGTAGTTTAATTTTACATTGCATTTTATAGTAATATTTACGTGAATTAATTGCGCTTTTATTTTTATATAGTCCTTAGCCTACATATTTTTCCCATTTTTAGCTTAAAATAGACATAGATTACCAATCAAGTATTATTAACCAAAAACAATTAATCTCTACGTTAAAATTGGATTTCAATTCGAGTGAGTCGAGGAACGAAAAATAGACATAAAAAGAATTGACAAAATCCCTATATTAAAATGGCGCCGCTGCCGCTTCGCTCGTTACGATTGACGATTTCGTGAGACGTTTGGATTTTGGTATCCATCCATTTTGAACGTTAATTTTCTTGCAACAAAATCAAAAACACAAAAAAATCAAAAACTTAAAAAATAAAAAAAAAATAAAAATCATCAAAAAGCAAATTCTTTCCTAAGATTTGCAACAAAAAAATTAAAAAAATACAAAAGTAATACTTTTTCCTAAAAGTATTACACCAAAAATATTACGTATTAGTTTTATTTTTCTTAGTTCGATTTCTTTTGATTTTTCTTGTGAATATGTATTTTTCTAAAAAAAATACAAAAAGATTTTTCATTTATTATATTATATTACGTAGCACAATTAATTTACCTACTTTTCAAATAAGGCCTTAGTTGGGATTTCATCACCTAACTATTGTATTCGCATCCTAAATGAAATAAAAGGGCAAAATAGATAAATACTAGTAAGACGTTTGAACTCGATATATACAAACTATAAGGTGGGTATAAGGAGACGCGCTATAAAAGGCCGTCTAAGGAAAAATGTTTTTAAGTGCTTTGTGCCACCTCGTTTCCCCGCTTGCTTGTGCGTATATTGAGAGGGGCGATCGATTATTGGTTTGCCAACTCAAGTAGTAATTAAGTATATATTTTTGTAGCTTTTTAATATTGCACCTCGAGAGGGATAATCCCTTTCCTCTCAAAGTCGACCGAGGTCACCTACCTCATTCCAAAGTTTTAATTGTATGCGCACTCGCGCGCGTACATACATACCGATTGGTGTACCAAATACTTCTAATTCTTCCAAAAAGAAGAAGAAGAAAAACAAAAAGACCGTCATTCAAGCCGATCCCGAGAATCGCGCTTTCGACAATACAATGGCAACGGATAATCGACCAATGATTGAGATTCTCCAATCTCACGTTGAAGGAAATGATGACGCGATTGTGGTGCCGGATATTGGAGCAAATCATTTTGAACTTAAAACGGGTTTTATTCAAATGGTTTCCGCTACACCATTTTTAGGCCGTACTAATGATGACCCACACGCTCATATCAAACGTTTCATACAATTGGCAAACACCGTCAAATATAATGGGGTGCCACAAGAGGCCATTCGTTTACAACTCTTTCCTTTTTCCCTCGAGGGACAAGCCCGGATTTGGCTTGATAAGGAACCACCCCAAAGTATCACAACATGGATTGATTTAGAGACCAAGTTCATTAACTACTTTTTTCCACCATCACGGACCACTTCTTTAAGGAATGAAATCATTACTTTTGAACAACAATATGGGGAAACGTTTAGTGAGTCTTGGGATCGATTTAAAGAGCTTTTAAGAAAATGTCCACAACACGGTTTCACTAAAGTGCATCAAATTAATACGCTTTACAATGGTTTAACTCTAAATGACCAAGACTCACTTAATAGTGCCGCGGGGGGCAATATTCTTGTGAAAACCATGAACGAGGCTTGGTCCATAATTGAAAACAAGGCTAAAGTGCAAACCAAGAGTGTTAGGGCCACTATGGCAAGTGCTAGTTCTAGTGAGAATGATAAGAGAATTGATAAGCTTACGTCGCTTATTGAATCAATTGCTCTAAAAACCGAAGCCCTCAATGGTCAAGTTAATGCCATGAAAGAAACTTGTGAAACGTGTGAGACATGTGGTGGACCACATTCATATTTTAATTGTGACAAGGTTTACAATCAATAACAACAAGTTTGTGCTTTTAATGCTAATGAACGGGTTCAATTTAAACCTAATGTTGATGTTAACCATTTTTCTTATAAGAGTACTAAATATTTGGCTCCCCCGGGTTTTGTAGCACCACAAAGACCACCCCCACCTGCCCAAAATACCCAAAACCAAAATAGGAACCAAGGTCCTCAAATGGGTAATTTTCAAGGGAATGCAAATCAAGGGAATTTTAATGGTCAAAATCAAGGGTTTCAAAATAATAACCAAGGTTTTTATAATAACAAGGGTTTTCAACCTCAATATCAAAACCAAGGTTTTCCTAATCAAGGGTTTAATCAAATGAACATGCAAAATCCTCAAATGGACTTGGTTCTCCAAAAATTGACCGAACATGAGAAAATCATGAAAGCAATGCAAGAATCTACTAGACCAATGCAAGAGTCCAACGATAAGAGATTTTTGACAATGATTCAAGCCCTTAGACCCCGAGGAGCCTTACCTTCTAATACCGAGATTAAACCTCGTGCTAATGTGAGTGATATCAATACTCGAAGTAGAGCCACTTTATTGGGACCTTCCATCTCTTCGCCCATAAAGGAGAGACAAGGCCCGGAGGTCATAATGAGTAATCCTACTCCCCCTTCGGTGATTCCTCCCACTACCACTCCTAGTACTAGTGCTCCATTGCCTAAAGAGCCTATCCCTAAGGTTGTTCAAGAAGCGAGTCCTTCTCCTTCTCAACCTTCACCATCTAAACCCAATATCCCTTATCCCTCTAGATTGAACAAGGCTAAAGTGCTCACCAAAGATGACATTCATGTCTCCAATTTAGAAATATACCGATTTGGTACGTGTACTTTTAAAAAGTTGTACAATAGCAACGAACTTCATAAGTGTTCCCTTATGCACATTTTGATGACCTGTCATCCCGAAAAGGCTAACACGTGTCACCATTAATAACGTGACACGTCACCTAAATGTGCAGATCGAAACACCTTATTAAAGTTCGTTACTATTGTACAACTTTTTTAGAGTGCGCGTATCAAAACAGTACATTTTGAAAAGTACATTGCTATTGTACGACTTAATCCCTTTTTGAAAATGATTTCCAACGTCAATATTAACATAAGCCTTACTGAAGCACTTGCTCAAATGCCAAAATTTGTGAAAATGTTCAAAGATTTGCTTAATAAAAAAGAAAAAATGGTTGAGCTCGTTAGTACTCATTTAAATGAGAATTGTTCCGCGATTCTTCTCAAAGAGCTTCCCGAAAAGCTAGGAGATCCCGGACGATTCGTGTTACCTTGCTCGTTTCCCCAAATTGATGATTGTATGGCTTTAGCGGATCTCGGCGCTAGCATCAATCTTATGCCACTCTCGGTATGGAAACGATTATCATTACCCGACCTGGTACCGACTCGCATGACTCTTGAGTTAGCTAATAGAACTCTCGCATACCCCGTTGGTATTTCCGAAGATGTTTTTGTTCGAGTTGGTACATACACTTTTCCCGTAGACTTTGTTGTTGTCGACTATGAGATGGATCCTCGTATTCCGTTAATACTTGGTAGACCGTTCTTAAGAACCAGAAAAGCTTTAGTTGATGTTGCCGAAGGGGAATTAATTCTTAGGGTTGGGAATGATCAACAAGTGTTTAAAATGGGGAAAATGGTGAATAAATCAAATGAAAAAGAGTCGGTCAATATGATTGATGTGCTTAATTTTGATAATGAAGAAAGTTTTATCAATCCTTTTGAAACTAAAAAGTTTAACATTAATGATTTTGTGGTACATTCAAATCCACTTTTTGACACTTCAAATGATAACCCACTTTTTGAAGAAAATGAGGAACCTAATGATGTCTTTTCTTTAAGTGATCATTCCACTTCGGATTTTGAGGATATCCCACTTTATGACACCTATAGTGATGACACTTCTTCAAGTGCTCACTTTCCTTTCGATCTTAGGGAGACACCTTTAGAGCCTCCATTTTTTTATACCCCAATCTACGATGACTAAGATGACGACACTTCTTTAAGTGATGTCATTTCTTTGGGATTTGACGAGACACCTAGTGAGCCTAATGATTCTATTATCTCTATGAGTGATTCTCCCATTCTTGAGTCTCTCTTTGACTCTTATATTCCTAAATTGGGGGTTATGACTTTTGAGGAGGATCCTCCACCCTTAGAAGTTGCCCCTATTTTAGAGGATATTCCATTTGAGGAGGATTTAGATAACTTTCTAAACTCCTATTTTCCTCACGAGGATGAGTTTTCCTATGACTCCGATGATTCTTATGTTTTCACAGCGACTTTGGAAGAGGACGACTCCCCCACCTTGGATCAAAATGACATTTTGAGCTTAAATGTCAACACCTCTTGCTATTTTCCCGTTAAGGAATCGGTGTTTGATCCCAGAATAGAAACTTTTGTGCTATCATTACCATTTCACCATACCACCCTTTCATTTAAAAGATCGTTGCCTAAGGATACCCCATTTTTCTTTGCCTTGTGTGATTTTACCACCTCGGGGTTTATTTCCTTTTGTGATGGAAATTATGTGTTTGACCCGGGTGGATTTTCACGGGGTATGCCTTATATGACTTTGTTTCACCCCTTTATCATGGAGAGATTTTCCTCCCTTGGAAATCTCGGTTTTCCCATGATCTTCCCATTTGAATGATGACATTCGGGAATTCGAGTCGAGCTAGAGACTCGTGATAAATAAATCAAGCATCGTTTAACTAGGTTAGATTTTTACCTTTTCCATCCTTTCCACCCTTTTTACCTTTCACCCATTTTCACCAATAAGTGTAGGGGGGAGCTGTGACAACCGTGGTTTTGGGTTGGTCACTTGGTCTTACTTTTAGGTTATTTTATGTGTGCTTACTTGAATTGTGTGTTTACGTGTTTATTTTGTGTGAACGAGGTTGGTGTGGTTATCGTTTATGAGTATAGAGTACTCATAAGTAAATCGAGGAACGGTTATTTCATGTTCATGAGCTCACAAGTGGTGACTATGAAATGAAAATGGTGATATTGTGGTGTTTACGTATACGTATAAGTATTATAGTAGTAGTATTTTTTTTAGGATTTACGGTTTAGCATTTAGAGGTCTCGGGTGAGGTAATTATCCATATGAATATTTTTCGGGATGGTTTTAAGTCATTTAGGACTTAGTTATAAAGTTTATTTAAGAATTTGAGATTTTTTTAAAAGTGTATATATTACGTCTTTTACGGTAAAGCGCGTAAATTTGACTAGTTTTACGGTTTTGGGGTTTTAGAAGCTTTAGGGGCTGAAATAAATTAAGGTAAATTAAGGTAATATTAATAAGATATTAATTAACAATAAAAAGAAAAAAAAATAAAGAAAAAAACGAAATTAGGGGTGTTTGGGTCGGTTTAGAAGAGAAAAAAAAAAGGAAAAAGGAAAAGATTTATGGTAAGTGGTAATTGGGTTGGACAAGGATTGTTTTGGCTATATAAGGAACCCCCAACACTAAATCAAACGCATTTTTTTTCTTTCCCTGGAGTTATAGTCGACTAAAAGAAGAGGAAAATTAGGGTTCTTCATAAAATTAGGTTTTCTTCATCTTCCATTAAATAAAAGCTTGTTGCTAGAGCAAGGACTTTGGAGAAGCAATCAGGTGAGTTCATAGTCCTATTTTACTACGTTTTTAAATGTTTTTTTTCCAGTATGGGATGGAGATGACACTTGAAATGTTCTTTAACATGATTTAGTACTATGTTATAAAATGTGTGGACATAAATGTGTTATTGTGTGACTTGCGTGCTTATGTGTTCTCATATGTGCTTTGGTACGTGTTCTGCTATGTGAATCTTGTTTGGATTGTGATTGGCTTTGGTACATAGATGTATGGGCATCTATGGGACCAGTTGTGATGTGTGTGGAGCGTGGGGCACGATCCGTCCTGAGTACTTGTGCATCGTCTCTTAGGAGGCAAGATATCTCGACGGGGATATAGTTCATCTTCCACAGGTGGTGTGGGAAAGATCCGGATAGTGTGGTGTGTGTTCTTGTGCGTGTGACGGGATACTTCTTGATTGTTATAATGTGCTTTGTGAATTGTAGATGTGATTGGTACTTGGCTTGAGTTTTGTTGTGGATGCATGTAGCATGATTATTACATTATGGTCCATTACTATAAATTGTTTTTCTTTAACTTATTTACAGCGGATGTCAAGGTTTCTTATGATGTTCTAGATAACTTAAACCTATGTTCTCACCAACTTTATGTTGACAGATTTTAGTGTCATTTTCAGGTGAGGTAGTTGTGCAAGATGATGTTACAAGTGGCTAGAGTATAGAGGCTGCTAGGAGCATTCGGAGGAATCCCCTTTCCTCTTAGATTTTATTTTGTGTTTTGATTAAGTGAACGTTGTGGTACCTATATGTTTGATGTTTGTTTATTTGTATGTCTTTGGTAAGAGGTAGGCCTGTTACCTACTTACCTAGACGCCTGCATTGTTGAGATATTGTCACGACATTTGTGTCGCCATCTATGATATTTCAATTTCATTTAGTTCTCTCTATAGACACGATGTTGTTGTGATGATATCCATACGTCGCGCCCCATATTCCGCCATGGTGGGGTGTGACAGGAGCCAAGTAGGTTGTTTGTTTGTGTTGTGATGTTGTGCAGGGACATGTGCTGTAATGATCCATTTTTGGTATTTTTGACGCGACCCGTGATCCCGTGTTTCCCGTATACCCGGTTCTCTCAAAACTATTGTGATTCATACATGTATATAAATAAGACGAATAAATGTAATCACTTTAGTTGTCTCTTCCTTAGCTCGATTTAAACAACGTACTCAATGTCCTAAGTGTAGGGGAGTGTATTCCCCCACATGCTTAAACATTGAGGACAATGTTTATAGTAAGTGTAGGGGGACTTCTATCGAATTTTAGTGGGCTTTTCCATGAATTTGACCCCATTTAACCGGAAAATTTAAAAAAATTTCAAACGTTTTTCAAATTTTTGATCTATTTTGGCCTAATAGTATTTCCATTTATTTTCTTTCCTTTTGTCATCGCATCATATTTATATTTTTCATTTCAAGAATAAAGTAAAAAAAATATATATAATAATAAACAAATAAAATGGTTCTAACAAATTTAGATATCTTTGATATATTAGACCCGTCGTGAATATTTTGACTCAACCCGAGTTTACTTATCCAAGTTTACTCTAGCTAGTATCCTTAACCATAT
This sequence comes from Glebionis coronaria, assembly GCA_025667525.1. Classification (NCBI taxonomy): domain Eukaryota; kingdom Viridiplantae; phylum Streptophyta; class Magnoliopsida; order Asterales; family Asteraceae; genus Glebionis; species Glebionis coronaria. Next base: position 370,177,521 of record CM046880.1, on the reverse strand, counting down.
GGACCTTAATTGGTTTATTAGGCTAAGCATCCACGAGTCTCATTTCTTGAGATTTTAAATTGTGGAGAACGAGAGATGATAGAGTTGATAATAAGTTTAAGGGTTAATTCTTGCTTATATGAGTTTTTGTGGCTCTTTCATCCCGCTTGTATATTTAATTGCTTAATAAATGAGGATTTTTGCGGTGTAGATTCGATATCTTAACTCTTAGCCAAATATTTTATCTCCTTGTAATTAAAGCATGAACACATTGAGGGTGCCAGCGTTGTGGACTTCCGACTAAGGTGGCTCATAACCACTAAGTAGGAGGTATTTAGACCATGGGACCGCGAAATTTGGCCTACTATATATATCATAAATAAAGAAAGAATAAGATTAAAACATGACCTCAAGGAGCCTTAGAGTTTGGGGCATGTAGCACGAACCTTGTCATTAGAGCCTTAGGGTGTATGGCATGGTAAGTTTTGAATAAAAATTGATCAAAAATCAATTCCCTCATTTATCGTTCAAGGAGCCTTAGGGTGTGGACAATAGATGGGGAGCATTTTTACATCTTAAAGAGCCTAAGGGTATATGATGTGAACTTGCTTAACTCCACATAAAGTCTACATGACTTTGGAGGAATAATTAATAAGTAGTACTATTGGCCAAATTTTGGGTCCGGGAATTTATTCCTCAAATCGTGTTAAATCATCCTTGATGTGGGCTTACTTTAGTGACAACGTTTTTGAGGACGAGGTTAGGTTTTGAGTGTCGGGTTTGCACCGTTTGGCCTTCATTTTTGGACTAATAATTATCAAATAAGTCAAATGAGCCTACGGGTGAATGACAACAAATAAAATCTAGAGATACAACGTAGGAATTGGAGAAAGAGTATTACACAATTATCTTATATGAGTGGTTTTAACTTGAGAACTTATGGTAAACAATGATCTCGTTTTTAAGCTTGGTATAGGGAACGTGAAACTTGAGGGTGATTAATATTCATGACACCAAAGCCCTAATTTAAGTCTTAGATTTCTTTACGAGTTTCTTCCATCAAATAATTTCCAAGTTAATAAATTGCTATAAATTTTGTTTCCTTTAAAGCTTTATTTCTTTTTATCGTAGTAGTAATAGTATATCTTAATAAAGGCCACGATGGGTTAATAATGAAAAAATTGTAACTTTATGCTTTAAAACTATGCATTGCATGGGGTCATTGCAATGGTCAAGTGTAGGGGATTTAATAAGTGTGTAAACACTTATCCTTTTGCCACTAAAATCAAGGAAAAACAAGACCTAATCATGTGTTTAGTATCGTAGAAGTAGGAATTACCCCGCGTGGTTTTGTGTGTTTGTGTGAAATAGGTACAAAAGGTCAAAAGGAAAGAAAACACGGGATTTCACGGTCATTTATCGAAGAAAAAGTGAAAGATAAAGTCAAAAGACCAAAAAGTGCCAAAAAGAATGAAGTTTGGAGGACTAAAAATGAAGATTTGATGAAGATTTTACAACAAGGACCATTTTTGCGAATCTCCAAAGTCATCCACTAATAAACCACAGTGAAGAGCACAAAATTACGAAGCCAACGGTCCCGACCTCGCGTCGTAACTCTTTACGGTTTGCTTTCTATTAATTTTTTAAGTTTAAATAGTTTTTAAATAAAATTAATTAGTTTTTGAATAAATCAATAGTTTTTAATAAATTAAATATATATAAAATATTTTCTGAAAATAAATAAATAAAATAAATTTTTTATTAAAAATAAATTAATTTTTCATAGTATTATTTATTATTATTATTATTATTGTTATTATTATTATTATTATTATTATTAAAACTAGTCAAATTAGTCAACTGGTCAACACAGGTCAACTCACAAACGAAAAGGGGTTAAGGCAAATGTTTTGCATATATAAACCTAAAAGGTTGCATGCCCCAGTGGCTGCGTCTTTCGGCTTTGGCCTAACAGACCCGAGTTCGAGTCTTGGGGAGGGCTTATGCTGGGTATTTAAACTTAGTGCCACGTGGCACCACCTCAGTGGTCCACGTGGCGACCCGACCTTTAACCGGACCCGACCCGTTGACCGGTTCGGCCCGTTGACCGGTCCAGACCAGACCCGGTTCGGACCATACCCGATTCAGACCGGCTGGTCCAGACACGGTCCAGACCCGGTTCAGACCGGTTCAACCCGGTCCAAACCGGCTGACGTCAGCAATGACGTCAGCACCACGTGGCTGCGGCTGGCCAATGCCAGCGCGCCACGTGGCACTGACAAATCACTGTTCATGTGCAGGTACCAGGTACTGTAGCAGTGACGGCTAGCCAATCAGGGCGCGACACGTGTCATTCCGAGGTTGCAGTGGCGGCGCTGACACATCAATCTGACGTGTCAGTACAAGGTGGCAGGGAATTTCAGAGGTGGCCATGGCGGCTGGCGGCTGGCCAATAGGAGCATGACACGTGGCGACAGCGCCACCACGTCAGTACGAGGTGGCTGTGGCTGTACGATGTGGCAGTGTGCCAGTGGCGGCTAGCCAATCAGGGACTGCCACGTGGCAAATTCGATGAAAACAAAGTTGCACAGGCGTGTGTCAGCCAATGATGTGCACAAGATCCCATGTTCTAGAAGCACTCGGAGAAAACAATGAAAAAAGGAGGACAGCTGGCCATTTGCTTAACTTTGAAGCAAAAATTAGATGGTGAAATTACTATAATACCCCCAATGTTGGCTGCCTATATAAAGCTCCCCTCTCCCTTTATTTACACACGTTTTTTTCATTATATAGTTTTTACAAGTTAAATTTGTATTTTTCCTTTCAAGTTTTGTACAAGCTTTTCAAGCTTTTTCTTAATTAATAAAATAAACTTTTAGCTTAATCTATTTAGCTTATTCTCATTCTTCCTTTCTTTTTACTTTTCTTAATAATCTATCTTATTATTTTGGGATAAGTTTTTATAACTTTTTCTAAATAACATTAGATTTATATAAAGTTTGGAATAATTAATTTTATTTCAAGCTTATTGTTGCCTTTTAGTAGATCTAGCTTATTTGTGGAGTAATCGTTTAATTAGCTTTTTAGCTTTTTAAATCTCATAAGTCCTAAGCTTAGGCTTACGACTTATTTATAAGCTAGCTTTTTATTTAAGCACTTTTAGTTTTTATTAATTAGTTATTTAGATCTATTAGTTTAAGCTTAAAAAAATTAAAAATATTTTCAAAAAATCAAAAAAATAGTTAGATCTATTAGTTTTTTTTATTAAAAAGTTTAGATCTATAGAGTTTAAAATTTAAATTATTTTTATAAAACCTTAAAAAAATAGTTAGATCTATTAGGTTTTTAAATAGATTAAGTAGATCTATAATTTTTAGCTTTAAAATTTAAAATACTTTTATAAAACATAAAAATTATTTTAGATCTATAAGTTTTAATTAAATATCTTTATCATTTAATAATTATTGCTTATTATTCTAACCTTTTATGTTTTCTTTGATCTCGGCGTATCGATCTATCATTTTCGAATAAGAGCTTATAGTTGATTAATTTGGTTCAAGTTGATATGGTTGATTAGTTTGGTTAGAGATTAATCTGGTTGGCCGTGTACTTTACGGGCCGGGTTACGCTTTTGATAGTTTTGGTATTGGGAGGCCGTGTACTTAACGGGCCGTATTTTGTTGATGTTGTTGATGTTGTTTGTTTAGAGCGTTTTTCTACGGACTACGGGTACTAAAGCTCTCCTTTTATTTTTCTAGTTTAATCGCTTTAGTTTTATTTAATTAGATTGTTTTAGTTTAAATTGTTTTTAATAAAAGTTAAATTTTTTTATAAAAATCGGTTTAATTAGTTTTAGTTATTATTATTTGTGTTTAAAAAAATAGTTTAAAAGTTTTAAAAGTAGATTTCATTTAGATAAGCTCATTATTAGTAAAAAGTTTACACCTTTTTGTGATTATTAACCTTATTAGTACATAAAGCTTGTAGCTTTATCGTCTAAAAAGATTAGTAAGCTTAAAAGGTTGAAGCTTTATGCTTAATTTTTAAGTTTATCTTTGTGATTTCATTTTTCGTCACTTTTATTTGCTATTACGTGCTTGCATTTAGATTAATTTCTCATTTAGATTTATTTTTAATTATAGTTTATATTTGTTGCATCTAGATCTATATTTGTAGTTTAATTTTACATTGCATTTTATAGTAATATTTACGTGAATTAATTGCGCTTTTATTTTTATATAGTCCTTAGCCTACATATTTTTCCCATTTTTAGCTTAAATAGACATAGATTACCAATCAAGTATTATTAACCAAAAACAATTAATCTCTACGTTAAAATTGGATTTCAATTCGAGTGAGTCGAGGAACGAAAAATAGACATAAAAAGAATTGACAAAATTCCTATATTAGTTGACCTCCACACTCTTGAGGTACACTTATCCGAACACGGGTGGGAAGAATATTATACCACTTGGAAATATCACGGTGAACCGATTCTTCCGCTTCCTACACCAGTATCACATTCACCTGAACACCTTGACATGAATACGTTCTTAGAAGATATTTCTGTAACTAATGTCGAAACTCCACCGACTCAAACTCCTCCGACTCAAACTCCACCTGATCAAACAACAGGTCCTAATAACGAGTTTGAAGAGTTACTTAGTAGGTTCACCCAAAAGTTGCACACACTTACCAATTTGACTACATTGGAATTTACAACAGAGATTGCACACATCAAGGTTTTAAATAAAATTAGTGATGTCCGGTTTAACCATATTCTAGCTTGTCTCCAGAAGTTTTGTACCCGTAGTCAAGGTTACAATTTCCCATCATCATACTATGAAATCAAGAAGACATACAGAAAGATCGGGTTAGGATACGAATCGATTCATGCTTGTATAAACGATTGTTTTTTTATATTGGGGATCAGAGGATAACAAAAATAGGGATAATTGTCCAGTCTGCGGAGAGAGTAGATATAAAGACCCAAAGAAAGCAAAGGGGAAGTTGGTTGCAAACAAGGTGGTGCGTTACTTTCCGTTAAAACCTAGACTTCAACGCATGTTCAACACAAAACACATAGCAAAGTGGATGACTTGGCATGCTACTAGACAGTCTAAGGATGGCAAGTTGAATCACCCGTGTAACGGTAAAGCATGGAAACATTTTGACATGATGCTACATGATTTCTCTAGTGACCCTAGAAACTTTCGATTAGGGTTGGCTGCTGATGGTTTTAATCCTTATGGCATTATGAGTCAAAATTACAGCATGTGGCCGGTCATATTGACAACATTCAACACACCACCGTGGATGTGTATGAAAGAAACTTCTTTAATGTTGACGATGTTAATTCCCGGCCCTAAATCACCTGGAAAAGATATTGATGTTTTCTTGGCGCCTTTGATTAAAGAACTCAAAGATTTATGGAAAGGAGTCAGGACAAAAGACGCTGCTACGGGTACTTATTTCGATATGAAAGCGGCGCTTTTATGGACCATCAATGATTTTCCAGCTCGGAGTAGTCTTTCTGGGTGGGTTGGGCAAGGCTACTACGCATGCCCCACTTGTAACAAGGACACTCTATCGATGGCTATCAAGAACAAAATCGTTTATGTTGGTCATAGAAGATGGTTAAGAACAAATCATTATCTAAGGAGTAAAACTAGGCAATTCCATGGTAAAGCCGAACGGAAGCCTAAACCGGGAAAGTTTACCGAAATGGATATCTAGTTACAAATTAATAAACTCTTGAAACGTAGGCCGGGGAAGCATCCAGATATTAAGAAAAACAACCCACCTCCTAATAGAAATGTTGAATTGAATTGGACTAAGCGTTCTATCTTTTGGGAGCTTGAGTATTGTCCCTTTATTCTACTAAATCACAATCTAGATGTCATGCACATCGAAAAGAACGTGCTTGAGGCAATACTGAATATCTTGTTACAAAACGACAAATCCAAAGACACAACAAAGGCAAGGCAAGACTTGGAAAAATTGGAGTTCGACCCGAGTTGTGGTTAGTTCCAAAAGGAAACGGAAAGTTTGAGAAGCCTCATCCAAAGTACTCTTTCACCAAAGCTAACAGGGAACTTTTTTGTAAATTCATCAAAGGAGTTAGACTACCTGATGGGTTTGGATCCAACTTTAAGCAAAAAGTCACCGCTAATTATGACAATATAACGGGCATGAAATCTCATGACTGTCATATAATGATGCAACGGTTACTTCCTTACGGAGTACAACAATACTTGCCCAAAAACATTGCAGATCCTATAATCCAGCTTTGCTTGTTTTTTAAGCATCTTTGTTCTAGAATTTTGACGGAGGAGGACATGGTAAAAGCTAAAAACGAATTGATCAGTCTGATGATTAATTTAGAGCAAATCTTTCCTCCTGCTTTTTTTTGACATAATGCCTCATTTGGTTGTACATCTACCCGATGAGGCTATTCTAGGTGCCCTCATTCGCTACAGGTGGATGTATCCATTTGAAAGATACATGAATAAGCTAAAGAATTATGTTCGAAATAAAGCAAAGCCTGAAGGTTCTATTGAGGAGGGTTATCTTGCAGAAGAAGCATTAACTTTTTGTTCGTGTTATCTTGCTGAGGATGTCGAGACGAGATTTAACCGTCTTGACAGGAATGACGACGGTTTGCCTGAAGAAAAAGATTAATTCCAGGTGTTCCGGTCCTCATGCAAACTGATGGGTAGAGTCAAAGATACTCATATGAGTTTAGATATTACGCGGGCAGTTGTATGGTATATACTTAACAACAGTCCTGAAATCGAATCAGACATCTTGGGTTACAAAGAGTATGTTTCTTCCTTATCTATATTTTAAAAAATCTTCTTTCGGGATGACTTATCCTAATATCATGAACTTTTACAGAGAATCGCCTGATAACGTGGAAACGAGGTTTCCCACCTGGTTTAGTCACAACGCGTGATTGAAAAGGAATGAACACGAACACGATACCGTAGTAAAAACAAAGATCAAAACCAAAGAATCGTCCTTGTGGTTCTTGTTCGTCGCCGCGGCCAAAGAGAGAGGAGGAGGAAAAGATGTTTAGGGTTTAGCAAATATTCTGTGTTTATGTTTTATGAAATCCTTATTTGTTTGCAAAAGGATTAATTATGTATTAGACCATGGGCCCCCTATTTCTCTTGTTTGGACGCCGACTAACTCACGCACACATACACATTCATTTATTTTTCGTGTCTTAAATTATTATCGTGTGTGTTCGTTTAATGCTCGTGTTTTATGTCTTGTATGTTTAAGTATTATACGTGAATACTTATCGTGCATTTATATTCATGTTTACATACGTAATACTTAAAATAATTAATTAATTTACATAATGTTCGTATTAAATGTTCATGATTCATGTATATTAATTAATTATAAAGTTTAAATTTAACCGTAAGTTCGTGTATTTAATGATCTTAGGGTTTCTAAAGCGGGTTTTACAGTAATACATTTTATAATTACTTATTTTTGTATATGCTATGGATTTTGCTTACCTTATAATCACATCTAGTGTGAGAATAAAGTGTAGAAGGAATATGTAAAAACCCTTATTGAAAAAGTTAGCACTTTGTCTGGACCAGTCTTAGTTCATCTTTACGTATTAGTCTTACTATATAATTAACAAATCCATAAATCTAAGTTGATAAGGTAATAAAAATAATAGATTTGTCCCTACATTCTTATGGAACATTATCTTAGTTAAGGAGGATCGTTCATTTTACTATATACAAGGGCATATTAAATTTCGGATTGCTTTTTACCTAGCTTGATGACATTACTTTTAAACATGTCTCTGCACAAATCACTTCCATCTCGCGTTCGCTTGCTAACACCAACAAACACCCAGATACCACCTGAACAAAACAAACAACAACATCCATTATATCTTAAGCTTGCTTGCCTTGTTAAATTAACAAAAAAAATTAGAAAACAAAACCATCATCCTTAGTAACATTGTTAATAAGGTCCATAATGAGCATTTTCTTCCCCACACTAGCACCATAAAACAACCTGGTCTTCCGACCTCTTTGATACAGAGCAATTAGATCCACAACCTATGTATGAAAAAACAAATTATGCACCACCCGTACAAGCATGATGTCCATCATATACATAAGGGTGAGTTGTTTTAAGAACACTAACAACTTGAGAACACAATAACACTTTGATGTCTTGGTTTTAAGTGTTCTCATTTGAACTTTTCGTGTAATATCAACGTAAGGGATTTGTGATGATAATCTAAAGTAAATGTTATACTCTTGGTTCAAAGAATCCAGAGCTAACCCCCTCTTATTCTAGGATGTGCTTGAATTATTGTTTATCCGTGCAGGTTTTCTTCATTTATCCTTATTTAGTAAATAAGAATTAAAGTGGTTAATGAAAAGAAAAATAAAATAAGACGACTCTGTATACAATTGACTCCATTTCAATAGAATATAATAGCCAAACCAACCAACTGGTTGGTCAAAACAAAACTGATCGTTCGTGTTTGGTCGCAAATAAGACTACTATATACTTTTTACACTCGCTCAATCTCTAAAGCTAATTCGAAAACATCGGAATAAGAGTAAACCCGGTGAGTAATCTCAATAGGGAGTGATTTAAATCTTTGTGATTTGCATGGAAATTGCAACGGGAAACAAAAGATGGGGTTTATTGAGTTTTTTTCAACGAAATTGCGACAGTATAAGAAATAAGTGATGATTTGTTTTATTAAAATTTTTGTCTTCTATTGCTATTTTGTAGCAAACTTTGATATAATTTGTAACATAATTTCAAAAGGAAACAAATGATAACTTTTTTTTTCTTCTGTTGCTATTTCGTTGGAAATTTGAGAATTTGCAAAAGAAGATAAATTATAATTTATATCTATATTTAATTTTTGTCTTCGGTAGCCAAATTTTAACAGAATTGCTACAGAACATATATTATAATTTGTTTTAGATTTAATTTTTGTCTTCCGTTGCTATTATTTTTCATTTTTTATAGTTTGGAACGTATTTGCAACGGAAAATATAAATTTAAATGGAAAGGAAATTAGTTTAAATTTTACAATTAATTTGCAATCATTTTCTTCACCGTTGCTATTCGGTAGCTAATTTGTTGCATTACGGTTGCAAATTTGCAACGGAAACCTGTTGTTTGAATTTTTTCGTTACAATAGCAAGTTTTTGTGGTAGTGTTAGACCTTTTGTACGTTCGACACCGACTATAAAAACTAATCCTCGAGAGAACCATAACTACCTCGAGTCATTGCCTATACTATACCTACACGACCGGTACACTACACGAGAGTTGTAAAACTTTGACGCCCAAATTCCACACATCGGTTGTGCACAATGAAGACACTCATCCGTTATGTTCTCAACATGCTTCGTGCAGAATGAACCACATGGTTACATAGCTACTCACCAAGTCGATCACACATGATAGCGTATAATGATTATTAAAAAAATAGGTTGTTATTATCTTATCTCTGAAAGATTTTACGAGCTTTTGTGTTAGAATTATTAAAGCATGTGAAAGGTTGAATAGTTGGTTTAAGGGCGGGCGTTCATGTAAAACAAATACTTCGTAATATTATTTGTATAATTATGAATAATAGCAAACTAATAAAAAAAATACGAGTAAGTACGTGTATCTTTATAATTATATATTTTTTCATACATACTTATTTTTTTCCGTTTCTTTGAAATACTACCCGTGAACTACATGTGTCTTTATCAATTCAAACATTTAATGTTAGAATTATACTCCTTCATTTGCTTAACTATGTTTAATAGATTAAGTAAGGTTTTACAACTAAGGTGGATTTTCGAAAAATTAGTTTATGTATGTAGATGCTTTTCGGAAAAAAGTAGTAGAAGAAACTTTGTGTATATAATTTCTTTAGAAGTTACTTAAGAAATATTCTATGTATTTATTGTAGTAGTTCTATGTATTTATTGTAGTAGTCATTTTGATTCAGTATATCCAAAAAGTTAACTGAAATAAAATAAATAATTGAATAAATTTATAAAGGAACTGTTCATGTTCATGTTACTTAGTGAAAACAAGTCATATATGTAAGCGACATAATATATTGGGTATCATCTATTAATTTGTTTAACATATTTAATTGTTTAACATAAATAAGCTGCTAGCATTAACCGAAGATGTTCACATATCTCATATGCTAGTTAGGTGTTTTTCAATATGTCTTTTGGTTATGTTTTTGGAAATAGGCCGTTATTAGTTGGATGATTTGTTCTTCCTTGATGTGTGTTGTTCTTTCATGTGGAGTTGTCTCGTGGGGTATCTTTTGTTCTTATTGGTTCCTTCTAATGGAGCATAAGAAGCTATTACACACAATACTACATAACTACCGAGACAATCTAATATTCTAGACACATATACTAAGCAACTATCCATGAATGTGTTACCCTGTATGTCAGTTGCCCATTCCGAGCACACCAAATATAGTCAAATGAAGAAGGTTTTAATTTGTTAATCAAGATGCAGAGCCACTGTTTTCACAAATTTTAAGCTTTCTAAAACATCAAACTTCCTTTATTAACCAGTTTTTGTATAGTAAATTTTTTTATTTTTATTTTTAACCAAGCTAGTGACGAGATACATAACCAACTACCTATCTTGTGATAAATTATTATAGTGCATTCACTCTAAGTAAACAAGAACCAATTTCAATCACACCAGCCGAACGTTATAAAAATGAGTTCATATGAACCGCGCAACTCAAATATATAAAATCAGTCAGTAAAACCTAGCCACTAAAAACACTTTTAAACTAGATGTAACCCAAAATATATAAATATAAATATACGTTGTTTTAATTCTCAACCAATTTAGGCACGATATAATTATACTTCCAATATTTTCCTGAATCTTGTAAGTTGAGCATTAAGACATGAATGGAGTCGGTGTTAGCTTAAGGAAGAAATTGAAATAGGTGGCCTCGGAACAAAATTTAGCACAACAAATATTTATCAAAAATCATTCTTTGTTCCAAACCACGTATTTCAACCGCTTCCTCAAACTATCTCCGAGTCCCTATTTCTCATCTTTCTATAATTTGCATTACGTCATCACTAAGATAGGAAAGGAATCAGTGGGGTCGAATAAGGAAGAAGATGCAAGGGGTGGTCTCGAAACAAAATTTGAACATAATAATAATGTTTGTCGGCAATCATTTTTTTCCGAACCACCCATTCTAGCCGCTTCCTCAAACTATCTCTGAGTCCCTATTTCCCATCTTTCTAAGATTCACATAACATTTGAGGGATAGTAAAAGAAGACAGAAAATGGACGATACTAATATGAACCAGGGAGTTCAACTTTTATAGGCAAATTGAAGAGGGGCACATGTGTAAATTCAACGAAAAGCGCATGTCATTAACGCTAGAAATTAAAAGATACAATAGTAAAGTTGTGCAGGTGAAGCTGTGAATGAATCATTTACTAAGAGTTACATATGAACGGATATAAAAGGTAGTCTGAAATTTTATCCTATGCAGTGTAGGTTTCTACTTTGAATTTTATATCTTACTGTATAAAATTTGATTTTTGCACTAATTTTCTTATTTAAGCAACCAAAGAAAGTCGCTAAAAAAGGTTATTGCTTATTTACATAAATTAGAACTATGTATAAGTGGACCAAGTGTAAGCTGGTGGTCTATTGCGAGCTTCGCCACTTATATGGCCATGTGGAACATGGACTAGCATTATATATGTAATTTCTAAAAATGATCTCCCATCCAGGATTAGAAGAAGTGCTATGCTATATATGTCGCATGTTCCCTCGTGACGTTCGTGGTGTTCTTGGATCATATCGTTTGGTTATGTATATATCCCTCACTTTGATGTGTGTTATCATCTATGTCTATCTGAATATTGCGTACATAATTGAAAGAAAATTAGTAATAAAGTAATTAAAATCATTTGCATAATGATAGACCGTAGTAGCAACGAAGATCAAGAAGATACGATTAGAAGCACGTCTTGTATATACTGGTGTGGAGTGTGTGGTGAAGGATTATTCTCGTCGTCACGTTAGCTCCACGTCAGTATATAACATTATTTTGCCGCAAGTAAGCATATGAGAAGGGTTTTTCCCGTTTATGTGATAGTTGTTCCCCATGAGCACAGCTTATAGTTAACAGAGGCATGATTTTCATCATATATGCATTAAACAACCAACATATATGAAAATCTTTGGTTTAATATCAAACTTTTTGTTGCTAGAGATGGCCACTGACATTTATTTTGTATATGTCAAGCTAAAATATCTGGTGTAGTTTATTTCACACTTTATTTTATATGCGACCTGAAGAGGTAGGCAGATTGAAGAGGGATGGCTTGAATGCGTCAATTAGACCAAGGTGTATGTCTTAAAAAAATAAGGTATCATAAGTCACATTGGTAAAGTTAAGCAACATTCTGCATGGATGAACATGTTTTAGATATCAAAAGTATAGGCTTTTCTACTTTTGATTTTTATTGTCTGTAAACATTTGAACTTTGTTAACCCTACAAATGTTTAAATCTTTGTTTGCACGCGTAAACCTCTAATTGGCAATGCCTAACTGTGTTTCTTGAGCCTTAATTCAAAGCAAACGCCAAAAGCTTAACAAGCTCGTTTATACATCTAATTTGAAACATGAAAACATGGACCAAGTATAATTAAGCTGGTGGCCTGGTTCCAAGCACGACTGATCCTTAGGTGGAATCATGCCACGTCGCATCTACCTCGTGGAGTTGGTGGCCCTCTTATGTTTGGTACCGTATCCCCCACTTTGATCTGAGTTATTTATCTCAAACTCCATGTAATTGTAAAAACTAACAAATCAATGATTAAAACCAACAAGAACTTATAACAGAGAACCCAGCCAACCACCCTTTTGCTCTCTTTATCAATGAATCAATTACAATATCTCTGGATACAAGAATGAATCAAACAAACACGCTCACTAACTCACAAGATTGATCAAGAAGTATCAATCTTGTTTCTCTCACTAGAAAACGATAACAGAAAGATAAAAACTCAATGAATGAATAAAAATGAGTTGTTAGGTAGCTTAAGTACTCCTTATCGCACAGCTGTCTCACACTTCCAAACTTTGACATAAGTAGTCCTTCAAGAATGTAACTTTTCCCATTCAAGTGCAAATACTCCCCTCCATCTTTAGCTGAATTACTTTAAAGCCCTCCAGGTTAAATAGCTTACTTCTTAATACTCCCCCTTAAGCTCTTAACCTGCAAATGCATTATACAAACCAAGCATACTACAAAACTTCTTATGGTCAGATATAAGCAAGCCTTTAGTAAAAATATCTGCAGTATTATGTTCAGATTTAACTTTTATAGGTTTAATATATCATGTAGATATTTTCTCTCTTAAGAAATATAGATCAATTTCAAAATGCTTGCTTCTTTCATAAAGCACAGGATTCAAAGAGATTTGAATAGCAGAACTGTTGTCACAGTTCATATCAACAGGTTGAATAACATTCACTTTCATATCATTAAGCACTTTATGAATCCACATGACTTCACATCAAACATTACACATAGCCCTATATTCAGCTTCTGTGGAAGATCTAGAAACAACACTTTGTTTCTTACTCTTCCAAGAAACTAAATTGTTTCCCAGAAAAACACAATAACCAGTCAAAGATCTTCTGGTTATCTTACATTTTTCCCAAGCTGAGTCCACAAACACATTCAGCTTACTACAATCACCTTTCTTAAAAGTGATACCTAAACCAGGTTCACCTTTCAAGTATCTAAGCACTCTGAATGCAAGTCTAAGATGAGAAGTCATAGGATTATGCATGACTTGACTAAGACAATGTACTGCATAAGCAATATCTGGTCTAGTCATAGTCAAATATATCAGTTTTCCAACAAGTTTTTGATATGAAGTAATCTCGGTCAGTTTTTTATCCTCACCAAATTTCTTGTTCAACTTTTTACTATCTGGATTAACTTCAATAGGAGCACCACATGGTTTACATCCTAACATACCAAATTCTGACAACAACTCAGTGAAATATTTTCTTTGTGTTAGACAAATACTATTATCAATGTCTATAACCTCAATGCCCAAGAAATACTTAAGTTTTCCAAGATCTTTAATAAGAAATTTGGTACTTAAAAACTGTTTAAATTTATTAACTTCATCAAGGTTATTTCCAGTGATAACAATGTCATCCACATAAACAAGCAAAACTAAGAAAATGTCATTGCTATTCTTAATGAACAAAGAGAAATCATTAGGACTCTGAATAAATCCATTTTCAGTAAGAACATAAACAAGCTTCTCATTCCATTTTCTAGGAGCTTGCTTTAACCCATATAAAGACTTAACCAATTTACAAACTTTGTTACCATTCTCATCACCATAACCTTCAGGAATTTTCATATACACTTCTTCATCCAGTTCTCCATATAAAAAAGCATTATTTACATCCAACTGAAATAATGGCCAGTTATTGCTAATAGCTAAACTTAAAACACATCTAACTGTAACAATTTTAACCACAGGTGAAAAAGTTTCATCATAATCAATTCCTTCTCTTTGATTAAAGCCCTTAGCAACTAATCTAGCTTTAAATCTCTCTACATCACCACTAGATTTGTATTTAACTTTCCATATCCATTTACATGGAATAGCCTTTCTTCCCTCAGGAAGATCAGTAATAATCCATGTATTATTTCTGTTTAAGGCTTCCATTTCTTGATTTCATGGCCTCAATCCATCTGCTATCTTTGATAGTTTCAGAATAATGAGTAGGTTCATGAATTTTATTAAGATTAGTGGTAAACACAAAATTATCAATGCTTAAATTAGCATAACTAACAACTTTATTAATACTATATTTAACATTCTTGTTAAGCACAAAATCCTTATACTTAGAAGGAAAAGTAGTTTTTCTACTAGTTCTCCTAACAGTGTTCTCTAATGCTGGTTCTGGTGACCAATTAAACAAATTTCCAAAAGACTCAATGCCTTCATCCTCAGAGGAATTATCATCATCACTACTAATGTTTGGTATACCCTCAGAAACCTCTTTTGTTGCATACTCAACCCTAGTGTCCTTCCTACAAGAATCTGTATTAGTATTAGATGTTCTATCTACCTCAGAAACAATATCTGTATCAGTAGTATGAACACCTTCTTTGCTTTTACAAGATTCTACAGTGCTGTCACTAGGTTTATCATTAGTTTCAGGTACAAGCCTATGCTTACTACCTATACTATCTCCATTATCATCATCAGATTCACTAGGCACTTGACTGTTTATGTTAAAAAAAATTAAATCATCAACACCATTTTCAGAAAAAACAAACTCTTTACTAATCACATCATTTTTGAAAGGAAAAACTGTTTCATAAAATTTTACATCCCTTGAAAATAAAAACTTTTTACTTTCCAAACTAAACAATTTATATGCCTTCTTATCAAAAGCATATCCAACAAAGACATATTTTTCAGACCTAGACTCAAATTTGTCAGAAACATTTAACACATTGGAAAAACACAAACAGCCAAAAACTTTTAAATGGAGAATACTTGGTTTAGACTCATAAACCATTTCATAAGGACTTTTACCAGATAAAACAGCAGTAGGTAACCTGTTAATTAAATAAGTAGCAGTTAGCACACATTCAGACCACATGTTTAATGGAATGCCCCCCTGAAACATGAGGGCTCTAGATGTATTAAGTAAATGTCTATGCTTTCTTTCCACAACACCATTTTGTTGTGGAGTATAAGCACAAGTGGTTTGATGAACAATACCATTAAGTTTAACAAATTCAGAAAAGCTGTTATTAACAAACTCAGTTCCATTATCACTTTTGAAAATCTTAATATTTTTATTAAACTGATTATCAATAAGCTTGACAAAACTTTCAACACATGAAAACACTTCAGTTTTACTTTTTAATAAAAAAACCCACACAGACCTAGTATAGTCATCAACCACAGTTAAAAAGAATCTAAATCCTTCTCTACTAGCAACTCTATATGGTCCCCAAACATCAAGATGAACAATATCACCAAGCTGTTTGGTTTTATGATCACTCAAAGAAAAAGACTCTCTAGTTTGTTTAGCCTTATGACAGACATCACAAGGTTCCAAACCTTTAAGTTTAATTTCTGAATTATCTTTTCTTAGAACATCTAGCACTTGATCTGCTGGATGTCCTAACCTATTATGCCAAATAGAACTAGACATTTGACAACTTCTAACACATTTATTAAACACAGGCCTACCTTCATCAAGAAAATATAAACCATCTGTTTCACTACCAGTCCCCATTAGGACATTGTGAGCTAAATACTGAATCACACAACAATTTTCATTAAAGCTAACATTAACTTTATTATCTTTAGACAACTTCTGAACAGACAAAAGACTCACTTTATATCCAGGAACAACCAGCACATCTTTAATCACCAAATTATTAATTTTAAAACATCCAATTTTTTTCACATATTCCAAAGTCCCATTAGGATGAGCAACACTTATGTGCAAAGAAGACACATCAATAACATCAAATAACAATTTTTCAGAAAAAGTTATATGCTGACTAGCTCCTGAATCAATAATCCATCCAACATAAGTACAATAAGTACTAATGTTGGAATTGTGGTTAAAAAATTTACAAGATAAAAAACTAACAACACAATTATTCACTCTAAAGGTACCTGCAATGGTTGCAGAACCCATTGAGTTATCTCCAGAAACATTCAGCAATTTTATGAGCCTTTGATATTGGTCAGGAGTAAGATTATGAGCTATATTCTTACCCTGATTACAATTTCCATCATTAATACTAACATTATGAACATTGTTTTGAGCAGAATTATTATTATTTCTTTTAAAGTTAGGAGGATACCCAATTAACTCAAAACACCTGTCAACTGTATGACCCTTCATGTTACAATGAGTACACAAAAGATTACCATTTCTATACCCATTAGACCCAGTCCTATTACCACTCCAATTATTATTATTCCTGTTTGAATTCCCAGTATTAGAATTTCCATTATTATTATTTCTGTTTGAATTTCAATTATTGGAATTCCCACCAGACTTAACAACAAAAGCAGAAGGACTAGTCTTATTATTTTTAGACCCATTTCTATGTGATTCATCCCTGGACAAAGTAGCAAAAGCAGTTCTCAAATCTGGTATGGGATCAGAAGTGAGAATCTGGCTTCTCACAACATTATAAAAATCATCAAGCCCCATCAATAACTGCATCAGCCTGAGAAGCTGATCATGATCTTTAAGGGCTTCAGACCCATCACAAGTACAATCAGGTAATTCAACAAGTGCATCAAATTGTCTCCACAAAGAATTACACTCATGATAATATTCAGATAAAGACATACCAGATTGAGTTAAAGTATATATCTTATGATGAAGATTATATATAACAGAACCATCTTGCTTATTATATGTTTCTTCCAATTCATCCAAACATCTTGGGCATATTTAGAAAATATTTGTCCTTTATATAAATCAGGTGAAACACAACCAAGTAACCAAGAAAGCACAACAGCATTACACCTATCCCACTGATCTCTAGCATGACCATCATTAGTATCTTACACACAATTACCATTAATGAATCCAAGTTTATTTCTAGTTTGTAAAGCAAGTTTAACAGCAGCAGACCAAACTTTATAATTTTCAGTTCCTTCAAGTTTGAAGGTAATCAATTGAGAACCAATATCGTGAGGGTGCAAATAAAGTGGATCATACACATCAAATTTAACCACATCAGCTCCCCCTTTAGGTGGACCATCACCCTTAGGTGGACCATCACCCTTAGGAGAACTAGGACCAGACCCAGTCATAGAGAATAACAATAATAAACCAAATAAACGAAGAACACACTCAACAGGTCAAAAAACGCAGTTCTCAGGCTTCCAAACCACTCAATAGGTGGTAGGTCAAGAGCAGTGACCTGAAAGTGGTCTAAACAAGAACAAACAGAACAAGAAACACAACAAGAAACACAAACCTCCTTGTATCTCCTCTACAAACAAACAATTAACTACCACAAACAAATCTCAATCAATCAACACCAGTATCTATCTAATCCCATCGACACCTAAAAACCCCTCTAAAAAACAAAACCTAAAACCTATAAGAAGGTGAGAGAGGTGTTACGTAGCACGCGCAGCAAAACCAAGCAAGAACTCTGAATTAAGACTATTCAGAGAAACCAACAACACAACCAAAATAGATCAAGAAGATCTAAAAGTCAACGCAGCGGAAAAAACAACCTGCACAAGAACAAAAAACAAACAACTAACACCAATAATAACAAAAACTTACCAATATTAGAACAAACCCTAATATCTGATTTTAGGGTTTTTCTAATCAATCACCAAAAAACAACAATTAAACCCAAATAATGAACCCACAGTTCATCAATTAGATCAAGAAAACGTTTTAACCAAAACCCCCAAAGATAACTGAAACCCTAACTTCAAAAAAACCCAATTAAGTTTGAGAAAACACGAATTGATTTGTAACAATAACAATCCACCCACCAAGAAGCCAAGATCTACACAAATAGATCAAAACCCCTAATTTTTATAAAACCCTAATTTTGAAAAAAGATTTTAATCACGATTCAGAGCAACCAGGCTCTGATACCATGTAAAAACTAACAAATCAATGATTAAAACCAACAAGAACTTATAACAGAGAACCCAGCCAACCACCCCTTGGCTCTCTTTATCAATGAATCAATTACAATATCTCTGGATACAAGAATGAATCAAACAAACACGCTCACTAACTCACAAGATTGATCAAGAAGTATCAATCTTGTTTCTCTCACTAGAAAAAGATAACAGAAAGATAAAAACTGAATGAATGAATAAAAATGAGTTGTTAGGTAGCTTAAGTACTCCTTATCGCACAGCTGTCTCACACTTCCAAACTTTGGCATAAGTAGTCCTTCAAGAATGTAACTTTTCCCATTCAAGTGCAAATACTCCCCCTCCATCTTTAGCTGAATTACTTTAAAGCCCTCCAGGTTAAATAGCTTACTTCTTAATAGTAATTATAAATAAAACATGGATGAACATGTTTTAGAGACCATGCACAGGCCATATTCAGTTGCATTGTGATCGGGCTTTTGCTTTATTTCCTCTTTTAGCTAGTATAGAGTTTTGCTTATTTAGGATTTGGGCCGAAGATTTTCCTTTTTATGGCATGTCAACAAGCTTTAAACGAGGACTTCTTATATAAAAAAGTGTAAGCTTTTATTTCAAAGTGCTAAAACTTTATAGCTTGTCATATCTGCTTAGCAAGAAAATGAAGTCGACATTTACCAACTCAATGTGGGAAGTAAAAAGCTGCAAACTTGAGAGATTCCTATTAACTTCAAAAATACCTCTGTGATATCTCTCTTATAAAGGACACTAGTGGTGTGTAAACCATTTCTTGAATCCAAATTATTTGATAACTTATTAAATTGTTCAACATAATAAGCTGCTAGCGTTAACCGATAATGTTCACATATCTCATATGCTAGTTAGGTGTTTTTCAATATGTCTTTTGGTTATGTTTTTAGGTGCGTACAGGGCGCTAAGTTGGATGATTTGTTCTTCCTTGCTGTGGGGTTGTCTCATCTCATGGGGTATATTTTGTTCTTATTGGTTCGTTCTCATGGTGCATAAGAAGCTATTACACAAAATACTACAAAACTATCGACACAATCTAATATTCTACACACATATAGTAACCAACTATCCATGAAGGCATTAGCCTGTATGTCAGTTGGTCATTCCGAGCACGCCAAATATAGGTAAATGAACATGGTTTTGTTAATCAAGATACAGAGCCACTGTTTTTACAACTTTTATGCTTTCTTAAACATCAATCTTCCTTTATTAACCTGTTTTTTGTTGTTTAAGGTGACAACTTAAATGTGCCGGCATTTGTTATACATCTTGCTGATGGTTAGTTTACGCTTCAATATAGTAAATTTATTCTTTTTAGTTTTAACCAAGTGACGAGATACATAACCAACTAGCCATCTTGTGATAAATTTTTAGAGTGCATTCCCTCTAAATAAACAAGAACCAACTCAAATATATATGTCAGTCCGTAAAACGACCTAGCCACCTGAAACACTTTTAAACCAGACGTAACCCAAAATATATATACATAAATATACGTTGTTTTAATCTCAACCAATTTAGGCACGATATATACTTCCAATATTTTCCTGAATCTAGTAATTTGAGCTTTAAGACAAGAAGGGAGTCGGTGTTAGATTAAGGAAGAAATTGAAATAGGTGGCCTCGGAACAAAACTTAGCACAACAAATATTTATCGAAAATCATTCTTTGTTCCAAACCACGTATTTCAACCGCTTCCTCAAACTATCTCCGAGTCCCTATTTCTCATCTTTCTATAATCTTCGTTACGTCATCACTAAGATAGGAAAGGAATCAGTGGTAGAATAAGGAAGAAGATGCAATGGGTAGTCTCGAAACAAAATTTGAACATAATAATAATGTTTGTCGGCAATCATTTTGTTCCGAACCACCCATTCCAGCCGCTTCCTCAAACTATTTGTGACTCCTTATTTCCCATCTTTCTAAGATTCACATAACATTTGAGATAGTAAAAGAAGACAAAAAAAGTGGATGATACTAGCATGAACCTGGGAGTTCAACTTTTATAGGCAAATTGAAGAGGGGCACATGTGTAAATTTAAGGAAGGCGCATGTCATTAACGGTAGAAATTAAAAGATACAATAGTAAAAGTTGTGCAGGTGAAGCTATGAATGAATCATTTATTAAGAGTTACATATGAAGGGATATAGAAGATAGTCTGCAATTTTATCCTATGCAGTATAGGTTTCTACTTTGAATCTTATAAAATTTG
This sequence comes from Glebionis coronaria, assembly GCA_025667525.1. Taxonomy (NCBI): domain Eukaryota; kingdom Viridiplantae; phylum Streptophyta; class Magnoliopsida; order Asterales; family Asteraceae; genus Glebionis; species Glebionis coronaria. Next base: position 370,156,581 of record CM046880.1, on the reverse strand, counting down.
ATTTTTATTTTTTTTATCTACAAACACTTAAATCTGTGTAAACGCTAATTGTCTTATTTAAGCATCCAAAGCAAGTCGCTGCAAAAGCTTATCATTCTCATTTATATAATCAAATTAGAACTATGTACAAATGGACCAAGTGTAAGCTGGTAGTCTATCGCGAGCTGCGCGGTACTTATGTAGTCATGTGGCACATGGATTAGGATTATATATGCCATTCCTAAAAATGAACCCCGATCCAGGATTAGAAAAAGTGCTATGCTACATATATCACATTTTCCCTCATGACGTTTGCGGTGTTGTTGGATCATATCGTTTGATAATGTATATATCCCTCACTTTGATCTGTGTTATCGTGTATCTGAAGTATATTACGTACATAACTGAAAGAAAATTAGTATTAAAGTAATTAAAATCAGTTGCATAATGATCGAGCGTAGTAACAACAAAGATCAAGAAGATATGATTAGAAGACGGAAAAACGTTTTATATATACTAGTGTGGAGTGTGTGGTGAAACATGTTTTCGGTCGTCACGTTAGCTCCACTATAACATTATTTTGCCGCCAGTAAGCATAGGAGAAGGGTAGTGTTTCTGCTTTTTCCCGTTTATGTGACTGCTGTTCCCCATGAGCACAACTTATATATATTTAATAGAGGCATGATTTTCAGCATATATGCATTGAAACAACCAACATATATATATGAAAATCTTTGGTTTAATATCAAAGTTTTTGTTGCTAGATGGCCACTGACATTTATTTTTTATATGTCAAGCTACAATATCTGCTGTAGTTTATTTCATACTTTATTTTATATGCGACCTGAAGAGGATGGCTTGAATGCGTCAATTAGACCAAGGTGTATGTCTTAAAAAATTAAGGTATCATAAGTCACATTGGTAGAGTTGAGCAACATTCTGCATGGATGAACATGTTTTAGATATCAAAAGTATAGGCTTTTCTACTTTTGATTTTTATTGTCTGTAAACATTGCGTAAGCCTCTAATCGGCAACGCCTAACTGTGTTTCTTGAGCCTTAATTCAAAGCAAACGCCAAAAGCTTAACAAGCTCGTTTATACATCTAATTTGAAACATGAAAACATGGACCAAGTATAATTAAGCTATAGTGGCCTGGTTCCAAGCACGACTGATCAGGTGGAACCAAGCCATGTCGCATTTACCTCGTGGAGTTGGTGGTGCTCTTGGATCATATCGTTTGGTTCCGTATCCCCAAATTAGATCAGTATTATTTATCTCAAAGCCCAGCTGTAATTATAATGAAAACAAGTTTTTAAATATGGCCTAGATCGAGTTTTGTTGTACTATGATAGAGACCATGCACAGGCCATATTCAGTTGCATTGTGATCGGGCTTTTGCTTTATTTCCTCTTTTAGCTAGTATAGAGTTTTGCTTATCTAGGATTTGGGCCGAAGATTTTCTTTTTGAAGGCATTGTCAGCAAGCCTTAAATGAGGACTTCTTATATGGTAAAAAAGTTCAAGCTTTTTTTGCAAAGTGCTAAAAATTTATAGCTTGTCATATTTGCTTAACGAGGAAATGACATAGACGTTTACCAACTGAATGTGGGAAGTAACTCACATTTAAAGCTGCAAAGTTGATTCAAAGCTTTTACTTGCTTGGTTAGAACTTAGGAGTTTCAATATGCTAGAAGCTTCACTATTTTTTTTTTCATTGCCAATGTCTTGGAGAAAACACAATACTAAGTTATTTATTTCGGGTGGACGGTTTCTTTTTTCTATAAATATATTACCTTTTAAAAACGTTGAAGTACATAAGATAAGATAAGTAAGATAAGATGAGAGTGGATCCCAATTCTTACATCCCCGGTAATATATATACCCCGTCCTTACCTACGAATTTAAAGACAACAACCACAATAGTGTCTGTCAACTCTACATCAACTCGTAACTTGATCATGGCTCTAGCATAACTCGACCTATCTTAAGAATCCATGCACATAAAGAATATGTTCACATATCAATAGTATAAGAATCTCTTCTTTGAACGACAAATGTTAGTGGTTACTGGGTCGAGTCGTGCAATGACATCCAAGCGGCAAAATGTCTTTTTCGAACTCTCGTCTAGTTATGTTAAACTTCTTATCCGCTTCGCCTGAGAGGCCTTTGACAGGTCTTAAACCCAAGACCTCTAGAGAACCTCCCTTAGGAAACCACTTAGTGGAACATTGGTAACCAACTGCTAACCCAGTGGTTCAATAGTATAAGAATCTAACATCAGAGGTATGCCGAGTTTGGTTTCAATAGAAGAATAGTAATTATAAGAGACGAAAAAAAGATTTAACAAGATTACAAAGATTTGATGTGTTTCAACGAGAACAATTACCTTACATTAGGTTAGCACATACCGAGTTACTCTTAACATTATTATATTTATTAATATTTAAAACCTCTTAAAACTAAGCGTTTAATTCACCGCTACACAAACTATTTTTTGGAACGCCTATTTTATACACTCGGGCCACAATCTTTAGAAAGAGCAAATATGTGATTTCTGCCACTATTTTCACTTCTCAAAAGAACAAATACTTGATTTTTGCCACATTTCAGATTGAGATTGACAATCGTAAAGGACATGTTGTTTATAAGGATTTGGTAGTACTCAATGACCACTAAAATATAACAAATTGATGTTTTTGGTTCCTTCGGTTGAGCCCACCATTGTATTTTAAATTACCAAAAATAAGAACAAGTACATGTCATGGCATGAACTAATTTTCAACATCAACGGCTAAGGATGGCTCTTAGCCAACTCGGCTAACTCTGTTGGCTACCAAAGATAACCTTGAAAAAGTATCGTGGTTTAAGGCTCTCAAGTTTCACCATGAACCTTAAGGCCAAAGTTTATAAGTTTGCATACTGTTCAATTGTATTTCATTGTGGCATGAAATAACTAGTTAATAACTTGCCATTATTAAAATACATATGGATTTCTCTTCGGTAACATCGAGACCATAAACTGAATTTATGTTCATTGTGACCAACCTTTTTACCTTATTTTAGCAAAGCATAAAGTCTTCCTTAAATTACACCTTGAATCGCCTCGTAAATTACACAATGCATTTTTTTTGCTTATCCAACCTATCATCGCGGAGGATCAAAATCCTCTCAAGTTAAAGGTAAATTAATTGATCATGTTGGCCAATCAGAATTTAGATAAATATTTAAAAGTTTTTCTTTTAATAAAATGTAGGGCCCACATGCATTTATATTTGTTGTGATTGAAGAACTTGACCAATCAAGTGGCTTTAACTTGATATGATCTTTTTCCCATCGTGGATACCGTTGCGTTGACTAGTCCACAAACAAAATCATACTTTCTCGACACGTTACGTCCGACAAAAAAATTAATTCCCCTACGGGTCTATTTGTAATTTCACCTCATCCCTCCTCTCTTATGAGTTTCTTTAACGAGTCTCCTCTTACCCACACCTTAATCCATAACACATATTCTCCACAAATACGACCCCACCCTACTCCTCATCACCTATAGCCCAAACAAATCCATCCCACCAACAACTGATTGCCCTATACACGACCCAATACCTATTGGCCTCTCTTCTCACCACTTACATCACAGCACCCATGATCCAACTCCAACACCTACGACTCAACACCAACAACCCCCATTCCCCTACCTAACGACCCAACACCATCAACATGTTTTTTTGATCGAACCGAGTCAACCGGTTGATCCGGCTAGGTTAAATCGGGTTTCAAAATATTGGATTAGGCTGAAAGTTTTCTTTCAAATGAACCAGCCTTAAATGAAGACTTCATATATGAAACAGTAGTCTAAGATTTTAATGCAAAGTGCTACCTTCTCAAGTCTGGATTGCAAGGAATACATGTCGATGTTTATAACAATCAAATATGGAGTAATCAAATTCAAAACTACAAACTTAAATTCAGCTTTATTTGGTTAGAAGTTAAAAGCCTCAAACAAAGGTGACAAACCCTTAAAGCACGAGGTAAGGTGAGCTGGTGGATGACGCCATAGCTTTTGGCGCGAGCCATTGGTTGGCGCATCGTACCGGTATATCTGGTGACAAGGATCTCGCGCCAACCGGACCAATCCACGCCAAGTAATTTTCACTTATTTTTAATTTCTTTTTTGTGTTTTATATGTAATGGTGATGTATTTATTTTGTGTTCGTGATGTGTTTGTATTTGTGTTTAGGATGTGTTTTATTTTCTTTTGGTTTTGTAAGCACCTGGCGAAGAAGAAGACGACGATAAAAGCATTTTACTATTTTACAAAATCTTTTTAAGTGTATTACTTTAAAAGCTTTTTGGTGAAGTTTTTCATAAAAACTTGGTAAACGTGAAGTAAAAGGTATTGTCATTAAATGTGTTTGCTTTTTGGAATATTTCGAGAAGTTTTATTTCTTTAAAGGGTTTTTAGGCTTCTCTTGATAAATATCTTTATTATTTAATTTCTTCACTACAATAATACATATTACTTGCTGGTTTGTTTGGGTCGACGGTTAGCTTATGGTTCAATAATTATTTTTTCTTTTTAATCAAGTGACACATAACCAACTATCCATGGGCAAGAGATGAAACATTAGAGTATGCGCATTCACTCTAAATAAATAAGCTCCAGTTTCAAGTACACCTCCCCAACGCTATATGAACTACACAACTCAAATATGTAGAATCAGTTTGTGTATCTAAACCTAGCTAGCTGGAACACTTAAGTAAAACATATATATATATATATATATATATATATATATATATATATATATATATATATATATATATATATATATATATATATATATATATATATATATATATATATATATATATATATATTGCTTTAACTCTCAACCCACTTAGGCAACATATAATACACGCAAAACATTCCTTTACCTTGTGACTGGATAATTAAGACAAGGAGGGAGTCGGTGTTAGAAAAAGGAGGAAAGTGAAATAGGTGTTCTTGGAACAAAATACAACACTACAATAGTTTTCGATATTTTTGTTGTTGTTCCAAACCACTTATTTCAACCGCTTTGAAACTATCTCCGAGTCCTTATTTCTCATCTTTCAAAATTCACATTTCATCCGACATATATGAAAACTGTTAGTCAACATTAGTTGTCTTCAAGGCCGGCCCAAAGGGAGTGCAGCCCGTGCAGGTGCACAGGGCCTCCGAATATAGAGGGTCACAATTTTTAGGCTGAGCAATAATCGATATATACGGACTAATTAATTGAGGACCCATATAATGTATCAAATGCACTAGTTAATATCATGAACCGTTTTGATGAGGTACAATGATAAACACTAGTTAATTAATAAGGTAATAAAATATGTCCATAAAAAAGAAACTAAGGGCCCGTTTGGTTTGTTGATGGCATGGGGTTAGAATCGAATTCGGGTATGGATATTGTATGAAGGAAAAGAAGAAAACGATAATTATTTTTAATTTTAAAATATGTTTTTTTATATATAAGCTGAAATAAAATATATTATTTGAAAACAAAAAGTACGTATTAGAAGAAAAAGTCAAAGTAACATGTGGTTTATAAAGTTTGATTAAAAAAAATATTACTTCTTACTTTGATTCCCAAAACCCTACCAGAGGTGCTCGGGTATGTATTTTTTTTTTGATACGGTCTATGTGTCAGATCATTCCATATATACCAAACAACTACTTTGAATTTTCTATGAATCTAAACCACCTAAAACCTATAAACCAAACGCGCCCTAAGTATCAAATGCACATATTATTTTTTCTTTCCGTAGACGAATAAGTAATATCAAGTATAAGCAAGGTAACAATCTTTGTTTCGCTAATGAACATATTGGTTATCAAAGGTTTTTTGTATTGAGTAGCATGACATGTATATGCCTTGTATTGGGATCTAACCCAAGCCACGATCTCGTTATATGTACGATATGATTTCCTTGAGATAAATATTAGATACTTTGGTGACTTACATGGTCTCACCAACTATCGTACCGTAGGATTGTTTTAGATGAAGGGTTTATGGATCGATATCAAAGGCGGATACCATGTAAGTCACCAAAGTGTTTCATGTTTATCTCAAGGAAATCATGCGGTACATATATAATTAAAGAGATCGTGCTTGGTTAGAGCCCAATCAACCCACATACATGTAATACTACTCATTTAAAGATAATACATTTATAATATAGATAGTGACCGACTAATGTCCAACTAAGACAACTAATGTCCGACTAACAAAAACAACAGTTTTCTTCCTTTAATCACGTAGCGTTAGCACTAAGATAGGAAAGGAATCAGTGGTAGAATAAGGAAGAAGTTGGAACAGATGATCTCGGAACAAAATGTGAACACAATTATACATGTCTGAAATCATTTTGTTCCGACCCACATGTTCCAGCTGCTTCCTTGAACTATCTCTGAGTCCATGTTTCCCATCTTTCAAATATTCACATTTCATTTAAGCGATAGCAAAATAAGACAAATATATAGTAGATGATACTTGTATGAAGCAGGGACTTCAACTTTTATAGGCGAATTGACGAGGGGTAAATGCGTAAATTTAACAAAGGTGTGTGTTATTAACGGTAGAAATTAATACAGTATAAAGTTGTGCAGGTGAAGCTATAAAAGATACATTTACTAAGAGTTGCATATGAATGGAAGTAAAAGATATCAGATATACTGCAATTTTATCCTATGCCGTGTAGGTTTCTACTTTGAAATTTATCTGATAAAATTTGATTTTTTGTTTACCCACAAACATTCAAATCTCTGTGTATGAGCAATCGAGCTACAAAGCAAAGTAGCAAACACTACAAAAGCTTATCATGCTCATTAATATAATTGGTTCGAAGTATGTAAACACGGATCAAGTGTAAGCTTGTGGTTGGCCAGGAGCTCTACCAATTATGTGGCCGCGTGGAACATGGATTAGCGTTATGTCATTACTAGAAGTGATCTCCCATCATGGATTGGTAGAAGTGCTATATGCTATGTCGCATGTTCCCCTGTGGTGTTGGTGGCCGGTGTTCTTAGATCATATCGTTTGGTTCTGTATCAATCACTTTCATCTGTATTGTCTATCTAAATATCAATATGCACCATTGCATGGAGTAATTGTAGCCATAGGTAATTACAAGAAAACTAGTACTAAAGTATTGACATTATTTGCATAATGAGCGCAGTAGCAACGAATATCAAGAACATAAGATTAGAAAAACACGCCTTATATATAATGTGTATGGTGAAGGCTTTTCGCTCGTCACAATCTCCACGTCAACATTTAACATTTCTCCGCAACGATAGGAGAAGGGTAGTGTTTCTGCTTCTTCCGGCTTATGTGACAACTGTTCCCCATGGATTGAACAATCGAGGAAACGAATCATATATATACGCATAGATATAACCAACATATGAAAACCTTTGGTTATAATATCAAATTTATATCAGTTTAGTTGTGTAAACTTTAAAGTTCTTTTAGCAATATGGCCACTGCCATTGATGAGGGAAGAATTGAATGCGTCATTTTAGAGGAATTGTATCAAAAATTACAATGGTAACGTTAGGCAGGTGAAGAAACATTCGCATATATTGATAAACATTTTTAGATATCAAAACATTTGCACGAGGCTTATAACTAGTTTTAAAGATAAACAATAAGACAAATGTAATTTTAGCATAAGATTGTTATAAATGTTTCATAAGAGTAACATATATATAAGTTTTCATATTATTTAAGTTTTATACTAGTATATGACTACTGTAAAAAATAAATGTCAGTGGCCATCTAGCAACAAAATTTTAATATTAAACCAAAGATTTTCATATATATATATATATTGGTTTTTTCAATGCATATATGATGAAAATCATACCTCTGTTAAATATAAGTTGTGATCATGGCCTAGTATGATTTTATAAACAAATTTATGAAAAAAATAAAGGTTAATTCTTGAAATGCCTCAAAATGTTACTTTGTTTTCTTTTATGCACCCACCAAATGAAAATTTCCCAAAATATCTTATGCAATGCGACTTTTCCAAAAATGGTAACATTTTTGGAAAATTTTTGAATTTTTTTTTCTATTTTTGGAAAAGTCGCATAAGTCGCATAAGTTGCATAAGTTGCATAAGTTGCATAAGTTGCATAAGGCATTTTAAGAAATTTTCATTTGGTGAGTGCAAAAAAGGAAACAAGGTAACATTTTGGGTCATTTCAAGAATTAGCACAAAAAATAATACATTATATGTCAAGCTACAATATCTGTTGTAGTTTATCTCATACTTTATTTTATAGGCGACCTGAAGAGGTAGGCGAATTGAAGAGGGATGACTTTAATGCGTCAATTATACCAAGGTGCATGTCTTAAATATTAGCGTATCATAACTTAGAATGGTAAAGTTTAGCAACATTCTGAATGGAGGAACATGTTTTAGATACCAAAAGTATAGGTTTCTACTTTTGATTTTTAATGTCTGTAAATGTTTGAACTTTGTTAACCTTACAAACGTTTAAACCTTTGTTTGCACGCGTGAGCGTCTAATCCGCAATGCTAACTTTGTTCTTGGGCCTTCAAAGTAAATGCCGAAAGCTTAACAAGCTCGTTGATACATCTTTGAAACATGAAAACATGGACCAAGTATAATTAAACTGGTGGCCTGGTTCCAAGCACGACTGATGATCATCAGGTGGAATCATGCCATGTCGCATTTACCTCGTGGAGTTGGCGGTGCTCTTGGATCATATCGTTTGGTTCCATATCCCCGAATTTGATCTGTATTATTTATCTCAAAGCCCAGATGGAATTATAATGAAAACAAGTTTTTAAATATAGCCTAGAGTTTTGTTGTACTATGATAGAGACCATGCACAGCACAGGCTTTAACTTTATTTCCTCTTTTAGCTAGTATAGAGTTTTGCTTATCTAGGATTTGGGCCGAAGATTTTCTTTTTGAAAGCATTGTCAGCAAGCCTTAAATGAGGACTTCTTATATGGTAAAAAAGTGCAAGCTTTTATTGCAAAGTGCTAAAAATTTATAGCTTGTCATATTTGCTTAGCGAGGAAATGAAATAGACGTTTACCAACTGAATGTGATAAGTAGTAACTCACATTTAAAGCTGCAAACTTGATTCAAAGCTTTTACTTGCTTGTTTTTTTTTTTTTTTTTTTGAACTATACTTGCTTGGTTAGAACTTAGGAGTTTCAATATGCTAGAAGCTTCACTATTTTTTTTCATTGCTAATGTCTTGGAGAAAAACACAATACTAATTTATTTATTTCGGGTGGACGGTTTCTTTTTCTATAAATATATTATCTTTTAAAAACGTTGAAGTACATAAGATAAGATGAGGGTGAATCCCAATTCCCACATCCCCGGTAAAATATATACTCCGTCCTCGCATACGAATTTAAAGACAACAACCACAATAGTGTTTGTCAACTCTACATCAGCTCGTAACTCGATCATGACTCTAGCATAACTCGACCTACCTTAAGAATCCATGCACATAAAAAATATGTGCACATATCAATAGTATAAGAATATTTTTTTTAACAACAAATGTTAGTGGTTAATGAGTCGAGTCGTGCAATGACATCCAAGTGGCAGAATGTCTTTTTCGAACCCTCGTCTAGTTATGTTAAACTCCTTATCCGTTTCGCCTGAGAGAAACTCCTTATCCGTTTCGCCTGAGAGGCCTTTGGCAGGTCTTAAACCCAAGACCTCTAGAGAACCTCCCCTATGAAACTACTTAGTGGAACCTTAGTGACCAACTGAGCTAACCCAGTGGTTCAATAGTATAAAAATCTAACATTAGAGGTATGCCGAGTTTGGTTTCAATAGAAGAATACTAATTATAAGAGACGCAAGAAAGATTTAACAAGATTACAAAGATTTGATGTGTTTCAACGGGTAACAATTACCTTACATTAGGTTAGCACATATAGAGTCACTCTTAACGTTATTATATTTATTAATATTTAAAACCTCTTGAAACTAGGTGTTTAGTTCACCATTACACAAACTATTTTCACTACTACAAAATGGCCATAGAGCCCTGTTGAAAAGTGCCATAGAGCCCCTTTTTGTCTGGAGAATTAAAAGAGGAGGGACTCTATTCCAAACCCAAATGAAGCCCTGTTTGAAAAACGGGGTCTATTCTCTCTTAATAGAGCCCAATTTTCCCTTACCTAACATGGCTCCATGTGAGAAGAAAAATTAAAAAAATAAATAAATACTTTTTTGAAAGAATTCAGCCATCCGATAATATTTGATGAGTAAAAAAAACTCAGTATCATCATTCATTATTCATATATTACAAAAAAATCCTAGCTATCAAGTTTCATGCTTCTTATATCTTAAGTTTAGCCTTCAAACCACGACCCATCTTGTTCTTGATCTTTCGTTCTAGCCGACCCATATATATAGAGGTTGCATATATAAGAAGTATGGATCCTGTGAATAAAAAAGACGAAGTTGCAGTAAATCACCACTCAATTTGCTTCCATGATTTAAACATCAGCCCACCTGCAAAACAGAATCACATAAATTAGCAAGTTTATTCATAGATTCAAATTAAGAGTTTTGAGTTTACCGGTGTCTTCATAACACTCAACTTTGACTTTGTAAAAAAAAGTTCTAGCTCAAGCTTTCCGCTGGTGCAGAATGTGTTCAGTAATTCAGCCCATGTTTTCACCTGCACGAAGATAACCACTTCTATAAATGAATACTCATACAATTCACAGCTTGTAAACAATATGTGCATGAGATGTGTTTGAATGTGATGTTTTTACCTAGCGGAGAGCCAAGTTAGAATTCTGTTGTTGGTTCTTCCCTGACCATTGAACAACATCCATCAAAACATCCCAAACCAACCAACTATATCAAAACATACATATTAAGTTAATACTAAATAAAGATAACATGATATATATATATATATATATATATATATATATATATATATATATATATATATATATATATATATATATATATATATATATATATATATATATATATATATATATATATATACATATATATATATGTCAAGATACTATTAAAAAGTCACTCCATGAAAGGATGTTGAACTCTGACGAAGAGCCAACACGGAGAGATACCTACAAGTAAAAAAATTGGCCGAGTTCATATGTTGACATAGATGAGACAACCTGCTTAACCAATCCAAGATTGTGTTCCTACAAAACAAAGCACGATTCATGATATTTTTTTTATCTCTTACATACTTCCAGCTTATATTGCAAAAGTACTACACCAAAGACTAAAATCTGAATTAAACAAAGAAACTCACGCTCTCAAACTTCTGATGATTAGCTTGAACAAACACCTGAACTTCTGCGGATTATCTTATCACTAAACTACATGAATCTTACAACTATAATGCAGATAATTACAATCCCTTTTTATTACGATTCAATTCAGACGCAAAGATAATAATCCGTATTCTTAGATGAATATAGATTCCCACAATATAATAATACAAAAAGCATATTATTCCGACTCAGTATCGATATGCTGCTCCCAAAATGAAATTCATGTCCAAAATACCAACTAACATGTATATCTATTCGGAGTTCATATCCATAAGCAAAAGAAGAACACACACCTGGCGAAGGTGAATGAGTGAAACCAGTATGTATTTATTGTATGCTTCCACATCTATAACACTCAAAGTGGACATAGGATCAGTTACCACCTGAAAAGACGATAAAGAAAGGGACCGTGACAGGTTAGTCAAGTTTACAAATACCTAATCCATGTACAATAAAACAGCATGCCCAAAAACAAGTGGATTGAAAAGGTGAGTAAACACACATTGTTGAAGAGCTCTAGTGCTTTAGCAACACTTTTTGTCCTATGCAAATCATCCCTCTAGAAAATAATAGAAAACAAAGGTTAAAAAAATATACATATTCATAAGGTATCACCTCAAACCTTGCATAAAAAATTCTCAAAACAATAGTGTACAAGCAAAGACGTGATGATAACAATTTAATCAAATCAACTCACCCATATTAGCAGTACAGAAAAAAGTTTGTGGGATTATCAACTTCGTATATGTCATTTTCCAAAACACTATAACCAATTTTATAACACTTTGCCGACAAACAGCCTTGAAGAAAATCTGAATGTAAAGCAATTAAACGCTCAGTGAGAAGTGAATATTGTGAATACCTGTCAGTAGAGGAGCCACAGCTCTCACACGAGCCCCAAGAGCCATAACTTTCTCGTGCAATCTTTTATAAATTTCTACAACGACACCAACATGGTTAATTTATTAATATGATATACAATCAAATAGAAACTATGATTCATATATACACCGAATTGTAGCACCACACATTTGTTAGGCGCCAAACAAACCTGCTCTTCATTGCACACATCGATAAATCTGACAACAGATAGAACGAACTCGTTCGCTTGTGCTTCTGAAACTGGAGCTGTTGTACATGCTTCCTAATATGGTATATTTTCATATGTTGTTCGTACTCGATTCTATTCGAATTGATCACGGTTTAGGGTGGACTTATCATTTTTGGTAACTAAAAAGGGGAGATTTTGATTATCTATTTCTACTTGTAAAAATAAACGCTAAAATTATTAAACATAAAAATAAAAGAGGGATATCTATCCTTGATAACTAATCCGAAATGGATGCTGCTCAGTTGTTCTCGGTAAAAATAAAGAAAGGTGGTTATCTATTTAATATAAAGTTGAAAACTTTAAATTTATAAAAAATAAAAACTTTGAAAATAAAATGACAAAAGATTAAAACTTTATAAAAAGTAAATGTTGTAAATGAAAAGTTTATAAAAGAAATAAACTTGAAAATTAAACTAAGTGAAAAGGTTTAAAAATAAAGCTAAGTAAAAATGGCGGGAAAAATAAAGTTTAAAAATAAGTCGGGAAACTAAAACTACACTTAAGTCGGAATACCAAAATAATTTCTAATCCGGAATATCACTACCACACATAATTAGGATTGCTAAAACAAAGTATAATCCAGAGTATCTGTTTGAACCTTATTCGGAATATAATAAACACATATAATCCATAATGTAAATTTGCAAGTAATCGAGAATCTGGAATGTACACTATTCGGAAAGTGATAGAACCCGAACTAACTTCGGAATAACAAGAGAAATGGCTAATCCGGATTATGGATTCCGGATAGGAATCCGGAATATAAGTAACTAAGCAATCCGGATTATAGAAAACAACACAATCCGGAATATAGATTGCTAGACCTTATCCGGAATATGCTTATTGGAAGTAATCCAGAATGTGGCTATGGATGCAATCCGGAATAAGCTAATTATTGAGCTAATCCGGAATATGAAGATTTCAAGTAATTCGGGAAAAAACTAGTTTCCATATAATCCGGGAAAAGGGTTTATGAACCCGAATAACATCAAATAAGCTAAAAACAAATAAGCAATTACCAAAAACTTAACCAAATTAATTTCTAGAAAAACTAAATAAGCCACAAATCAAAAACTTTAAAAACACTAAATAATCAAAATATTAAGAATCAACTTTTAAAAGATTTAAACTAATAAAACCAATTAATTGAAAATAAGCAAAACACTAATTAATCAAAAAGCACAATAAGCTAAAACTTCAAACACACCAAATCAATAAGCACAATCTAATAAGCAAATCAATCAAAAATCAACATATTAAATAAACTACATGATTATCTAAATCAAACAAGATTAAAAATAAGAAAGGTAGAATGAGAATGATTATGAAAAAGCTTTGAATTAATGAAGATGATTAAGATTCAAATACAAGATTAAAAGATGAAAGATTAAACAAACTTGAAAGAGAAATTCTAGAGAGAGAAAGTAGCACCTACTCCTAATTACCTATTAAAACTAAAAATGAACTAATTAACTCTAAAAATTAACTCTTAATGGTCTATTTATAGGAGGAGGAGATGTGGTGATGTTGCTTCTCTCTTTCTTCTTGTCTTCTCGTCTTTTTAAATAACTCGACTTTCTCGACTTTGTCTCAGGATTTGTCGAATGATAAAATGAACTCGTCTTCTAATTTTCTTCTTTTAGTAAACTTGGTTCTTCGACTTCGTTAAACTTCCGTCTTTAGACTTTTTCTTCGATAAATCTTCAGAATAGGCTTTTGACTTCCGTTCTTCTTTCACTTTTGATCTTTTGACTTCGTCTTTTGTCTTTTTCTTCTATAAAAGCCCGTGGAAGCCCGTGTTTTCTTCCTTTTTCATATTTTTTGTCCTAAAACAAAATAAAAACACAAACCACGCATAATTCCGACTTTTATGACATCAAATACACGTTTAGGTCTCGTTTTTATTATCATTAAGTGGTAAAAGGATAAGTGTTTTCACACTTATTAAATCCCCTACACTTGACCATTTCAATGCCCCCATGCAATGCATTAATTTCAAAGTATGGTTTAACATTTTCCATCATAATTAACCCACCTTGGCCTTTATTAAATACTAGACACTAAGGAAACTAAAAAGATAGAAAATTACAAAATGCTTGAAGGAAGAACAAGTAAAGAGATCGAAGACTTACATTAGGGATTTGGTTGTCAGGAATGTTTATCACCCTCAAGTTTCACGTTCCCCATACTAAGTTTAAAAACGAGATCATTGTTATTATAAGTTAGTAAACTAACACTCACTCATGTGGCTCAATTATTCGCTCAAACTCCCTTATTCCTAGGTGTATCTCTTATATTTTATTGTTGTCTTGAATGATCACGAGGATGCATTGTTGACTTATTTCGATAGTTTATTTAGGCCGAAAATAAAGTAGGACGATTTAATCAATAGTTAGCTAAAGGACAAAATCTTTTAAAACTGCTTCTCGAAACCTCATAAAGTTCATATCTTGGCATAACTCGTTTCACGATTTGAGACCTTTCTCGGATCGATATTTGGCATTGACTTCAAACTTCGAATCTCGAGAGACGTTCTTGAAATAATGGTCTTATCTTCATAATAGGAATTTCTTCACTTGAAGTTTTTGAGAGATTCTTCAAACTTGGACCACGACTTCTTCAATTTTCTCCAATCTTTATTTGGGATTTTGATATACAAGGATCCTTTTCCTTTTAGGACTTGGATCTATTTATCCTCATACCTTGCTAGGGTCTTTTCGGATAGACTTCTCCATGATCTTTAGGGGAGTATTTGCTTTTCGTCGCGTGTCTCGATCCTTCATATTGATTTTTCATAAATGATTCTTCACATCACTTTGGATCTTTAACAACAAAATGTAGCCCTCATGCCTTGTTAGGGCCTTTTCGGACTCGCCAATCTTCGCATCCCGCTTCAATAAGTTATGCCTTGGCTATGAACTCTAATTAATACCGAGCAACTTTTAAACGATCTTGTGCTAGAAGCTAAGTAACTTTTCAAATCGTACGACCTTACTTATTGCAATTATATTTATTAACAAGCGATGGGAGAAAGAGCTCACAATTAACTCACATAAATTCATGAAAGAATACCAAACTTATAATTGACTCTATCATCTCTCGTTCTCCACAATTTAAAATCTCAAGGAATGAGACTCGTGGATGCTTAGCCTATTAAATCAATGTTTTGGGTTTTCAAGTCGTCTATAGGATCTTGCAACTTCTTAGACTTTTTCAAGTTTAGAATTTGCATTTTAAAGTTCCCTTGATAAACGACTTTCTAGGATCAATTATAGGAACTTGCGAAAAGTTCTTGTTCTTAACCCGTATGAGTTAAGACTTTCGCGTTTTAAAGTTCCCTATATAAAAGTCTAGCAAAACTTGATTTAAAAACGTTAAGGATACTAGCTAGAGTATACTCAAATAAGTAAACTCGGGTTGAGTCAAAAGATTCATGACGGGCCTAATATATCAAAGACATCTAAACTCATTAAAACCATTTTATTTTGACTTTATTCTTGAAATGAAATATATACATACGATGCGATGACAAAAGGAAAGAACATAAATGAAAAATACTACTAGGCCAAAATAGATCAAAATTTTTGAAAAATGTCAAAAAATTAAATATTCCGGTTAAAATGAGGACAAATTAATGGAAAAGCCCACTTAACTTCGATAGAAGTCCCCCTACACTTGATATAAACATTGTCCCCAATGTTTAAGCATGTGGGAGTAAACTCCCCTACACTTAGGACATTGTGCACTTTGTTTAATTCTTGCTAAGGAAGAGACGACTATAGTGATTTCAATGTCAACATATAAGATATGAAATGTTGAATCACAAAAGTTTAGGATAGAACCGGGAAGACGGGAACACGGGATCACGGGTTGTCAAATATCATCAAAAGTGGATATTTGAAAGCTTTAATCCCTACACATCATAAGAAACGAGACAACAAACACCTACGTGGCTCCCCCTACACTTATTATGAAAATGGGTAAAAAGGATAGATCATCGGGTTGCCTCCCGGGAAGCGCTTGTTTTTGTTAACCGAGTCACGAGCCTGACTCCACCCAGAACTAATTCAAGGGAAACGTGGTGAGGGATGGAATCATCTCGTGAGAGATGTCCTCACCAAAGTACAACTTAACACGCTGGCCATTCATCTTAAAGTTATGCCCATTTGGTTGAGATAACTCAATGGTGCCATAAGGGAAGATTCTGGCGACGATGAATGGACCGGACCAATGGCTCTTAAGCTTTCCTGAAAAGATTTTCAACCGAGAGTTAAAGAGTAAAACTTGATCACCTATGCGCAACTCTCGATTCTTATTCTTGGAATCATGAATGAGCTTAGTTTTTTCCTTATAGATCAAATAGTTTTCATAAGCCTCATTCCTTAATTCATTGAGTTCATTGAGTTGAATTTTCCTAAGATCACCGACTTTGTTGATATCCAAATTAGCCCATTTCAAGGCCCAATAAGCCTTATGCTCCAACTCAATGGGGAGGTGGCATGCCTTTCCGTACACAAGGCGATAAGGAGTACAAACTATAGGTGTCTTATAAGCGGTACGGAAAGCCCACAAAGCATCATCTAACTTATCGGCCCATGAGGCACGATGCTCTCCAATGGTACGCTCTAAGATTCGCTTAAGTCCACGGTTAGAGATCTCAGCTTGACCATTAGTTTGTGGATGATACGCGGTGGAAAGACGGTGATTGACACCATACTTAGCCATGACTCGTGCAAATTGATCATTGCAAAAATGAGTCCCGCGATCTCTAATGATAGCACGAGGAACACCGAATCGAGAAAATAATTGTTTCAAAAAGTTCACAACCACCCTCGCATCATTCGTAGGTAAAGCCTTTGCTTCAACCCATTTAGATACGTATTCAACGGCTACGAGGATGTATTTGTTCCCTTTAGATGATGGAAATGGCCCCATAAAGTCGATGCCCCATACGTCAAAGATTTCACATTCTTGGATGAAATTTTGAGGCATCTCATCTATATGTGTGATCTTGCCTTGTCTTTGGAAAGCATCACAATGCTTAACTATTTCATGAGCTTCATGATAAATGGTGGGCCATTAGAATCCGGAGCTGAAAACTTTCTTCGCGGTATAGTTAGGACCAAAGTGACCACTACTGGGTCCTTTGCGGCAAGCTTCTAAGATTAGTAAAGCTGTCGGCCCATCAACACACCTACGAATGACAAGATCCTCACATTGCTTGAAAAGGTAAGGGTCGTCCCAATAATAGTGTTTAATATCCTTAAAGAATTTTATTCTTTTGTTGGGAAGTTAACCCTTCCATAAGAAGACCACCCGCTAAATAGTTTGCAATGTCCACAAACCATGGGGTATCGTCAATATTGGAGTTAATAGACATTAAGGCCTCATGGGAAAAGTATTCATTAACCCCTTTTTTAGGAAGTTCCCCTTGATAAGGATCCTCAAGTCTACTAAGATGATCCGCGGCTAGGTTTTTTGCTCCCTTTTTATCACGAATTTTGATTTTAAATTCATGTAGGAGCAAAACCCAACGAAGGAGTCTCGGTTTAGCATCTTGCTTGGTCAACAAGTATTTCAAGGCAGAATGATTGGTGTAAACGATGGTGGTGGAAAACACAAGATAGGGGCGGAATTTCTCAAAAGCATACACTACGGCTAAAAGCTCTTTTTCAGTAGTGGTATAATGCAATTGAGTCCCCGTCATTGTCTTGCTAGCATAATGGATTGGTTGGAAATGTTTGTTAACACGTTGACCTAAAATCGCTCCTACCGCGAAATCACTAGCATCGCACATGAGCTCGAAAAGTAACTCCCGATTTGGAAAGACTAAGAACGATGCCTTAGTTAATTTACCTTTAAGAAGTTCGAAAGAATCGAGACATTATTGATAAAATATGAAAGGAGCATCCTTTTCTAAGAGACGAGTCATTGGTCGAGCTATCTTAGAGAAATCTTGGATGAAACGACGATAAAATCCCGCATGACCTAAAAAATCCTAACTCCTTTGACGGTGGTAGGTGGAGGCAACTTTGAAATGACGTCAACTTTAGCACGATCAACTTCGATGCCGACTTTAGAAATTTTATGACCGAGGACGATGCGTTCTTTTCCCATGAAATGACATTTTTCCCAATTAAGAACGAGACGAGTGTCTTCACACCGTTTAAGCATGCGTTCTAAATTGGCAAGGCAAGATGAGAAAGAATCACCATAGACCGAGAAATCATCCATAAAGACTTCCATAGGTTCTTCAACCATGTCATGGAATATAGCCATCATACACCTTTGGAAAGTCCCAGGAGCATTGCATAAGCCGAAAGGCATTCTTTTGTAAGCAAATGTTCCATAAGGACAAGTGATTGTGGTTTTCTCTTGGTCTTTTAGATCGATAGGAATTTTAAAATACCCGGAGAAATCGTCTAAGAAGCAATAATAGTCATTACCCGCTAAACACTCGAGCATTTGATCCATGAAAGGAAGAGGAAAATAATCCTTACGAGTGACATCATTGAGCTTGCGATAGTCTATGCAAACTCGCCAACCCGTGACAAGTTGATTAGGAATCAACTCGTTGTTTTCATTGGGGACAACGGTTATTCCGCCTTTCTTAGGCACACAATGGACGAGACTAACCCATGGCGAATTCGAGATAGGGTAAATCATTCCGGCATCTTAAAGTTTGATAACTTCTTTCTTGATGATGTCATGAATTTTTCTTTGGCTTTGTATTGCGGGTTTAAAGTCATCTTCCATGAGAATTTTATGAGTGCAAAAGTTAGGATCAATTCCGCGGATGTCGGAAATTTTCCAAGCAATTGCTTTCTTATGATTTTTGAGCACATCGATAAGTCGAGATTTTTCATCCTCTTTTAAGTCCTTTGCAATGATGACGGGTAACTTCTTATTGTCTTCTAGGAAAACGTATTCAAGATGATACGGTAACTCCTTAAGCTCTAAATCTGGAAGATTGTCAATGGAAGACTTAGTCAAATTAGGATCATCGTTTGTAACTTCCATTAGAGAATGTGGAGAAATACGGTCCTCATTGAGAAGTTTCTCAATGGTACGAATGTCTTCTTCCTAATCGGAGAGAGAATCGTCATATTTTAAGTCCACATCCTCTAAACTTACTTCAAATTCTTTCAAAAGAAAGTCACTGTCTCCAACTGGAGTCAATGATGGAGCAATAGAAGCTATGTTCTCAATATGAGGTAAATGAGAAAGACCACTTTTACAAGCGTCTTTGAAATGTTCTTCACAAGCCTCATCAAGTACGTCAATGAAATTAACGTTCTCATGTTCATAAGGTTGCTTAGAAAGTTTACCCATGTTAAAGACGATTTTGTCGTCACCAACTCTCATGATTAATTCGCCTGCGGCTACATCAATAAGAGTACGACCGGTCCTCAAGGATGGACGGCCAACGATTAATGGAACACGGGGATCCATCTCATAGTCAACGACAACAAAATTCGTCGGAAAGGTGAATTTGTCGACATCGACGAAGACATCTTCGGCTATCCCCACCGGATAAGCAACCGTACGGTTAGCTAACTCCAATGTCATTCGTGTGGGGACTAGCTCGGGTAGAGATAATTGTTTCCAAACGCTTAATGGCATTAAGTTGATACTAGCACCTAGATCGGCTAGGGACATACAATTCTCTACCTCGGGAAAGTTGCAAGGAATGAGAAAGCGACCCGGATCACGAAGTTTGGTTGGTAATTTCCTTAAAAGAACCGCGGAGCAATTCTCATTAAGTTGGGTTTAAGCAATATCAAGAAGTTTTTCCTTGTCACTTAAAAGATCCTTAAACATTTTAGCATATTTAGGCATGTGAGCAAGCGCCTCGGCAAAGGAGATGTTGAAATTCAATTGTTCAAACATTTTAAGAAAGTTTGAAACTTGAATATCATCCTTATTCTTCAACTTCTCTTTCCTCAACCTTGAAGGATAAGGTATGTCGGGTTGAGAAGAAGGCTTTGGAATAGATTGGTCACTCACATCCTTTGGTGGTGGAGGGGTGGGGTTGGAAGGTGAAGGAATTGGTGAAGGTTGCTCGTTATCCTTTGTCACAATCACCGGAGTAGATTTAGGAATCTTGGGTTCCTTATAGCCTTTTCCACTGCGGGTAGTGATTGCTTTCATCTCCCCTCTTGGATTAGAATGATGTTACTCGGAAGAGAACCCGAAGCAGATGGTTGATTACTTGGGAAGAAACTAGCCATCATATCCCTTAAGTCATTCATTTGATTGTTTAAAGAATTTCGCATGTCATTCCTAAGCTCGGCTCAAAGATCATTCCCTTGTTTATTCAAATCACCTTTCAAGTTAATAATTTGGCTTTGAAGATTTTTCACCAACACGTCATTAGTCCTCATGTAGGTTTCGATCTCTTGATTAAATGTCGTGGATTGGCTGGGAGGGGGAGCTTGGTAAGCGGGTGGTTGATATGTGGGAGGTTGGTAAACTTGATTATTACCTTGAGGTGGATATGGGTTTATTTGGGTTTGATATTGATTAGGATCTCGAGGTTGGTTTTGATTGTTGCGATTGAGGTTGTTTTGGTTTTGAGGAGGAAAACCGGGTGGTGAGAGAAAATTGTTTGAATGATAACTTAGCAAATTACGTTCACCTTGAGGACGTTCTTGATAGCCTCCCGTAGAAAAGTGACTGTTAGCCGCGTACACGTTTTCCGGATTGTCATGAGTAGAAGGACAATCGGTGTATGAATGAGGACCGCCGCAAGTCTCACAAGAAAGTGCTACAACTTTAACTTGTTGATATTGCTTCGTAGCCATAGTTAAGAAATTTTTGTTCATCTCGGCTATTTGGCGGGTGAGTTCGGTTAACTCGGGGTTTGATGAAGTAGAAGAAACATTGACCCTCGGGTTATTTCTTGAGGATGCGGATGAATCCTAATTTTTGTGATGAGTGGTCATGTTCTCGACAAGCTCTCTACACTCCTCGGGTCTTCTTTTCTTAAATGTACCACCGGTGGTGGCAATAATCGTATCACGATCACGAAAAGTTAAATCGTTGTAGAAAGTATCAATTAGAGTGACGGGGAGCATATTATGGTTAGGACAACGATCGATCAAGAAATTATAACGTTCCCAAGCATCGAAAAGAGACTCATCGGGTTCTTGAGTGAAACCACTTATTTGATTCCTAAGACTAGTTACCATGGATGGTGGAAAGAAGCGCGACAAAAATCGTTGAGTCATCTCGTCCCATGTATGAATTGAGTTTTTAGGAAGACGATCAAACGATTTTTCGGCATAGTGGGATAAAGTGTGTGGAAAAATATGAAGACGGAGAAAATCCATGGTAACACCGGGCAATTTCGTGCTTTGAGTGACGGTTATGAATTTATTGAGGTGTTTGTTGGCACCATCATCCGGTAATCCGCAAAATGGGCAAGCATTTTGAACTTTTTGGATCATGTAATGCTTCAACTAAAATTCGGGAGCCGTAATTTGCATCGGCGCAATCGGTCCTCCACGTCTATTCATTGTCGGTTGGCATAACTCCTCCATCGTACGAAGGTCGGGTTGAGGGTAATGGTTGTTATTATTCACAACGGGGTGTGGTGGATTGTTATTATTATTCACACCGGCCATATCTAGGTATTCACGAGTCTCGGGATCAAGATTAGATGAAGATCGAGTACACATAAACTAAAAATGCAATAAAATATTTTTTATTTTTTTATCTTGTTCTTTTTTTTTTGGATTTTTGAATATTTTATATTTTTAGGATTTTTTGAAATTTTTTATGCTATGAAAATAACGTTCCCAAGAGAACGGATCCCAAAATCCAATTTTTCTCACAAAAAACCGTTAATCTTTACGAAAAGAGCCGGCATCGGAGCCATTTTAATATGGTATATTTTTATTTGTTGTTCGTACTCGATTCAATTTGAATTGATTACGGTTTAGGGTGGACTTATCGTTTTTGGTAACTAAAAGGGGGAGCTTTTGATTATCTATTTCTACTTGTAAAAATAAACGCTAAAATTATTAATCATAAAAATAAAAGAGGGATATCTAACCTTGATAGCTAATCGAGAATGAATGCTGCTCAGTTGTTCTTGGTAAAAATAAAGAAAGGTGGTTATCTATTTAAAATAAAGTTGAAAACTTTAAAGTTATAAAAAATAAAAACTTTGAAAATGAAATGACAAAAGATTAAAACTTTATAAAAAGTAAATGTTGAAAATGAAAACTTTATAAAAGAAATAAACTTGAAAATTAAACTAAGTGAAAAGGTTTAAAAATAAAGCTAAGTAAAAATGGCGGGAAAAATAAAGTTTAAAAATAAGTCCCAACAAAAGAATAAACGCAATTTTTCCCCTAAATAGTTTATATTGCAAACTATTTAGCGGGTGGTGTTCTTATGGAAGGATTAACGTCCCAACAAAAGAAAAAATTCTTTAAGGATATTAAACACTATTATTGGGACGACCCTTACCTTTTCAAGCAATGTGCGGATCTTGTCATTCGTAGGTGTGTTGATGGACCGGCAGCTTTATTAATCCTAGAAGCTTGCCAAAAGGACGCGCCGGTGGTCACTTTGGTCCTAACTATACCGCGAAGAAAGTTTTCGACTCCAGATTTTATTGGCGCTCCGTTTATCATGACGCTCATGAAATGGTTAAACATTGTGATGCTTGCCAAAGACAAGGCAAGATCAAACATAAAGATGAGATGCCTCAAAATTTCATCCAAGAATGTGAAATCTTTGACGTATGGGGCATCGAATTTATGGGGCCATTTCCATCATCTAAAGGGAAAAAGTACATCCTCGTAGCCGTTGACTACTTATCCAAATGGGTTGAAGCAAAAGCTTTACATACGAACGTTGCGAGGGTGGTTGTGAACTTTTTGAAACAATTATTTGCTCGATTCGGTGTTCCTCGTGCTATCATTAGTGACCGCAGGACTCATTTTTGCAATGATCCTTGCACGAGTCATGGCTAAGTATGGTGTAAATCACCGACTTTCCTCCGCGTATCATCCACAAACTAATGGTCAATCCGAGATCTCTAACCGTGGACTTAAGCGAATCTTAAAGTGTACCATGGGAGAGCATCGTGCCTCATGGGCCGATAAGTTAGATGATGCATTCTAGGCTTTCCGTACCACTTATAAGACGCCTATAGGTTGTACTCCTTATCGCCTTGTGTACGGAAAGGCATGCCACCTCCCCATTGAGTTGGAGCATAAGGCTTATTGGGCCTTGAAATGGGCTAATTTTGATATCAACAAAGCCGGTGATCTAGGAAAATTAAACTCAATGAACTCAATGAATTAAGGAATGAGGCTTATGAAAATTCTTTGATCTATAAGGAAAAAACTAAGCTCATTCAGGATTCTAAGATTAAGAACCGAGAGTTTCACATAGGTGATCAAGTTTTCTCTTTAACTCTCGGTTGAAAATCTTTTTAGGAAAGATTAAGAGCCGTTGGTCCGGTCCATTCATCGTCGCCGGAATCTTCCCTTATGGCACCATTGAATTATCTCAACCAAATGGGCCTAACTTTAAGGTTAATGGCCAGCGTGTTAAGTTGTACTTTGGTGAGGACATCTCTCACGATATGATTCCATCCCTCACCACGTTTCCCTTGAATTAGTTCTGGGTCGAGTCAGGCTCGTGACTCGGTTAACAAAAACAAGCGCTTCTCGGGAGGCAACCCAATGATCTATCCTTTTTACCCGTTTTCATAATAAGTGTAGGGGGAGCCACGTAGGTGTTTGTTGTCTTGTTTCTTATGATGTGCAGGGATTAAAGCTTTCAAAGATCCACTTTTGATGATATTTGATAACCAGTGATCCCGTGTTCTCGTCTTCCCGGTTCTATCCTAAACTTTTGTAATTCATTATTTTATATTTTATATGTTGACAATGAAATCACTATAGTCGTCTCTTCCTTAGCAAGATTTAAACAAAGTTCACAATTTCCTAAGTGTAGGGGAGTTTACTCCTACATGCTTAAACATTGAGGGCAATGTTTATATCAAGTGTAGGGGGACTTCTATCGAAGTTAAGTGGGCTTTTCCATTAATTTGTCCTCATTTTAACCGGAAAATTTAATTTTTCGACATTTTTCAAAATTTTTGATCTATTTTGTCCTAGTAGTATTTTTCATTTATGTTCTTTCCTTTTGTCATCGCATCGTATGTATATATTTCATTTCAAGAATAAAGTCAAAATAAAATGGTTTTAATGAGTTTAGATGTCTTTGATATATTAGGCCCGTCATGAATCTTTTGACTCAACCCGAGTTTATTTATTTGAGTTTACTCTAGCTAGTATCCTTAACGTGTTTAAATCAAGTTTTGCTAGACTTTTATATAGGGAACCTTAAAACGCGAAAGTCTTAACTCATACGGGTTAAGAACAAGAACTTTTTGCAAGTTCCTATAATTGATCCTAGAAAGTCGTTTATCAATGGAACTTTAAAATGAAAATTCTAAACATGAAAAAGTCTAAGAAGTTGCAAGATCCTATAGATGACTTGAAAACCCAAAACTTTGATTTAATAGGCTAAGCATCCACGAGTCTCATTCCTTGAGATTTTAATTTGTGGAGAACGAGAGATGATAGAGTCAATTATAAGTTTGGTATTCTTTCATGAATTTATGTGAGTTAATTATGAGCTTTTTATCCCATCGCTTGTTAATAAATATAATTGCAATAAGTAAGGTCGTACGATTTGAAAAGTTACTTAGCTTCTAGCACAAGATCGTTTAAAAGTTGCTCGGTATTAATTAGAGTTCATAGCCAAGGCATAACTTATTGAAGCGGGATGCGAAGATTGGCGAGTCCGAAGAGGCCCTAACAAGGCATGAGGGCTATATTTTGTTGCTAAAGATCCAAAGTGATGTGAAGAATCATTTATCAAAAATCAATATGAAGGATCGAGACACGTGACGAAAAGAAAGTACTCCCCTAAAGATCATGGAGAAGTCTATCCTAAAATACCCTAGAAAGGTATGAGGATAAATAGATCCAAGTCCTAAAAGGAGGCGGATCGTTGTATATCAAAATCCCAAATAAAGATTGGAGAAAAACGAAGAAGTCGTGGTCCAAGTTTGAAGAATCTCTCAAAAACTTCAAGTGAATAAATTCATATTATGAAGAGAAGACCATTATTTCAAGAAAGTCTCTCGAGATTAGAAGTATGAAGTCAATGCCAAATATCGATCCGAGAAAGGTCTCAAATCGTAAAACGAGTTATGCCAAGATATGAACTTTATGAGGTTTCGAGAAGCAGTTTTAAAAGATTTTTTCCTTTAGCTAACTATTGATTAAATCGTCCTACTTTATTTTCGGCCTAAATAAACTATCGAAATAAGTCAATAATGCATCCTCGTGATCATTCACGACAACAATAAAATATAAGAGATACACCTAGGAATAAGGGAGTTTAAGCGAATAATTGAGCCACATGAGTGAGTGTTAGTTTACTAACTTATAATAACAATGATCTCGTTTTTAAGCTTAGTATGGGGAACGTGAAACTTGAGGGTGATAAAAATTCATAACAACCAAAGCCATAATGTAAGTATTCGATCTCTTTACTTGTTCTTCCTTCAAGCATTTTGTAATTTTCTATCTTTTTAGTTTCTTTAGTGTCTAGTATTTAAGAAAGGCCAAGGTGGGTTAATTATGATGGAAAATATTAAACCATGCTTTGAAATTAATGCATTACATGAGAGCATTGCAATGGTCAAGTGTAGGGGATTTAATAAGTGTGAAAACACTTATCCTTTCACCACTTAAAACTAGTAAAAACGAGACCTAAACGTGTATTTGATGTCATAAAAGTCAGAATTATGCGTAGTTTGTGTTTTTATTGTGTTTTAGGAACAAAAATATGAAAAAGGAAAAAAACACGGGCTTTCACGGGCTTTTATCGAAGAAAAAGACAAAAGACGAAGTCAAAAGATCAAAAGTGAAAGAAGAACGGAATTCAAAGGCATATTCTGAAGATTTATCGAAGAAAAAGTATAAAGACGGAAGTTTAACGAAGTCGAAGAACCAAGTCTATTAAAATAAGAAAATTAGAAGACGATTTCATTTTATCATTCGACTAATCCCGAGACAAAGTCGAGAAAGACGAGTTATTTAAAAAGACGAGAAGACAAGAGAAAGAGGGAAGCAACAACACCCTCCCCTTCTCCTATAAATACCCTCCTAATCCTTCATTAGGAGGAGTTAGTTAATTCATTTTAGTTTTAATAGGTAATTAGGAGTAGGTGATACTTTCTCTCTCTAGAATTTCTCTTTCAAGTTTGTTTAATCTTTCATCTTTTAATCTTGTATTTGAATCTTAATCATCTTCATTAATTCAAAGCTTTTTCATAATCATTTTCATTCTACCTTTCTTATTTTTAATCTTGATTGATTTAGATAATCGTGTAGTTTGTTTAATCATGTTGATTGTTTGATTGATTTGCTTATTAGATTATGCTTATTGATTTGGTGTGTTTGAAGTTTTAGCTTATTGTGCTTTTTGATTAATTAGTGTTTTGCTTATTTTCAATTAAGTAGTTTTATTAGTTTAAATCTTTTAAAATTTGATTTTTAATATTTTGATTATTTAGTGTTTTTAAAGTTTTTGATTTGTGGCTTATTTAGTTTTTCTAGAAATTAATTTGGTTAAGTTTTTGGTAAGTGCTTATTTGGTTTTAGCTTATTTGATGTTATTCGGGTTCATAAACCCTTTTCCCGGATTATATGCAAACTAGTTTTTTCCCGAATTACTTGAAATCTTCATATTCCGTATTAGCTCAATAATTAGCTTATTCCGGATTGCATCCATAGCCACATTCCGGATTACTTCCAGTAAGCATATTCCGGATAAGGTCTAGCAATCCATATTCCGGATTGTGTTATTATCTATAATCCGGATTGCTTAGTTACTTATATTCCGGATTCCTATCCGGAATCCATAATCCGGATTAGCCATTTCTCTTGTTATTCCGAACTTAGTTCGGGTTCTATCACTTTCCGAATAGTGTACATTCTAGATTCCGGATTACTTGCAAATTTATATTCCGGATTATATGTGTTTATTGTATTCCGAATAAGATTCAAACAGACATTCCAGATTATACTTTGTTTTAGCATTCCGAATTATATGTGGTAGTGATATTCCGGATTAGATATTGTTTTGGTATTCCGACTTAAGTGTAGTTTTAGTTTCCCGACTTATTTTTAAACTTTATTTTTCCCCCCATTTTTACTTAGCTTTATTTTTAAACCTTTTCACTTAGTTTAATTTTCAAGTTTATTTCTTTTATAAAGTTTTCATTTTCAACATTTACTTTTTATAAAGTTTTAATCTTTTGTCATTTTATTTTCAAAGTTCTTATTTTTTATAACTTTAAAGTTTTCCACTTTATTTTAAATAGATAACCACCTTTCTTTATTTTTACCAAAAACAACTGAGCAACATTCATTCCTTATTAGTTATCAAGGTCAGATATCCCTCTTTTATTTTTATGTTTAATAATTTTGCGTTTATTTTTACAAGTAGAAATAGATAATCAAAAGCACCCCCTTTTAGTTACCAAAAACTAAAAGAAAGAATAAAGTTTATTTTTCCCCGGCAGCGGCGCCATTTTAATATGGTATATTTTTATGTGTTGTTCGTACTCGATTCAATTCGAATTGATCACGGTTTAGGGTGGACTTATCGTTTTTGCTAACTAAAAGGGGGAGCTTTTGATTATCTATTTCTACTTGTAAAAATAAACGCTAAAATTATTAAACATAAAAATAAAAGAGGGATATCTAACCTTGATAGCTAATCCAGAATGAATGCTGCTCAGTTGTTCTTGGTAAAAATAAAGAAAGGTGGTTATCTATTTAAAATAAAGTTGAAAAATTAAAGTTATAAAAAATAAAAGCTTTGAAAACAAAATGACAAAAGATTAAAACTTTATAAAAAGTAAATGTTGAAAATGAAAACTTTATAAAAGAAATAAACTTGAAAATTAAACTAAGTGAAAAGGTTTAAAAATAAAGCTAAGCAAAAATGGCGGGAAAAATAAAGTTTAAAAATAAGTCGGGAAACTAAAACTACATTTAATTTGGAATACCTAAACAATATCTAATATGGAATATCACTACCACACATAATTCGGAATGCTAAAACAAAGTATAATCCGGAATGTCTGTTTGAACCTTATTCGGAATACAATAAACACGTATAATCCGGAATGTAAATTTGCAAGTAATCCAGAATCTGGAATGTACACTATTCAGAAAGTGATAGTGTTGGGAATAAATTAAGGCCAGATCACTTGAGCGCTGACAAGAACAAAACAAGCGTTGACAGGAACAAAGCAAGCGCTGACAGCTCAAGCGCTGACAAGTTAAAGTCAAGCGTTGACACATTGAAGACAAGCACTGATGGAAGATATAAGCTACACGTTTATTATATTCTAGAATACTTCTAGTAAGGATAGAAACGACAATGTATTTTCTATGTTTATCTTTACCCAGAATAGTTGATACGTAGCTTATTGTACAAGGCTTCTTAGTCTATAAAAGAAGGCCTTTAGGTTAATGTTCAATATCAAGTTTTACATAAGTTTTCGTTCATAAACATCTTTCATTGTAAGCAAGTTCGACATTGATAATCAAAGTGAAAGTTTGTTTATATCTTGTGTGTTCTTGTTTAAGTGTTAAATTCCGCATAACACTTAGATTCACAAAGCTTATACAAAGGTTTCTCTACGTGTTATACTTGATCTAATCTCGTATACACAAAGCTAATCGATCTAAGTTTGGGATCAACAAGTGGTATCAGAGCTTGTTGAGGAACTTTTGATCTTTGAAGAACACCAGAACC
The DNA here is from genome assembly GCA_025667525.1 of Glebionis coronaria. Classification (NCBI taxonomy): domain Eukaryota; kingdom Viridiplantae; phylum Streptophyta; class Magnoliopsida; order Asterales; family Asteraceae; genus Glebionis; species Glebionis coronaria. The sequence continues at coordinate 370,127,243 of CM046880.1, read as the reverse complement.
ATACACGAACACCAAAACCCTAATTTTCTCAGAAACCCTAAAAACACCAAAACCCTAACAACATCATGTCTGAAGCAATAACCTCCTCCTCCTCAGCCTTACCTAACATCAAGATTCCCATGCTTGATGCAACCCACTTTGACCTATGGAAGTTCAACTTTGAACAATATCTGGGGATATATGACTACACACTCTGGGAGATTATTGAATATGGAAACTCATTCAATAAGGCTCAAAAGATTCTTGATGCCATTACTCAAAGATCAGCTGTTGAAGGATGCCCTGATGAGGATAAGAAAGAAAAACCTGGAGATGGTAGAGCTGTAGGTGCTGAAGATATTGCAAAGAAAAGGGTTGACATGAAAGCCCTAAACATTCTGAAAGTCTCTTTGGGACAAGAAAACCAGAACAAATATAGAGGCTATGAATCTGCTAAGGATCTTTGGGAAGCACTTGAAGTTGCATATGGTGGCAATGCAGACACTAAGGAAGAAAAGAAAAAGCAACTTCTGCATGATTATGCTGTCTTCAAAGCTCAGCCCAATGAGAAACTGAGCAGTGTGAGAAGCAGATTGCTTGACATCACAAGCAAGTTGTCCTTCATGGGGACACAAGTTGGTGATGTTGACACCAATGCTACCTTTCTGAAAAGTCTTGGTGAGGCATGGAAGATTGAGGCAAGATATATTCTTGCCAATAATACTTACAAGAGCTCCTCGTTTGATGACATCTACAACAAACTAAGACTGTTGGAGGATGAAACTCTTTCAGATCATTGAAGCAAATCTAGCACCAGCAACATGGCCTTCTTCTCTCATAGTGAAGGTCAATTCAATCAGAAGGACTCTTATATGCATCCAGTTACTGGATCATCATATGTCAGCGCTGGAACAAGTCCTATCAACGTCTCTTTTTCAGACGCTGACACATTCAAGAATGACTCTCCAAGAGTTAAACCTGCTGGTTTGGATTTGGATACTGTGTGTGCTTACATTGCTTCTTTGCCCAATGGTTCAGTGATTACATATGAGGACCTTGAGCCGATAAGTGATGAGCACTTGGAAGAGATGGACATCAAGTGGAACATGGCTCTTGCTAGTATAAGAGCAAATAGGTGGAATAGAAGGTTCAAGAAGAAGATGACCTTCAATGCTAAAGACACAGCTGGATTTGATAAATCCAAAGTTGAATGCTATAACTGTCATCGTATGGGACACTTCATGAGGGAATGCAGATCTCCTAGAAGATCTGATGCTGGTAAACCCTCAAGCCAGATTGTTAAAGCTCAGGATTCCAAAGCCATGGTTGCAGTTCAAGGAATTGATGGTACAGGATGGGATTGGAGCTATCTGGCTAAGAACGCTGAAGAGGACAAAGCTTTGGTTGCTGATATTGAAGAAGAAGAGCATGTTGAATATGCTCTCATGGCACACTCCTCCTCTTCATCTGATAATGAGGTATATGATGATACTTTTTGTAGCAAAGGTTGTAGGTTAAACACTGATAGACTTAACAAAGAGGTGTTAAAACTAAAAGATGATATGAGCACTGAAAGGTGTAAATTGTCCAATTACCAACTAGCTCTTACTGAAACTGAGAAAACCGTTTCTGAATACAAGAAAATGGAATTTGACTTAAAAGATAAGATCAATATCTTAAAACATGAGCTAGAGGGTAGTATGGATATTAGAAATATCATGACAAAGGTCAATAGAGACCTACAGGCTAAGTTAGATGAGGCCATTAAGAATAAAGATAATGTTGACCTCAAGATTCAAAGATTTGATAGAGCCACCCAAACCCTAGGAGACTGTGTAGCTAAACAAAGGGTTCCTAAGGACTTGACTGGGATTGGGATGAATGATTACTCTCTGGTTCCACCACCAGCTTGTGACTTCTATGGTGTCCTTAGAAAGGATTTATCTTGGACTGGTATACCAAAATGCCAAGAAGAGGAATTCATTCCTCCACCAAGAGTTGTCACTCCAGTGGAAGAGTATCAACAAAAATTGACTGACCTAAATGAGTGGAAGAAAGCTAACCCTACTTTATTTGTTAAGGGAGGTTTGCTATGTGAAAGTCCCAATGAATCACCACCCATTAAGGTTACTCACCCAATCACTGGTAAAGCTGTTGACCTAGGCTCCAACACTGTTAGAAGACCTACCATTAAATATGCAGAGATGTATAGGAATAATAGGTCACCCAAGAGCCAAGTTAGCAAGCATGGAACAGGTTTCTTCTCCTCTAGACCTAAGGTTGTGTCTAAGAAAGCCTGTTACACTTGTGGTAGCTTTTCACATTTGGCATACAAGTGTGTCAACGCTCCCAAAGCCAACGCTGATAGGAACAACTTCAGCGCTTATAGGAAGAAAGTCAACGTTGTTAGGAAGTCAAACGTTGTCAGACCCAAACCTTGTGTGCAGCAAAGTCCACAAGTGATTAGACCTGCCCCATTCTTTTCTAGAAGGTCTAACACTCATGGACAATAACCTTTTCAAAAGACAAACACCTGGACAAATAGGCAATGGGTTCCTGTAGCAAACCCTAGGTTCAACGCTGACAAGGGTAATTTCAGCGTTGACAGGACAAAATCCAACGCTGACAGAAACGTGACCAGACCTAAATATTTGCAGCCACAAGGTAAGAGGTCTAAAGCTTCTTCAAGTTTAACATGGAGACCCAAGAAAGATCAAAACCCTAATGATAATGGAATTTCAATGACTTGCAATAGATTTAATTACATTTCAAAGGTCATTACAAAACCTATTGGGGTTAACTGGGTATTTCATCCTAAAAAGGATGAGAATGGGGTTGTTGTAAGAACTAAGTCTGTGCTTATTGAACTACCAGATGAATCCAAGTCTTCTGAGACTTGGGTTCCCAAAGAAAACTAATTTGTTTTCTTTATGTGCAGGGCATTCAAAGACAGATCAATGACTATGGATATTGGGATAGTGGATGCTCAAGGCACATGACAGGAAAGGAAGACTATCTGACGAACTTCACTCCTATTAAAGATGGTGATAAGGTATACTTTGGAGGGGGCTATGGCACCATTACAGGCAAAGGAACCCTTCTCACCAATAATCTGCGTTTTGAGAACGTCTTCCTGGTAAAAGAACTGGATTATAATCTGTTTAGTGTATCACAAGTTTGTGATAACAAAAATAAGGTTCTTTTCACTGATACTGAGTGTTTGGTGTTAAGCAAGGATTTTAAGATCCCTGATGAGAAATATATTGAGTATAGAACACCTAGGCATAAGGACATATATAATGTGAATTTAAATGGGATTAAAGTGAATACAAATATGTCTTGTTTTTATGCTAAGGCCTCAGTAGATGAAAGAAATTTGTGGCACAGGAGACTAGGGCACATAAATTTTAAAAATATAAATAGACTTGTGAGGCTTGGTTTAGTTCATGGTTTGCCTGAAAAGACCTTCCACAATGACCACTCTTGTGTTGCATGTCTTAAAGGCAAGCAGCACAAGGTCTCATTCAAGTCCAAGCAGGTGCATACTAGTTCCAGACCTCTTCATATGCTTCACATGGACCTCTTTGGTCCAACTAATATAGAAAGTTTGAATGGCAAGTCATATTGTTTTGTTGTCACATATGACTTTTCTAGGTTTACTTGGTCATTCTTTCTAGCTATGAAGAGTGACACAGCTGATGTTCTTATTGATTTTATCACTCAGATTGAGAAAAGGTCTGGAAATGAGGTTAAAATGCTTAGGAGTGATAATGGTGGAGAATTTAGGAACAAGAAGCTAGATGATTTTTGTGCCAGGAAGGGAATTACTAGGCAATTTAGTATTGCTAGAACCCCACAACAAAATGGGGTTGCTAAAAGGAAAAATAGAACCCTAATTGAAGCAGCCAGAACAATGTTGGCTGATGCTCACTTTCCTATAGCCTTTTGGGCTGAGGCTGTTAATACAGCTTGTTATGTGCAAAATAGAGCATTGGTTAACAAAATTCAGAACAAAACACCTTATGAGTTACTTTAATTATCAGGTCAAAAGAGATCAAAACCTGTTTGTTGGGTCAAAAAGTTGATGTGGCAGAAACTCAAAAACGAAGAAAACATGAAGGTATTTGTCTAGGCGTTGACAAGAGCATTCCAGGCGTTGACATGTACAATTTAGGCGTTGATGGAATCAAGCATTGTCAAGAGCAATTCAAGCATTGTCACATGCAATTCAAGCATTGACAAAACATAGACAAAGAAGCTTATGGAAGCTTCTATTTAGATAAACATGCAAAAGATATTCTGCATAAGTTTATTTAAATAGAAGATTTACTTGTTTATTCATCATTATCTCTTGTAAACCCTAATCCTTACACTATAAAAGGAACCAAGGGTCTTAGGTTTTATTCATTCAATTCATTCACAATGTAAACCTAAAGTGTGTGTCGACTAGACGTAGGATTCAATGTATACACGTCTAGTGGATGTTTGTTATTAATATAATGAACATCCCTATTGTTTTAATTCATGTATTTGTACCTAAACACCTTGTTAATGGTTGTTGTTCTAATTCCGCTTTGATTGTATAATCATATGAACAATGATCATTCCTAGTAGCTTAAAAGATCCGGAAACCAAGGTTTCCACAATTGGTATCAGAGCCTCGTGGCTCGTGATGCTAGGACCAACAAGGTGTTCGTGTTTCGAGAAGAAAAGAAAAATCCGTCTAGGGTTTTTCTGGACGTTTTTGTGTGCGCAGCAGCATTCAGAAGGTCATAACTTTTGATTGAACTGTTGGATCGTCACGAAATTTTATATGTGTGTTCTATACACATATATCTAAACATCCACTGGAGGGATTGTCGAGATCTATCCCCAAGAAAAAGTTATTAAGTGTCGAAGTCAGCAGGGGTCATATGCTGTTTTCTGTGAACAGTAATAGTAAAAACGCGATTTTCCTTCGTTAACCGTTGGATCGTTGTGAAATTCGATCTGTAGGTTCTTGACACTTATATCTAGGATCTCACCGAAGGGATCTTCGATCTGAGCATTTATGAAGAAGTTATTCGCTGTCGAAGTTCACTGCAGTTTATGGATTTTCACATGAAATAATGATTTAGGGTTTATAAAACCCTAGATCAATTAGCCGCTGATGAGAGTTATTTAGACGCTGATAGATGTTGGTGTGACGCTGATAGATGTTGGTGTGACGCTGACAAGGCATGGATGAGACGCTGATGGCCAGGCGCTGACAGGTACAAAGTTGGCGCTGACAGGAATAAGTTAAGCGCTGTTGGGAAGCGCTGACACTTGTCGTCCGATATATGAACTTCAACGCTGATAGGTATTGTCCGATATTGGACAATACATCTGCCAAAGATATTGGACAGAAGAGGATATTGGACAACACAAGGTTTGCTGCTGTTTCAGAAAATTGGTACATTTTTAGCACACAAAAAGGAGGATTATACACACGAAGGTACATGGAATCTCCATTTTAATATAGAATATCATGTTGATATTTATGGCTCGGATATTTTTGAAAGGAATTAATGATCTTAAAGCGAGTTAGCAACTTTTTATGGGAATTTGATGGATATTTAAACTATGTAATCGGGATAGCCTTGTGAAAGAGTTATCCATCAGGAACTTTTACATATGGTATGAAGATGTTATTTCATTAAATTCGTCATGAAGAGGTGTTGGCTTAAGGGGAAGAGTTCTTATGGTAAGTTTGATGATTGAAGAAGATTTTCGCGAGATTGTGTTCTATCATATCTTAAAGTGCCATAGACTTTAAAGGTAACTTGTTCGTGCTTTACATGTTTGGTGACGAAGACTTGTCATAACACTTGAAGGAGTTACATTATCGTGCTCAGTGTCTCACAAAGGATGAGAATATTGACAAGAGATTGAGGTCTACTTATACTTTGTGACATGAGTATAAGTTCTTAGTCACATGGATAGTACAAGACATGGAACACAAGGTTGGGTTATTCTACTTCTACATCAAAAATATTATATTAATTGTTCTTCAAGATCATTACATAGAGCCTACATATGGAGAATCTTCAAAGATTGCAACATTGTTTACTTTCCCGTTGATGTGACAAAAAGGGGAAGATATACATGCTACACTTGAGGGGAAGCAACTTGAAGATCATGTACAACTTACAAGAGATACACATAGAGTTTTGCCACCATCAACTAGGGGTTTTTGGGTCAAAAAGTTGTTATGCGGAATTTATCAGGTCAAACAGGTTTTGATACGTCCTTAATCTCTCCAACCAATCTAAATTTATCATTTACAGCTATGTTGAGAGAGGTTAAACAAGGCGCTGAGGGAAAATATTTGAGCGTTGACAAGACAAATTTGGACGCTGATAGAAGTATTTTGGGCGCTGATAGAGGAAATTTGGGCGTTGACAGACCTAGATCCCCAGAAACAAGGCAACTTTAATTATCAAAACCTGATAATTAAAATTGGGGAAGAAAACCTAATATTGGTTTTCTCAGACCTTTTGGTTGTCATGTAGTAGTTTTAGATACTAGTGATGCCTTAGGGAAATTTAGTGCAAAAGGTGATGAGGATTACTTCATGGGGTATTCAGTGCAGAGCAAGGGTTATAGGGTTTATCTTAAAGAGGACAAATGTATTGTTGAGAGAGTACATGTTAGGTTCTTAGAGAATAAACCTAGTGATCCTGAGAGTGGTCCAAATTGGTTGTTTGATTTGGAACCCTTATCTAGAACTTTAAATTATATGCCTGTCACTAATCCAGACATTGTGAAGGTAACTTCAAATGTTGTGGAGGAACAAGTTGTTGATGTTTCAGGTACATAGGTTAATGAGAGGGTTGGATCACAAGCAGAAAAGGCATCTCCTACATTTGAATATGTCACAATTACCATTTGGACAGATGCTTTTGCTGCTGCTGCTGCTGCTGGACAAGATAATGGTGGTCTCCAAATACCACCAGATACAAACATGCATGGTTATTCAGGCGCTGACAAAGGCAAATCTAGCGCTGACAAGATCAATTCAGACGTTGATGGCTCAGACGTTGACAACAACTGTTGGAAATACGTTTTACGTATTTATGAAGGATCGGTCGCTCCAACTATAATTATATAACGGGCTCGTGATCTATTTACTTATTGTATAGTCCATATAGCCCACATGTAGGGTGGGCTATATATAACCCCTCCTAGCATGTTAGGAGGGGGTTGTTGATTCACATTTTTACATTAATCATTTATCATCTTTACTTTCTCTCTCTAATTCTCTCCCTTCTCTCCTTTCTCTCTCTTAATCCCTCATCTAATTCCTTTATTTCTTCATTAATAATCAATCAATCAACCACATAAATCCACCAAATCCATCACATAGAATAAGCCATTAATTACGTAGACCTTCAATTGGTATCAAGAGCCTTGGTTAGTTTGGTTTATTCTTCTTTTATTTCTTTTTGATTTTGGTGGGTTTTTGATTTAATCATGCTTAAACTTTAAAAAGTTTGTATTTTTTATAAAAAGTTTGTGTTTTTTTTTTGGTGTTAAATCACATCAAATCTTCAAATCTACTTACTTTTTAGATAAAAAATTACAAATTTTTATATAAAAATCAAATTTTTTCTTATATAAAACCTTAAAAAGTTGTGTTTTTATAAAAAGTTAGTGTTTTTTTTTATAGAAGTTTTTGTTTTTCTCTTTTTTAATTTTGTAGTTTTTTATAAAAAATTTGTATCAATTTTATCAATTTTATAAATCTCTAAATTTTTATCAAGTTTATCAATTTCTAAATTTTTTTTAGTTTTATCAATTTTATTTTTTTATTATTTTTTTTTAGTTTTTTAGTTTATTTTTTTTATTTTTTTTTTTTAATCAGTTTTTTATAAATTTTTTAATCAGTCCTTTATAAATTTTTTTTAGTTTTATCAATTTTATTTTTTATTATTTTTTTTAGTTTATTTTTTAATCAGTTTTTTTATAAATTTTTTTAATCAGTCCTTCAGTCCTACTGTCCAATATCAAGGTTTTTGTCCAGTTGTCAAGGTTTTTGTCCAGTTGTCCATTTGTCCTCCTGTCCTACAGTCCTTCAATATCCAAGTTTCTCATAATCGAGGTTTTTGGTCTCAAGTTTCAGTCTGTCAGTAGTTTTTGTCCTGTTCCGGGTGAACTGAATATTCTGAATAGAAAAGTTCCGAATCAAACCAAACTCTTCCGAACCAAACTGTTCCGAATGAACAAAACATCCGAATCAACAACATCCGAATGAACAACATCCGAATGAACAACTTCCGAATCAACTTTTGAGAAAAAACTTCCGAATCAAGAACATCCGAATGAACAAAACATCCGAATCAAAAACTTCCGAATGAACAACATCCGAATGAACAACATCCGAATCAAGACTCTTCCGAATGAATAAAACTTCCGAATGAAGCTCATTCAAACATAACGGGAATTTTTTGTTTTTGACTCGACTCCAATTTTAAAACACTCATTTACCCACCCTAACCAAAACACCCTCGTATCCCATCAACTCTCAATACTCTCATCAAAAACTCTCAATACTCTCAATACTATCATCCAAAACTCTCAATACTCTCAATACCCTCAGCCTCACAGACCCTCTCATCACTCTCTCCCTCGCAACCAAACAAACAAAAAACCATCCATCCCCGACCGACCATCACCATCACACACAACCTTTCACCCCAAACCAATACTTCTCGACAAATCAACCACACCTCAAACCCTCCAACCCTCTCTCACTCTCGAAACACTCTCACACTCGGACACACAAACACTCTTGCATACTCAAACCCAACTCACTCCCTCACCACCCACACGACTCCCTCACTCACAATACTCTCGACACATCTCTCGACTCCCTCAACTCTCTCACTCGAACTAACTCAACCAAACCAACAGGTCACTCACACAACCGTCACACCCTCTCGACCGACACCCAACCACCCTCATCCCTATACCCTCTCGACCACCCCCTAAATTACCAAAAACCCAACACCAACGATTTTTCAAAACATTTTGACTCTAAACCCAACACCAAAACCTTATATTTTTCAAACAAAAACAATTGACAAGAAGGACTCTACAGTAGAGAGAGGGACTCAACAGATAAAGTAAAATAAACCTACCCGAGACCTTATTTTCAAGATCTTGATGCCATAATCTCATTGTGTTCTTCAAACGATTGGTGCATTCAAATCTCAAGATGATTTGAGTTAAGGGATTTGTATAATTTGTTTCGTGGGTTTGTTTCTGGTCATATAGATAAGAGCAAATTTTTTTCTTTTGTGAGAATAGGTCGGAGGAACCAAGCGAGAGAGATCACAGAAAGAAGATGTGGGAGGCGGACAAAACTAAGTGAATGGTGGGCGGAGGAAACAATAGAAACGAGATTTAAGGGTGTAACTCTGTGATTGAGAGAGAGATTAGATTGAGAGAGAGATTTAAGGGTCTATTTTCTGTGTGTGAGTTTTAATGTGGTGAGAGAGAGAGAATAGAGACAGACTTATAGCTGGGCGGATATAACAAGGTAACACAAGTGGGGCGGTGGGATTATCCTATTGGGCCACGTATTTTGTCTTGACGGAGAAAACAAGGGAAGTTTGGATTGTGGACACGTTTTCTTATTTATTTTTTTATTATTTCCTTTTTACTTTATTTTTTTAGTTAAGTAAAGTGTTTTATTCAAAGTAATTTTTCTTATATATTTTTATATATTTTCAAGTCTATTTTTTTTAAAAAAAAAAAAAAAAGTAAGACGTTATTTTTTTATTATTATCTTTTATTCAAAAATATTCTCTTACAAAAATATTTTTACTAGAAATTTTTTTATTATCTTTTATTATCTTACAAAAATATTTTTGATAGAAATTTTTTAATCAAAATTTTCTTTTTTAAATTAAGTTAATTTTTGGCAAATCGTGAAAAAATATGTGTCGAGATAAACGTTATTGTGGCCGGATTTCAAGAAACACGTGACGAGTCAAAGTGACGAGCTTCATTTATATCATCCATCGAGGAATTTTAAGTATTATTTACGGGTCTTTCGTTATAATCGATCTTTAATGGATTCGTTCGATTCGACATGTCAAAAGGGAGAGTTGTACTTAAGGCAAAACGAAGTTAAGAAAAGTGGCATCACCTCCTTTCAACTACTCCAGTCTCATCTTGTCACTCTTTCGGGGATTCAAGGAGGGAGTGAATTTGTGACAATCTTTGGACAAGATCGTCATATATTCATCGACTCAATTTTTACCACTTTGACCCAACTCGCCGAGCAACTCAACCATGGAAATTTTAATCACTCTGCATCGGTACTTGCATATAAGGCTCTTGTGACACACCTCACGCCTTTCCTCCAATTTAATATCATCAAGCCTGAAAGTTCAATGATTTGCCAATCGTTTCTTCGAGATACACATACCGAGCTTCGAGTTTTCCGTGATACGATTTTGAAACTCATGTCATCGGTCTCGTCTTCGATATATGAAAGATCTCGACTTCAGCAAACGTATGATAATGGAGTGCAAGAATCAATGCCGCAGATGCAAGAGGAGAATGGTCATACGGTTGAAAACTTGGAGCCTATCAATGCCAAGAGTACGGAATCAGGAGGACAACATGATACCAGTGGCACGTCAGGAACTGTTCACGAGATCTCTTTTGCTGACACCGTACCCGTTTATGACGAAGAGCCGGCAAACATGGTACAATGTGATGTTGGTTATGATGTATATGCTGATAACATGCCGCATATTGAGCATTCTGAACCTAATTATGACAAACATGGGATGGAAAAGAGTGATAGAAATACCACTTCTGATTCATCCGATGTAAGTCATAATGGGGGAGAGATTGTTCAGAATGCTATAGTACATCATGAAAAGTGTATTATAACTGCTTCATTGTCTGCTTCTGATTCCAAGATTAAAGAGCTCGAAACGATCGTTGCTCGGCAATCAAAAGATTTTGAGGATGCCAAACTTGAATTTTCTAAGAAAACGGACAAATTTGAAACATACTTTGAAAAACTTGAAAAGTCAAACGTTGTTCTTGAAAGAAAATTGGATCAAACTGTTCTAGATTCTAAAGCTGAAAAAGATAATTTTTTGAAACAAATTCAACTGCTTGAATCCAAGTTGGCATCCCAAGATAACGTGCTCAAAGAAAATGAAACATTAAAGGCCCAATTACAGGAAAAGGTCTTTGCTATAGCTGCGTTGAAAAACGAGTTAAGGAAAAGTAAAGGACCTAGTGTGGACACTAAGCTTGAAAAACCATCAATCTTGGGGAAACCGCCTACAAATCAGTTCGTCAGACAACCGATTGTCAGACAACCTACTGCATTTAAATCCGAGCGACCACAATCCTCGAGACCGCGGTTTGCCTCCCAAGTTGATTTGGTTCATCTTATTAGACCAGTCACTCCAGCAACTAGGCCCAATGTGATCACTCCAGCTTTAGCAAGACCAAATCATATGATTGCCTCTAGTTTCCCTAAAAATACCAAGACCACGTCTAGAACTAGTTCAAATGACGTTTGCCATGAATCTGATCTTAGGGAAGCTAAGCAAAAGACACATGTAAGAGATAGGAATTTCAAACCTAGTCAGATGCCTTCTAGTTTACCCAACACTGCTAACCGTAGCATGTCCAATCCTAGGAGCATCAATCAATCATCTAGGGATTCTAGATCTTACTCGGACATTAAATATGCTACGTGTAAAACATGTAGAAAATGTGTCTTTACGGCAAATCATGATTCTTGTATCAAGAAATTACTTGACGAGGTGAACTCCCGTGCTAGACTCAAATCCCAGTGGGTCGCTAAAATCAAACCCGTTGGTAAAATGTGGCGCCCCACTGGTAGATCTTTCACTATTGTAGGAAACGAGTGCCCTTTAACTAGGATAGTCTCTGATTCTACGAAGACTACTAGGGAGGAAATTGCAAAGGATGATACATCACTTAAGCCTGAACTTAAGATTTTCTATAAAAGGAAACGTTTGCCAACTAAGACAAGTGAATCATCCCCTCAGGCCACCTCTGACACAAGTAAAGCCAACTGTGAACCCCCACGTGCTTCTATAATTGATATCGCTAACCCATGTCAAAGCAAGCAAATTCCTAATGAGATTGCAGGTACCAAAGTTGATGTTCCAAAAGAACGAAGCGGTCCAATCGTTGTGTACCGTTCAACTAAGGACACTCTTAAAGTTTGGTTGCTGAAGAAGCAGATATCAGAGAAACAACTGTCTCAGGGGATTCATGGTTAAGCTGCACAAGGACTTACAGTCACATAACAGACTGTAACTCGATCCTCAAAGAAAGGAAAGTTCATCCCGATGATGACTTATCCTAACAACGAGAAATTCATTTTTCTCGGGCATGAGCTTATATACAAAACATTCCAAGTTTTTAAGCTCATGCACTATGGCTCATCGTTAAATGTCAGACGATGACCCGTTCCTCAAATAAAGGAAAGTTTATCGCCGATGATAAACTTATCCTTACAACGAGAAATTAAATTTTCTCGGACACGAGCTTACATTTAAACCATTCAAAGGTTTTTAAGCTCGTGTACATGACTTACAGTTAAATGTCAGACTGTAACTCGAACTTCAAATAAAGGAAAGTTTATCATTAATGATAAACTTATCCTCATAACGAGAAATTCAATTTTCTCGGTCATGAGCTTGTCTTAAAACATTCGAAGTTTTAAGCTCAGAAAGGAAAGTGTATCTTTTAAATAAGAGAACTTTTCCTCATAACGAGAAATTAACCTTTCTCGGTCATGAGCTTTCCGTTAAAACAGTCAAAGTTTTCAAGCTCATGAACACGACTTCTAAGTAAATGTCAGCTTAGGACTCGTTCTTCAGATAAAAGGAAAGTTTATCGCCGATGATAAACTTATCCTTAACAACGAGAAGTTTACAACTTCTCGGACTTGAGCTCGTTCCTAAGATATTCCAAATCTTAAGCTCAAGTAATTGTTTTTCAAAACTTTGAACACAATTTTTCGAGAATTTCTCAAAAGGTTTTTCTAAATCTTTCAAATTTGTGTGTTCAAAAACGTTTTGATAAAACGAGCATGTCTTCTGGAATCGATAATATTTACGAACCTAGAAATGTCATTCAATAATGACACGGGGTTGTAAATAAAGTTCGAGCAGAAGTTTAAAAGATTTAAAACATGCTCCAAATGGTTTGCTATTATTTCAGATAGCAACCCGCTTTTCATACTAAAGTCAAGCATTTCACCGGAAAGCTTTGACTCAACAACGGGAATTAATTTTCTCGGGGACGTGACGAGGTGACCAACATTCGTGAACAAGAACCATGTGCTTCTTTCATATGCTGTTCTCCATTATTCAGGTCCAACCTCGTACATTGCTAATCTTGTGAATTCATTATAATATATTGATCTTTGCACGTGTTAAATACCTTACACTTGTGTTTAAAAGGTATTTAATTCACGTTTCAAGTACACCCTCATTAATTTGAGGGGGAGCTTGTTAAATTCATGAAGATAATTGGATTTGCATTTTTCTTCCCAAATTTTCTTAAAATGCTATTAAATCAATTGATATTAAAAACATCGATTGGGTTAATATTTTTAATATGGGGGAGAAAATGTGATTTAATATGGGATATGATCAATCATAAATGGTTTGACTTAACGTGTTAGCTCATCCCGACATGTGCGAAAGGTTTTCGAATATCGTAGCATATGTTAAGGGGGAGCAAAATGGATTTGCACTTCAAAATGGATTTCATGGTGACATACACTTACCCAAAACATCTCTATTCACGACGGTGAAGATTGTGGTGACATAAGGATGGTAGGATAGGTTAAAGTCCAATGATTTCTCTAGAACCGGAGGAATCTTCCCAAGGACATTCCATAGCTAGAAATAGTAGTCCTTAGGAACGATGGAGAAAGATTGTGAACGTAGCTGAATGCCGACCAAGTACTTAAGTTAGCACTGGAACAATCACAACAAGGTGCTAGTGATGACGTATTGGTAAGCATTGAAGGGGTTGAAGAATGAAAAAGAAATGTAAAGATAAAGGGTGTAAAGAAAGAAGCCCTCCTTACAACTTTAGGCAGAAACCGGGTCAATTCATATGCTATTAAGATCATTTTTAATGATTCTTGATATTGAAGAAAGACATCATGGACCCAGTGATGCAAGGCACAACCCTTCCCAGCTAACTCAGATATCTCTCAAAAGATATTTGTTTTAATCACACGGAGACAACACATTATCTATTGATTTATTCACTCCGAATAAATTGGTATTGAAAAGGTGGCACTCCTCTCCAGCCTCCGATCACTAAAAATCCAAAATGCACGATCGAGTCTAGAGCCATTTGAGATCATCAAATATCTCATTAGGACACACTTTCATTATTCCTTGCTTCTTCACACACTGTGAAAAGTAAGAAAGATCTTAAGAGTCCTACGCAAAATCTTCATGATCTTGCCTGAACATCCGAGTAATACGAAAGTATTTACAATGAAGATGGAAATCCTTCTTGAGCGAATATTAAAAAGCTCATGGTAGGTGACTTGTGCGATTCTTTATGAATCAAACTTGTGATAACTGGAAAGCAACAGTGGTTTAATTCTTAAATGAATTTAAACACGTTCCAGGCCTCTTCGCATTATCATATGATCTTGCCAGAACACTCAGAGTGACTCTTTATTGATCACAGTGACGAGTGGAAATCCTTCTAGTGTTAACATCAAACAGCACTTGGTAGGTAACTTGCAAGATTCTATATGAATCAAGCTAGTGACAACTGGAAAGCAACGATGGTGCGGTTCTTAATTGAACTTCACTTGTTCCAGGAACATGAATTGACGGCTTCAAATCATGCGGATAATATTATCCAAATGATCCACTCTTTACGTTCGCAGTCAGCTTTGGACGGTCGAGTAAAGAGAACGGGTTTACCCGCGAAATCTTGTCAAGGAGGTTCTTTATTGAAACTACCTGTCACAAGTACGATATTTAATATCGTCCAACGGTCTTCACCGACCGGAGGTAAAATGCTACCGAATTAGAATGAAATGTTCAAGGCCATTTCATCCGTGTATATTGTTTTGTTGCTAACTGTCTTATGCAGCGTAACAAGAAGGTGGCATTGCGGTGTACAATCCAGAAGAAGTCATCACCACATGCTTATACTACATACAATTAGTACTTCAACAAATTCAAGAAAGCCTGAAGGTCAAGTCTTCCGCTGTATCAAACTCTGAAGCTTTCAAGAATTTAAAAGTATAAGTATGTGGAACATGAAGTCACAAAGAGGCAAATATCACAAGTGAAGAATGCACAAGGTCAAGGCAAGGAAACATGCTCAAGACTTAAGTCAAAGATCACATCAAGCATATTCACAAGAACAAGATCGAAGACTCAAGCATAGATGCTAGGTTTAAGATTTTGTAAAAAGATGTGACCTCCCTTAGGGGGAGATTGTTGGAAATACGTTTTTCCCAATAAAGTCTCGGTCACATCTTAGTTAGCATAGATCACGAGATATAGACTATTTAGAACTTTGTAACTTGGAGCGACCTCC
Source organism: Glebionis coronaria (assembly GCA_025667525.1). Lineage (NCBI taxonomy): Eukaryota > Viridiplantae > Streptophyta > Magnoliopsida > Asterales > Asteraceae > Glebionis > Glebionis coronaria. Next base: position 370,111,646 of record CM046880.1, on the reverse strand, counting down.
CTTAGGGGGAGATTGTTGGAAATACGTTTTACGTATTTATGAAGGATCGGTCGCTCCAACTATAATTATGTAACGGGCTCGTGATCTATTTACTTATTGTATAGTCCATATAGCCCACATGTAGGGTGGGCTATATATAACCCCTCCTAGCATGTTAGGAGGGGGTTGTTGATTCACATTTTTACATTAATCATTTATCATCTTTACTTTCTCTCTCTAATTCTCTCCCTTCTCTCCTTTCTCTCTCTTAATCCCTCATCTAATTCCTTTATTTCTTCATTAATAATCAATCAATCAACCACATAAATCCACCAAATCCATCACATAGAATAAGCCATTAATTACGTAGACCTTCAATCAGTTCAAGCGTTGTTAGCCCAAGCGCTGACAAACAAGGTTTAGACGTTGACAACACCTTTGCACATCTTTTCTCTTCCACTTTTGAACACGGTGAACCTTCCAATGTTCATGAAGAGATTCCTGTTGATCAAAGAGAGTCTGATGAAGAAGATATTGGCAATATGGAGCGTGAGGTTGAGGACACCATACTTTTTGAAGGAGGGGTTCTCACCTCCACAATGAAGAATCACCCCACATCTCAGATCATTGGTGATATTATGACTCCAATTCAGACAAGAAGATCCCATCAAGGTCTTGGTGGATTTATTCCCAATATACACAAGAAGGTTGATACCCCTCTTGTGCAAGCATGTTTGTTTGCATGTTTTCTGTCACAAGAAGAACCCAAGAAGATATTTGACGCTCTCAAAGAACCAAGTTGGGTGGAAGCAATGCAGGATGAGCTTCACCAATTTGCAATTCAGGATGTTTGGGAGCTGGTTGATTGTCCTAGATATGTCAGACCTATAGGGACAAGATGGGTTCTAAGGAACAAAAGAGATGAAAGAGGTATTGTGGTCAGAAACAAGGCAAGGTTAGTGGCTCAAGGTTATACACAAGAGGAGGGGATAGACTATGAGGAGGTCTTTGCACCAGTTGCAAGGATTGAAGCTATTAGGATTTTTCTAGCCTATGCTTCCTGCATGGGCTTCACAGTCTATCAAATGGATGTCAAAAGTGCTTTCTTGTATGGCACCATTGTTGAAGAAGTATATGTAATGCAACCTCCTGGTTTTGAGGATCCAGAGCATCCAGATAAAGTGTATAGATTCAAAAAGGCTATGTATTGTCTTCATCAAGCCCCTAGAGCATGGTATGATACTTTGTCTACATATTTAGTGGACAATGGATTCAAGAGGGGCACCATAGATCAGACACTATTTACAAAGAAGAAAGGCAAAGATGTGTTGCTTGTGCAGGTCTATGTTGATGATATCATTTTTGGGTCTACTGATCCAAAGATGAGTGAGGATTTCTCCAAGCTTATGACAGACAAATTCAAGATGAGTGCTATGGGGGAGATGAACTTCTTTCTTGGTTTACAAGTTCCGCAGAAAGAAGATGGTATCTTCATCTCCCAGGACAAATATGTTGCTGAGATCTTAAAGAAGTTTAGCTTTTCTCCACATGAAAAGAGGGCTACTACTCATATGGATAGAGAACACCCTTGGGGAAAGATTGGAGATGGGAAAGATGTTGATGTCAGGCATTATAGATCCATGATTGGATCCTTGATGTATCTTACTGCCTCAAGACCTGACATTATGTTTGTTGTGTGTGCTTGTGCACGCCATCAAGTGACTCCCAAAGAATGTCACCTTTATGCTGTGAAGAGGATCTTTAGGTACCTAAGATGTTATCCCAGTCTTGGTTTGTGGTACCCAAAGGATTCACCATTGGAGCTGACTGCATATTCAGACATTGATTATGGAGGTGATAAGTTTGATAGGAAATCCACAACTGGTGGATGTCAGTTTCTTGGGAGCAGGTTAATATCTTGGCAATGCAAGAAACAAACAGTGGTGGCTAATTCTACAACTGAAGCAGAGTATGTGGCTGCAGCAGCATGTTGTGGTCAAGTGTTGTGGATTCAGAACCAGCTGTTGGATTATGGGTATAATTTCATGCATACTAAGATATTTGTTGACAATAATAGTACTTTATGCATTATTAAGAATCCTGTACATCATTCTAAAACTAAACACATAGAAATTAGACACCATTTTATAAGAGATTGCTTTGAGAAAGGTTTAATACAACCAGATAGGGTTGACACTGAGGAAAATGTGTCAGATTTATTAACTAAACCTTTTGATGCTGGAAGATTTCAATACTTGGTAACAAGTATTGGAATGGTTAATCTCACTTAATATGTGTTTTGGATTCTTTTTGTAAAAGTATGTACAGGATGATGCATTATTATTATTATTGGTCTTATTGATGATTTAGATTTTCCACTATATTTTTCTAACACTGACAAAGGTTGCTTGAACACTGATAAGTGTTTTTGCAACGTGGTCAGCAATATAATTGTCTAACGCTGACAAAGCTTCCCTCAACGCTGTCATGTGTTTTCGGGGCATTGTCAGCAACAATGTTAGTTTTGTGGTTTTCAATCTAAATGTGCAGATGGTGTTAGCAGTATACCATTGGATACAGAGTTGCTTATGGATCAATGGAGTAGCATTTGGACAAGTTTTTATTTATGGATGATGGTTGGAATGTTTCATTCCTATCTTGACATAAATTTTTTATGTTCATGCATGATTTTAGCAAACTTTTTGTATCATAGTTTAAGGGGAGGTTTTAGGAACCTTTAGGATGTGTGGGTATCCATATGATACTCTTATCACAATTCTAGATTGTGTCCACAGGTGAGTATGGGTTAGTTTTACTAAACCATGAGGCACTGTAGCATGCATTATCAACTTTGCATGCTGCCAAGACATTTTTGGCCTAGAATTGGTTGTGGTCTGTTGGGAGACTTGGGAATGATGTTGATATGGGATTTACCTGGGAGTAACAAGGATTTTATAAGGTAACTTTGTTGTTAAGAATTTTGGTTAGCAAGGGACACTAGAGGACTGTTATGTCTATCTTGCTTATGCAAGTGTGCATAACTGGACAGTGCTTGCCGCCCTATAATAATTATCAGCTTTTGGTTATCTTCTCTAGGATAAATTACTTGTTAAGGTCATTTTTCACTTTTTAAAACAATTTTATTTTTGGATGCTGACAAGATTTTTCCAAGCGTTGTTGTGACCAAATTGGACGCTGACATGGCTATAGGCAAACGTTGACAAGATTATAGCCGTTGGGCGTTGATAGGTTATTTTTGACCGTTGACACTCAATGGGACCTACCCAGTTGTTACTTTTTGACATATTTTCAAGCCGTAATTTTAGGAGTTGTTACTTTCATTAAATGCATGAGATAACTTATAACTTCCTCAATATTTTCATGATTAGTTTTTGAAAATCTTTGCCTATTTTTTGGGCCAATCACATGCATTCTTTATCTCCTATAAATTTGGCTCCTATTTTAAACAGGGTATCTATAATTCTTGTCTAACACTTTTCTCTTATTAACTTCATCTTCTATACTTCAAATTAACAGTTTTCATCAATGGCACCAAAGTTTAACTTAGCAGAATTGGAATTGGGGTTCAAGTCTCAACACAACATGATTGCTTATCTTGTTGCTGATAATGATTTGTTTCCTCAATACACACAAATGGTGGCGTATTTGAACGCATCCCCAATAAGGTATGCTCTTTCTCATGTACCACTTATTCCAGTCACACACATTAAGCAGTTTTGGAACACTGTTAGTTCCTCAACAGTTAATGGAGTGACCACATTAACTTCTATTGTTCATGGGAGGTCTTGGGTGGTTACTGAGGCCTTGGTACGTCAGGCCTTGCATCTTGATGATGCTGATGGTATAGTCACCCTTCCCATAAATGAAATAGAACAAGGGCTTAGGGATTTGGGATATCCTTTTCCTGATGAAGGTACTCTTAATAATTATCATAAGCAGGAATTTCCCCCAGCCTGGAAGTACCTCATTCACATCCTCCTTCAATGTTTGAGTCCCAAATGTACTGCACACAATGAGATCAATAGATCCATTGCTAGTGCTATTGTGTGCATTGCAACAGGGCAAAAATATAACTATTCTAAAATGATTTTTGAAGGGATGTGTAAAAACAAGGGGACAAAAATGACTTTAGCTTATCCCCGTTTTCTGCAAATGATTTTTGATGATCAAGGTTACTGTTCAAGGGGTCACAATGATTTTTATAAGATCCCTGAACAAAAGAAAGCTATTTTTACGAAGATGAATTCACCACCTCTTAGAGACTTACCTTTAACCCCAGCCATGCTTGCTGTTATTGCAGCAGCACAACACCAACCAGACCCCCAACCTCAAATTGACCCTCAACCACAACTTGAACCCATTCCTGAACCTTTACCCTCACCTGAACAAATGCAACTTGACCAACAACCCTTTGACGCTGACACATCAAATGTTGGCGTTGATGTGCCTATTTCCAACGCTGACACACAACCTTCACAATCCCAAACACCCCTTAACCAACCCACATCTACACATTCTTCCACACCATCTTCCACACCACCTGAATATAGGTTGATGAAACGCTAAAGGACTACTGGAGTGTTCTCCTCTGGTGGTCCTAGCCATGAAGTAGAGATAACCACCACCACAAGTGTGGCTGGTGACCTGGATGAGGCTGGGACTATTGGTTCTGGCTTAGATGCTGGCCAAGGCAGTCCCACCATAATTAAGTCCTCATCCATGCTCAATGAATCTGACTTGGGAGGTCAAATCCCCATTTCAGAAGAGGGCAGACTGGAACCAATGACTCTTTTGGAATTGACGGCAGTCTGCATTAGCTTGCAAAAGCAAAATGCAGACTTAGTACAAATTGTCAGCTCACAAGGTCTTGAACTCAAGCAATTGAGGGAGAGGATTGTTGTTTTGGAAAGTGATCATGCTAGGAGGGGTATGGAGGAGTCTTCTAAAGAGGAGGAAGATCAAAGAAATCTGAGTGATAAGGGCAGTCAAGATGGTCAATCCATGGATGTTGCTGAAGCCCTTACAACTTTAAAGGAACAAACAGGTTTTGATACGTCCTTAATCTCTCCAACCAATCTAAATTTATCATTTACAGCTATGTTGAGAGAGGTTACACAAGGCGCTGAGGGAAAATATTTGAGCGTTGACAAGACAAATTTGGACGCTGATAGAAGTATTTTGGGGCTGATAGAGGAAATTTGGGCGTTGACAGACCTGCACATGAAGGTGATGTATTCCAGTCATCATCTATCATTAAGGAAGTTTTTACTCAGGTATTACCATCTACCTTACCAACCATTGCACCATCAGATAAGGGTAAGGGTAAATTGGTAGAAGAAATTGTTCCAAAGGATGCAGCCCAAGTTGAATTTGATAGAAGATTGGCTGAACAAATGATGGAACAAGGTGAAAAGGAAAAGTCACCATTTGTTGTGACTTCTGAAGAAGAAAGTGATGGAGCTAGCTCAGACTCAAGTGTGATGATTATAGAACCAGAAAGGCTTGAGTATGGTGATGAGCTTGCTAGGGAAAAGTTGAGAGACTTAAAATTGCAGGTTGACTTTGACATGCCAGAGGTGGTTCAGATGTACAATTCTTGGGAAGAAAGCTGCATGGATAATCCAGACTTGACCATTTCAGATCAAATATGGGGTTTGGAGCTTCTTCTTAGAGTTCAGAAGGATTGTAAGGTGATTTTGAAGCACAAGGCAAGCAATATTCTCTCAGAATTAAAAAGGGATAGAAGGGAGCTCTACTTTATGTTGCTCAGATGTCATGGAGTTGGATGGACATATCAGAAGTTGAAGGCTTTGACATTTGATGAGTTGGAACATAGGGCTTATCCCATTTGGGTGAGAGTGCAGGAAGCGAACACTCTCAGACTTCTTTCAGATGAAAGAAAGGAGCAACTTGCAGAAGAAATGGAAATCAAGAAAGCTATGGTAGTTCCCAGGCCAGTGAAGAAGGGATATAAACTTGAGTTTCCAAAAGATATGAATCCACTATATCCAAGTGAAGCAGTTATAAGAAAGAGCCTCAAGCTCTCCCCATTAGAAGCTTCAAATATGGTGCAAGTGTTACCATTAGATTCCAGGAATCCAATTGTGAGTTATGATGAGGATGAATGTTGATTCTGGAAGATTGGCAGATTTGGCAAGGAGGTACACACTTTTACCACTCTCATATCTTTATTTGCAAGTTGTGATAGAGAAGACTTGGTGGACCTTTGGAGGTTACTAGAGACCAAGTATGAGGCTGAAGCACCGACTTCAGCTAATGGAATAAAACTTTGGACCCCATTCAAAAGAATGTGTGGGACAAATGAGGAAGATCCTGAAATATGGAAGGATCTTGAAGATGACCTCAGTGGTCTTCAATGGAGGTTATATTCAGCTGCTGGTGTATACCATTTGAGTTCTACAAAGTTTGCTGAGTATCTACTTGTGGATGCTCAGTATTTCATATCCAAGGCTGTTTTGGAAAAGATGAAGGACACTCAGCTGGAGACAGATTATTCAAGTGACGTGGCAAAGGATTTGATCAGATTTATTCATTACCAATATGAGAAGATTTGTCAGACTCCTCCAAGTTCTTAATGTTTATTCAGAAACTTGATCATAAGAGTGGATATCAAGTTTAGGGGAGGATTGTTGGGAATAAATTAAGGCCAGATCACTTGAGCGCTGACAAGAACAAAACAAGCGTTGACAGGAACAAAGCAAGCGCTGACAGCTCAAGCGTTGACAAGTTAAAGTCAAGCGTTGACACATTGAAGACAAGCACTGATGGAAGATATAAGCTACACGTTTATTATATTCTAGAATACTTCTAGTAAGGATAGAAACGACAATGTATTTTCTATGTTTATCTTTACCTAGAATAGTTGATACGTAGCTTATTGTACAAGGCTTCTTAGTCTATAAAAGAAGGCCTTTAGGTTAATGTTCAATATCAAGTTTTACATAAGTTTTCGTTCATAAACATCTTTCATTGTAAGCAAGTTCGACATTGATAATCAAAGTGAAAGTTTGTTTATATCTTGTGTGTTCTTGTTTAAGTGTTAAATTCCGCATAACACTTAGATTCACAAAGCTTATACAAAGGTTTCTCTACGTGTTATACTTGATCTAATCTCGTATACACAAAGCTAATCGATCTAAGTTTGGGATCAACAGATAGAACCCGAACTAAGTTCGGAATAACAAGAGAAATGGCTAATCTGGATTATGGATTCCGGATAGGAATCTGGAATATAAGTAACTAAGCAATCCAGATTATAGAAAATAACACAATCCGGAATATGGATTGCTAGACCTTATCCGGAATATGCATACTGGAAGTAATCCGAAATGTGGTTATAGATGCAATCCGGAATAAGCTAATTATTGAGCTAATCCGAAATATGAAGATTTCATATAATTCGGGAAAAAACTAGTTTGCATATAATCCGGGAAAAGGGTTTATAAACCCGAATAACATCAAATAAGCTAAAAACAAATAAGCACTTACCAAAAACTTAACCAAATTAATTTCTAGAAAAACTAAATAAGCCACAAATCAAAAACTTTAAAAATACTAAATAATCAAAATATTAAAAATCGACTCTTAAAAGAATTAAACTAATAAAACCACTTAATTAAAAATAAGCAAAACACTAATTAATCAAAAAGCACAATAAGCTAAAACGTCAAACACACCAAATCAATAAGCTCAATCTAATAAGCAAATCAATCAAACAATCAACATGATTAAACAAACTACATGATTATCTAAATCAAAAAAGATTAAAAATAAGAAAGGTAGAATGAGAATGATTATGAAAAAGCTTTGAATTAATGAAGATGATTAAGATTCAAATACAAGATTAAAAGATGAAAGATTAAACGAACTTGAAAGAGAAATTCTAGAGAGAGAAAGTAGCACCTACGCCTAATTACCTATTAAAACTAAAAATGAACTAATTAACTCTAAAAATTAACTCTTAATGGTCTATTTACAGGAGGAGGAGATGTGGTGATGTTGCTTCTCTCTTTCTTCTTGTCTTCTCGTCTTTTTAAATAACTCGACTTTCTCGACGTTGTCTCGTGATTTGTCGAATGATAAAATGAACTCGTCTTCTAATTTTCTTCTTTTAGTAGACTTGGTTCTTCAACTTCGTTAAACTTCCGACTTTAGAATTTTTCTTCGATAAATCTTCAAAATAGGCTTTTGACTTCCGTTCTTCTTGCACTTTTTATCTTTTGACTTTGTCTTTTGTCTTTTTCTTTGATAAAGCCCGTGAAAGCCCGTGTTTTCTTCGTTTTTCATATTTTTGTCCTAAAACACAATAAAAACACAAACCATGCATAATTCCGACATTTACGACATCAAATACACGTTTAGGTATCGTTTTTATTATAATTAAGTGGTAAGAGGATAAGTGTTTTCACACTTATTACTTCCCTGCTATAAGATAGACACCCTGTCACTGAACCATTTTCCATGATAATCATCTATAGATTGTACCCGTAGCAAAAAACTTAATTCCTTCCAAGTAGTAAGCAGTTACAGTTTAAAACTATTTAACTATTTCATGATTACATCTTACAACACTTCTCCACTACCTTATTTAGAGTTCAAACATTACTTTATACTTCTTTGCTATCATATTCCTAACTTAACACAAAACAAAAAATAAAATAAAAATCTAAAATACCCTAAACCCAAACACAATTCAATCGAAACAAACAAAAACAAAATCACGTGATTACAAATAAGGTGTTATACTTATGATCCTTCAATAGAATATCAATATACTATTTAAACATATTGAAATCTTACCAAACTATGATTGAACCCATCTTAGCTAGAACCGACAAATAAGCCTGCAACTCAATCATCACAAGAACTCATACATCTTTCTAAGAACAAGCTTGCAACATTGCGTTTCAATCCCGTCTAAGTTTGAACCGGGAACATTTTTGTCCACTAAATCTTTAAGACCCCTAATCAAAAATGCCACATCGTTACAAAGAAGCCATCTAGAAAATTCAAATAAATATATAAATACAAATTTATTAGTCACTAGCAGTAGCATTACTAATTAAAAATAGATAGAGAAAATAACAAATGACAATTTGTGATTTGACTATAATGGGTAGCGAGGTATGTGTTTTAATGTGTTCCAACATTACAGCTAACATCACCATACTTCAAAACCAACGATTTCAATTACAATAAGTCAAACCAACAACCATTATATGAAACAAATTATACAGATTTTACCGTAGTATGCTTACCATGTTACGAACACATTAAACTAGCCTTACAATGAATTTGTGTTGCTCATTTGCTTCAGCGTAAGCTCCTTATTAATGAACTTGTATTGCTCTTTTGATTTGTTCTTACATAATCTGAACCAAAATAAAGAAGCATATTAGCCAGGGCTTTAGGACTATCTGCACTCATGTATATACATGAATACTCAGTGATAGTTGAGGTTAAAGAGACAACAAATTAAATCAAGACAAACAACCTGAGCGCATAACATTAAGCAATCCAGAACATCATTCTATATCATCCTAAAATTAACACATACGAATTTAAATGTATAAACAACTTGTATAAACATAAACAAAGTGTTTAAGGAATTATGTACACAACTGATACTATTGGTCTTTATTCCACTAAGAGAAAGTTCCTAATTTCTTTTAGTTTTCAACTTTTAATAATCCCTATAGATGTTGCCACTTCTAGCCTTATCTTATTGGTGGTACTAAAGACAAGCATCGATATTACTTCAATCCATAAACAAAGGTGAAGCAAATAAATTCAAGAGGCCTTCTAAACCAGTTTTTACTTGCTTAAACAAGAATACATATAACATACTTTTATTAAAAAACATAGCTAATATTGGAATTCGAAATCTAACTCTTAAAATCAACACATATAGGTAGATACATACACAAACATTTTGAAACCCAAAAATAAGACTAGATATAAAAAATTACATTAACTGTAAAAAGTAACATATAAACATTCATAGATTAAGCCTAATATAGTCACAGATATAAAGATTAACACTATTTAATAATTAAATATACAATAAAGAAGAGGGGTATGACTTACTGATTGTAAATGGATGTATGATGAAGGAAAGATAAATGGGGCGGCTGACTTTTATGTGTGTGGTTATAATTGATTTAGGTTATTGAAAAAATTGAAATAATCCCTCTCAATTGAAATGATCCCGCTCAAGGAATAGAGCCATGTTGCTAATTAAGAATCAGGGCTCTATTAAAAACAAGTCATAAAGCCATGCTATATAAAAGAGAATCGGGCTTTATTAATCACTAAAAATGCTCAAAGCCTTTTAGAGCCTTGTTTCCAATATAAAAGGGCTTTAACTAGTGGGCTCTATTTTATGTTTTGTAGTAGTGTTTTTAGAACGCCTATTTTATACACTTAGGCCACAATCTTTCAAAAGAGCAAATATGTAACTTTTGCCACTTTTCACTTCTCAAAAGAACAAATACGTGATTTTTGCCACTTTTTAGGTTGAGATTGACAATTGTAAATGACATGTTGTTCATAAGGATTTGGTAGTACTCAACGAACACAAAAATATAACAAATTGATGTTTTTGGTTCCTTCTTAGGTTGATTTGCCTTAGAGCTTTGCCCACCATTGTATTATAAATTAACAAAAATAAGAACAAGGACATGTCATGTCATGAACTAATTTTTAGCATCAATGGCTAAGGATTGCTCTTAGCCAACTCGGCTAACTCTGTTGACTACCAAAGATAACCTTGAAAAAGTATCGTGGTTTGAGGCTCTAAAGTTTCACCATGAACTTTAAGGCCAAAGTTTATAAGTTTCCATATTGTTCGGTTATTTCATTATGGCGTAAAATCACTAGTTACTAACTTGCCATTATTGAAATACATATCGATTTCTCTTGGGTAACATCGAGACCATAAACCGAATTTATGTACATTGTGACCAACCTTTTTACCTTCTTTTAGCAAAGCATAGTCTTCCTTAAATTACACCTTGAATCACCTCATAAATTACATAGTGCATTTTTTTTGCTTATCTAGCCTATCATCGCGGAGGATCAAAATCCTCTCAAGTTGAAGGTAACTTGATTGATCATGTTGGCCAATCAGATTTAGATAAATATTTAAAAGTTTTTCTTTTAATGAAATGCAGGGCCCACATGCATTTATCTTTTGTTGTGATTGAAGAACTTGACCAATCAAGTGGCTTTAACTTGAGATGATCTTTTCCTATCGCGGATACCGTTGCGTTGACGAGTCCAGAAACAAAATCATACTTTTTCAACACGTTACGTCTGACAAAAAAATTAATTCCCCTACAGATCTATTTCTAATTTCACCTCATCCCTCCTCTCTTATGAGTTTCTTTAACGAGTCTCCTCTTACCCACACCTTAATCTAGAACACATATTCTCCACAAATACGACCCCACCCTACTCCCCATCACATGTAGCCCAAACAAATCCATCCCACCAACAACTGATTGCCCTATTCACGACACAATACCTATTCGCCTCTCTTCTCACCACTTACATCACATCACCCATGACTCAGCTACAACACCTACGACCCAACTCCAACAATACTCATTGTAAAACCCGCATTTAAAACCCAGGAACATTAATTATACACAACCTTATTTTTATTTAAAAGGTGACATAATCAATTATTCATAATAATAATTAATATCATTTTCAAATATTGAGTATACATTAATTACTCAGTAAAATAAATAAAGCATGATAGAATAATTACAGAAGTTAAAACACGAGATCACAAAACCAATACTCGAACCAAGACGCGAGGGTTTTAAAGTTATTACACAGTTTCAGATCTATTTAAAAGATACGTGAATTTTAGAATATTAAAATAAAGAGTTTACGTTTTGTAATAACGTGAAATTAAACGCTAATGCACACGTTAATTAAATTACTCGAGTTGAAGCTAAGTATATACATATATGGGATGCGTTTTATAAAAAAATGAAAGAGAAAATGGGCTTTTGGGCCCTAGTAAAAAGAAAGAAAAATAAACGAGGAGCCCCCCTTTTGTCACAATCAGTAACTAACAAAAAAAAGGGAAACGATTAGGGTTTCATGGTGTTGCTACCGACACAAAAGACAAACAAAAAGGGATTCGTTTTTCTGCAATGAATTCCGTCGCATGTTGTAATTATTTCCTATACACGAATTAAGGTAAACCCCAATCGCATTTCTTTTCTTTCTTTTTGTTAGGTTTATCACGAATCCAAACAGGGGGTGTCGGTTTGTGTTGGTTTCAGGAAAACCGAGAGTCAAGGACTCTTGGTGTGTTACTATTCGACCCAGCCGAGACCACAACAAGGTCTCGATGATGGTGGTGGTGGTTTTGTTTATACAGCCGCAACAAAACCAAATGACCACCAAGGGTTTTAGTTAACAATAGGGGATGTTTGGGTCTGTAATAAACAGTGGGAACTTTAGCAAAAACAGTGGGAACATGATATCTAATCAGTGGGAAAATCTAGGACAGAAATCAGTGACTTTAAAATGAGATTAGCGACAGTTTAGCAACGACTTTTTTGTCGCAGCTTTCATGACAGGTTTGGGTCAGTTTTAGTCACAGCTTTTTAGTGACAAAATTTTCTGTCGTAGATTCTAATAGGCAGAATTTAATATCTTTTGGATTGTTTTAATTCCACCGAGAAAAGGGTTATCTCGGTAGGCTCGGGGTTATAGTTTAATAATAATAAAATGAAGATTTTTATATTATACCTTTTTAATTATTTTGTTTTAAATAAATGTTTTAATAATGTATTTAAGAAATTAAATTATTATATTAAACTAGTCTTATTTAATTAAAAGGGTATAATATTATTAAAGGAATTAAAATTATTTTAGAAACTTTCTAATTAAGAAACTTTCTATTTTTAGCAGGTTACGAAATATAGAATTAGCATAACGTCAGGATACGTTTTGTACGATCAATAATAGTAGAACGAAAATACATAAAAGGGAAATATTAGAATGCTCAGGTTTATCAGTTTATATACATACAGTATTTCAGGAATAAAATAAATAAAACGAGAATCAGTTAAGATCAGTAAAATTTAATAAATACCAGTTAACTTATTCGCGCCATTATTATTGTAGCTTCCGTGAAGTCTGAGTAGGGTTCTTTCAGTTTTGTTCAGTCAGTTACTGGACAAGAGGTACGGATTTTCCGTCCTTCAGTAAGGACTTCCTTCTCTGCATGATTAGGATTCCCCGCTTGCAGCCAAATGTTTTCCCCACTATATGTTTTAAGCCTATCTGTAATCATTTTAATAACAAAATAAATTGACTGAGCTTTATATACAAGCATGGCCAGTTTATGTACTAGTTACGGAGGTACCGTAACCATGACACTAGAGGCACCGGTGTCATGACTCCTCTGTGAGGGAGTGATTTCTCGCAGCGTCCCTTTTATTTCAGCTTGGCCATTTATCAGTATTGTCAGCGGGGCGTATGGGTGCATCCTAGGCTATCAGTTTACAGTTAACAGGTTAATGTGGTGTGTGCTCTACATTCTTCATATTGGAGTTGATCCCTCCACCCAGCACATTATTTAGGGTCCACCCCTCTACAACATGACGAGGTCACCCCTCCAGTTATTCATGCAACAGTTGTTACGGCACATGACCTATATAAGCTCTTGGCAATTAAAATACAGTAAATGCATGTTTTCAGATTTTAACAGATAACAGTTCAGCTTTATTATTTATAAATAAGACTTTTCAGATTGTACACGGGTTTTTCTACAACTTTACTTATCAGTGTTATAGCTTTAGTATTTTATCATCTGCTTCATTTCAGTATTTCTTATCATGCTTTATATCCGTTCATTTGGCGTTATGCTCAGCCGTAGTTCATTTCATGTTCTAGCGGCAGGTACACCAGGACGCTCTTAGGATTCTGAGAGCATGTGCATTTGGATGGAAGCTATCCAGACTTCTTACTTTATGCACTTCTTACATTATTCTGCTTATTTAGACATTGTTTAGTCCTTTTCCTTCAGTATTTACTTTTCATGTTTTGAGCTTATGTTGGATTATCGATGTTTGATTCCGGTATTTCCTTTATGGCCAGTTAATGTTTTAGGATATTTACCTTATGCTTTGATAACACACCATAATACACGTAACGGTCCACTTATCCAAGTGTAGTGTTACACCCATTCCCCTACCTAACGACCCAACACCAAAAACATGTTTTTTCGATCGAAACTGAGTCAACCAGTTTATCCGGCTAAGTTAAATTGGGTTTCAAAATATTGGAATTACGCTGAAAGTTTTCATTCAAATGAACTAGCCTTAAATGAAGACTTCATATTCTGATAAAAAATGAAGAATTCATATATGAAACAGTAGTCTAAGATTTTAACGCAAAGTGCTACCTTCTCAAGTCTGGATAGCAAGGAATACATGTCGATGTTTATAACAATAAAATATGGAGTAATCAAATTCAAAATCACCTTTATTTGATTAGATGTTAAAAAGCCTCAAACAAAGGTGCCAGACTCTTATAGCACGAGGTAAGGTGAGCTGGTGGATGGCGCCGTAGCTTTTGGCGCGAGCCAATGGTTGGTGCATCGTACCGTATATCCGGTGACAAGGATCTCGCGCCAACTGGACCAATCCACACCAAGCAATTTTCACTTCTTTTTAATTTCTTTTTTGTGTTTTGTATGTAATGGTGATGTGTTTATTTTGTGTTCGTGATATGTTTGTATTTGTGTTTAGGATGTGTTTTATTTTCTTCTGGTTTTGCAAGCACCCGGCGAAGAAGAAGACGACGATAAAAGCATTTTAATATTTTACAAAATCTTTTTAAATGTATTGCCTTAAAAGCTTTTTGGTGAAGTTTTTCACAAAAAACTTGGTAAACACCAAGTAAAAGGTATTGTCATTAAATGTGTTTGGTTTTCGGAATATTTCGAGAAGTTTTATTTCTTTAAAGGGTTTGTAGGCTTATCTTGATAAATGTCCTTATTATTTAGTTTCTTCACTACAATGATACATATTACTTGCTGGTTTGTTTGGGGTCGATGGTTAGGTTATGCTTCAATAATTCTTTTTTTAATCAAGTGACATATAACCAACTATCCATGGTCAAGAAATGAAACATTAGAGTACGCGCATTCACTCTAAATAAAAAAACTCCTGTTTCAAGTACACCTTCCCAACGCTATATGAACTACACAATTCAAATATGTAGAATCAGTTTGTGTACTTAAGCAAAACATATATATACATTGCTTTAACTCTCAACCCACTTAGGCAACATATAATACACGCAATATTTTCCTTTACATTGTGACGGGAGAATTAAGACAAGGAGGGAGTCGGTGTTAGAAAAGGAAGAAAGTGAAATAGGTGTTCTTGGAACAAAATACAACACTAACAATAGTTTTCGATATTTTTTTTGTTCCAAACCACTTGATTCAACCGCTTCCTGAAACTATCTCCATGTCCTTATTTCTCATCTTTCAAAATTCACATTTCATCCAGCAGATATGAAAACTGTTAGTCAACATTAGTTGTCTTCAAGGCCGGCCTAAAGGGAGTGCAGCCCGTGCAGGTGCACAGGGCCTCCGAATATAGAGGGCCACAATTTTTGGGCTAAGCAATAATAGGTATATACAGATCAATTAATTGAGGGCCCATATAATGTATCAAAAGCACTAGTTAATATAATGAACCGTTTTGATGAGGTACAATGTTCATATAATTTATTAATAAACACTAGTTAATTAATAAGGTAATAAATTATGTCCATAAAAAAGAAACTAAGGGCCGGTTTTGTTTGTTGATGGGGTTAGAATCGAATTTGGATATGGATATGGTATGAAAGAAAAGAAGAACAAGATAATTATTTTTAATTTTAAAATATGTTCTTTTATATACAAGCTGAAATAAAATATATTATTTGAAAACAAAAAATACGTATTAGAAGAAAAAGTCAAAGTAACATGCGGTTTATAAAGCTTGATTAAATAAAAAATATTACTTTTTACTTTGATTCCACAAAACCTACCAGAGGTGCTCAGGTATGTATATTTTTGATGCAGTCTATATATCAGATTATTCAATATACACCAAACAACTGCTTTAATTTTCTATGAATCTAAACCACCTAAAACCTATAAATCACACGCGCGCTAAGTATCAAATGCACAAACCAACTCGCTTAGCTCAGTTGGCCACCAAAGTTCCACTAAGTGGTTTCCTTGGGGGAGGATTCCTAGAGGTCTTGGGTTCAAGACCTGCCAAGGGCCTTTCAGGCGAAGCAGATAAGGAGTCTAACATAATTAGGCGAGGGTTCGAAGAAGACATTCTTCCGCTTGGATGTTATTGCACGACTCAACCCATTAACCACTAACGTTTACCGTTCTAAAGTTTTTTAAAAAAGTATCAAATGCACAATTTATTTTTTCTTTCCATAGACGAGTAAGTAATATAAGGTATAAGCAAGGTAACAATCTTTGTTTGGCTAATGATTATATTGGTTATCGAAAGTTTTTTGTGATCGATAGGGCCTATTTTTAGTTACGGCACAGGGTACCATAATACATGAGACGGTCCTGGTTGTCTTAGTTGGACATTAATAAATCATTATCTATATTATTAAGGTATGATTGGTACATGAGTAGAATAACATGTATATGCGTTGTATTTGGCTCTAACCCAAGCCACGATCTCTTTATATGTACGATATGATTTCCTTAAGATAAACATTAGATACTTTGGTTACTTACATTGTCTCACCAACTATCGTACCTTAGGATTGTTTTAGATGAAGGGTTTATGGGCAGGGGCAGATCTATGTGTTGGCTACGTGTGGCACGTGCCACACATAAATCAAGCCAATGAAATGTAATTTTATGTACAATTTGTTGCTTCGAGAGTGCTAAAATACTGAGTTTCGATACCTGCACCCAAATATGAACGAATATACAAGGAAAAATGTCTTATTTTTAGTTTTGATATTAAGTTTATGAAGAAGAAAAAGAGAATAGAGATATAGTTGCAGAAGAATAAACAAAGAAGATATGCAGTAGTAATAGTATTAAAATAATGTTTTCTTGACTTTTAGTGTAGTATTAAGCTTTTTGCTTTTCTATTGACTTATAAAAAAGTGGTAGCACTTTCCTATCTTATTTTAATGGGAAATGGTAGCACCATATGGTTTTGAAGTTGACAAAATAAAACTTGCAATTGCTTGAAAGAGGGGACACCGAAACTTATTTTGAATTATTGAGCTTAGTTTGTAGCTATCGTTTTGTGAAATCTTCCATATGTTTATTACCTTTTTACGTTTGTTGTATTCTTTCAGGTTTATGGTTTTTGGGCCTTGCATGCTTGGTGGGCTTAATATCTCTTGATGGGCTTTGCAACCGTTGGGGCCTATTTTGTCTTTGGTGGATGTATATTACCCTAGCTCTGGCTAGGGTTTTCTTAACACACACACATATTTGTGTGTGCGCAGCTCTCTCATCTCTCTCTCACCAAAACTATGAAGGTTGACCTAGGAGTTTGATTATTTCGTCTTGTATAGCTGTGTGATTGAGTGATCTTTGTATGTGAGGGAGAACGGATCAACCTAGTTGGGACGTTCTCATCTTTTCTATTGTAATCGTTCGATTAGCATCCGTTTGGGGACTAATCTTTATCTGTTTTTTGTTTTTGTACTTTGATTTATAATAAAATACACCAAGGGGTGGTTGGTTGGGTGTAAGATCTCTCTTGTTCTATGATATTATGTTTCTTAACATGGTATCAGAGCCCTGGTTGTAGATTTTTCAGCCTATCGAAGCTCTCTCGGTTTCTTTTTATTATAATCATATTTTTGATTTAGCGAAACCCTAATTAATTTTTAGGGTTTTATACTTTGGGTGGTGTTTCTTGCTCTCTTGACGTCTTTGGAAGCTTGTATTGGTGGTGTCGTTCGTTTTCTTGAAAAATATTATTAGGGTTTTCTCAAACCCTAATTTTATTTTTTGGGGGTTTTGATTCTGTGGTGCCCAGGAAGCTTTAATTGGTGGTGCCGTTACTTTATTCGGTGATGCCGTTAAAAATCTTTAAGATTGGATTAGGGTATCTTGAAATCCTAATTTAATTTTTTGGGGTTTTCTCTTTACTTGGTATCCTGGTATCACCTTTGGTGGTGTCGTTACCATTTTTGGCTAGCTCGCACAGGTATATCTTTGCTAGGGTTTGCTAACCCTAGTTTTTTACTCTTGTTTTTGGGAGTTTCCTGTTGGTGGCTCACCCATCCTCTAGACTAAGTGAATCTAGAGATTGGGTGTTTTTTTATAGATACTGGTTGCTGATTTCTGCTGTAAGTATTCTTTCATTTCCTTTCTTATCTCTCTCTTGGTTACTTTGTGAGCTAATGTTGTTATGTTTGTGGGTGAAAACGGATTCGGTTAACACCTTGACCCTCCAGTCTTGACTGGTGTGGATACCTGCTCTGGCCAATCCCAATCTGTAGCTTAACATTTCTGGTGCTCACTTTCTAAGTGTTTTTTGTATTTATTTGCTGGTTTGCTTTACTTACTATATTTGTCTCTTATTCTTGTCGTGCTTTTACTGTTTTTTTGTTGGCCTGCTTTGCTCTCTCTTTTGTGTGAATTATGAGTGCTGGTGGTCCACCTCCTACACCCAATGGTGGTGGAGGTAATAGTGGTGGTAGGGGTCCCCCTGAAACCACTACCAACCCAGTTGCTCTCGTTAGCAACTTGGATGCTGGAAACCCACTTCATATTCATAATAGTGACAACAGTAGTTCTGTCCTTGTCCCTTTCAAATTATTGGGGACTGAGAACTATAGAATGTGGAACAATGCTATGAGACTTGCTTTAGAAGCTAGGAACAAGTTTGCTTTTGTTGATGGTTCTTGTTTAAGGGAGTCTTATGCTGATGATGTCTTGTGTGCTTAGTGGGATAGATGCAATGCTATGGTTCTTACCTGGATTATGAATGTTGTCTCTAGTGATGTGTATACGGGGCTTGTTTATTCTGAAAATGCTGCTAATGTTTGGAAAGAGCTTAATGAAACTTATTTCAAGGTTGATGGTTCTATTGTCTATAACTCACTTCAAAAAATTGGGTCTGTTAAACAAGGGGGTAGCTCTATATCTGATTATTATCACAGGTTGAACTCTCTTTGGAGAGAGTTTGATGTTATCTCTAAGATTCCTAAATGTGTTTTTGTTGTTAAATGCTCTTGTTCTGCTAGCATTGAATTAACTTTGAATCAGAAAATCATGAGGCTTATGCAGTTTCTTATGGGGCTTGATGACTGTTATCAACCAGTTAGAACTGCACTTCTCACCAGGGATCCACTTCCTGATGTTAAGGAAGCTTATGTCACTGTATATAGAGAGGAATCCTATAGGGGTGTTCGTGATAACTCAGACCATACAGAGGCTAAATTGAATGCTACTTCTTTTGCTGCTAAGACCTTTAATCAAAATAGGAGAAGCACTTCCAATGCTTCTAATAGAACCCCCAACGAAGGCAATGGGTCCAAAAGTTTTAGGGGTCCTAACCCTAACCTTTTGTGCACTCCTTTCAATCAAATTGGTCATATTGTTGATAAATGC
Organism: Glebionis coronaria; assembly: GCA_025667525.1. Lineage (NCBI taxonomy): Eukaryota > Viridiplantae > Streptophyta > Magnoliopsida > Asterales > Asteraceae > Glebionis > Glebionis coronaria. The sequence continues at coordinate 370,091,983 of CM046880.1, read as the reverse complement.
TTTGAATTGATTTGTTATCCTGCTGGTTACATCAAAAAGGGGGGTAATAGTCAAAGGCAAACTGGTTTTAAATCTAATTTTAATGCTAATTGTGACATTAAAACTAGAGAGAAACAGGTTTCCACTTGTAACTCTCCAAACTCTTTCACCACTGAACAAATGCAGAAGCTTCTTAATCTAATCAGTGACAACTCTGGCAATGCTCAGTCCAATATGGCAGGTAGAATTTCTTTCTTTAATGCTAATGTTTGGTTCAATGTTAATGTGACAACCCTAAATTTTGAGATTTGCCATTTGTGACTGTTTGACTTTGATTATGTGCTGAGTGTGCATTTATGTGCTATATGTTTGTGTTTGAGACTTTGACTTGGGTTCAGACATCGTTTATGTAGTACGTGGTACGTTATATGATGATACATTGGGAATAGTTCGTGCTCATGAGTTCACATGGATGTGACTATGAAGTGATATGGCATTTTTAAGGTCATTTTATGTGTATGTAATAGCTATGAGAATTATATCGTTATTTTACTTTTCGAGTGTACGTATTTAATATTGTGTACGTATGTAATTACGTAATTATATATGTAAGCATTTAGTGGTATATGTTGTACTAGTTTAAGAGTTATAAGTTATGGATTTTATAAGAATGAAATTATTTAGAAATAGAATTTATGTATTTTTAATATAGTAGTTTAATTTATTAGTTTAAAGGTTTAGGTGTAATTAATTAATTAAGGAATAAATAAATAAATAAATAATAAATATAAATAAGGAAATATTAATTCAAAAACGAATTTAATAATTAAATAAATAAAAATTTACATTTTTGGAAAATTTTGTGAAATAGTCGGCAAAAGAAAAAAAAGAGAAAAAGAAGGGGGCTTTTTGTATTGGAATTGAACTAGTAGTATATGCTATATAAATAGATTTGATAAAGAAAAAACAAATACAATCAACGAATGAAAAAACAACGCAGGAAGAAAAAGGAAAAAAAATAGGAAAAAGTTAGGGTTCTTGAAAAGGAAAAAAAACATGGTTTTGATCATCTAAAGGTGTTGATCTTTATTAAATTCTTGTTCTTATTTAATTAATTATGTTAGAATCATGTTAATAATAATATCATGGATTAGGGTTTTTAATTTTCTGAAATTAAAATAATTTAGGGCTTGAATTTGGTAATTAATGAGGGTTTTTAGGTTTAAAATCGTTTTTTAGGGTTTAAATCGGATTAGGCAGAAACTGTCGCTAATCTGCCAGAATTCGTCGCTAAACTGTCAAAATCCGTCGCTAATGTCTGGGCAGATTTTAGGTAAAATCGTTTTGTTCATAACTTATTCGTTTTTAAAGCTTTTTGGGTGATTCAAAAGCCTAAAATTATGTACTCGGAACGTAATTTTCAAATTATCAGAATGTATAGCCTATGGAGGTCAGTAGCTTGATCGAATTATTTGTACAAGTGTCGAGTTCAAGGTTAGTGTTTGTACGACAAGGCTTAAAATCATGTTTTGGGTATTTTGGGTTAATGAGCACTTAGAGGGCTAACATGGGGCTGACTTGAGAAATAATTTGAGATGTATCCATCATAAGGATTGTTACATTGATAAAGGATTAGAGTTCCGGAGTCAATGTTGACGTGTGTATTATTGTATTATGTGCTTTAGGTAATTGGTTGTTCGTGAGGAGACTTTGGATTGCTTTCGTAAGGTGAGTTCATAGTCCCATTTTCATTGAGTTTTTAATTTTTTTCTTCTAATATGGGATGGAGATGACACTTGTGGTGTTCTTAAAATGTTTTGGTACTATATTTTTATAAATGTTTGGACACAGATGTGTTATTGTGTGACTTACGTGCTTATGTGTTCTCATATGTGCTTTGATATGTGTTCTGATATGTGAATCTTGATTGTGTTATGATTGGGATTGGTACATAGATGTATGGGCGTCTATGGGACTAGTTGTGATGTATGTAGAGCGTAGGGCACGATCCGTCCTGAGTTTTTGGTTCTGAGTTCTTGGTTCGTGGGGCACGATCCGTCCTAAGTACTTGTGCATCGTCTCTTCGGAGGCAAGATATCTCGGCGGGGATATAGTTCATCTTCCACAGGTGGTGTGGGAAAGATCCGGATAGTGTGGTGTGTGTTCTTGCGTGTGTGACGGGATACTTCTTGATTGTTATAGTGTGCTTTGTGAATTGTAGATGTGATCGGTACTTGGTTTATGTTTTGTTGTGGATGCATGTAACATGATTATCACATTATGGTCCATTACTATAAATTGTTTTTCTTTAACTTATTTACAGCGGATGTCAAGATTTCTTATGATGTTCTAGATAACTTAAACCTATGTTCTCACCAACTTTATGTTGACAGATTTTAGTGTCATTTTCAGGTGAGGTAGTTGTGCAAGATGATGCTAGAAGTGGCTAGAGTATAGAGGCTGCTAGGATTGCATTAGGAGGAATCACTTTCCTCTTAGATTTTATTTTGTCTTTTGATTTAGTAAATTGTTTGATACCTATATGTTTGATGTGTGTTATTTAAATGTCTTTGGTAAGAGGTAGGCCTGTTACCTACTTACCTAGACGCCTACATTATTTAAGATATTGTCATGACATTGTGTCACCTTTTTATGACATTTCTATTTCATTTAGTTAACTCTATAGACACGCTATTGTTGTGATGATATCCATACGTCGCGCCCCATATTCCGACATGGTAGGATGTGACAGAATGGTATCAGAGATAATGGTTATAGTGAATTAGGTTGCCTAGTCGTGTAGCCTAGTCTATAGCTTAGGGGTCCCTGCATATAGGCGTCATAGGAGTGTGTGTGCATTTTATATTAGTTAATGTGTTTGGATGTTATTTATTGTGATGTTTTGACTAGTATGAATTGAACCATAGTAAGTTCATACTTAGCTACATGTTATTTTCTTTTCGAGCTCTGAATAGTGCGGGTTGAACTATATTCGTATACGCTAGTCATTGTGGGATTTCGTTTAATTACGTTTTCATATTCTTTATACATTTTGAATTTTGTCTGCGGTGGTTAAGATGGATTACGAGTTTATGTGTTTCATGCATTAGCTACGTTATTTTGATACATGGAACTTTGGACCTTATGTTATGTTGTGGATTATGTGCTTATATGAGTTGTAGGATTTATGTGATTATTTGAGTTGGTAGACTGATGTGTTATGTGTAGTATTAATTCTTATAAGTGTCATCATAGGAGGGAGTGCATTGGTGAAAGAGGACTTATATAAGTATGGTGGCCAACATAGTTATACAAGTACCACGATATCAATGGATTCCTAAGTGTGGTTGCATGAAAGAGGGTTAATACATGCTTGTATAGTATATGTTGGATGGATTTGAGTGTATGTACGCCTATGCCTATATATGTAAAATTAATTTTCTACTTATCAGTTGTATTCTTGGGATGGTTGCTAGCTCGTTTCTCTTTGAGATGTTCAACTTTTGTAGTAGCGCATTTCTCGAGTCCTCATTTCACGTGTTTGTTTGTACGATACTTATGGTGTAGAGACTATTGAGATAGTTTAAGATTTTCTTTGTTTTTACGTTTGGGATAACGGTATCTTTTGTGTTGAGTCTTACATGGTAAAAAAAATTGGAATTTACAAAGAGTTGAAATAGTTGTTGGTAGTCGGTGAAAAATAAGGTTAAAGTGTCGAAAACGTGTTTAAAATATATATATATATATAGTAATTAAGATCCATCAATGATGTTAGGGTTTGTGTTAAGAATTTAGGGATAATTAATGATGTTTAGAGGGTTGGTGTATAAAGGCGTAAAACAGTCTGATTTTTAGGGTTGTTTTGTGTAGACTTTTCCGGGAAGTAGGTAGCACCTTTGGTCGAGTTTCTTTTTTTAAAATTAATTTCAGAGAGTCTACTTTTCAAAAATGTAAGGTTGGTCGAAAATGGAATTCGGGAAGGTCGTCAAACAATTTTTACAAAAACAGTTCGCTGTTCAGGAACAAATTTGGATTTTGGCAATTTGAGTCAAAACGTAACCAAACGGATAAGATAGCCGAAGATTTTTTATTTGGAAACTCTTTATAATGTATGTAAAAGGACTGGAGTTTTTCAATAAAATTTATGGTGTTAAGGTCGGGCTTTTGGTGACAAACATTTAGCATGTATAGAAAATCAGTTTTGGTAAAAACGACTTTTGGCGTAGAGACCAAACGGAGGGGTTAAACGTGTAAGTAGAAAGCGAAGTTTGTTGTTGGAGTTTTAAGATCATAGGAAAACATAAATTCAGTAGGATGGTAGTCAAGTGTGGTGTTAAGTTCGGTTCATGTGGTCGTAATACATTGCGGTTGTCGTTGGGTGCTTCTTGTGTCATTGGTCCGTTTCCATGGTTCGTTTGGAGTCGATACATGTTTATGTTTGAGTATCTTTTGGAGTCTCATGATTTTGGTTCATATTTTTAAATTCGTTCATGTAAACTTCCGTTAGTCGTCCATGGTTTTGATCCGTTATCTGAAGTTGGGGGTCCTAAAATTTGTCGTGAACTTATATTCATTGGGAGCGTTGTTGTAGTCATACGGATGATCCAGTTACGTTCTTATGATAGAGATGAGTTGGGATAGAATTTGAGAGTTCTTTAGACCTTAGAATACGTGGTTATATTTTGATGAGTTTTGATTTATGGCATTTATGAGTAAGACTGAAATCGGGGTGACGGTTTTAAACCCGTCGAGTTATGTGACGGCTCCTAACTTGGTTTCAAGACAGTTCTTGTTTGATGAGTTGCGAGATTTAGTTAGGTTGGTTACATAACTTTATGGTTTTAATAAGTTTCCTCGCAGACGGTTAAGGCTCATGTGTTGTTAGTTGAGATTATTTAGTATAAACTGAGTTCACGCTTGAACGTGAAGGTTTTATCAGGGATATGTATCCTCGTTTGTTTGCTGAGAATAAGCTTGAGCTGGGAGTAAATCTCGGGACGAGATTTCTATTAGGAGGGAGTGCTGTGACAACCCTAAATTTTGATGTTTGCCATTTGTGACTGTTTGACTTTGATTATGTGTTGAGTGTGCGTTTATGTGCTATATGTTTGTGTTTGAGATTTTGACTTGGGTTCAGACATGGTTTATGTAGTACGTGGTACGTTATATGATGATACATTGGGAATAGTTCGTGCTCATGAGTTCACATGGATGTGACTATGAAGTGATATGGCATTTTAAGGTCATTTTATGTGTATGTAATAGCTATGAGAATTATATTGTTATTTACTTTTCAAGTGTAAGTATTTAATATTGTGTACGTAATGTAATTACGTAATTACATATGTAAGCACTTAGTGGCATAGGTTGTAGTAGTTTAAGAGTTATAAGTTAGGGATTTTATAAGAATGAAATTATTTAGAAATCAAATTTATGTATTTTTAATATAGTAGTTTAATTTATTAGTTTAAAGATTTAGGTGTAATTAATTAATTAAGGAATAAATAAATAAATAAATAATAAATATAAATAAAGAAATATTAATTAAAAAATGAATTTAATAATTAAATAAATAAAAATTTATATTTTTGGAAAATTTTGTGAAATAGTCGGCAAAAGGAAAAAAAAGAGAAAAAGAAGGGGGCTTTTTGTATTGGGCTTGAACTAGTAGTATATACTATATAAATAGATTTGATAAACAAAAAACAAATACAATCAACGAATGAAAAAAAACGCAGGAAGAAAAAGGAAAAAAAAGGGGAAAAAGTTAGGGTTCTTGAAAAGGAAAAAAAAAAACATGGTTTTGATCATCTAAAGGTATTGATCTTTACTAAATTCTTGTTCTTATTTAATTAATTATGTTAGAATCATGTTAATAATCATATGATGGATTAGGGTTTTTAATTTTCTGAAATTAAAATAATTAAGGGCTTGAATTTGGTAATTAATGAGGGGTTTTTAGGGTTAAAATTGTTTTTTTTAGGGTTTAAATCGGATTAGGCAGAAACTGTCGCTAATCTGCCAGAATTCGTCGCTAAACTGTCGGAATCCGTCGCTAATGTCTGGGCAGATTTTAGGTAAAATCGTTTTGTTCATAACTTATTCGTTTTTAAAGCTTTTTGGGTGATTCAAACGCCTAAAATTATGTACTCGGAACGTAATTTTCAAATTATCAGAATGTATAGCCTATGGAGGTCAGTAGCTTGGTCAAATTATTTGTACAAGTGTCGAGTTCAAGGTTAGTGTTTGTACGACAATGCTTAAAATCATGTTTTGGGTATTTTGGGTTAATGGGCACTTAGAAGGCTAACACGGGGCTGACTTGAGAAAGAATTTGAGATGTATCCATCATTGGGATTGTTACATTGATAAAGGATTAGAGTTCTGGAGTCAATGTAGACATGCGTATTATTGTATTATGTGCTTTAGGTAATTGGTTATTCGTGAGGAGACTTTGGATTGCTTTCGTAAGGTGAGTTCATAGTCCCATTTTCATTGAGTTTTTAAATGTTTTCTTCTAGTATGGGATGGAGATGACACTTGTGGTGTTCTTAAAATGTTTTGGTACTATATTTTTATAAATGTTTGGACATAAATGTGTTATTATGTGACTTATGTGCTTATGTGTTCTCATATGTGCTTTAATACGTGCTTTGATATGTGTTCTGATATGTGAATCTTGATTGTGTTATGATTGGGATTGGTACATAGATGTATGGGAGTCTACGGGACCAGTTGTGATGTGTGTGGAGCGTGGGGCACGATCCGTCCTGAGTTCTTGGTTCTGAGTTCTTGGTTCGTGGGGCATGATCCGTCCTAAGTACTTGTGCATCGTCTCTTCGGAGGCAAGATATCTCGGCAGGGATATAGTTCATCTTCCACAGGTGGTGTGGAAAAGATCCGGATAGTATGGTGTGTGTTCTTGTGTGTGTGACGGGGTACTTCTTGATTGTTATAGTGTGCTTTGTGAATTGTAGATGTGATCGGTACTTGGTTTAAGTTTTGTTGTGGATGCATGTAACATGATTATCACATTATGGTCCGTTACTATAAATTGTTTTTCTTCAACTTATTCACAGCGGATGTCAAGGTTTCTTATGATGTTCTAGATAACTTAAACCTATGTTCTCACCAACTTTATGTTGACAGATTTTAGTGTCATTTTCTGGTGAGGTAGTTGTGCAAGATGATGCTAGAAGTGGCTAGAGTATAGAGGCTGCTAGGATTGCATTAGGAGGAATCCCTTTCCTCTTAGATTTTATTTTGTCTTTTGATTTAGTAAATTGTTTGATACCTATATGTTTGATGTGTGTTATTTAAATGTCTTTGATAAGAGGTAGGCCTGTTACCTACTTACCTAGATGCCTACATTATTTGAGATATTGTCATGACGTTGTGTCACCTTTTTATGACATTTCTATTTCATTTAGTTAACTCTATAGACACGCTGTTGTTGTGATGATATCCATACGCCACGCCCCATATTCCGCCATGGTGGGGTGTGACAGTTAACTTTTCCAAGTTTTTTTTGTGGGAACTCTAAATTTCTTGTTAAAACTATTACTTTGGGTTGGATTATTGATTATAGGGCTAACCAACATCTTACCACTTCCACAGTTGGTATGTTTAATGTTGTTGATATTTCCAACCTCAACATTTATGTTGGTCACCCTAATAGGACTGTTGCCAAAATCAGTCACATTGGTGACCTCAGACTTTCAAATAATGTTGCTCTCCATGATGTGTTGGTTGTGCCTGGTTACTGTGTAGCTTGATGTCTGTTAACAAGCTTATTAAGGATAGCAAGTTGTTTGTTGGTTTTGATGAGGATAAATGTTATATTCAGGACTTGGCTAAGGGGACTACTCTGGGGACTGGTAGTGAATCTGGGGGGCTTTACTTGTTTGATGACCTTAAGACTAAGAGCTTAGGTACTATTAACTCTTCCATGACTTTTAATACCTCCAAGGATATCTGGCATTGCAGACTTGGTCATCCCTCTAACCAAGTTCTCAATGCTCTCAAGACTGACCTCAAACTTTCTAAAAACACCAATATTTCTGTCTGTAAAACTTGTCATAGGGCCAAACAAACAAGGGAACCCTTTCCCTTGAGTGATCACAAATCCAGTCAACTTGGTGACCTAGTTCACTTGGATTTGTGGGGTCCTTACAAGGTTCTTATTAAGGAAGGGTATAAATACTTCCTTACCATTGTGGATGATTACTCTAGAGCTGTGTGGACTTATCTTTTGAAATCTAAGGATGAAGTTTTTGATTGGTTAACTCAATTTATTAATCTTGTTAAAAATCAGTTTGATTCCAAAATCAAAATCTTTAGATCTGATAATGGGACTGAATTTTTTAACAACAAAGTACATACATTGCTCTCTTCTTTGGGTATTATCCATAAGACCTCTTGTCCTCATACCCCTCAACAAAATGGGATTGCTGAAAGGAATCATAGACACCTGCTTAATGTAGCCAGGAGTCTTATGTTTCAAGGTGGGATTCCTATCAATTTTTGGTCTGAATGTATTTTGACTGCTGTTTATTTGATTAACAGGCTCCCCTCTTCTGTCTTAAATGGTAGGCCCCCCTATGAATTTCTCTATGGCAAAAAACCCAATCTCTCTCATTTAAAGTGTTTTGGATGTCTGTGTTTTTCTACTTGTCTGAATAACAGCGACAAAATCACGTCTAGGTCTGAGAAGTGTGTTCTAATTGGTTATTCTTCTTTTAAAAAGGCTTCCAAATTGTTTAGCTTGGATAATAGAAGAACATTGTTTTCTAGAGATGTGAAGTTCTATGAAACTGTTTTTCCTTTCAAAATGAAAAACAATTTTGGAAAAGATTCAACAGATGTAGTCATTACAAGTGATGTTGAACTCTTGACCTTTTTTGATAATCAAACAACTCCAAGTCCCAATCATGATGAGAGAGTAACACCTAATGTGGATGGTAGGGTTCACCCCATTATTGATGATGCCTCAGTGCATCATCAGAAGGAGAACTCTGCAACCACTATAGGTGAAAATGTGCAATCCTGCTCTGAGGGCAATTTTGAAAATGAAAATTCTTCTAACTCTTTTATTGAGCATAGTGGGGACCACCCTCAAAATGAGGCGCAGCCTGTTAGAAAGTCTAGCAGGCCCACTAAACTGCCTGCTAAACTTAATGATTTTGTTCTTGATAGCAAGCTTAAGTATGGTATAGAGAAACATGTTAATTACTCTAAGTTGAACACTACTAATTTTTGCTTTGCTACCACTCTTAATCAATATATTGAACCATCCACCTACTATGAAGCTGTGAAGGATAGTAGGTGGGTTGAGGCTATGAACAATGAAATTGAGGCTCTTTTAAGGAACAATACTTAGACCTTATGTGATTTACCTGCTGATACAAAGGCTATTAACAATAAATGGATCTATAAGATTAAATACAAGTCCTATGGCCTTGTTGACAATTTTAAAGATAGGGTTGTTGTTAAAGGTTATAGTCAAAGGGAATGCATTGATTTTGATGAGACTTTCAGTCCTGTTGTTAAAATGGTTACTGTTAGGTGTCTTGTTAGCATAGCTGTTTCTAATGACTGGCTTCTTTTCCAACTTGATGTTAACAATGCCTTCTTGTATGGTGATCTTGATGAGGACATTTATATGACTCTTCCTTTGGGTTTCAATTGCAAGGAAAAAGGTAAGGTTTGTAAGCTTAATAAAGCTTTGTATGGTCTCAAGCAAGCCCCAAGACAGTGGAATGCTAAACTTACCACTGTCTTGGTTGAGCATGGCTTTAACCAAAGTAAATTTGATTACTCTCTTTACACTAAACATAATGGTAACATGTTCATTGCTCTTCTTGTTTATGTTGATGATTTTATCATCACTGGTAACTGCATTGAGGAAATTAAATCTTTTAAAAGCTTTCTAAAAACCAAATTCATGATCAAAGACCTTGGCATTATGAGGTATTTTTTAGGTATTGAGGTTCTTGAAAACTCTAATGGGATCTGCATGACCCAAAGAAAATACTGCCTTGAACTTATACACGAGTTTGGTTTACTTGCTGCTAAACCAGCAGCAACCCCATTACCTGAAAATTATGTTTTGGCTGTTGATGAAAGCAAAGATGATAAATTTCTCTTAAACACTTTTAAGTATCAAAGATTACTTGGGAGACTCATTTACTTGACTCATACCAGACCTGATATTTCTTATGATGTTCATTGTCTTAGCCAGCACATGCATGCCCCCTGTAATCTCACCTTAAAATTGCTTTGAGGGTTATTAGATACCTCAAAAACTCTCTTGGGACTGGTATCCAGTTCTATTAAGATACCTCTTTAAGGGTGTCTTGTTTCACTGATGCTGATTGGGCAAAATGTCTTAAAACCAGAAAGTCTGTATCTGGTTACTGTGTCTTTCTTAGGAGGTCTCTTGTCTCTTGGAAGAGCAAGAAGCAGCCCACATTATCCAGATCTTCAGCTAAGGCTGAGTATAGATGTATGGCAAGTGCTACATGTGAAGTTATTTGGATCACTAACCTTCTTAGTGATCTAAGAGTGAAAAACTTGTTTCCTGTGAACCTCTATAGTGATAGCAGTTCTGCTATGCAGATTTCTGCTAACCCTGTTTTTCAAGAGAGAACCAAACATTTTGAAGTTGATGTTCATTTGGTTAGGGAAAAGGTTTAAGATGGTGTGATTAGCACTATCAAGGTTGCTTCACTTCATCAAACTACTGACATTTTTACTAAGGCTCATGGCATTAACCAACACCTGAAATTATGTAAACAGCTGAGGCTTGTGAACATGTTTGGTAGATGATTCATAGCTCTCTCATATGTCAGATTGAGGAAGGGTGTTGTTTTGTGCAATCTTCCATATGTTTATTACCTTGTTACGTTTGTTGTATTCTTTCAGGTTTATGGTTTTTGGGCCTTGCATGCTTAGTGGGCTTAATATCTCTTGATGGGCTTTGCAACCGTTGGGGCCTATTTTTTCTTTGGTGGATGTATATTACCCTAGCTCTGGCTAGGGTTTTCTTTTATCATTCATAACACACACACATACCTGTGTGTGCGCAGCTCTCTCATCTCTCTCATTAAAACTATGAAGGTTGACCTGGGAGTTTGATTATTTCGTCTTGTATAGCTGTGTGATTGAGTGATCTTTGTATGTGAGGGAGAACGGATCAACCTAGTTGGGACGTTCTCATCTTTTCTATCCGTTTGGGGACTAATCTTTATCTGTTTTTTGTTTTTGTACTTTGATTTATAATAAAATACACCAAGGGGTGGTTGGTTGGGTGTAAGATCTCTCTTGTTCTATAATATTATGTTTCTTAACAGTAACTTTTCCTATTATAACCTTACAAATATAGTTACATTTATTGAAGTATATTAGATAGATGTAGATGTGATATAGATCCTTAAGTTTTATTTGTGATTCAGCAAATTGGTTTTATCTTTATATTGTCTCCAATAACATATATTCATGAATTAATACAAACATACAAGCTATAATTGTTTTAAACGAATAAGTAGGCACCTATATTTGAGATAACGAGAAGTCGAGAACTACCCATGAAGTAAATTGAAGCAAAAAACGTGCCCTCGATATCCTAGATCCGCCACTGTTTATGGATCGATATCAAAGGCGGATACCATGTAAGTCATCAAAGTGTTTCATGTTTATCTCAAGGGAAATCATGCGGTACATATATAATTAAAGAGATCGTGCTTGGTTAAAGCCCAATCAACCCACATACATGTAATATTAGTCATTTAAAGATAATACATTTATAATATAGATAGTGACCGACTAATAACTAAGACAACTAATGTCTGACTAACAAAAACAACAGTTTTCATCTTTAATCATGTAGCCTTAGCACTAAGATAGGAAAGGAATCAGTGGTAGAATAAGGAAGAAGTTGGAACAGAGCGTCTCGGAACAAAATGTGAACACAATTATACATGTCTGAAATCATTTTGTTCCGATCCACATGTTCCAGCTGCTTCCTTGAACTATCTCTCAGTCCATGTTTCCCATCTTCAAATATTCACATTTCATTTAAGAGATAGCAAAAGAAGAAAAATATATAGTAGATGTTACTTGTATGAAGCAGGGACTTCGACTTTTATAGGCGAATTGACGAGGGGCAAATGCGTAAATTTAACAAAGGTGTGTGTCATTAACGGTAGAAATTAATATAAAGTTGTGCAGGTGAAGCTGTAAAATATACATTTGCATATGAATGGAAGTAAAAGATATCAGATATACTCTGCAATCTTATCCTATGCGGTGTAGGTTTCTACTTTGAAATTTATCTGATAAAATTTGATTTTTTGTTTACCCACAAACATTCAAATCTCTGTGTATGCGCAATCGAGCTACAAAGGAAACACTACAAAAGCTTATCATTCACATTAATATAATTAGTTCGAAGTATGTAAACACGGACCAAGTGTAAGCTTGTGGTGCGCCACGAGCTCGATCTACCAATTATGTGGCCGCGTGGAACATGGATTAGCGTTATGTCATTACTAGAAGTGATCTCCCATCATGGATTGGCAGAAGGGCTATATGCTATGTCGCATGTTCCCCCGTGGCGTTAGTGGCCGGTGTTCTTAGATCATATCGTTTGGTTCTGTATCAATCACTTTCATCTCTATTGTCTATCTAAATATCATTATGCACCATTGCATGGAGTAATTATAGCCATAGGTACTTACAAGAAAACTAGTACTACTAAAGTATTAACATTATTTGCATAATGAGCGCAGTAGCAACGAATATCAAGAACATAAGATTAGAAAAACACGCCTTATATATAATAGTGTTGAGTGTGTATGGTGAAGGCTTTTCGCTCGTCACATTATCTCCACGTCAATATTTAACATTAATTTTCCGCTAGGATAGGAGAAGGGTAGTGTTTCTGCTTCTTCCGGCTTATGTGACAACTGAACAATCGAGGATCCGAAGATATAACCAACATATGAAAACCTTTGGTTATAATATCAAAGTTATATTAATTTAGTTGTGTAAACTTTAAAGTTCTTTTAGCTAGATGGCCATATTTGGTAAAGATAGCATTAACTTAATTAGCAAGATGGCCACTGCCATTGATGAGGGAAGAATTGAATGCGTCATTTTAGAGATTAAGTTTTATAACTATTATTTTTCCATAAATCTGTTTATAAAATCATACTAGAATATGTGTTCTTACAAAAGTAAGACTTTCAAACATGTAAGTATGATATTTCGATCTCTATATGATCTTATGATTCCAATCTTGTAAAAGCAACAATGATCCATAATAGGTGGGGGCGGGCGTATCCACATGGGAGCTGGGTGTAGCACGGGCTACACCCGATTTTAGGTCACGAAGGGTAAATTTTTTATAAATCGCGTATTTTTTTATACGTGCAACACCCGTTTTTATTTAATGTGAGTCAACTTTAATATTATTAGTAATCGTAAAAAAATTTGTGCAACACCCTGTTTTAAATTCTGGGTCCGTCTCTATAGGATCGTGATCTTGACAGTTTTAAACATTTCAACATTGGTTAACCAACAAATTAAACATTTAAATCTTTTGTGTGCACGAGCCTCTAATCTGACAATGCTACATATGCTTCTTGACCCTTCAAAACAAACGCCACAAAGCATATACACTACAACAATACTGAACCTAGGGACGCCTTTTTTCTAGGGTCGACTAAATCGTCCATATATTAAGGGGGGATTCACAACTTTTACAACAAAAACTTGGTCAAAAAGGCTGTGGGGACAAAGTGGGGACCACAAATCCTAGGGACGACTAAGTCGTCACTAGGTTAAATATTTTCCTAGTTTTTTAATCTTTTTTATTTATTTAAAATTATTTAAAATTAATATAAATATTTTTTATTTAAAAGTTTAAAATGCAAGTGGACCCACATAACTTAGGGACGACTAAGTCGTCCCTAGGTTAAGTAAATTTATTTTCCCAGTTTTTTTTATTTTTTTTATTTATTTAAAATTATTTAAAATTAATATGAATATTTTTTAAAAAAACGTTTAAAACAAAAGGGGGGCCCTTGTAATCTAGGGACGACTAAGTCCTCCCTAGGTGAAGGAAAATTTATTTTTTCCCTTTTTTGTCACTTGTATTTATTTAAAATTATTTAAAATTAATTTAATTATTTCATTTAAAAAAAAATTTTATTATTATTTAGAAAAAAAATTATACATATTTAAAAATAACTTTATACATATTTAAAAAAAACTTTATACATATTTAAAAAAAACTTTATACATATTTAAAAAAAACTTATACGTATTTAAAAAAAAACTTTAGATATATATTTAACATTTAAACACGCGCTTAATTAAACATATATATTACAGCGATAATAGATTCATAAATAAGAAAAAAAAAACACATCACAAACTAATTAAAACTAAACGTACAGATTAACATATAATAATAAAATACAAATTAACACATTAAAATAACAATTAGATTACTACTCAAAGCTAAGATATTCCATTTCATTTAAAAGCTCATGAAGTATTGCAGCCGATTGACATGCGTGGTCTTCCGGATGCCTTTCTATTTCTAGTCTTGTCTCTAGCATTTTTATCTTTAGATCTTTGATCTTGCAATTAGAGCACTCAGTGGGTGTAGATTGAGAATGACCTGTAGAAGAACTTGGATGTGAACCTTGAGGTGTTGAAGATCCAGGGGAAGATCTTATACGGAGTTCAAGATCAAAATCATCCTTCCATTTAAAATATTTACATCCATAATCATCTGTTTTTGGCTGTTACAAAGTAAAAAAATAACATGACATGTCATTTTAATAATCACACGTATTACATAACTAAAACATTTGATTGTTTACCTTCAAAAGAGGACATGCATAGTAAAGTTTACCAAAGCTATGAGGTTGATGTGACTGTCTCAACACAATATATCCCTTTCTACATGTACACTTATAAGCTTCAAGCGGATCCATCTTATGCAAAATCGGGTGGTGGTGGTGGTGAGTTTGGTATGAGAGGATAAGAGTTTGTGAGGATAAGAGCTACCATAAATAAAGATAAAAATTTAGGGTCGACAAATTTAGGGACGACTTAGTCGACCGTAGCTTTCCCGCCAACATTTTCCCGCCAGCATTTACCGCCAACATTTCCCGCCAATATTTGATCACTTAAACATGCTTAAGCTCAGTATTTTTAGCTTAATGGTCACCTCAGAGCAATAATAACATATTGTCTTACACTCTTACTATATAATCATGATTAGTTTTGTAATAATGACAATTGACTAATACTCATCTTCTAACACATTTTCTATTCAATCTAGTTACTAATAAATTATTTTATCAAATTATTTCCAAACTATAACTATCTTTGAGACACACAATTACTTAATACTTAACGTATAACCGTAACATATGGACTCATCGGTTGAACCTATAACGTATAACCCTAACATATCGACTCATCGGTTGAACCTATAACGTATAACCCTAACATATGGACTCATCAGTTGAACCTATAACATATAACCCTAGCATATGGACTCATCGGTTGAACCTATAACGTATAACCGTAACATATGGACTCATCGGTTGAACCTATAACGTATAACCGTAACATATGGACTCATCGGTTGAACCTATAACGTATAACCGTAACATATGGACTCATCGGTTGAACCTATAACGTATAACCCTAGCATATGGACTCATCGGTTGAACCTATAACGTATAACCGTAACATATGGACTCATCGGTTAAACCTATAACGTATAACCCTAGCATATGGACTCATCGGTTGAACCTATAACGTATAACCGTAACATATTGACTCATCGGTTGAACCTATAACGTATAACCGTAACATATGGACTCATCGGTTGAACCTATAACGTATAACCGTAACATATGGACTCATCGGTTGAACCTATAACGTATAACCCTAGCATATGGACTCATCGGTTGAACCTATAACGTATAACCCTAGCATATGGACTCATCGGTTGAACCTATAACGTATAACCGTAACATATGGACTCATCGGTTGAACCTATAACGTATAACCATAACATATGGACTCATCGGTTGAACCTATAACGTATAACCCTAACATATCGACTCATCGGTTGAACCTATAACGTATAACCCTAACATATCGACTCATCGGTTGAACCTATAACGTATAACCCTAACATATCGACTCATCGGTTGAACCTATAACGAATAACCCTAGCATATGGACTCATCGGTTGAACCTATAACGTATAACCGTAACATATGGACTCATCGGTTGAACCTATAACGTATAACCGTAGCATATGGACTCATCGGTTGAACCTATAACGTATAACCCTAGCATATGGACTCATCGGTTGAACCTATAACGTATAACCCTAACATATGGACTCATCGGTTTAACCTATAACGTATACTCCTAACATATCGACTCATGGTTGAACCTATAACGTATAACCATAACATATGGACTCATCGGTTGAACCTATAACGTATAACCCTAACATATTGACTCATCGGTTAAACCTATAACGTATAACCGTAACATATGGACTCATCGGTTGAACCTATAACGTATAACCCTAGCATATGGACTCATTGGTTGAACCTATAACGTATAACCGTAACATATCGACTCATCGGTTAAACTATAACGTATAACCCTATCACATGGACTCATCGGTTGAACCTATAACGTATAACCGTAACATATCGACTCATCGGTTTAACCTATAACGTATAACCCTAGCATATGTACTCATCGGTTGAACCTATAACGTATAACCGTAACATATGGACTCATCGGTTTAACCTATAACGTATAACCCTAACATATCGACTCATCGGTTGAACCTATAACGTATAACCGTAACATATGGACTCATCGGTTGAACCTATAACGTATAACCCTAACATATCGACTCATCGGTTAAACCTATAACGTATAACCGTAACATATGGACTCATCAGTTGAACCTAAAACGTATAACCCTAGCATATGGACTCATCGATTGAACCTATAACGTATAACCATAACATATGTACTCATCGGTTTTACCTATAACGTATAACCCTAACATATCGACTCATCGGTTGAACCTATAACGTATAACCGTAACATATGGACTCATCGGTTGAACCTATAACGTATAACCCTAACATATCGACTCATCGGTTAAACCTATAACGTATAACCGTAACATATCGACTCATCGGTTTAACCTATAACGTATAACCCTAACATATGGACTCATCGGTTGAACCTATAATGTATAACCGTAACATATCGACTCATCGGTTATTTATTATTACAAACTAAGTATAACGTATATTTTAATATTAATTATAATAATTTATTTTGATTTTTATTATTAATTTATATTATTAATTTTATTACATAGAAGGTAAAATGTATTTAAATGTATGAAAAACACCTAGGGACGACTTAGTCGTTCCTAAATATCAGAAAAGTCGTCCCTAAAAAAACCCCTCCAACACTTAGCAAAATTTTGGGAAAGTTGAAATTTTTGGTGAAAATTTAAATAACCCGCTTTGGGTTTGAGTTTTCCCGGTTTACACCTAGGGACGACTTAGTCGTCCCTAGGTTCAAATAGTCGTCCCTAAGTTTCTTTAATAAACGAAAAAAAATATATTTATAATTAACCTAGGGACGACTAAGTCGTCCCTAGGTTACAAAGCCTGGGTCGTCCCTAGGTGTAAATTCCAGTAACTCATCTTATCTTCATCTCTCATTCACACATTTGTTAAACAAAAAAAAAAACGGGAAGCGACTGCTACACCACCACCACCGTATCATCTCCACCACACATTGCTACACCACCACCATCGTATCATCTCATTCACACATTGCTACACCACCACCATCGTATCATCTCCACCACTTCATCAATTCGACCCATCACCACTCCACCACCACTAATCCGACCCATCTCCACCACCAATCCAACCCATCACCACTAATCCGACCCATCACCACCACGAATCCGACCCATCACCACCACCAATCCGACCCACCACAACCAATCCTTATAAAGGTAATTTTTCTATAATGTTTAATTTTTCTATAATTTTTCTATAATGTATAATGTTTTTATGGTAGAAACACCACCACCACCGCGATGATGGTCATGTAGTCGGAACCACCACAACCACCGCAGTCGGCAGTAGCTACCACCACATTTATTTTTTCTATTTTTAAAGGTAATTTATTTTTCTATTTTTAATTTTGGTATAATGTTTAATTTTGGTGTATAATGTATAATGTTTTTATGGTAGCAACACCACCACCACCACCGTTGCGGCAGTCGACAGCAACACCACCACCACATCAGCAACAGTAGCCATCACCACCACCGCCACGACAGTAGCAGCAGCAGTAGCCACCACCACGAGAGGTGGGTGTTTGTTTTGGCTTATATAGGGATTTTGGCTTAATATAATTTCAGCTTAATATGAAATAGGCACGAGTTTATGATTTCGGATTATATTTAAGCTTATGATTTCGGATTATATTTAGGGCTTACATATTTAGGCTTAATAGATTTCAGCTTATATAGGCATAAGTTTAATTTTTTTGATATGTTTGTCGTAGCCGAGACCCGAGTCACAGCCGAGTTAGCGGGGAACCGAGCCGAGAACTGAGACCCGTATCACAGCCGAAAAAAGGTAATGTTTTTTTTTTAAATTGTTGTGGTGGTGTTTGTTTCAAATTAGAAATATTTTTGGAAACCAACTAATTTAGGTTTTGTTTATTTTATGTTTGTGTTTGGTTAGCAACAGGACAGTCGGGACAACTTTCTCATCCGGACCTCTTTTTCTATCTTTCTATCTTTGCTTATTTCAGTCGTGACCGAGGTGTGTAATTAATATTATGCATATGTTTATTATATTATATACCTTAAAATTGCATGCCCCTGTAATCTCACCTTAAAATTGCTTTGAGGGTTATTAGATACCTCAAAAACTCTCTTGGGACTGGTATCCAGTTCTATTAAGATACCTCTTTAAGGGTGTCTTGTTTCACTGATGCTGATTGGGCAAAATGTCTTAAAACCAGAAAGTCTGTATCTGGATACTGTGTCTTTCTTAGGAGGTCTCTTGTCTCTTGGAAGAGCAAGAAGCAACCCACATTATCCAGATCTTCAGCTGAGGCTGAGTATAGATGTATGGCAAGTGCTACATGTGAAGTTATTTGGATCACTAACCTTCTTAGTGATCTAAGAGTGAAAAACTTGTTTCCTGTGAACCTCTATAGTGATAGCAGTTCTGCTATGCAGATTGCTGCTAACCCTGTTTTTCATGAGAGAACCAAACATTTTGAAGTTGATGTTCATTTGGTTAGGGAAAAGGTTTAAGATGGTGTGATTAGCACTATCAAGGTTGCTTCACTTCATCAAACTACTGACATTTTTACTAAGGCTCGTGGCATTAACCAACACCTGAAATTATGTAAACAGCTGAGGCTTGTGAACATGTTTGGTAGATGATTCATAGCTCTCTCATATGTCAGATTGAGGAAGGGTGTTGTTTTGTGCAATCTTCCATATGTTTATTACCTTGTTACGTTTGTTGTATTCTTTCAGGTTTATGGTTTTTGGGCCTTGCATGCTTAGTGGGCTTAATATCTCTTGATGGGCTTTGCAACCGTTGGGGCCTATTTTTTCTTTGGTGGATGTATATTACCCTAGCTCTGGCTAGGGTTTTCTTTTATCATTCATAACACACACACATACCTGTGTGTGCGCAGCTCTCTCATCTCTCTCATTAAAACTATGAAGGTTGACCTGGGAGTTTGATTATTTCGTCTTGTATAGCTGTGTGATTGAGTGATCTTTGTATGTGAGGGAGAACGGATCAACCTAGTTGGGACGTTCTCATCTTTTCTATTGTAATCGTTCGATTAGCATCCGTTTGGGGACTAATCTTTATCTGTTTTTTGTTTTTGTACTTTGATTTATAATAAAATACATCAAGGGATGGTTGGTTGGGTGTAAGATCTCTCTTGTTCTATAATATTATGTTTCTTAACAGTAACTTTTCCTATTATAACCTTACAAATATAGTTACATTTATTGAAGTATATTAGATAGATGTAGATGTGATATAGATCCTTAAGTTTTATTTGTGATTCAGCAAATTGGTTTTATCTTTATATTGTCTCCAATAACATATATTCATGAATTAATACAAACATACAAGCTATAATTGTTTTAAACGAATAAGTAGGCACCTATATTTGAGATAACGAGAAGTCGAGAACTACCCATGAAGTAAATTGAAGCAAAAAACGTGCCCTCGATATCCTAGATCCGCCACTGTTTATGGATCGATATCAAAGGCGGATACCATGTAAGTCATCAAAGTGTTTCATGTTTATCTCAAGGGAAATCATGCGGTACATATATAATTAAAGAGATCGTGCTTGGTTAAAGCCCAATCAACCCACATACATGTAATATTAGTCATTTAAAGATAATACATTTATAATATAGATAGTGACCGACTAATAACTAAGACAACTAATGTCTGACTAACAAAAACAACAGTTTTCATCTTTAATCATGTAGCCTTAGCACTAAGATAGGAAAGGAATCAGTGGTAGAATAAGGAAGAAGTTGGAACAGAGCGTCTCGGAACAAAATGTGAACACAATTATACATGTCTGAAATCATTTTGTTCCGATCCACATGTTCCAGCTGCTTCCTTGAACTATCTCTCAGTCCATGTTTCCCATCTTCAAATATTCACATTTCATTTAAGAGATAGCAAAAGAAGACAAATATATAGTAGATGTTACTTGTATGAAGCAGGGACTTCGACTTTTATAGGCGAATTGACGAGGGGCAAATGCGTAAATTTAACAAAGGTGTGTGTCATTAACGGTAGAAATTAATATAAAGTTGTGCAGGTGAAGCTGTAAAATATACATTTGCATATGAATGGAAGTAAAAGATATCAGATATACTCTGCAATCTTATCCTATGCGGTGTAGGTTTCTACTTTGAAATTTATCTGATAAAATTTGATTTTTTGTTTACCCACAAACATTCAAATCTCTGTGTATGCGCAATCGAGCTACAAAGGAAACACTACAAAAGCTTATCATTCACATTAATATAATTAGTTCGAAGTATGTAAACACGGACCAAGTGTAAGCTTGTGGTGCGCCACGAGCTCGATCTACCAATTATGTGGCCGCGTGGAACATGGATTAGCGTTATGTCATTACTAGAAGTGATCTCCCATCATGGATTGGCAGAAGGGCTATATGCTATGTCGCATGTTCCCCCGTGGCGTTAGTGGCCGGTGTTCTTAGATCATATCGTTTGGTTCTGTATCAATCACTTTCATCTCTATTGTCTATCTAAATATCATTATGCACCATTGCATGGAGTAATTATAGCCATAGGTACTTACAAGAAAACTAGTACTACTAAAGTATTAACATTATTTGCATAATGAGCGCAGTAGCAACGAATATCAAGAACATAAGATTAGAAAAACACGCCTTATATATAATAGTGTTGAGTGTGTATGGTGAAGGCTTTTCGCTCGTCACATTATCTCCACGTCAATATTTAACATTAATTTTCCGCTAGGATAGGAGAAGGGTAGTGTTTCTGCTTCTTCCGGCTTATGTGACAACTGAACAATCGAGGATCCGAAGATATAACCAACATATGAAAACCTTTGGTTATAATATCAAAGTTATATTAATTTAGTTGTGTAAACTTTAAAGTTCTTTTAGCTAGATGGCCATATTTGGTAAAGATAGCATTAACTTAATTAGCAAGATGGCCACTGCCATTGATGAGGGAAGAATTGAATGCGTCATTTTAGAGATTAAGTTTTATAACTATTATTTTTCCATAAATCTGTTTATAAAATCATACTAGAATATGTGTTCTTACAAAAGTAAGACTTTCAAACATGTAAGTATGATATTTCGATCTCTATATGATCTTATGATTCCAATCTTGTAAAAGCAACAATGATCCATAATAGGTGGGGGCGGGCGTATCCACATGGGAGCTGGGTGTAGCACGGGCTACACCCGATTTTAGGTCACGAAGGGTAAATTTTTTATAAATTGCGTATTTTTTTATACGTGCAACACCCGTTTTTATTTAATGTGAGTCAACTTTAATATTATTAGTAATCGTAAAAAAATTTGTGCAACACCCTGTTTTAAATTCTGGGTCCGTCTCTATAGGATCGTGATCTTGACAGTTTTAAACATTTCAACATTGGTTAACCAACAAATTAAACATTTAAATCTTTTGTGTGCACGAGCCTCTAATCTGACAATGCTACATATGCTTCTTGACCCTTCAAAACAAACGCCACAAAGCATATACACTACAACAATACTGAACCTAGGGACGCCTTTTTTCTAGGGTCGACTAAATCGTCCATATATTAAGGGAGGATTCACAACTTTTACAACAAAAACTTGGTCAAAAAGGCTGTGGGGACAAAGTGGGGACCACAAATCCTATGGACGACTAAGTCGTCATTAGGTTAAATATTTTCCTAGTTTTTTAATCTTTTTTATTTATTTAAAATTATTTAAAATTAATATAAATATTTTTTATTTAAAAGTTTAAAATGCAAGTGGACCCACATAACTTAGGGACGACTAAGTCGTCCCTAGGTTAAGTAAATTTATTTTCCCAGTTTTTTTTATTTTTTTTATTTATTTAAAATTATTTAAAATTAATATGAATATTTTTTAAAAAAACGTTTAAAACAAAAGGGGGGCCCTTGTAATCTAGGGACGACTAAGTCCTCCCTAGGTGAAGGAAAATTTATTTTTTCCCTTTTTTGTCACTTGTATTTATTTAAAATTATTTAAAATTAATTTAATTATTTTATTTAAAAAAAAAATTTATTATTATTTAGAAAAAAAATTATACATATTTAAAAATAACTTTATACATATTTAAAAAAAACTTTATACATATTTAAAAAAAACTTTATACATATTTAAAAAAAACTTATACGTATTTAAAAAAAAACTTTAGATATATATTTAACATTTAAACACGCGCTTAATTAAACATATATATTACAGCGATAATAGATTCATAAATAAGAAAAAAAAAACACATCACAAACTAATTAAAACTAAACGTACAGATTAACATATAATAATAAAATACAAATTAACACATTAAAATAACAATTAGATTACTACTCAAAGCTAAGATATTCCATTTCATTTAAAAGCTCATGAAGTATTGCAGCCGATTGACATGCGTGGTCTTCCGGATGCCTTTCTATTTCTAGTCTTGTCTCTAGCATTTTTATCTTTAGATCTTTGATCTTGCAATTAGAGCACTCAGTGGGTGCAGATTGAGAATGACCTGTAGAAGAACTTGGATGTGAACCTTGAGGTGTTGAAGATCCAGGGGATGATCTTATACGGAGTTCAAGATCAAAATCATCCTTCCATTTAAAATATTTACATCCATAATCATCTGTTTTTGGCTGTTACAAAGTAAAAAAATAACATGACATGTCATTTTAATAATCACACGTATTACATAACTAAAACATTTGATTGTTTACCTTCGAAAGAGGACATGCATAGTAAAGTTTACCAAAGCTATGAGGTTGATGTGACTGTCTCAACACAATATATCCCTTTCTACATGTACACTTATAAGCTTCAAGCGGATCCATCTTATGCAAAATCGGGTGGTGGTGGTGGTGAGTTTGGTATGAGAGGATAAGAGTTTGTGAGGATAAGAGCTACCATAAATAAAGATAAAAATTTAGGGTCGACAAATTTAGGGACGACTTAGTCGACCCTAGCTTTCCCGCCAACATTTTCCCGCCAGTATTTACTGCCAACATTTCCCGCCAATATTTGATCACTTAAACATGCTTAAGCTCAGTATTTTTAGCTTAATGGTCACCTCAGAGCAATAATAACATATTGTCTTACACTCTTACTATATAATCATGATTAGTTTTGTAATAATGACAATTGACTAATACTCATCTTCTAACACATTTTCTATTCAATCTAGTTACTAATAAATTATTTTATCAAATTATTTCCAAACTATAACTATCTTTGAGACACACAATGACTTAATACTTAACGTATAACCGTAACATATGGACTCATCGGTTGAACCTATAACGTATAACCCTAACATATCGACTCATCGGTTGAACCTATACGTATAACCCTAACATATGGACTCATCAGTTGAACCTATAACATATAACCCTAGCATATGGGCTCATCGGTTGAACCTATAACGTATAACCGTAACATATGGACTCATCGGTTGAACCTATAACGTATAACCGTAACATATGGAGTCATCGGTTGAACCTATAACGTATAACCGTAACATATGGACTCATCGGTTGAACCTATAACGTATAACCCTAGCATATGGACTCATCGGTTGAACCTATAACGTATAACCGTAACATATGGACTCATCGGTTAAACCTATAACGTATAACCCTAGCATATGGACTCATCGGTTGAACCTATAACGTATAACCGTAACATATCGACTCATCGGTTGAACCTATAACGTATAACCGTAACATATGGACTCATCGGTTGAACCTATAACGTATAACCGTAACATATGGACTCATCGGTTGAACCTATAACGTATAACCCTAGCATATGGACTCATCGGTTGAACCTATAACGTATAACCCTAGCATATGGACTCATCGGTTGAACCTATAACGTATAACCGTAACATATGGACTCATCGGTTGAACCTATAACGTATAACCATAACATATGGACTCATCGGTTGAACCTATAACGTATAACCCTAACATATCGACTCATCGGTTGAACCTATAACGTATAACCCTAACATATCGACTCATCGGTTGAACCTATAACGTATAACCCTAACATATCGACTCATCGGTTGAACCTATAACGTATAACCCTAGCATATGGACTCATCGTTTGAACCTATAACGTATAACCGTAACATATGGACTCATCGGTTTAACCTATAACATATAACCGTAGCATATGGACTCATCGGTTGAACCTATAACGTATAACCCTAGCATATGGACTCATCGGTTGAACCTATAACGTATAACCCTAACATATGGACTCATCGGTTTAACCTATAACGTATACTCCTAACATATCGACTCATGGTTGAACCTATAACGTATAACCGTAACATATGGACTCATCGGTTAAACCTATAACGTATAACCCTAACATATTGACTCATCGGTTAAACCTATAACGTATAACCGTAACATATGGACTCATCGGTTGAACCTATAACGTATAACCCTAGCATATGGACTCATTGGTTGAACCTATAACGTATAACCGTAACATATCGACTCATCGGTTAAACCTATAACGTATAACTCTATCATATGGACTCATCGGTTGAACCTATAACGTATAACCGTAACATATCGACTCATCGGTTTAACCTATAACGTATAACCCTAGCATATGGACTCATCGGTTGAACCTATAACGTATAACCGTAACATATGGACTCATCGGTTTAACCTATAACGTATAACCCTAACATATCGACTCATCGGTTGAACCTATAACGTATAACCGTAACATATGGACTCATCGGTTGAACCTATAACGTATAACCCTAACATATCGACTCATCGGTTAAACCTATAACGTATAACCGTAACATATGGACTCATCAGTTGAACCTATAACGTATAACCCTAGCATATGGACTCATCGATTGAACCTATAACGTATAACCATAACATATGTACTCATCGGTTTAACCTATAACGTATAACCCTAACATATCGACTCATCGGTTGAACCTATAACGTATAACCGTAACATATGGACTCATCGGTTGAACCTATAACGTATAACCCTAACATATCGACTCATCGGTTAAACCTATAACGTATAACCGTAACATATCGACTCATCGGTTTAACCTATAACGTATAACCCTAACATATGGACTCATCGGTTGAACCTATAATGTATAACCGTAACATATCGACTCATCGGTTATTTATTATTACAAACTAAGTATAACGTATATTTTAATATTAATTATAATAATTTATTTTGATTTTTATTATTAATTTATATTATTAATTTTATTACATAGAAGGTAAAATGTATTTTAAATGTATGAAAAACACCTAGGGACGACTTAGTCGTTCCTAAATATCAAAAAAGTCGTCCCTAAAAAAACCCCTCCAACACTTAGCAAAATTTTGGGAAAGTTGAAATTTTTGGTGAAAATTTAAATAACCCGCTTTGGGTTTGAGTTTTCCCGGTTTACACCTAGGGACGACTTAGTCGTCCCTAGGTTCAAATAGTCGTCCCTAAGTTTCTTTAATAAACGAAAAAAAATATATTTATAATTAACCTAGGGACGACTAAGTCGTCCCTATGTTACAAAGCCTGGGTCGTCCCTAGGTGTAAATTCCAGTAACTCATCTTATCTTCATCTCTCATTCACACATTTGTTAAACAAAAAAAAACGGGAAGCGACTGCTACACCACCACCACCGTATCATCTCCACCACACATTGCTACACCACCACCATCGTATCATCTCATTCACACATTGCTACACCACCACCATCGTATCATCTCCACCACTTCATCAATTCGACCCATCACCACTCCACCACCACTAATCCGACCCATCTCCACCACCAATCCGACCCATCACCACTAATCCGACCCATCACCACCACGAATCCGACCCATCACTACCACCAATCCGACCCACCACAACCAATCCTTATAAAGGTAATTTTTCTATAATGTTTAATTTTTCTATAATTTTTAATTTTTCTATAATTTTTCTATAATGTATAATGTTTTTATGGTAGAAACACCACCACCACCGCGATGATGGTCATGTAGTCGGAACCACCACAACCACCGCAGTCGGCAGTAGCTACCACCACATTTATTTTTTCTATTTTTAAAGGTAATTTATTTTTCTATTTTTAATTTTGGTATAATGTTTAATTTTGGTGTATAATGTATAATGTTTTTATGGTAGCAACACCACCACCACCACCGTTGCGGCAGTCGACAGCAACACCACCACCACATCAGCAACAGTAGCCATCACCACCACCGCCACGACAGTAGCAGCAGCAGTAGCCACCACCACGAGAGGTGGGTGTTTGTTTTGGCTTATATAGGGATTTTGGCTTAATATAATTTCAGCTTAATATGAAATAGGCACGAGTTTATGATTTCGGATTATATTTAAGCTTATGATTTCGGATTATATTTAGGGCTTACATATTTAGGCTTAATAGATTTCAGCTTATATAGGCATAAGTTTAATTTTTTTGATATGTTTGTCGTAGCCGAGACCCGAGTCACAGCCGAGTAAGCGGGGAACCGAGCCGAGAACTGAGACCCGTATCACAGCCGAAAAAAGGTAATGTTTTTTTTTAAATTGTTGTGGTGGTGTTTGTTTCAAATTAGAAATATTTTTGGAAACCAACTAATTTAGGTTTTGTTTATTTTATGTTTGTGTTTGGTTAGCACCAGGACAGTCGGGACAACTTCCTCATCCGGACCTCTTTTTCTATCTTTCTATCTTTGCTTATTTCAGTCGTGACCGAGATGTGTAATTAATATTATGCATATGTTTATTATATTATATATATATATATATATATATATATATATATATATATATATATATATATATATAATATATGATTGTTAGTCTTTTGTAGTAAATAATTTTAGGATTTTATCGATTAATTTCGGAAAATTCCCGTCCGAAGTTAATCAACCTATAGAAAACCCGTCCGAAATTAATTTATTAGGAATTAACTTCGGAAAGTCCCCTGTTTGGGACTGCTTTTTGATATTTCGTCTCATTTAGGATATGAATGCGTATAACTGTTTTATTATTTGAGATGATTTCGACAGTGTTTCTCCTTTACTCCTACGAATATGTCTTTAAACACATATTTAGGGAGTAGAGGGGAAATGCTGCCGAAATTTTCTCAAATAGTAAACCGGTTATACGCATTCATATATGGGACGAAACATTCAAAAGGTGGGTTAGGATTGCCTTCCATAGTTGCACTAGGAAGAAAAAAAAGAGTTCATATTCATTTTGTTAGTATATCATTTTACGTATAAAAAAATAATTTATCTGAGTATGTTTATTTGCAACGCAGTTATGACAATTGATAAGAGTTGGACCACTGTAAACAACCGTAATTCCAATGAGTTTTTAGATGGTCTTTTTGGATTCATCCAGGATTGTGAGAAATTTTTGCACCCCATCTCACAAAAGCTCTGTTGCCCATGTAGTCGTTGTTATAACCGTGAAACGTTGGTTACCCTCGGCCAACTTGAGGCACACATATCCAAATTCGGGTTTGACAAACATTACACCACTTGGATATATCACGGTGAACCAATTCTTCCGTTACCTCCACTATTACCACATTCACCTGATCGAATTCACATGGATGCGTTCTTCGAAGATATTACTGCAAATAATATTCCAAATCCACCATATGAAACTCCACCCTCTCAAACTCCACCAACTCAAACAACCGGTCCTCAACCAACCGAAACATCGGGTCCTAGTAACGAGTTTGAAGAGTTACTCACTAGGTCTGCCCAAAAGTTGTACCCGGGTTGTGATATGACCACATTGGAATTTACATCAGAGATTTCACACATCAAGGTTTTACACAAAATAACTGATGTTGGGTTTAACAAAATTCTAGCTCTTCTCCAAAAGGCATGTTCCCCTAGTAAAGGATACAATTTCCCGTCTTCATACTATGAAATAAAAAAGACATACAAAAAGATCAGGTTAGGATACAAATCGATCCATGCTTGTATAAATGATTGTTTTTTATATTGGGGATCACCGAAAAACAAGGCGAGGCACACTTGTCCAATCTGTAACGCGAGCAGATGGAAAAACCCAAAGAAGAAAAGGGGACGCAATTAGTTGCCAACAAGGTGGTGCGTTACTTTCCGATAACACCTATACTACAACGTATGTTCAACACAAAAGACATAGCAAAGTGGATGACTTGGCATGCGACCGGACAGTCTAAGGAAGACGGTAAAATGAATCACCCCTGTGACGGCAAAGCATGGAAATATTTTGACATGATGAAACCTGAGTTCTCTTGTGACCCTAGAAACGTTCGATTAGGGTTGGCTGCTGATGGTTTTAATCCTTATGGCATGATGAGCCAAACTTACAGCATGTGGCCGGTTATATTGACAACATACAACACACCACCGTGGATGTGTTTGAAAGAAACTTCTTTAATGTTGACGATGTTAATTCCCGGCCCTAAATCAGCTGCAAAAGGACATTGATGTTTACTTGCAGCCTCTAATTAAAGAACTCAAAGATTTATGGGAGGGAGTCTGGACGAAAGACGCTGCTACGGGTACTCATTTCAAAATGAAAGCGGCGGTTTTATGGACCATCAATGATTTTCCAGCTCGAGGTAGTTTGTCTGGGTGGACTGGGCAAGGGTACCTCACATGCCCTACTTGTAATGTTGACACTCCATCGATGCGTATCAACAACAAAATCGTTTATGTTGGTTACAGAAGATGGTTAAGAACAAATCATCCAGATCGGAAAAAATCCAAGGAATTCTACGGTTTTCCCGAAAATAAGCCTAAACCAAGAAAGTTTTCAGAACTTGATATCCAATTGCAGATTAGTAAAGTCTGTAAACGTAAACCGGGGAAACATAAACCAATTCTCAGAGAGAACCGCCCCCATAATCGAGATCTTGAATTGAACTGGAGTAAGCGTTCTATCTTTTGGGATCTTGAGTATTGGCCCTTTCTTCTACTAAAACACTGTTACGATGTCATGCACATCGAAAAGAATTTCCTTGAGGCTTTACTGAATACCCTGTTACAGAACGACAAATCCAAAGACACGCCAAAGGCAAGGCTAGACTTGGAAAAAAGGGAGTTCGAAAGGAGTTGTGGTTAGTTAAAAAAGAAAACGGGAAGTTTGATAAGCCTCATCCAAAGTTCTCTTTCACTCCAGAAAAAAGAAAACTTTTTTGTAAATTCATTAAAGGAGTCAGACTACCTGATGGCTTTGGATCCAACTTCAAGAAAAAAGTGACCGCTGATGATGACAATATAACGAACTTGAAATCTCATGACTGTCATATAATGATGCATCGGTTACTTCCTTATGGAGTGCAACAATAGTTGCCCAAAGACGTTGCAAAACCTATAATCGACATTTTCTTATTCTTTAAGCAGCTTTGTGCTCGAAGTTTGACTGTGCAGGACATGAAAGAAGCTAAAAACAAATTGATCATTATGATGGTTAATTTAGAGCAAATCTTTCCTCCTGCTTTTTTCGACATAATGACTCATTTGGTTATACATCTACCCGATGAGGCTATTCTAGGTTCCGTTACTCGCGGCAGGTGGATGTATCGATTTGAAAGATACATGAAAAAGCTAAAGAATTATGTACGAAATAAAGCAAAGCCTGAAGGTTCTATTGTTGAGGGTTATGTTGCAGAAGAGGCATTAACTTTTTGTTCGCGTTACCTTAAGGATGTCGAGACGAGATTTAACCGCCTTGGCAAAAATGAAGACGATTTGCCTGGACAACCAGATAAATTTGAGGTGTTCCGTACCGTATGCACACCGACGGGTGGAATCAAACCAACTCGTATGACTAATGACGACATGCAGGCAGTTACGTGGTTTATACTTAACAACAGTCCTGAAGTCGAAGCCGACATCTCGGCTTACAGCGAGTATGTTTCTTCCTTTTTTTATAATTTTGAAAATTCTTCTTTCTCGATGACTTCTGCTAATATCATGAACCTTTGCAGAGAGGCGCCTGATAATGTGGAAACGAGTTTTCCTGTGTGGTTTAATAACATGGTAAATACATTAGATATATTACCTTGGAGTTATTCCTCATCTAATAAACCTTTTTGTATCTCATTTTTGTAGACTCGTGAAAAAAAAGTGAGTGTGGGCTCTAGTGACGAGTTATTCTCTTTGGCATGTGGACCTATTAGTTCATGTACATACCCCTCTTGCATAGTGAACGGCGTGAATTTTGTGGTACGTGAACGCGATATACTTCGTACCACTCAATGCAGCAGAGTTTCAACACCCGGGGTTGATGGAGAGATGTATTATGGTCAACTCGAAGAAATTCTGGAGCTCACTGTTGTCCCTAATATATGTGATGTTGTACACGAATTTATGAAAGAAAGGAAGATATGAGAAGAATTCTAGAGAGAGAAAGTAGTGAGAGAAAGTAGAGAGAAAATGGTTGGTGAAACTTGTGGAATATTAGATTAGAGAGAGAATGAAATGACCAACCAACCTCTCCTTACATGCAAGGAGAGGTTTATATAGCCTTGCTTACATGTAGCTTAATGGGCTATATGATCATGGGCCGGGCTTTCCTTTTGGGCTTTGGTTACTTATTAATGAACCTTAGCTTAAAAGTTAAGCCCGTAATTACACGACTAATATACTACCTATTACAACGTTCTAAAATACGATACATAATAAACATATGACCGAGCATTCTTGTTTGGCTCAATATTTTGAGGCTAACAATCTCCCCCAATGAGAGGTCATAAACCTTAGTCATTTAGGAAATTTGTAGAGATTACTAATCTCGCCATAAATGAGTCTTGAACGTGTAATCGTAGTCTTGTTCCTTCATGCTGTGATCTTTGAGCCTTTGTCGTTGTCTTTCGACTTTGTCTTTAAGCTTGAGATCTTCAAATCATCCTTGACTTGTCTTTGCCATCTTGCGATCTTGTGTCTTCATCCACATGCTCACACTATTAATTGTTGAATATGTCTTTAGGCATGAGTATGTGGTTTCTGAATCATTGACTTTGCTATGTACACCGTGACGCCACCTTCTCGAGACAAAACATAGACACGGACTGAATGGCTTTGACATTCGTCCTAAATCGGTAGCGTTTTACCTCCGGTCGGTGAAGACCGTTATACGATATTAAATATCGTACCTGTGATCAGGTAGATTCAATTAAGAATCTCCTTGACAGGGTTTCACGGCTGTACTAGCCGTTCTCTTTACTCGACCGTCTCAAAGCAAGACTGCGAACATAAAGAGTGAATCAATTGGATAGATATCCGTTTGATTAAAGTCGTCAATTCAAATTCCTGGAACAAGTTTGATTCTTAACGAATCTTACTATTGTTGCTTTCCAGTTGACACAAGTTTGATTCATAAGAATCTCACAAGTCACCTACCATAGCGCTGTTTAAGGTTGACGCTAGAAGGATTTCCATTCGTCACTGTGAATATTAATGAATATCACTCTGAATGTTCTGGCAAGACCATAAAGATATTGCGTAGAAACCTGAAACGAGTTTGAATCAATTCAGAATCAAACCACTGTTGCTTTTCAGTTTTGCACATGTTCAATTCATAAAGAATCTTGCATATGACCTACCGCAGTGCTGTTTGATGTTAACACTGGAAGGATTTCCACTCATCATTGTAAATACTAAGTAGTGTCACTCTGAGTGTTCTAGCAATATCACAAGGATATAGCGTAGGACTCTCTTGATCTTCATCCGTGTGTCCTAACGAGATTTGATTGATCTCTTGGCTCTAGACTCGATTTGTGCACTTTTAGTGGTTGGAGGCTGGAGCAGATGCCACCTATTCAATATCAACAATCTCGGAGTGAGAAAGTCAATAGAAGTCGTGTTGATCTCCGTGACAATAAAACAAACTTCTTTTGAGAGAAGCCTGAGTAGCTAGGAAAGGGTTGTGCTTCACATCACTGGGTCCATGATGAGTTTGTCTTCATGATGAGTTGACCCGGTTTCTGCCTAAGTTGTATGGAGGGCTTCTTTCTTTAGACCCTTTATCCTTACATTTCTTTTTCATTCTTCAACCCCTTCAATGCTTACCAAGACATCATTACTAGCACCTTGTTGTGATTGTTCCAGTGCTAGCATCAGTACTTAGTCGGCATTCAGCTACGTTCACATTCTACTCCATCTTTCCTAAGGACTTCTAATAATCTATTGGATTGTCCCTGGGAAGATCCCTCCGGTTCTGGTTGGATCATAGGACTTAAACCTATCCACCCTTTTGACACCAATAACGTCGTGAATTAAAGATGTTTTGGGTATTTGATCGTAACCATGAAAACCACTTTAAATTCTAACAAAGTGTTTGAAAAACATTTAACACCTTGCTAGTTTTGTCGTTTTAGAAATGCTCCCCCTTCACATGTGCATCGATAATCGAAAGTGTTTTGCACATGTAGGTAAGAGTTAAAGTGCATGAGTCTTATATTAGATCACATTTTAATCACATTTTCTCCCCCTATCTCTAATATATAAAATCTTTTGATATTAGAGATACCAAATTTGATTAAAATATATTTTGAAAAATAGTCTTGAAATCTCCGGGAGAAAGATGTGTTAAGCTTTTGCATGAAGTTGAAATGCTCCCCCTCAAAAATTGATCCAATTGAATTGTCATTATGAGGATATGATCCACATTTCGCTTTTTGAGGATGGGAGTTTGTTGAACACACAATTTTTGAAAGATTTTGAATAATCATTGATAAATTCTTGAAAAAATTGTGTTCAACGCTTTTTGAAAAATCCTATTTCTTTTTGTCGAAGAGGTTTTTCTAAAGCATAAACTTGAGTTCACAGACTTTGAATGTCTTGACGAATCCACTCAAGTGTAAGAAGATTTAACTTCTTTTGCTAAGGGTAAGAGCACGAAATCGTACACTCCCCCGTGAATATTGATCCGGGTTGCAATCTGAAAGTGATTACAAGCCATTGTGTTGAGCTCAAAACGTTGAATGTTTTGTGACATGCTCAACCCAAGATAGATTGCTCTACCCGTTTTTGGAAATATTGTCCAAAATAGACAATTTCCTTTTGAATAAAAATAGAAATGACATGTTTTGAAAAATATTTACAACTTTCATTCGAGCTTTATGTACACACCCGTGTCGTTATTGAGCGACATTTCTAGGTACGTCCATATTATCGATACTGAAAGACATGTCGAGAAGAATATTTTTTGGATTTTCAAAGATTTTTTAATTTTGTATTTTCTTTTTCATTAATATTTACAGGTAGATGTTTGATAGATGAATCAAGCAGGCTTCTTTGCCAGAACCTCCAGTTCTGCTGGAGTCAAACATCTCATACCAATTTGCCTAACTAGATACGCAAACCTCTCTTTCGAAAGAGCTTTTGTAAACAAGTCAGCTAATTGGTAATCAGTTCCAACAAAGTATAATTCAACAATACCCTTTTCAAATTGTTCCTTAATGAAGTGATATCTGACATCAATGTGCTTCGTGCGGGAATGCTGAACCGGATTGCAGGAGATGGCTATGGCCGATTTTGAGTCACAGTACATAGGTACTTTATCAAAATGGAAGCCATAATCCGTGAGTTGTGTTCTCATCCAAAGAACTTGAGCACAACACGCAGATAGAGACACATACTCCGCTTCGGCTGATGACAGTGACGTGCAATCCTGCTTCTTGGAAGACCATCCCACAAGCTTGTCTTGACCTTGAAATTGTGCACCACCAGAAGTACTTTTATGTGTATCAAGACACCCTGCATGATCAGAATCTGAATAGGCCGTTAGAAAGAAACCAGTTTCCCTCGGATACCAGAGTCCCATGTGAATGGTATTCTTAAGGTACCGAAAGATCCGTTTAACCTCCTTGAGGTGCTTTTCAGTGGGTCGTGCTTGATATCGTGCACAATAGCATGTAGCATGATGTATATCAGGTCTGCTTGCTGTCAAGTACATGAGGGACCCGATCATGGAACGATATCTCGTTTGATCTATGGGTAATCCCTCCAAATCAGCATCTAGGGATGTGGTTGATAATGGTGTCCCAACGGGGTCACATGATGTCATACCATGCTTTTTTATTATCTCTTGACAATACTTAGCTTGGTTAATGAAGATACCACTTGGGGATTGGTGAACTTGAATTCCTAGAAAGAATTTTAGTTCTCCCATCATAGACATTTCAAATCTGCTGTGCATTACTTTTTCAAACCATTTTGAAAGTTTTGGGTTTGTAGACCCGAAAATAATGTCATCAACATAAATTTGCACAAGCAGAATGTCATCCCCATATTTATAAGTGAACAAAGTTAGATCAATGGAACCTTTTGAGAAACCTTTGGATGCCAGAAATTTCGAGAGCTCGTCGTACCACGCCCTTGGAGCTTGCTTGAGTCCATAAAGTGCTTTGTGGAGACGATACACCTTGTCAGGATAATGAGGATTGACAAATCCTTCTGGCTGCGTGACATAGACTTCTTCCTTCAAAGGACCGTTAAGAAACGCCGTCTTTACGTCCATCTGATAGACAATGAATCCCTTATGTGCCGCATAAGCAAGAAAAATCCTGACCGCTTCCATACGAGCTACTGGTGCAAATGATTCTTCGAAATCAATACCCTCTTTCTGTCCATACCCCTTAGCCACTAGCCTAGCTTTGTTCTTAATGATCGTGTTCTCTTCATCCATCTTTTTTTTCCAGATCCATCGAAGATTTAATGGTGTTACATCGGATGGTCTGTCAACAAGTTCCCAGACTTTAAGTCTTTCAAATTGTTGAAGTTCATCCGTCATCGATTCAATCCAAGCATGATCAGCTAATGCTTCTTTGATGTTTTTCGGTTCCGCTGAACTCACGGCGAGTGCGAACATACAAACATCAGCATCGGTGTTAAGCTGTCGTCTTGTGCGAACGGGCTGTGAAGGGTTTCCAATTACGTGAACCAAAGGATGATCTCGGGTCTAATGATGTGTTGAAGGATGTCGTTGATAGAAAGTATGCATATTTGACGGATCAACATGGCGAGTAGAATACTCTCCAGTTTCGTGTACCGGTGTACCGAATGGGTTGATAAATTCGTCTTCGTCAGATAATGCATTGTCTGCTTGATTTATGTTCTCTGGAGCAATGACAGTAGTTGTGGATGTTGTAGGATCGATTGTTGAAGTAATATTCTGAGGAGATAAATCTGCAGCAACCCGTGTTGAAGTAGATGAAGTTGTATCTGGTTGTTGACGATTATCGGTTTCATCATTCTTATCATGAGTGACAGCGGAAGACTTCGATACAACTTGTTTCTCCCCCGTGAAATATTCATCATACATTGGTCCATATAACATTTCCAACTCTTCAATTGTCGTATCGACTGTCATATCAGCTCTAGGAACATTTTCTGGAACCAGCGTTGAACTTGACGGTTCATTGATGTGGTCTTGAGTTCCGAGTTCCGTGCGGTTGTGAACGGAAGTCGTTTGTCGTTGTGGATCGGGACTTAAACTGTTTTGTTCAAGTGCCATCTCTTGAGATTCATCAAATCGGATGTGAATTGTCTCGACAATCAATTTTGTTCTTTTGTTGAACACTCTATATCCCTTAGACTGAGTTGCATATCCCACATGAATCCATGCATCACCTTTTTCTTTCATCTTATCCAAATTTTCACCATCTCGTATAATGTAACAAGTACATCCAAAAACATGAAGGTGTTTGAGTGAGGGTTTTCGATCATGAATTATGTGATATGGTGTCTTTTCGTGTCTTGGGATAATTAAGGATCGGTTTTGTGTGTAGCATGCGGTTGACACGGCTTCGGCCCAAAAGTATAGTGGAAGTTTTGAAGCAGATAATATTGTGCGAGCAGCTTCAACCAAAGTACGGTTTCGTCTTTCAACAACGCCTTTTTGTTCGGGTGTTCGAGCAATAGATGTTTCATGTTCAATCCCTTCGGCTTCAAAATACTTTCTCAGATTAGAATTCAAAAATTCTGTACCTCTGTCAGTACGAACCACTTTAACTTGAGCTTGAAGACCACGTTGTATCAATTTACGGAAGCTGATGAGAACGTCGGGAGTTTCATCTTTGGATCTCAAGAAATGAGTCCATGTGTACCTTGAGTAATCATCGACTATTACTAGAATATATTTCTTGCCATTGATACTCTGAACACGCATGGGACCACACAGATCCATGTGAAGAAGATCTAACCGTCCTTTAGAGCTTGGTGTGGTCTTTGTTTTGAAGCTACTTCGTTTAGCTTTACAAAGTTCACAAGAAGAACAAAGATGATCTTTGATGAATTTCAAGCTTGGAAGGCCTCTCACAATATCTTTCTTGGAAAGCAAGTTAATGGTATCAAAGTTGAGATGAGAAAGACGTTGATGCCATAACCATGCCTGAGTCGTTGAAGCTTTAGCCATGAAGCAAATTGGAGTTGATGAAGTTGTGTCTTGAAGTGAAATTGTGTAAAGATCAGTACCCCGTGTACCGGTAAGTAAGTCATTCCCATCATAATCACGAACAAAACATGTCTTCTTTCTAAAAGCAACTTCCAAATCCGCATCACAGAATTGACCAACCGAGAAAAGATTTTGATTGAGCCCTTCGACGTAGTATACCCTTTTAATCGTGATATTCCCCTGAACCAAATCTCCATATCCTAGGATCGGTGCAAATTGATCATTTCCGAATCGGACCGTACCTAGGAACTTCTCCACGAAGTTAATTAGAAGCTTAAGATTCCCCGTCATGTGCTTCGTGCATCCGGAGTCCATTATGAAGAGAATTATTTGTATCATCTGCAGAAGAGTTAGAACACGATGGAGCATTTGCTAAATTGGATACCACAGTAGTTGTGATAGTAGAATCATTAGTGTCCTTATCAACATTTAAAGGCAAACTAACACTCGTTTTCACATTTTCTGTCCTAACTTTAGGCATCCATTTATATCCGGGAGGACATTGATTAGCAAACCACCATTTCCAAGACTTACTGGCAGACTCATATAATTCCTTAATTTTGCTTCTAGGATTCTTAGTGGTGGAGTCTGATGCATTACTTTTCTTAGTGGGGGTTGCACCAGAATGGTTCACTTTGCGTTTGGGTTTACTAGCTCTAATAGGCATTGCAACTTGCTTCTTAGTTCTAGTATCTACGCCTTTGATTTTATTTATAGCACACATAGAATGATTAGCATTAGCACACTTGCCACATTTGACACAAACAAATTTCACATTCATAGCATTCAAATCATTCACAGTATTCAGATCGTCATTACATGCGATAACAGACTTTTTATTCTTAAAAACATTCAAATTCCTAGGGTGTTCTTCTACTTGCTTCATCTTCCCTTGATTCTTGTGTTTCCAGACCTTATCATTCGCTTGAGTGCTCTTAAGCTGAGGCCGGCTAACACTAGTAGTGGAGACTATTCCTGTAGTAGAAGACACACGAATATTAGTGTTTCTAGAAGTCTGAGGCGAGTGAGTATCTTTGTTTGTGGGCTTAGTGGGCATTCTATACATCCCTGGTTTAATCACATTATTGTGCTTAACGCTTGGTGCTACAGGATTCCTTATGGGTTGAGTTTGTGGGAACCTTTCCTTTCCATCCATCTTGGGGGCAAACACAGGTTTTGCAAACGAGGAATTAGATAAAGCAGATGGTTTTCCCAAGATAGAGGATCTATTCTCTTTAGAGGCATTGGGTTGTCTAACAACATTTTTCTTAATGCTAGGTTCCACAATTTTCCCACCCATTTTAGCAATGAGTTTCTGCAACTCAGCTATCGCTCTGTCCCTGTCTTGTAATTGAGCTTTCAACCCTTTAATTTCCAAATTCTGTTCATTCATTTCTCGAAATGTTTGGGAAAGTTTTTCTTGCAATTTATTATCATGTGGAAAACGACCAACATCTTTTTGCAAAGCAAGTTCAAGTGAATGACAATGTTTTTGAAGGAAATCAGTTTTGTGTTGAAGTAACTCAAAAGCCTTTTTGTCAACATTTTCTTTTCGTTTCGAAAGCTCAATTTCAAGACGTTCACATTCTTTGATCTTATCAAGATATTGGCATGCAACTTCAGAATATTCATCAATGTCAGCACAAGATGTAAAATAAGCACACATAACATCTTTAGAAACGCATTCTTGCAAGAGCAAATCATATTCATCTGAGAAATCAGACTTTTCCATTTGAAGATCATCAATGTGTTTCTCGATAGATTCAACATATTTTAAATCATCAAACATTTCAGTCCGAATGAACTCCTCAAGTTGAAGAACAGTTTCTTTAATCAACGCCGTGTTTGGAATTAAGAGTTCTTTGACAAGCAAGGTAATATCTTGAGGAATCGGACGTGTCCATTCAGCATTTTCACGTTTTGCCCAGTCTCGTTCAACAATAGATTTAACATTATCTATGTGATGTTTAAGAATACCTAATGTTTTCCTACTCTTGCTTTTAGATTCATCTAGAGGGAGGTAGTTGATGTATTTGTAAACATTAGATTTCTTAGGTGCAAATGCTTTCTTCCATTGAAATCTCTTTTGTTTGCATTCTAAGAACACTTCCTCACGAGTTTTCTGAGTTTGTTTGTTGAACAGGCCATAAAGACTATTCTCATAAGCATAATTATATGGTTTAACAAACTCCTTATTAACAAGTGGTTGACTATCAGCATCCCAAAGGGCAGTCTCTTCACTATTGGCACTAACAGGCATGCAATCAAGATCTGTCCTTTCAGTCTCATCAAGATAAAGATGCGGGTTCGCAGCTTGAGCTTTGGCAAGGTACTCAGGACTTGCAAAGCTAGCTTGACCCTTAAACATCGATGGAGGTGCTAGCATTCTTACGGATTGAATAGAATCATGCGTTTTATAAACAACGTTCTTCAAAAAGTCGACTTGTGCTTCTAGTTTCGTAACTTTTTCGGTTTCTTTATCATATCTACTTTTGAAGTCTTGTTTTAACGCATCTACCTCTTGTTTCTTATCCTCTAGAATTTTAGCCGAATCAGTGGTGGTCATAGAGAGCTTTTGTTCAAGTTCATTAACTTTGGTATTGGCAAGGTACGTTTTTTGACGTTCATCTATTAAGAAAACATTATATTGACGCTTCTCTTTAGCTAATAACTCAAGAGTTGTATTATATTTGTTTTCAAAATCATCCTTTTGACTTTTTAACGCACTTCCCTTGTACCCCTCAAGCTCTTTGTTTTTCTGAAGGAGCTCATCTCTATAGCTTTCAGTCATCTCAGTAGATTTGATAAGAGCAGCTTTACATTCTTCAAAACTTTGAGTGAGCGTAGCGTTTGCCTTCTTTAATTGCTTTTGACTCTTTTTATTTTCAGTGACATCTTTTTGTAAAGTAGCAATTAAATTAGCAAGCACAATACGTTCCTCTTCATCATATTCATTTGCATGTTGATCATCCTCAGACTCATTATTGCACATGTCTGATGAATCGGGTGTGGTATTGCTATCAACCGTTTCCATCATACACGTGTCATTAATGGCATTGGGTAGATCACTATGCTCAGGAATATCACCAAACACATTATATTCATCAGTAGTGTGTACCTTATCGATTGGCTCAGTGGCAAAGATAGGACCATTGTCATCTTCAGTGACTTTGAGAACTTCTTCAACCTTTGCCATGTACGAGTAATGTGCATCAAGCTCTTGATCAGAATCTTCATCATCAGTATCATCAAGCATGGCTCCTTCCTCAGCTGACAATTTAACCCCTGCTTCCATCTTTTTGCATAGCAACATCTTTTCCTTGTGATAGCTGGAGTCTCTAACCCTTTTCGGCTTCCTGCATTCCTTTGCCATATGTCCATAACCTTGGCAATTAAAACATTGAATCCCACTCTGCTGAACCACTTGACTTCCAACCGTTTCCCTATTCCCAGTAGCAGCAGCAATCCTCTGAGCATCATACTTAGCAGTTTGTCGATCATATCTTGCAGAACCCTCAACATGTGTTGGATTATGTCGATCATACCTAGAAGGACTTTCACCACGTCGACGTGTGTCATACCTTGGAGGACTCTCAACATATCGGTTCTTTGTGTTAGATGATGTGCGAAGATTGTTGTTGGTGGGTTTGTAGATTTTCTTGTAAGTCTTCATTATGTAAGCAATTTGTTGTTTCATCTCTCGGTTCTTTTGAGCTTGGTCTTCATCACTATCTTCTTCAGATGATGACTCAGATGGTGGTGATGGTGCTCTTGGCGCTTTACCTCGAGATTTTGTGGAAGATGAAGACTTAGATGATGAGGAATATCGTGGTGAAGATGATGTATTGGAGTATGGCTTAGGAGCACGAGAGTGAGGATCTTGAACATGTTGAGTGGTAGTCACTAAAGCAAGTGGATTAGCCGTCTTGGCAACACGTTCAGCTCGAATTTCATTTGCTTCATTCTGAAATTGCTTCAAGATGTCAAAGAGTCGATGATATGAGACCTCGTCTAACTTTTCTTGTTGTTTCACCAAAGTGACAAACCGTGTCCACTCAGGTTGAAGTTGTTGA
This sequence comes from Glebionis coronaria, assembly GCA_025667525.1. Lineage (NCBI taxonomy): Eukaryota > Viridiplantae > Streptophyta > Magnoliopsida > Asterales > Asteraceae > Glebionis > Glebionis coronaria. Next base: position 370,050,535 of record CM046880.1, on the reverse strand, counting down.
AGAAATTGGACATTGACTTGCATGGTGGAGACTTGCAGGTTATTTCTTGTCATGTCATTCATCATCTTATAAAACCTGGAGTAGTAAGAGTCAATTGATTCTCCATCCCTTGAAGTAAACTTGCCAAAATTCCAAAACAAGTTTGTTTTGACATCTTGTTTGTTGAGTGATTCTCCTTGTTGCAAGCGTTCAATAGCAGTCCACATTTCATGTGCTGTCGGGCATGCATCAACCGTGGAGTAAATATCATCTCCAATCCCACTTAAAACCATATAGATGGCTTCCTTCTCCGCATCATGCCAAGCACAATTTTCAGGTGTGAGATCAGCTCTTGTTTCATCACGTTCACTTGCAGGTATTGGATCAGTAGTATCTGTGGCTGCTCTTGGAGGAACTGAGATCTTCTTAAATATATATGGTCCATGAGTAATACATTTCCTCAGGGCATCACCATTAGGTCTTGTATCAAGATATCGTATGAAACGTGATTGCCATTGAGCATACCGTCCAGATACAAGCATTGGTGGTCTCTCTTTGTTACCCGCCACCATTATGTTGTTGTTCGTCACACGATATTCGGCAGTAGAATCCATCTCAATATTCTCTGAAATGATGAAGTGAATATGGATCTTAAGTAGATTTGTTGTGATTGTTGTTGTGGTTTAAATTCCGAAAATTGCAATTTTTCTCCAGGCCGACAATAAATTCTCCAGTCCGACTAAAACGGTAGTCCAAAAATTTTGTAATCGCCAAAATTTGAAATCGAGCTAGAAATGTCCTAAAACTAGTATGGAAAAAAATTGAATTTACTTGACGAAAAAATTTTAACTCTTTTTTTTTTTTTTAATTTTTTTTTTTTTTGATCTTCGTGTAAACTACGTTCCGAAACTAGTCTAGATGGTGGCTAAATCTAAAAAATATTCAAACAAAATTTAGCTAAACATGTCATCGGAATGTCCATCGGAATGTGCCATCGGAATACCCATCGGAATGTTTCTTAGATCGGAATGTCCTTTAGATCGCAATGTGCACCTGTCGGAATCCTCCAGATCGGAATGTTCAGATCGCAATGTGTACCTATCGAAATCCCAGATCGGAATGTTCAGATCGCAATGTGTACGTATCGAAATCCCAGATTGGAATGTGGCTGTCGCAATGTGGGCAGAGTAACGTTTCAATATTTGCCTTAAATCCGTCGCAATCCAGATCGCAATAACGATCAGAATGTGCAGATCGGAATAAGGGGCTATCGCAATACTGATCGCAAAGTAAAACCCTAGGGTTATTGCGATCGAAATCGTACTCTCCTTTCCTAAATTCAAGCTGTCGCAATAATGGTGCTTTTTCTTCCAACTTTTTAGGCAACGGTTTTTGGCAACTTTTAGGCAACAAATTAGCAACTTTTAGGAAACAAATTCGTGATTTTTACCAAACCAAAACAACCAAATCTCTAGAACAAGTATATAGATGATTTGTAGCAAGATAAAGAACACGAAAACCACAAAAAAATTTGAATTCGAGTTGATTTATGGAAGAAATCACACGAATCAAATATAAGAAGAACAACCAATAACAAATCTACCCCGTGGCGATTGATACCAATTGTTGTCCCTAATATATGATGATTGTATAATACGAATTAAAGAAGAAAGAAAGGAAGAATTCTAGAGAGAGAAAGTAGTGAGAGAAAGTAGAGAGAAAGTGGTTGGTGAAACTTGTGGAATATTAGATTAGAGAGAGAATGAAATGACCAACCAACCTCTCCTTACATGCAAGGAGAGGTTTATATAGCCTTGCTTACATGTAGCTTAATGGGCTATATGATCATAGGCCGGACTTTCCTTTTGGGCTTTGGTTACTTATTAATGAACCTTAGCTTAAAAGTTAAGCCCGTAATTACACGACTAATATACTACCTATTACAACGTTCTAAAATACGATACATAATAAACATATGACCGAGCATTCTTGTTTGGCTCAATATTTTGAGGCTAACACTCACTTATATCGGCAACCGCAAGGTTTTGTTGTTTTGATGTAAATGGTTTGACACAATTAACCCTACCAATTGCACCAAACGCAACAGACGTTCTTACACTGAGCAAGGCATACATCATATTTTGACCGATAGGCTATTTCACCAAAATAACCCATACATTTTCCCGACACAATCAACACAAGTATTCTACCTTGAAGACCTTTCTAGACGACCGCTTCATTCGAAGGTCGTCGAACAGGTTTATCATCGAGATGTGGCAGAGTCCGATGAAGATGTTATACATGGTAGCAGTTCATCAGATGTTACACTGTCTGTTGCTTTGCCTAATTTGGATATTACGGATTTGAGTGTAAATACTCAACAAACGGAAGTGGACGCCCCACCGGTTGATGATGATATTAATAATATTGAAGATGAGGTAGTTGCACACGTCATTGGTGATGTTGATGATGATGATTTAGTGTCGGATGATGATGAAGTGAACCCTAATAATGATGTTCAAGAATTTTTATCTAGCGATGATTCTGAAGATGACAATTGATATTAAGTTGTATTTTGAATGAAACAGTTGTTATATGCTTTAATGTGTAATTTTTTATTTGTAAACGATTGTTATATGCTTAAGTTGTAGTTTGAATGAAACAATTGTTATACTCTTAAATGATGATGAGTTGTTTTTATTTGTTTAAATGCGTAATTTTGTATTTTAATGAAAATGTTTTTATATGTTAAAATGTGTATACTGATATGAATTTGTGTATTAGTATTAATTGGTTAATTAAATTGTGTAATTTTGTTTTTAATGAAAATGCTTTTATATGTTAAAATGTGTATATTGATAAAATGTGTATACTGATATGAACTTGTTATATTACAGATGGCATGTGTAGCTCCTAGGTCACACGGTGGGGATGCTGGTGGAAGTCCACCCAGACGGTCCACACGTCCTGTACCGGCCGAGTGTCAGCGTAAGAAATCATTATATTTTTTTATAACACTGATATTTATAATTTATGTCACTTGAATTTTTACGAGTAAATAACATATCTTTTGTAGGTTCAAATCAACGCTTTGAGACCAACCTAGGAAAATTAAGGAAGGCGTACAGAGATAATAACGAAAAACCTTTGGCAATTGGCTTTGAATTTAAAGATCTGCAAACCTTCCATTTTCTGGGCAATTATGCATCCCTATTGTCTCATCTTATGGGGGAATTAGTCCGGAGACTTCCCCTGAACTGCGAATGGGACGAAATTCCAGCATATGATAAAACTCATATTTATCCTACTATTGAGGTCAATTGTTTATTTTACTTATATTGTTATTGTTATCGACATTTAGGTATGTGTGTTATGTTTAATTTGTTTGTTTATTTAAATTCATATGTTTTTATGTAGACATATTTAGACCTCGAGCCATGGTACAATGATCGTACTGAGGTGGTGTGTGGCAATGGTGTGTATGAGATGTCGACTTGGGTTAGGCTTGCGTTGGAACTCCAACTGAGGTTGCTGTATAGAAAATACAAGAACAGGATCAAGACAGATTTTTATTCGAAATATGAGACGCCCGCACTGGCACAAGAACATGTACCGCCGGAGAGTGTGTGGGACAATAGAACCGAAGGTGATTGGGGTGACTTGGTTAAGTGGTGGTCACAGCCAAAGAGGGTGGCAAGAAGTCAGGTTAATACTGTTAATCGTTCCAAAAACACGGTACCGACCACTCAAGGCAAAAAACCATTCGCCCGAGGAAGGAATGAATACGTAAGACTCTTTATAATTTTTGTGATTTTATTTAAAAGCGTTTATATTGTTTATTTATTATAGCTCGTTATTAATTTATTTGATATTTTTTACAGAAAGTCAATGAAGGGGTCTACGAGGACCTGGTTGAAACATGGAGGAAAGGGCATTCAAGTAATGGCACGTTTAAAAGTAAAGAAAACGAGGAAAGATATGTAAGTAATATATAACTCTTTACATGCCTTAATTAGTAACTAATTTTATTTGTTTTAAACCGTTTTTTTTCTTTCCCAGCAAAAGATGAAAGCCCTCAGTGACCAAGTGAAAGCGAAGGTCGTCCCGCACATGTCTGATAAACAAATAGTGGCTGAAATCATGCCAAGTCAAAATAAGCAAAATGTGTCGGGACAAGGCAGAAAGTTGTCGGGTGGTGCCAATAACACTTCTCGCAGGTTATATATCCTCAATAAAACAAAATGTAAATCAATTGTTCATATTTATGTCTTGTTGTATATAATGAAAAATTGTTGTTGTAACTTATCGCAGGCGGGGTGCTCCAGCTCGACCAGATTTTCCCTCTCGTAGTGAATTTCAGGAAATGATGGAACGAAATGAGCGACAGATGGAGCTGCTGAGGAAAGAGAATCAGGAGGCGCAGCAACGGGCTTACTTGGCAGCGTTAAAGGAAGATGCGGCGCAACAATATACTCAGACGTCGTACCAGCATATGGCGCAATATCAGAGTCAATTGGGTGAGTTTTTCCAGAACTACAACTCAAATACTGATCACCCAATTAACCCTCCTACTTTTGTACCCCCGCCCCGACCCTTTGTTATGCCCACCCTAGGTCCTGATTGGGCTCATTTAGTCCAACCCCCTATCCTTGGGCACAACCAGTGCAACCTCCTTCCATCGACCCATACCGACCATCTATGCCCGACAATCTCCAACCACTCCAACCTCCCTATACCGGCACTTATCCTCTTGCTCCCGTCACCAACAATAACACATTTAACCATTGTTATCGTCCCACCACACACTCGACTCATGAGATCGGCTCTACTTCACAATCCATACCCGGAGGTTCTCGTGTAATCATAAATCCCCATCAGCACGATTACCGGTCCGTTGACGAGTTGGGTCGAGATAGGAATGTACAAAACAGTGGTGACGACTTATCAGGCGATGACGAGGGGAATGACGAGGGGGATGACGAGAGGGTGACGAGGGGGGTGGCGAGGAGGAAGGTGACTTTTCACCTAACGATGATGCGTAGTAGAGGTTGTGGTAGTATTTTTCTTATTATGCATGTTTAATAAAGTTTGAGACTTGTAGCCTGTGAAACATTTGATTTAGGATTGAATAAGTGTATTTGATGAATATTGTATCGTGATGTTGGATAATTTATCTTAACATTGTATTGTAACGTTTATTGATTTGTTATTATTCTGTATTTGTCGAATTCTGCCATTTTGAATTGTGGATTTTGTCCGGAAAAAGTTCCGGAAAAAATCTAGAAACTGCAAAACAGCCATGTGTTTTTTTTGCCCAGGTACAACTAGGGACGACTTAGTCGTCCCTAGGTTAGCAAATCTTTTCCAGGTTTTAACCCTAGGGACGACTTAGTCGTCCCTAGGTTTCAACATTGCCCAGGTGTCAAAACCTGGGGACGACTTAGTCGTCCCTAGGTTTTGATACCTGGGCAATATTGAAAACTTTTTTTTTTCCTGAAAATGTTTTAATGAATTTATATAAATAAGATTTTATTAAAAATAATAAAAAAAAGAATTTTTATCAAAAACTTAAAAAAGATTATTTTTATTAAAAACCTAGGGACGACTTTGTCGACCCTAAGTTTCAAAGACAAGTCGTCCCTAGGTTAGTCAATTTTATCCAACGTAGTGGGTTGTGGGACTCACCAAGTCGTCCCTAGGTTACAAAGAGGGGGTCGTCCCTAGGATCCTAGAGACGAATTTTTAGGCACTAAATCCTAGGGTCGACTAAGTCGTCCCTAGGATTTTAGGGTCGAAACAGGTCCTACCTAGGGACGAATAAGTCGTCCCTAGGCTTCAAAATTGTTGTAGTGTTATATCAAGCTCGTTTATAAGCTGGTGGCCTGGTTCCATACACGACTCAAGTGGAATCATGCCATGTTGCATCTTCCCTCCAAGTGTTGGTGATCTTGGATCATATCATTTGGTTTTGTGTTCCCCCACTTCGGTCGTGTATTATATATCTCGATATCAGCCCAGATGTAATTATATTAATACAAGTATTAAAACAAGCCTGGAGTTTTGTTGTACTGTAGCCGAGACCTGAGACCAATTCAGTTGCATTGTGATCGGCCTTTAGCTTTATTTCCTTTTTTAGTAAGCAAGAGTTTTGTTTATCTGGGAATTAGGTTGAAAATATTCTTTTTGAAGGCATGTCAGCAAGCCATAAATGAGGACTTCTTATATAAAACTGTAAGCTTTTATTGCAAAGTGCTAAAAATTTATAGCTTGTCATATCTGCTTTGCAAGGATTGAAGTCGATGTTTACCAACTCAATATGGTAAGTAACTCAAATTTAAAGCTAGCTGCAACTCAATTCAAAGCTTTACTAGCTAGCTTGTTTAGAACTTAGGATTATTTATCAAATGCCAGGCTACCAGCTTCACTATTTTTTGCATTGTCGATGTTTTAAAGAAACACAATACTAGCTAATTTGAAGATATACACATAAGAGATTAAACAGGAATACTAAGATATCATGTGGTTCAACATGTAATGATTGACTTACGTTTGCAGGCACGTACTAGAACGAAGATATACTCTTAAGAAATGATGATATATATAACCACAAAGAGTACAGAACTTCAGCCATAATATTTAAAAATATCTATTACCTCTTAACACTAGGCGTTCAATTCAAGCTTTGACAAATTTTCCAGATTTTTTTTTATCAAATGAAGACATTAGTAAGGTAGAAGGTTGTTTATACACACAACCCACAAAAACGATAGCAATACACTGGCAAGACGTGCCAAAAATTTATCGGAACATCGTTAACAAGACTAATCAAAATGAAAAAGTAAGTCCAAAAATTTAGAGGATCTAATTTAGAAACGAAAACTTCATTTTAAACTGAATGAGAAGTTGCAGTCTAATATAAGAAAGGAATCAATGGTAGAATAAGGAAGAAGGTGAAACGGGTAACCTTGGAACAAAATTTGAACACAATAACACTTGTCTGTGATCGTTTGTACTGTTCCGATTTCCGAACAACCTATTCCAGCCCCTTCCTCAAACTATCTCAGAGTCCTTGTTTCTCATCTTTCTAAGAATTGCGTTACATTTAAGAGATAAAAGCGCATGGCAATGTGTTGTTCTGAAGTTCACGTCCAAAAATATGACAATCTCTAAGTCCTAAAACTTAAAAGATCGAAGTGTCATAGTAGTATAATGTAATAGAGGGGCAGATATAAGAATATGACAAGTTTATTTTTTTGGTTTTTCAATGTTTCAGTTTTTTATAGAGAACAAAACAAAAGAAAAAGATAATGAGAAACGGGCCGTTTACCAATAATCGCTTGTTATCATACGAGTCACTGACTTGACCTGAATTTAGGTATTCTCGGGGTCAAAACGGATGGACGGCTAATATAGGCCAAACGACGACATAAACTTGTTAAACAAACCCTTCCTAATGGACTAATCTATAATTAGTCATCATCTGACAAATAAACCACTTCATGAGCAGAAGGAGGCTGTGCGGCATTACCCCCTCCCAGGAATTCAGGTGTGTCCAGAACGTTAAGCACACGACCAGCATTGTAATTCAGTGTCTTCACATTATCATTCAACTTATCCTTTGGACCTCTATTTTGTGGCACACTCGATGGACCGCGTGGTAATGATAAGTGGGCAGATATGACAACAGAGGCATGTGGTTGTGGTGGTGGTGTCACAGGCAAATGTTTACGAGGTAGCGGTAGTAGTGGTTGAACAGGTGATGTTGAATTTAGTTGTTGGGAATTTGAGGGCGAGGTTAGTGGGACGCTACTTGTTACATGCTGAACTGGCAATGCCCTATCGTAAGTTCCGGAACCCGCTGGTTGCATATGTGGGCCCGGGGTCTGGATCTCACGGCTGACCAAAGGTCGCATGTGTGGGGCCATACTGCGACTTACACTGCTTACCAAGTGTTGACTTTGTAATGACTGACCACAGGTTTCTGTGTTTGGTGGTGGTGTAATTGGTGTGGTGCTGGCTGGTCTCAGGTTAGTAGCATGTGGGTGTCTGGTTAGTGGGGTCAAGAAATGGGCCGACGATTGGTGAACAACTTGAAGGGGGAGCTGTGTTGCTATTGCTGTTGCTGGTATTGGTGTCGGTGCCTGCTGTGTTCCTGAAAACTGGCTAGGTAAACAAGTCAATGGACCACGAAACCTATGCTGTTGCTGCATTGATTCAGCTTGGCATGCTGCAACGAAGGTTAAAATTTGTTATGTTATGGAGAAGACAAACAAGAGGCATGTTCCAAAGTCTGAAAAGACAGTTTCAGAGAAAGGAGCAACGACTATTTCAGAAAAGCACCTTGTTGTAGTGCTGCACAGTCACGAGAAGCAAGTTGGCGCTTATGTCTAAAAGTTTCTGCCAATACTTGGTTTATTACCAGTGTGTTCATATTGTTCTCAACTTCATTCTTTTGTGAGTTAAAAGTTGCATCTGCTTCTTGACGCTTATTACAATACTTCGACCTTATTCCAGCAATAGTTTCCGCTGTTTCCTCCTCACAGTCAATGTTTATCTTTTGTATCTGCACGAAGACGAATCCGATAACAGACGAGAAAAAAAAGGAAAAAGACAAGGCAACCCACTTTGATTTAACTACCGAGAAAAATCGAAAAAGAAACTCACATTGTCATAATAGGATTTGACCATTTTTTCTTTTAGAGAAAATAATTGCTCCAATTCAATATGAAGTGGATCAACAAGATGAGTCATTTGCGAACCCATTTGGTTGGAATTAGCATTTCGTTGAAGATCAAATAAATATTGTTCCAGCAGTGAGGCGTTTTGAATTAGGGTCTGTGCGGCAGTGGTTTGAGCCAAAACCTCACTTGTTGGAAGAAGCATAGCAGCTTGGTTTTCAGTAACCGTTGGATTAGCAGACATGACTGAAGATGGTTCATCGTGAGGATTGAATGATGAATCTTCTGGAATGATGTGATCAACTTGTATAGCTTCTACAGGTTGCGTATTATCATCTTCGATTTCAATCATTGGAGCAGGATTAGCTTGCCCTTCTTGATCTTGAACCCCATTCTCTGAAGGTTGTTGAAGTAGATGGGAATCATTGTGAACTTCCTGAAACGACCAGAACAGGTCAAAATTACAACGATAAAAGTTTAATTCAAAAGACTGAATGAGAGACGCAAGATTAAAGATTCTGACTGTGCAAATAACCCACCGGAATTGCTGGCATTGAATGATCAGAAACTGGAGAAGCAACTTGCTGTACTGAGTGGGTTGTGTCATGTGCCTTCTCAACCGACTCGACATTTGGTGCCACGTAATTGGGACCAGTTCCATTAGGGTCTTCAACAGCATGTGACCCATCCGCATATTCCATATGTGGCGTCAAATCATTTGCAGCTGGAATCCCCATCTGGTCGGACTCTGCATGCAATGATATATCATTAGAACCATTATTATACGGGTCTTCAACAGCATGTGACATATCAGCAGAGTAGTCATTGGGTGCCATATCAATGTCGTCTAGCATCCCTGTCTCATCAGAATCCACATGCGGTGACATACCATAGAGGCCAGTCTCATTAGCAGGGTCTTGGATACCATGTGATCCATCAGCAGAGTCCACGTTTGGTGCAACATCATTGACAGATGGCATGTTCATCTCACAATGGTCATCAAGCTGTGCCATATCACTGGGAGTAGTATCGTTACCAGCTTCAACAACATTTGAGGCATCAGCAGCAGAGTCAGTAGGCTTTAGATGTTGATAAAGACAATTCGCATTACCATCTGCAGCAGACCAGAACTGATCTCCATATGACGAGGGAGACTCAATATGAGCAAGAACCTCAGAACCCTCTGAAACAAAATACGTGGTTGTTAGTTCAAGGGAGAGGTTGCATGTTCCAGGCTGGTAATCGCTTGTGCATGCAGATGCATTTTCTCAAAATACAATATTTAAAACTACAAGTCACTTATGCCATACAAATAAAACATACAAGAGACTGCTCTCAAGAAAAAAACATTCCCGCATGGTATCATTTGGCGAAAGAAACTTTTTGATACCTGTTTCAACTCTTAGTCTTTGAGTTTTATTACGAGCCTTAAACTCAACAGCATGGTATCTCTTCCGTTTTTTACTACCACCATTTTGATCCCGACTTCCATCTTCTGCACTCTCTTCTGATACGTCCACGGATTTCTCTGTTGACAAGTTTGAAGTGGGAACATCAACAGGGTTCTTACTGCCTCTTTCGGACCTCCACAAATTCTCACTTTTCTCTGGATTCTTTTTATCAGTAGACAGGATTTGCCCCATCTGTTTTTCAAATCTAGGAGATTTTCGAGTATTTAAAGGATTTGTTGAGGCTTGTATCCCGGTCGATGTTTTCCTGCCTGACCTTGTTAGAACAGACGGGGGTGCATCTTTCCGGTTTGCCATCTGTTGAGAGTTCATGCAACCGAATTAAAATAAAAAAACATCAATATGCATCTGTAACCTTTCTTCTAAGCATTTCACTACTGAAAATCTAGTAAAATGCACACTGACGTAATACTGATCCAATACAAACCCTTATGACAGTAAACAAACACTAAAACACAGAATGCTCCACCGAAAAGGAACCAAAACAACATGTAAAGAACACATATATGATATGCACGGAAAATCAGCAAATAATGAATCAAATCAAGCAAAATCTTGTAAATAAGTTGCACACGGATACATTATTGATTAAAATGGGTTTTTCTTACTTGTGCCATGACGCCACAAGTTATATATCAAATCATTACCCTTATCCAACGCTTGTTACAGTAATTAACTCGGGACGAACGCTATACACTCCCAGACCCATCACTAAGAATCAAGTAAACCCGCATTTAAAATCTTACATAATCTACATTGTACAACATATATCACTATATGTGTAGTAAACAACACTAAAAGTAATAGCAAACCATCCTTTTTCCGTCCAATTTCGTAATCAAATATCTTTCATTCACAAACTTGTCCTTAAAATAAAAAAATGTATTCTCATAACAAAATGAAAATCGTCTTCACTACTAGTCACAAATACCAAAATGTATGTAATCACTGACAGATCTCAACACATCATTCCGAAGAATCTCGTTAACGAACATCCCATTCATCCCAGTTACATCAAACCCTCCACCCTGATCATCTGAGTCTTTTAACACTATCAGACTAGATTACTTGGAACTGAAACTAAAACTAAAACTTAACACTACTCCCGCCACTTCTAAAAATCAAGTATAAATTTCAGAAACAAAAAAAAAAGAGAATCAAGTATAAACCTCATGTTTGTGTCCATAATTATTCGTCAAATGTCCAATATTCACTCACACTAAATACCTAGGATTAAGCTAATTGGGTCTAAGTCTAACCCTACTTGTTTACACATAACGGACCCATATGGCCCGTATAACCTTTTTTAAACGAAGTAACCCATTTATTTTTGTGTCAGACTTACCATAAGCGCGACCTAAAATTCAACTTCACTAGTAAATTTCAAGAGTCAAACCTTTTAAGAAAAACAGAAATCCATAATCTATACTACATTATAAAGGGTGTATCGCTTTGGTTGAAAGTTGAAAATGTTGAATGGTTGAAAAATATGGGTCCCATTAATCTATATCTATATCTATACTATATTATAAAGGGTGTATCCCTTTGGTTGAAAGTTGAAAATGTTAAATGGTTGAAAAATGTGGGTCCCACTAATATATATCTATACTACATTATAAAGGGTGTATCCATTTGGTTGAAAGTTAAAAATGTTGAATGGTTGAAAAATGTGGGTCCTACTAATCTATATCTATACTATATTATAAAGGGTGTATCCCTTTGTTTGAAAGTTGAAAATGTTGAATAGTTGAAAAATATGGGTCCCACTAATCTATATCTATACTACATTATAAAGGGTGTATCCATTTGGTTGAAAGTTGAAAATGTTGAATGGTTGAAAAATGTGGGTCCCACTAATCTATATCTATACTACATTATAAAGGGTGTATCCCTTTGGTTGAAAGTTAAAAATGTTGAATGGTTGAAAAATGTGGGTCCCACTAATGTATATCTATACTACATTATAAAAGGTGTATCCCTTTGGTTGAAAGTTGAAAATGTTGAAAAATGTGGGTCCCACTAATATATATCTATACTACATTATAAAGGGTGTATCTCTTTGGTTGAAAGTTAAAAATGTTGAATGGTTGAAAAATATGGGTCCTACTAATCTATATCTATACTGCATTATAAAGGGTGTATCCCTTTGGTTGAAAGTTGAAAATGTTGAATGGTTGAAAAATATGGGTCCCAATAATCTATATCTATACTACATTATAAAGGGCGTATCCTTTTGGTTGAAAGTTGAAAATGTTGAATGGTTGAAAAATGTGGGTCCCACTAATCTATATCTATACTACATTATAAAGGGTGTATCCTTTGGTTGAAAGTTGAAAATGTTGAATGCTGGAAAAATGTGGGTCCCACTAATGTATATTTATATTACATTATAAATGGTGTATCCCTTTAGTTGAAAGTTGAAAATGTTGAATGCTTGAAAAATGTGGGTCCCATTAAAAACTATTACATGCAAATCTTATTCATTAAAAAAGATATAAAATTTCGTTAATTAAACAAATGGCACCCTTTCATTCAATTGAAACATACTTATAAGATATTTTGAATTATAACATGTTACAACGCTTTGAAATAAAAGTTTAATCTTTTGACGTTATATTTTGAACTTCACCGAAACACTTACCACAATATCGCATCGTGTTAATTATCTGTTGCTAGACAATTTCCGCCGCTATGCGCTGGTACTCGTCTAGTAAATTAAAAACCTTAATATTATTATTAGAGAAAATGACTAAGATACCCATTTTTACGGCATACTTAACCAAATAATTTTATAGAACAATCCAAAATACTCACAAAATCGTCTAGTAAATTAAAAGCCTTTCATTTCACATGAATTCAACGGCTCGGATTAATCTCCTCATTTAATCTTATCCTCACCCTTTACAAACACACACACACACACACTTAAATAAAATCCCGACCAAACCCCACCATTTCACCACTGACGTCGCACCCTACCGTCGCAATACCGCCACCGCACCCCACCGCCGTCATCCACCACTATAGATTGGATTATTTTGATCTAACTTTTCCGGTCCTACATGTCATGTCTCGTCTCTTTTGATCCATTTTCTGACGTCAATTTGTTTTAGTGTAAGCTTAAGGTTTGTCATGTTCTTGTTTTTACCCAGATAGTTTTAGTGTAAAATTACTGTTTGTTAATTGAAACTCAGAAATGGTTATTTGGTATTATTGCTATCTGATTCATTTGGATATGGGTTTTCAGTAAATTTTGGTTAGTTTTTCAAGATTTGGTTAAATGGGCCAGTTTAGAGTTATTTGATTTGTGCGTTGATAATAGTTTAGAGGCTAACGTTGACATGTGGGCTGCTATTGATGTAAAGAAGCTGAAAGATGAGAGTGCGTATTCTCCACAGAAGGAGCTTATGCAAATTAAGGGAATCAGTGAGGCGAAAGTTTTTAAGATTATTAAAGCACACATGTCTCCGTCATAGTTTGTTTTGTGTCTTTACGTCAGTGGCCTCATTGCAGAGCTTGAGGTTTTAAAACTTGTTTGATTTGTGTTTCAATAGCTTCGAAATTGGTCCCTATGGGTTTCACTAGCTAAGGCAACTTCATGTGCATAGACAAGATATAATTTAGATATCTTCAGGTCCCGACTGAAAAAAAAAGTTCAAAAGTATCAAGATAAACAACAACACCTTTAGTAGCTGATTATACTTTTTCAGCTCAAGCGCAAGTGTAGGAGCAGGCATATCAAACGTGTATACATTTGAAAGTCAACATAAGCCGAGTCTTAGAATGTTTGATATAAAATACTTTAATTAGATTATGAACATGTCAACTCTCTTTGGTTGTATCTTTGACTAGCTTCTTTAGTATCTTGTTCACCTTTTTCGAGTCATTGGGTTCAATAAACATATTCATGTGTGATATATAAAACATATTCGCTTCTGAATTACATGTGATTTTTCTTGAATCACATGTAATTTTGCTTGAATTACATGTAATTCTGTTGGTATTAACTGCCTAGTGACAGTGATCGCCTAGCGTTGTTTGAATCTCGTTGTTGACAATCAGCATTATAGTATTTTAATCACATGTAATTCTTTAGTTTCATTTACAGATTAAGCTATGGTTTGGTATTTGAATTTCGTGTAAGAAATAATAATTTGTCGCATAAACTAGCTGCATTATATATAATTATTGAAAGTAAACTGTCATATATCAAGAATCTGTCTATAACGCGGCCATTGAGGTTATCACTTAGGTTGAATCACATAGAATACATGTGATTTAGGTAAATTACATGTGATTCATGGAATTACATGTAATTCAACCTAAATTACATGTAATTCAACATAAATTACATGTAATTCACAAAATTACATGTAAATTAGTTATTGTGAATTAAACATTATGTTTTTTAGAAGTTTACTAATGCTATTTTTTATGTTTTTTTGTTTTAGGTGTTGATTCTAATCTTGTTGGTATAGTTAGTAGAGGTATAGGTTCTCCCAGAGGTAGACGTACTAGTCAGTTTTTTATGAGGGACCTGAGTCTCAAGAATAAATCTCATGATCTAGTTACTGATGAAGTAACATAAGCTTGCAATCTTCTTGTAAGTATTTTATACTTTTTGTATATTTCATACAACTTTGATGTTACCCCTGATTACGTGTTTTTTACCTATAATTACATGTGATTGCCTCTGATTACATGTGATTTATCAAATGGCATGTTTTAGAATTCCATGTGATTAATTTTTCTTTTTTTCTCTTAATTTTTTTTGTAGAAAAGGTCTGCATATGGAATTTAATATTGGTGGGACAGTTGCAAGCTGAGATTGTGGGAAAATTACCGAGTCTCATTCATAGTCATACATGCTTATGCGTTTAAGCTTTAAGTTTGCCACTAAGATTTGGATACACGGTGTCAACATGCAGTTGCAAGAAGAGGTAAAAAACAGCCAAAGACTTTGATGAAGTTGAAGCTCATTAGAAAATGTCTATAACAGTCGAAGCATGCAAGAACCACCAGCATTGGAATACAATTGATGTTTTGTAGAATCGTTGAAAAAGAATCTATGTTTTGTATTTTTTTTTTAGTTTTCTTTTTCTGCAATATGAAATGGTCGTTTCATGTTTATGGCAGAAAATACTTTAGTCTTCATGGTTTCGTTGTTCAATAACACTTTATGTTAGTATGGTATTATATTTTACATGTGATAATCAGTATTGTATAACAATATTTTATGTTATAAATATTAGTTTATTATTCTCATACAACATGTGTCCCTTTTTTTTAAAGTTTTCGGGTGCTACACTTACTCATTGTAGATGGATTACATGTAATTCTTTTTGAAATCACATGTAATTCTATAAGAATCACATGTAATTCAAAGATAAGAACATGTAATTCAAAAATATTCATATGTAATTAACTAATAATCACTTGTAATTTAATAAAAATCATATGTAATTCAATAAGAATCACATGTAATTCAAAGATACTCACATGTTATAAGAATACCTATAATTTTATAGATAATCACATGTAAGTGACTAAGAATCACATGTAATTCATTAAGAATAACATATAATTCAATAAGAATCACATGTAATTAACTAAAAAATACATTATATTTATTCAAGTTCCGAACACACAACTTTTATAAAGTAAATGATATAACATGAAGATAACTTGTCGAAGAATTTATGTGAATATACATGAATCACATGTAATTCACACACGAATCACATGTAATTCACACACGAATCACATGTAATTTATCGTGAATCACATGTGATTTACCATGAATCACATGTAATTCACACACGAATCACATACGAAATTTTTTTTTCAGATTTGTTTATGTATAAATTATATATGGTTTACACAAATCACATGTTGAAAACACAAATTACATGTGATTTACGCAAATCACATGTGATTTACATTTAGTTTGTTGTTTTCTTTTTGTCCTTCGTTTTATTGGTTCATTATAAAAAAACTACAAGGCCCAAAAAATACAGACCAATGTTCATATCACATGTCACAGCCAGATCTGTTTCTTCAAAATCACATGTCAAAATCTAATCTATTTATTCAAATCACATGTCAAAATCAGATCTATTTAGTGGTGGTGGAAGTGGCGGTGCATTGATTTCCGACGAAGAGGATGTGGTGGTGGTGGTGGTGCGTTGGTCGGGGGTGGTGTGGTGGCCGGAGGTGGTGGTCGGATCTGGTGGTCGAGGGTGGCGGTCGGAGATAGTGGTCGGAGCTGGTGGTCGAGGGTGGTGATCGAGGGTGGAGGTCGGAGATGGTGGATGTGGTGGATGTGGTGGTTGGGTGGATATGGGTGGTAGAGAGAGAAAGTGGAAATGTGTGTGTTTTTTTAGAGAGAGAAAGTGAGCTGATAAATGAAAGGTGGTTCGTGTGTTTTTGGGTTTATATATGATTGGTGGATGATTTTTAGCCATTGGATGAAACTAAAGTTAAATGGCTTGGATTTGATCCTTTGATCTTTTTTGAGGTAAAGTTAGTATTTTTTTTTTGATTCGCAAGGTTCAACACTGAAAAGGTAAACCTTGCTAATTTTCATAAATTTAAACCTTGCACAGTTTAGGACATTCTTCTCTTTTCTTCCGGTTTTCACGCTTAATTTAATATTGCTTTCTTTTCTCGTCAAATGCCTATTTGAATCGCCCAAAAAAAGTTTGCATAAGAAATGTTATGGCCACATTAACACAACTATGAAAAAAAAAGTTATTGTGTTATTTTAGCCATACCTTAAACATATTGTTTAAACCATGCTTTTTTTGTTAAATCCAAACTTTGACTTCTAGCCAAAACTCGCAAGTTTTTATAAAATCCACAAACTCTCCCATGATGTGCGAGTTTTGTAGATATTTCGGATATTTGTGATAAATAACACTAGTATTTGGTAAAAATAGATATTTTTTTTTTCTTTTCTCTTATCAAACAATTACTGTAGTAGTATAACTTTACATTAAATAGTTAAAAAAATGTGTATAACAGATAAATACCATAATAGTAAAAGATGATAAAAACTATATATGATACTTGTATGAACCAGGGAGTTCGATTATTGTAGGCGACTTGAATAGGGTTGAATTGGATTTTAATGTAGAGTAAGGTGTATCTAATTCCATTTGTCTTTTGTAGTCGTTTCGCATAACTCCATTTGTCTTTGTAATTTTCTGCACTCCCTGGGGTTTGTGCCCTCCATGCGATTTTTGCACTCCCTACGATTTCTACACTCCCTCTTATTTCTGCACTCATTGTGATTTCTTCACTCTCTGCGATTTCTGCACTCTCTACGATTTTTGGTTGTAACATTTCTTTTCAGTTAGAGCCGCCATAAGCAAGTCTTCTTCAATAAAATTTGAGTGTTCTTTGACTTCATTCTTGTGTTTGTTTCGACATTCATAGGCATAGTGTTCAAGTATGTTACATCAATAACATGTGATTTGAAATTTGTCTCTTGTATCTTCTTCAAAAGACGCTCGTTCTTCCCTTTTATAATTGTTCTTGCCTTGTTCTCGCCCCCGAGACTTAGGTTCTCTAAAAGGTTTTCCTTGGCCTTCATGTCGTGTGAACAATAGTTTTTCCTGAGTCTTCCCTAGTATTTCATTCTTGTATTTGAGTCTTTCTTCAAAAGTGTTCATTCTACCGATTGCTTCGTCTAGTGACATCTCGTCTAAATCTGAGTACTGTTCAATGGATGCAACAATCTGAAGGAATTTTTCGGGTACATTAATAATTTTTTAACGAGAGTAGAATCTCGTATGCTAATCCAACGCTTGCTGCCTTGTTGATAATACCCGCCAACCTTGTAGCAAATGAATCGATTTATTCATTTTCTACCATCTGTAAAATCTCAAACTTTGATTTGAGTGTTTTTTGTTTTGCTTGTTGGACACGGTTTAGTCCAACGTGTCTTGTCTTCAAAGCATCCCAAACAGCTTTGCAGTTTTATGTTTTGTGATTTGAAGCAATTGTTCTTATTGTAATGCTTGGTAAAGCAATGCAGTACTAGTTTTATCTTTTTTGTTGTCTACTTGGGTTTTTTCATTTGTAATCGTAAAACACGTATGCTTTTACCATGAATAGTACATTTAGTAAACGTACATACATATTAAACCTTTCCTTTTATAGCATGAACACGTGTCACGATTAGTTATTTCAGAAGTTATGTACGTATTATTACACGACTAGCCGGGTACCCGCGCAATGCGGCGGCAGGTACCCGATAACAATTTTTTTTAGCAAATTAATATTTTCCATTTTAAGATATCACGGCTTTCAGTTTTCTGAAAACACAAGTACACACCGATAAAAAACCAAAGAAATACTAATGTTACAACTAAATATCACATTGAGGTTTTACCTTGATTCAAGTAAATGATGTTGTTTCAGCCACATAGCTCTTTTTATAAAGACGCACTCAACCCAAAAATCATGCAATTTGAAAATATAAAATTCAATTCCCTTTTATCTTTATTTTTATCACTCTTCATCTCAATAATTGGTCCATTACGACCACATCTTTCACTTGCCAAAATCTAAAAAACTTCCACGGTGAACAATAATCGAAAGAGAGATAAATGGCGACAGTAAGGTGTTGAAATGAGAGTGTGAGAGTTTTATATGTAAAATCTAGGGTGGTTATTTGATAAGGTACTACTGGTTACGAAAATAGCATTTTACTTTGTGAAATGTTAGTTTTTATAATGAGTTGTTAGACACATTCATAATAAATGACTTATATAAAAAGTTGAAGTTATAAACACAATTAAATGTATTAATTTTCTTTAATGTAGTAATAACTTTTAAGAGTTGTTATTGACTAAAATATTTGGAAAACGTATATATTTACAATATGTCATAAACACTTTTAAATGGCTCATATTGACCCATTAGTCAAAAAAAACGTATGCATTAAAATGGATTGTATTAAAAACTAATATGATGAACAACTTTGATTAATGGCTTACTAATTTCTTATTATAGAAATGTTAGAGGCTTAAAAAATTAAGATTTCTAATTATAGAAAATGTCTTAAATCTTTTATAAAGTAGTAAGATAAGTATTAAGTACGTGATAGTACACGATAATTATTAACAATAATAATTATAATCACGAACAAGAAATCATGAACGTAAAAATCACGAACACGCGTAGTTACGTACTAAATTAATATAATACGATTAATATCTTTACATACAAGTATTTAAATATAACACGAACATTTAAACACGAAACCACGAACGTACGAACACGTAAATTTAAAACACGGGAAAACTTCAGGTTTTCCCTTGTGGGCCTACAAGTCGCGGCACCAAGAGAGACAAGGGGCCAAGCCCACTTTGTTTTTACCAAATAACAAAAAGGGGAAACTTTATTTTCATTCACAGAGTTTTTCCAAGAAAATCAAAAACCCTACTCTTCTTTTTTCTCTCTTTGGCCGATGGCAAGAACAAACACCAAAGGGGTGTTTGTTTGATTTTTTGTTAATTAAATTCAAGGATCGTGTTCGTGTTATTATTCTCCAATCATTACACGCATTCGGTAACCGTAAACCCTTTTATTTTTATTCTTTTTTATTTAATTATTAACACATGAACATGGATTAAATAAAAACAAGAATTAAAAACATGTCACGTAACCATGGGGGTAAATTAAGGATTTTGTTCGGGTTTGGTTGCTCGACCGACACTTAAACCGAGAGCCCAAGGCTCTCGGCGTGTCTCGGTTCGCACCACCAACCGAGATCTATGATCTCGGTGGTGTTGGTTCGGTCGGCAGCAGGAACAAGGAACCCTGACTCGCGTCAGGGTGTCCTTGTGGTTCGGTTGGGGCTCGGCAGCAAGCAGCCACACCACCGGCACACAACCGATGGCAGATTGGGTCAAGCAGGGGGAACCGCGGCTGCAGCAGGGGTAACCACCGGCACACAGCCGGTGGGAACACCGCTGTGGTCAGCGGCTAGCCGAGAGGTGACCACCGGCTTAATCCGGTGACAGTTTTAACAAGAACAGTGGCAACCGGTCAAGCCAGTTTGCCACTATTAAAGAGGTATTTGTTTGGTCGGGTTCAAGGGTTTATTCGGTCCGGTTCACGACATGTCTAAATTAAATACACGGGTCCGGTTCATGACTAAAATTGTACAAGTATTTTATTTTTATAAGTTATGATTTTTAACAAGATATTAAATTAATTAAACATGACTTATAATTAATTTAATTAATCATGGACTCAGGTTAATTATTATTTATTAAATAATATATGTTCTAACCTAAGTATTTATTTATTTAATTTAGACTGTAAGTATTAATTAATTATTAACACATGGAATATAATTAATAAACATGACTTAGGTTATAATTAATATAATATTAATACATGTTTTAACCTAAGTATTTTATACACCTTAATTTAATTAAATCATGTTAATATTTAATTAAATCAAATAACCTATAGTTTATTTAATTAACATGATATTATTAATAAACTATACTAATAATCACATGACTTATGATATTTAACCAGTAAACTTAAGCTTATATTATTAGCTTATTATTTAAGCTTAATTCTAAATATGGAAACTTTTTAATTTAGGAAACTTACTATTTTTGGAAACTTTCTATTTTTAGAAACTGATCTATTTTAAGAAATTAATCTATTTTTGGAAACTTTCTATTTTTGGAAACTTTCTATTTTAGGAAACCCGCTATTTTTAGAAAGTTATTTACTTTTACACAACAAGTATAATAATAAAATAAATACAAGTAATACTTAATCAGAATACGTAGAGTACATGATAAACACATCATAACCTTAAAATCAGTAAAACAAGACATGAACATATCAAACAAGCTAAGACATGATATAAAATCAGTTAAGTACTCAGTAAACATAATACTTATACATGTACCCTATTTATGTAGCATTAATGAGATCGGAGTTGGACTTCCTTTCGTTCGTCTTTTCCGTTCACTAGACATAAGGTACGGATTTTCCGTCCCTTCAGTATGGACATTCTTTCCTTATTAGGATTCCCCGTTTGCAGCCAACTGTTTTCTAGTATTTGTTTTATATGTTTGATTACTTATGTTAGTTTAAGAGCCTAAGCCATATATGTAGAAACTAGAAGGGGGGGTTGAATAGTTTCTTGTATTTACTTGTTAAAATGTGGTTTTCAAAAAATCCTTTTTCAAAAAAACTTAGGCTTGAGGAAATATGTGAAATCTTCTTATGCACAATATGAACAATGATAGTGTAACTAAACTAATACTAACAAAAATATATGCACAAAGAATAAAGAATGTAAAGAGTTAAGGGTAAAGAAAGATCAAACCGAACACAAAGGATTTATAGTGGTTTGACAACGAAACTCTCTCCACGTTCCTACTCCACTCCTCGAGTACTCCTTACTCGAGAGTTCACTACACAACAAGCTCCTTATGGTGGAGAAAACCGTACACGTCGCTTAACCAATTTCCGACTCTAAGCTAAAAGTCGAGCCCTAATCGTAGCTAGGACCAATCTACACAACTATACTTAGTACATACACAACTTCCAAATAGACACAACTACTTGGATCTTCACAACTATGACACAACTACAAGTGTATAAAATTAGATCTTCAATGGATCTTTGGTGGTGGACTCAACACTTCACAAGGATAGTGTTCTTCTCTTTGCACTTGGAGAGGAAGGGATGGAAGAACAAGATTCACTTCTTAAACAAGTAGTAATCAAACAAATGATCAAATATTTGAGTGATTAAAGAAGAGTGTTTGAATCTGGAAATAGATGTGCAAAAGAGGTGAATTGAAAAGCTGAGAATGGTCCACTATTTATAGGACAAAGGGCCAACGGCTATATCTGCCCGCGGTAACTTATCTTAGCCCGCGGTACCTTATCGATAAGGAACCGCCTAGGAGCTAAGGTACCACTGGACTAGACTCTGCTCCCTTTTTGTCCTTTAGTGGTGGAGGTCATATCTGGTTTAAAAAATATCCTGATAGAATATTCCTAACCAAATAAGAATATGCCATTTTCAATTTTTCAAATAATTAATTTAATAAAACATTTTCTCAAAAAGAAAGTTTAATAAAAACTTGTCACACTTAATAAAAAGTGAGTTTTAAGAAAAGATTAAATCACTTGATCACTTGATTAAGGTTAGTACTTGTTTATCCATACCTTAAGTGAAAATGGGTAAAATGAAAAATACTTGAACTCAAGAATTCGTTTTTCGTTGTTTTCGTAAATGCTTGTTTTTACATATTGTCGTAATCAAAACTAAGCGAGAACGAAAAATACAAATAACGTTTTTAGGCATTATTGCATTAACAATCTCCCCCTTTTTGATTCCGACAATACATAAACTCAATCACAAAAAACAAGATTTTCGAAGACGAGTTTATTCATTTCTCCCCCTTTGTCGAAGCAAAAAGGTTGCACAAGTCGGTGATGAAGAGACGGACTTTGCAAAGACTCCCCCTTGGTGCTTAATCCCCCTAGCTTGGGGCACCGAGGAATCGAGATATGGTGACAAGCTACATAGAAGGGTTAGTTGAACAAAAGAAACAACCAACTAGATATAGCAATAGGCCACAAAATAAAAGAGAAGAAAACAAAAAGACAAAGATCCAAGATAGGTTACTACTAAAAAAAACATCATACAAAGATGTATGGAAAAAGAAACAAGCCAAAAGCATAAATCTAATCCTAGTTATTCTAGAATTCTAAGATTTGCTTGAATTTGGTGTCTTGTGGATAAGCAACCAATGCTTATATGAAAGACAAGGTAATGGCGGAGGGTGGTAGTGGTGGCTTGTTGGAGATCTCATAATCAAAGTGAAGAGGAGGCTTGATTAAGAGACTCTTGATGTAGCTCAACTCCTCATAGATGTGTGCCATAGCAAGATATTGATATTGACAACAATGACAATATGTTCCATGGTGCATGACATTATCATGAGAAGGAGGAAGAACACTAAAGGGTGGTGGTGGAAGAAAAGATGTTCCACAATCAACATTCTTGGTAGGAGAGATGTGATTAAGAGTGTTCTTGGGTGGGTTAGGATTGTAATTGTTTTTAGGTGAGTTGGGATTGAAAGCAATTGGAGAAAATGGAGGAGATTCAAGGCTTTCATTGGGAGAATAAGACATTTTGGGATGTGAAGTAATGCAAAATGCTTATGGTTTAAATAGGGAAGGCTTAGGGTATTTTTGGGGTGGTCAAAGGGTTTGAAACAAAGATTCTCAAAAATGTTGGAGCAAATCTGGAGTTTCAAACAAAAACCCGAAAAAGGAAGGCACTGTAGGCGGTTACTTAGCAAGGCTGGCGGTACTTAATCAATAAGGCACCGCGGTTCACATATGGAACCGCCTGCAGAGGCAGTGTTTGGTGTTTGGAGGAAGATTTTTCAGCAAATCTTATTTTTCTAGTCTAACTTATCATAGGGATATGCTTAAAAGCAAAGATAGACAAAGAAAACATATGCAAACTTACCAAATAGAGATTTGACCAAAATACATGGATTAAAAAAATCGATGTAGGAGGTGTGTAAGACAAGACCTTAAGTCATGACACAATGATCCTCCATGATTCTATCTTGTTCTTGCTATGTTTGAGAGAATCATACATATGAATTATGTAAGCTCTAGATTAATAGCGAGAATCTATGAAAAATCGTTTTTAGATTGAATTAACAATGTCAAACGAATTTCTCAACCATTTTCGAAAGAGACTTTGAGAATTTTGAAAAGAAGAAGAGAGGGTTTTTTAAAAAGAGTTTGGAAGACTCAATGACTCAAAGTGGTAAAAGAAAACACACAAAAAGAAAGGAAATTAAGGAAGATGTTCCATTAATCCTAGACCTAGACGCAAGTAAATAAAAGGTTCCCTCTTAAGTGGCTTAGTGAAGATGTCGGCTAAGTTGTCCTCGGAGGGTACCTTCTCAATAGAAATGTTCCCTTTTGAACATTATCCCTAAGGAAATGGTGTCGAATTTCTATGTGTTTGGTTCGCGAGTGTTGCACGGGATTCTTGCTAAGGTCTATAGCACCTTTATTATCGCACATGATGGGAACATCATCAAGAGAAATCCCGTAATTAACAAGCGCTTGCTTCATCCATAGATCTTGTTGGCATGCTTTTCCGGCACTCACATACTCGGCTTCCGTGGTGGATATTGCAAGAGCGGTTTGTTTCTTGGAGAACCAAGAAGTTAAACAACAACCCATTAAGGTACAAACTCCACTAGTGCTTTTCCGGTCCACATAGTCTCCCGCATGATCCGAGTCCGCGTAGACAATGGTTTCTACGTCGGTCCCTTTAGGATACCATAATCGTAAATGTATAGTGCCTTTAATGTATCGGAATATACGCTTAACCACTTCGAGGTGAGAGGTTTTGGGAGCCTCTTGGAAGCGAGCACAAAGGCAAACACTAAACATGATATCCGGTCGACTTGCCGTTAGGTACAACAAACTACCAATCATACCTCTATATTTGGTGTTGTCTACTGACTCACAATCATCATCTACGGTGAGTTTAGTATCCAAGGCCATAGGGGTCTTCATTGGTCTAGATTCTTCTAATCCAAATTTCTTTAGCATTTCTTTAGCGTACTTAGATTGACTAAAGAAAATACCGTCGTCCATTTGTTTAATTTGGAGTCCTAAAAAGAAGTTAAGTTCTCCCATCATACTCATTTCAAACTCATCATGCATGATTTTGGCAAAGTCATCACACAATTCTTGACAAGTTGAGCCAAATATAATGTCATCAACATATATTTGTACGATTATGAGGTGAGGACCTTTCTTCTTTGTAAAGAGTGTATTGTCTACCATTACCATGGTATACTCATGTTTAACAAGAAACGCTTTAAGTCTATCATACCAAGCTTTGGGTGCTTGTTTGAGACCATAAAGTGCCTTCTTAATCTTGTAAACATGATCCGGTTTCTCAAAATCAATGAAGCTAGGAGGTTGAGCCACATATACCTCCTCATTGATCAAACCGTTAAGAAATGCACTCTTTACATCCATTTGTTGAAGCTTAAAGTCTAAGGCACAAGAGTAGGCTAAAAGGATTCTAATGTATTCTAATCTAGCTACTGGTGCATATGTCTCGTCATAATCAATCCCTTCTTGTTGATTATAGCCTTGTGCTACAAGTCTAGCTTTGTTACGAGACACAACACCATTCTCATCTAACTTATTCATATATACCCATTTGGTTCCTATAATGGTAGAACTTCTAGGTGGAGGAACAAGTTCCCAAACATCATTGGCAACGAATTGATTCAATTCTTCTTGCATCGCAATGACCCAACTCTCGTCCGACAAAGCTTCTTTAACATTCTTTGGTTCAATCAAGGAGACGAAACAAAAGAAGTTGCTATGGTTTTGGACTTGAGATCTTAGGGTCCTTTGATTTAAGTCACCAATGACATTATTGAGAGTATGATCCCTAGACTCCTTAATGTTTACTTCCTTTTCAACACTAAGGTCTTCAACTCCTATTTTTCTAACCTCTTTGGCTCTTACTACTTCTAATTCATCCAAGTCATCATCAACCAATGGTGGTGTCTTAGGTGAGGGAGGGATTTCATCAAAGGTTACGTTGAGTGATTCTTCAATAACCCCTGAGGTTCTATTTAGGAAAATGTAGGCTTTGCTAGTTTGGGAATAACCTAAAAGGATACCTTCGTAAGACTTTAGGTCAAACTTGGTAAGGTAGTCTTTGGTGTTGAGGATAAAACACTTGCTTCCAAACACCCTAAAGTATTCCAATGAGGGTTTCTTACCTTTAAGAATCTCATAGGGGGTCTTTCCTATGAAAGGTCGAATAAGAATTCGGTTGAGAATATAGGTCGATGTGTCCACGGCATTGCACCAAAACTTTTGAGGCAAAGATTGCTCGTTTAGCATCGTCCTACTCATCTCTTCGAGAGTCCTATTCTTCCTTTCAACTACCCCATTTGATTGTGGAGTGCGAGGAGCCGAGAAGTTATGGGTAATACCATGAGCTTCACAAAAGGCACCAAATTGCACTTCATTATCAAATTCCCTACCATGATCCGTCCTAATAGAGACAATTGGACATCCTAGTTGATTTTGAATTCTTCGACTAAAGATTTCGAAATGATCGAAAGCTTCATTCTTAGATGCCAAAAATCTAGTCCAAGTGAATCTAGAATAGTCATCAACTATAACTAGGGTATAAAGGTTACCTCCATAACTCCGTATGGCGGAAGGTCTAAAAAGATCCATATGTAGGAGCTCTAAGCACCGAGAGGTCGAAATCAAATTCTTGGCTTTGTGACTTGAGTGAACTTGCTTTCCAACTTTGCAAGCATCACAAAAGTGACTATCAAACTTAATCTTGGGGAGGTGTCTTACCAACTCTTTAGAGACTAAAGATTGAATTAAACGCATATTAGCGTGACCTAATCTCCTATGCCAAAGAGTAGAACTATCATCTATAGTCGCAAGACATATGTTATCTTTTGACTTCTTATTGACCTTCATAACATAAAGCCCATGCTTTTCAATATATTTTCCAATGACCTTTCCTTCTTTTACGATTTCACTGTCATGTTCCGAAAAGATGACCTTACACTTATTATCACAAATTTGACCTATACTTAAAAGGTTAAACCCTAAGTTATCTACGTGCTCAACATTTTCAATGGTCATAGAGTCAAGAGAAACCGTACCTTTGCCAATGATATTACCACGTAGAATACTGGCGAATGTGACGTTACCTCCATCATATGCTTTGTAATGCGAGAACAAACTTCGATTACCCGTCATGTGTTTAGAGCATCCACTATCCTTAATCCACTCATCGGGCTCCAAATCAATTCCCAAGCATATCTAGGTAACAACACACAAGATCAAACATTTAGTCCCCAATATCTCATGGGTCCAAAATTGTTAGTTCCAAACATCCCTTACATTTGGTTGGGATGCATGAATGAAGGAGGGGTTCCCCATGGAGAACAAAATGGAGGCAGGTAGTAATTCATGTAACCATTTTATTGTTCATTATTTCTCCTAGGTGTATTTGATCTAGGTTTAGAGTTATGATCATTTCTTCTAGGTGTTGGGGTTTTACTTCTAGATCGTGAATTGTTTTGATTATCTCTTCTAGGCGTTGTCGTTCTATTTCTAGGCTTAGACTCATTCCGTACTCTAGGTGGAGTAGAAGATGGTCTAGATAAACTTCTATTTCCCATGAGAGGTTTACTCAATGGCTTGTAGAACTTATCAATAGCATTGTCGTCAAGTATGGGTAATTTTACCTTATTAACAATAGGATGCTTTGGTTTTTCACCTGATTTTGACTTTTTAGAAAATTCATGATTTTCACAAAATTCATCTTCTGGCCGCGGTACCTTATCTATGGCGGCGGTTCCATAGTGATAAGGAACCGCCCCATACAATCTGGGACCGCGTACAGTGGGTGATTTTTGTGAAAATCTGACTTGTTTAGGTTCACTAGTTGAGGCTTCATTTGAGTTAAAACCTAGACCAAGTCTTTCCTTAGAATGAACTTGCTTGTTTAACATATCATCAAGAGCACTAGTACCTTTCATGAACTTTTCCAATTTAATGGAGGTGCTCTTGAGATCTTCATTCTCTAATCTAAGTTTCTCACAACTTAAGCACCCTAAATCCACTTCTTTGTTTTTCTCAAGTATTGCCAATTTCTCCCTAAGTTCATTGATCTCATTTTCAAGCTTAGTTTTGGTTGATTTTAAGGTTTTATTTTTTTCTATGAATTTAAGACTAAGTTTGTGTAAACTATCATATTTGCCTTCAAATTCAATATCATCAAAAGTGGAACTATCATTGCTATAATATTCGGTTTCGGAATGTACCTCTTTAGAAGTGTGAGCCATAAGACATTTCTCCTCTTTGGGGTTGTCATCATCATCTTCACCGCTATCGCTCCAAGCGCCACTAACGAACGCCGTGTGGTTCTTATCGCGAGCGGGCTTTGGACAATCACCAACGAAGTGATTTGGATCACCACATCTAAAGCAATTCCTATCACCTTTTTTGTTCTTGGCAAACCGATTCTTTGAGAATGGTTTCTTGTCATTGTTGGGTTGCCTAACGTGTTGACCTCGTCTCTTGAAGAACTTCTTGAAATCTCTCACTGCCAATGCATACTCCTCGTTATCACTTTCCGAGGAACTATCATGGTCACTTTTTGCCTTCTTGGATTTAAGTGCAAGAGATTTCCTTTCACTCTTGGTTTTCACTAATTCTGAGTCCTTCAAAATTATCATCTCATGAACCTTCAAGTTGCCTATGAGTTCATCGAGTGATAAAGTTGAGAGATCTTTCGACTCTTCAATCGCCGTGACTTTTGCTCTCCACTTTGGATGTAAAGCCCTTAGAAACTTCCTAACATTGTTCTTGCTAAAAAAACCTTCATCAAGTGCTTTTAGACTAGTAATAATAGTGTTAAACCTAGCAAATGCACTATCAATAGTTTCATCTTCTAAGATGACAAATTGTTCATATTGTTGGACAAGAAGATCGATTTTGCTTTCTTTGACTTGGCTATTACCTTGGTGGGTTACTAAAAGAGTGTTCCAAATATCTTTAGCGGTTTCACACATAAAAATTCTTTCATATTCTTTCTTAGGTAAAGCATTATAAATCACCATTTTAGCCTCATTATTTTTTGAAAGTTTCTTTTTAGTATCGTCATTAGCTTTGTCAAAAGTGACCAATTATTTTGTTTTAGAAACTTTATTAAATTGATAAGGTAAAAAATCACCATTGGTAATAACATGCCAAAGATCTAAATCTTTTGATTTCACATAAGTTTCAAATCTATTTTTCCAATAAATAAAACTATCGGTTTCAAAAAGTGGTTGTCTTTGCATAGATTGCCCTTCTAGGTATTTGTTGGAATCCATAGATCGATTCAAATTTTAAAATACAATATACTTTAAAAATTCTTGAGCAACCCTCTCTGATACCAATTGTAGAAACTAGAAGGGGGGTTGAATAGTTTCTTGTATTTACTTGTTAAAATGTGGTTTTCAAAAAATCCTTTTTCAAAAAAACTTAGGCTTGAGGAAATATGTGAAATCTTCTTATGCACAATATGAACAATGATAGTGTAACTAAACTAATACTAACAAAAATATATGCACAAAGAATAAAGAATGTAAAGAGTTAAGGGTAAAGAAAGATCAAACCGAACACCAAGGATTTATAGTGGTTCGGCAACGAAGCTCACTCCTCGTTCCTACTCCACTCCTCGAGTACTCCTTACTCGAGAGTTCACTACACAACAAGCTCCTTATGGTGGAGAAAACCGTACACGTCGCTTAACCAATTTCCGACTCTAAGCTAAAAGTCGAGCCCTAATCGTAGCTAGCACAATCTACACAACTATACTTAGTACATACACAACTTCCAAATAGACACAACTACTTGGATCTTCACAACTATGACACAACTACAACTATGACACAACTACAAGTGTATAAAATTAGATCTTCAATGGATCTTTGGTGGTGGACTCAACACTTCACAAGGATAGTTTTCTTCTCTTTGCACTTGGAGAGGAAGGGATGGAAGAACAAGATTCACTTCTTAAACAAGTAGTAATCAAACAAATGATCAAAGATTTGAGTGATTAAAGAAGAGTGTTTGAATCTGGAAATAGATGTGCAAAAGAGGTGAATTGAAAAGCTGAGAATGGTCCACTATTTATAGGACAAAGGGCCAACGGCTATATCTGCCCGCGGTACCTTATCTTAGCCCGCGGTACCTTATCGATAAGGAACCGCCTAGGAGCTAAGGTACCGCTGGACTAGACTCCGCTCCCTTTTTGTCCTTTAGTGGTGGAGGTCATATCTGGTTTAAAAAATATCCTGATAGAATATTCCAAACCAAATAAGAATATGCCATTTTCAATTTTTCAAATAATTAATTTAATAAAACATTTTCTTAAAAAGAAAGTTTAATAAAAACTTGTCACACTTAATAAAAAGTGAGTTTTAAGAAAAGATTAAATCACTTGATCACTTGATTAAGGTTAGTACTTGTTTATCCATACCTTAAGTGAAAATGGGTAAAATGAAAAATACTTGAACTCAAGAATTCGTTTTTCGTTGTTTTCGTAAATGCTTGTTTTTACATATTGTCGTAATCAAAACTAAGCGAGACCGAAAAATACAAATAACGTTTTTAGGCATTATTGCATTAACAATATACATGCATGACCAGTGTCACCTAGTTATGGAGGTACCATAACAATAACATTGGAGGCACCAATGTTATGACTTCCCCACGGCGAAGTGATTGCTCGAGGCGTCCCCTTTTAGCTTTGGCCATTATATTATATTATCATGTGGGGCGTATGGGTGCATCCTAGTTACATGTTTATCAGTATTATTACAGTGAATGTGATGTGTGCCTTACATCCTTCACTAGGAGCTGATCCTTCCTACCCAGACTAATTAATTAGAGGAAACCCCTCTAATTGCATGACAAGGTCTCCCCTTCAAGTATTTATGCACGGTGGAACCTCATGACCTATATGGGCTATTTGGCTAATTAATACATATTTACATAAAAACATAAGTCTTTTCAAACTATAAAACCAGTTTTATGAACATGAATCTAGATTACTTAGAACTCATATTATTCCGCTGCTATTAGTATTTTATGCTTACGTTATTCCATGCTATACTTGTATTGAGCGTTATGCTCAGACGTTACTTTCCTTTCTATGTCCCAAAACGGCGGGTACCCAAGGACAAACTTGAGCTTATGGAGGACGTGCATAGGATGGAAGCTGCCTTAGACTTCTTCTCTTTTTTGCCTTCATAATTATGCTTGTTTGTACACTTGTCTTGTCCTCCTAGTTCATTTACTTTACTTATGTTTTGGGCTTATGTTGGGAACCGATGTTTGTTTCCGGTTTTTCCCTATGGTCATGTATGTTTTAGTACATATTACCTTGCATGCTTTGATGACATGCCATAATTACGCGTAACGGTCCACTTATCAAAGTGGGGTGTTACAACTATGGTATTAGAGCCAGGTTTCGACCTGTAGGCTCTAAAACTTGACCTGTGACTAGCGGGTAGTCACCAGAAGCTTCCTAAGTCAACGCTTGTTATCCCACGTATTGATGTTTTCAGCACTTTGTTGTTTTAGCCATGATGTTTTCATCGGTATTGTTTTACTAATATGGATGAACAACCGTCATCCATACTTAGTTATGTGTCATTATTTCATGCATGATGTTCCTTGTGAACTGTGGCTAATGTGGACTGAACCCGAGTAGTTTTGACAGCTTGGTTTCACTCATTTATTCCATGTATTATTGTTGCAGGTATTTTGACTAAGTAATGGTTGGTACAGGACTGGCCATATTTAGTCGCATGTGCTTTTAATCGAATCATTTTGTTTTGATGAACTGACCCATAGGCGTTCATCCTCGTCATGTCATTTTCATTATCATGCATCCATACACTGTTTTCATGCCTAAATTTCATGTTTACATGCATAAAATTTATCTAATGATTATGTATTATGTCCTGATCAAATAAATCATGTCAATTTTTATTTTATGAACCGACCCATGGTCGTCCACACTAGCGATCTTCAGATTCATTTCATTACTATCATAAATTTTTTATGTCCCCGCATAAGTTACTATGTCCTTTATGTCAAGTATGTTTTCATACTATCATGGTTAACTTTGTTTTCATGCTAATTATATTGTATACTCTTTCATGTTAAGTTGTTTCATGTTTCTTCATGATGATTTCTTCTTCATGTTGATTACGTCTTACGTCTCTTTTGTTGTTTATGCTCTCATGCAAGACATTGTTGGATTTTATTTAATCCTGCTTTCATGATAGTCATGGTTGGTTTTTATTAATCATTCTTTCAGGAAAATCATTGTTGAATTTCGTTCAACTACACTATAGCATTTCTCTATGCAACCAGAATGATGTATGTGCTGGCATTGCCAGGTTATCATGATGGTTTTCTAACCGTTTAACCAATTATTTTTCCTTTAGAATCATACCCCATACCGATCATTTCATGTGCATTCCATGTGTACTCCATGTACCGTATCCCATGTGTATTGCACGTACCTTAATCCAGGTGTACCTTACTTGCAATGCTCCATGAGTATTCGCTAGTCGATCCTAAACCATCTCAGGCGTATTCCACTTGTTGATATGCTACCAGATACTGATGCCTCTCATAACTGGGAGACGTTACTAAAAGTTGATGCTGCTGATTATTTGGAGACGCTACGAGATGTGGATGTTGTTCACAACCTGGAGATTTTACCAGACGAAGACAAAGGCGTTAGATCAAAGGTATCAGACGAGGAGATGCTTCACCATCAGGCGATTTCCATCAGAATCCATGTTCCTAATTCTTAGTTACATGTCACACGTCGTCCAGTTGTCTTTTCAATCATATGAGTATGAACCAGCACCAGCTGGCCATTCAGCGGATTAGTTACATGAATCACCGTCAGAAGAATGACCATCATGGAACTAACATACAAGACGATAGTAACTACTACTGTGACAACAACAATCCTAGCAATGGCAACAAAAGCTCCGGCCACGGACGTGATCAGGAATACAAAGGGTCAATAGTCCAAGCGATCTGTCAATTTTGGCATAATAACCTAATAATTGTAGTTCTATTTGTTTCACTCCTCGAGACACATGTCAAGACATTAGTCAAGACACATGTCTCACGTATAATTTCTGAAGACACATGTCAAGACACCTGTCAAGACACATGTCATGCTTATATTTCCCAAGACACGAGTCAAGACACATGACTCACGTCCAATTCTGGAACATCCCTAAGAAATTCAAGGTACCCTCCAAAGGGTATATCCATTTTGTTGTGCCATGTATTAATCAGGCCACAAGAATTTCAGTACCATCACCGGCGTATAATTGAGATCTGTCAAGTTTTCTCAATGACACTTTCATTTCTTGCACCCATATTTCATATATTCATGACCATAAAGGACGTCATTCGTATCACCCATGTATACGAAGGTTTTCCTTCAGCCTAATGATAAGATCCAAGCTACTAACGCATTACCTCAGACATATGCGAGTTGAAATTAATCCTAATTATGGAATATGAACAACACATCATGCTATGATTCATGATTATGTACAGTAATGTTCAGGCTCCTGAATACATTCAGCATGGTTTTCCATCAGGAAAATCTGTACAAATTATCTATGCTTTACAAGCACGTGCTTTGTTAGCCATGGCTGCTAAAATTTTCTAGCTGTTAGTTAAGACACGACCACTGAAGTTCCTTTTACGCATAACTAGCTGATTATTTCAAAATCTTCCCATACATTCCAGAAGAACCTTCAAAGAGAAGGACGGTAACATAAGATTATGTGTCGACTACCGTCGATTTAAACAAATCACCATTCATAACCGTTATTCTCCTCTACGTATTGACAACATGTCTAATCGACTTTAGGGTAATAAGCACTTTTCCAAGATCGGATTCATGATCATGTTGCCGACAGTGACGAGTGAAAGAGCAAGACATTTCCATGACTGCTATTCGTACACGATTTGGTCATGCCAAATTCATGATTTTGTTTTGGCCTTATGGATGCTCTAGCAATATCATGTACTTGATAGATCAAGTTTCCAGGGACTCATAAACAAATTCATCATTATTTTATTCTATGACAATCTAATCTTCTCTAAGTCTAGAGAAGAGCACGAAGACCATCTTCACTCCATGTCGCACAAGAAGAAATTTCACCCTGAAAATTTTCCAATATAAATTCTGGTTGATTACTGTGACACGCTGAATCACATGGATTCTCACGGTTAATTTTATCATGACTCAGCTTATGCGTAAAGGTGAGAACCCTACACTACATTAGGTGTTCCATAAAATCCTACGCTAAGAGAAGTCTAATTTCGGAGACTCATAGTTTCGAAAATCCTATGTATCAAGTTTCTATGAAGCAAGATACAGTTACATTCATATCTAAATACCTGTCATACCAACAAGCTAAATAGAACACCAACACACTGGGGTGTTTATCCACCATCAGAAATTATGGTCAGAAATGGAACAAGATCTCCATGGTTTTGGTTACCAGATTACCGCAAACTCAGAAGAAGCATGATGCTATCTGGATTATTATCAACACTTTGACCAAGTCTGAAAAATCCTTCAATCCGCAAGGATTTCAGAGTCAACAGATTGATCGGACATGTTCCAGCCAAGGCTCATCCGATCACTTGGTAATTCCTCGGCTGTTGGGCCAGACAAGGGTTTGCATTTGTGCTCCTTATTTACGTTCACGTCCTTGTTCTAATTTTACGACTTTCTTTCACACTCACGTTCATGACACTATTCACGATCGTATCCTGGCTTACGATTTTACGTTCAATTTCGTTTTGGGAAGTTTTGCAAGAACTTGAGAGACCAGACTCAAGTTTGGTATAACTCTCTATCCTCAGACGAACGTTTCACGTCACATTCCACGTATCACCTTATAGCGTTTGGCGTTACCGCTGCCGTATTGCATGTTCATGATATGTTTCACATGTCATGTTCATTCCACGTTTCTCATATCACGTTCACGATATGTTACACGTATCATTGATCACTATATGTTTTCTCATATTACACTCACCATATCTCCATGTATCACGTTCACAATTGTTCACGTACCACGTTCACAATTGTTCGCGTACTACGTTTCAGTATGTCTCGCGCATCATTGCTAAGATGTTACTATTATCAGTTAGTTTAGGTTATTTTGCATCATAACGTTCCAGTTACCCTTGCACGTTAATTCTTATCCCCTCGATCAAATTCAGGGGATCTATCGACCATCTTAGGCCATTCTTGAGGATGGACCCTCCGAAAACTTTAGAAGCCTTGGTTACGTTGATAACCATGAAATTTTACGCATTTTCAAGTCAAGGTCAGGAGGACCAAGATTTATCATTTGTGTCAAGATCTTGTGGAAGAACCGTTCCGAGAGGGAAGCCACTTGGAAACGGACGAGTCCATCTGGATTTTATCCTCTCATCATTCTATAATTCAGTTATGTTCTTTTCAGGCACGTCACGTTCCATGTCCTTGTCACTCATGTCGCGTTCATGTTCTTTCAGTTTATTTTATCTATAATTCGGGGACGAATTATTCTTTTTAAGGGGGAAGAGTTGTAAAACCCGCATGCTTTTACCATGACCAGTACACTTAGTAAACGTACGTACATATTAAAACTTTCCTTTATAGCATGAACACGTGTCATGATTAGTTATTTCATAAGTTATGTACGTATTATTACACGATAAGTATTAAGTACGTGATAGTACATGATAATTATTAACAATAATAATTATAATCACGAACATGAAATCCTGAACGTAAAAATCACGAACACGTAGTTACGTACTTAATTAATATAATACGATTAATATCGTTACATACAAGTATTTAAATATAACACGAACATTTAATCACGAAACCACGAACGTACAAACACATAAATTTAAAACACGGGAAAACTTCGGGTTTTCCCTCGTGGGCCCTACAAGTCGCAGAACCAAGAGAGACAAGGGGCCAAGCCGACTTTGTTTTTACCAAGTAACAAAAAGGGGAAACTTTATTTTCATTCACAGATTTTTTCCAAGAATATCAAAAACCCTACTCTTCCTTTTTCTCTCTTTGGCCGGCGGCAAGAACAAACACCAAAGGGGTGTTTGTTTGATTTTTGGGTAATTAAATTCAAGGATAGTGTTCGTGTTATTGTTTTCCAATCATTACACGCATTCGGTAATCTGTAAACCCATTTATTTTTATTCTTTCTTATTTAATTATTAACACATGAACATGGATTAAATAAAAACGAGAATTAAAACATGTCACGTAAGCATGGGGGTAAATTAAGGGTTTTGTTCGGGTTTGGTTGCTCGGCCGACACTCAAACCGAGAGCCCAAGGCTCTCGGCGTGTCTCGGTTCGCACCACCAACCGAGATCTATGATCTCGGTGGTGTTGGTTCGGTCGGCAGCAGGAACAAGGAACCTCGACTCGCGTCGGGGTGTCCTTTTGGATCTGTTGGGGCTCGGCAGCAAGCAGCCACACCACCGGCACACAGCTAGTGGCAGATTGGGTCAAGCAGCGGGAACCGCGGCTGCAGCAGGGGTAACCACCGGCACACAGCCGGTGGGAACACCGCTGTGGTCAGTGGCTAGCCGAGAGGTGACCACCGGCTTAAGCCGGTGGCAGTTTTAACAAGAACAATGGCAACCGGCCGAGCCGGTTTGCCAGTGTTAATGGGGTATATGTTTGGTCCGGTTCAAGGGTTTATTCGGTCCGGTTCACGACATGTCTAAGTTAAATACACGGGTCTGGTTCATGACTAAAATTGTAAAAGTATTTTATTTTTAAAAGTTATAATTTTTAACAAGATATTAAATTTGCAGATTGGGTCAAGCAGCGGGAACCACGGCTGCAGCAGGGGTAACCACCAGCACACAGCCGGTGGGAACACCGTTGTGGTCAGTGGCTAGCCGAGAGGTGACCACCGGCTTAAGCCGGTGACAGTTTGAACAAGAACAGTGGCAACCGGCCGAGCCAGTTTGCCAGTGTTAAAGGGGTATATGTTTGGTTCGGTTCAAGGGTTTATTCGGTCCGGTTCACGACATGTCTAAATTAAATACACGGGTCCGGTTCATGACTAAAATTGTAAAAGTATTTTATTTTTACAAGTTATAATTTTTAACAAGATATTAAATTAATTAAACATGACTTATAATTAGTTTAATTAATCATGGACTTAGGTTAATTATTATTTACTAAATAATACATGTTTTAACCTAAGTATTTATTTATTTAATTTAGACTATAGTATTAATTAATTATTAAGGTATGAAATATAATCAATTAATAAACATGACTTAGGTTATAATTAATATAATATTAATACATGTTTTAACCAAAGTATTTTATACACCTTAATTTAATTAAATCATGCTTATATTTAATTAAATCATATAACATATAGTTTATTTAATTAACATGATAGTATTAATAAACTATACTAATAATCACATGACTTATGATATTTAACTAGTAAACTTAAGCTTATATTATTAGCTTATTATTTCAGCTTAATTCTAAATATGGAAACTTTCTAATTTAGGAAACTTACTATTTTGGAAACTTTCTATTTTTAGAAACTGATCTATTTTAAGAAGTTAATCTATTTTTGAAAACGTTCTATTTTTGGAAACTTTCTATTTTTGGAAAATATCTATTTTAAGAAACCTGCTATTTTTAAAAAGTTACTTATTATTACACAACAAGTATAATAATACAAGAAATACAAGTAATACTTAATCAGAATACGTAGAGTACAGATAAACACATCATAACCTTAAAATCAGTTAAACAAGACATGAACATAACAAGCTAAGACATGATATAAAATCAGTTAAGTACTCAGTAAACAGAATACTTATACATGTACCCTATTTATGTAGCATTAGTGAGATCGGAGTAGGACTTCCTTTTGTTCGTCTTTTCCGTTCACTAGACATAAGGTACGGATTTCCCGTCCCTTCAGTATGGACATTCTTTCCTTATTAGGATCCCCCATTTACAGCCAACTATTTTTCCAGTATTTGTTTTATATGTTTGATTACTTATGTTAGTTTAAGAGCCTAAGTCATATACATGCATGACCAGTGTCACCTAGTTATGGAGGTACCATAACCATAACACTAGAGGCACCAGTGTTATGACTTCTCTACGGCGAAGTGATTGCTCGCGACGTCACTTTTCAGCTTTGGCCATTATAATATATTATCATGTGAGGCGTATGGGTGCATCCTAGTTACATGTTTATCAATATAATCAAAGTGAATGCGATGTGTGCCTTGCATCCTTTACTAGGAGCTGATCCCTCCTACCCAGACTAATTAATTAGAGGCAACCCCTCTAATTGCATGAAAAGGTCTCCCCTCCAAGTATTCATGCACGGTGGAACCTCATGACCTATATGGGCTATTTGGCTAATTAATACAAATTTACATAAAAACATAAGTCTTTTCAAACTATAAAACTACTTTTATGAACATGAATCCAGATTACTTAGAACTCATATTATTCCGCTGCTATTAGTCTGTTATGCTTACGTTATTCCATGCTATACTTGTATATCCGTGCACTAAGCGTTATGCTCAGCCGTTACTTTCCTTTCCATGTCCCAAAATGGCAGGTACCCAAGGACAAACTTGAGCTTATGGAGGACGTGCATAGGATGTAAGCTGCCTTAGACTTCTTCTCCTTTTTGCCTTCATAATTATGCTTGTTTGGACACTTGTCATGTCCTCCTAGTTCATTTACTTTACTTATGTTTTGGGCTTATGTTGGGAACGATGCTTGATTCCGGTTTTTCCCTATGGTCATGTATGTTTTAGTACATATTATCTTGCATGCTTTGATGACACGCTATAATTACACGTAATGGTCCACATATCAAAGTGGGGTGTTACAGTAACTATCATTTCTCATAAACCATTTGCTTCTAAAATAACTTGCATTCGTAATGCCCAAGTTATGTAGTTTGCCCCTTTCAACATAGGGCATTGAAAAGGGTTTGTCGACCTAATTTCTTTTATTTTACCAGTATCATCTTTCCCGGACATTATTAAAACTTTTGTTTAAAGATTTTGATAAATATACTAACTTAAAAGTAAAAAAGCAACTTTTTCAAAAAATCTATATCTAAAAACACTAATATAGATTTGTAAAAAAAGTGGAAGGGTGTAATAGGTTCTTTTTCTAAACGTTAATATAACCCGGTGTGTGCCCATTTTTCCTCGCAATCACCATTCTCTCTTTCTATCCTTTTAAGAGATCGACTGGTGTCCTTTTTTTTCTCCTCTCGTGGTGGTTAAAGCGCCTATTATATGGCTGGTTTTGATTGTCCTAATCTGATGTGATTGTGTTCTCGAACCAATTGGATCCTTGATTTATTGTGCGAAATTAGGATTTCGCAAGTTGTGGATCTTGAAATTCTTCCAAGATTTGGGCGTTTGTGGATAACCTGAATCAAATGGTGATTTGATTAAGGGTACGAATATTGTTTCTTCAAAGATGAGGTGTGTTCGTTCCCCTTTTTGATGATTCAATTATTGCCTCTTGATGATTTCTTATGTTATCCTCTCGATGAGGTTTTTTGTTTTGAATCTTGTTTTGAATGAATATTAGAACTTTTGCAAACGTGAAACCCCCTTTTTTTGTCGAATCTTGGGTGACATAAGGGTTGGATTCCTTTTTATTCGAGTGTTTGAAACACACGAAAAATTATTTTTGATTGTTATGTCAATCGGATTTGCAAAGGGTTTTTTACGAAATGGTTTTTTTTCTTGATTCAAAAACAGGAACAAAAATACTAATATATGATGATAACCTCTCTGATTCCAATTGTTGGCTCAATTCATCGATATTTAAATCAACAATATACCAAAACAATGAAATAATCTCTATTTCTTATAAATTTATCATAATTATCTATTTACAACTTGTTCTTTCTATTTACATAGGGAAAAGGTGTGAAGGAAGGGTTGTGTTGGTTCGTTTGATCCAACAGACACGTCCCTTCATGAATAATTTTTTTTGAACGACAGTTTTGTGAAGTGGTGTATCTTGCCTATAACTTTTTGTAACTATTTGTTTCCATCAGATTAGGATTAGCCCATTTGGCTGGGTACGACCCAACAAGTCATTTATAATAAAATCCTGGAAAGTGTTCGCCGCTTGTAGCTCTAGAAGTGGTTGTACCTATGGATCGTGTCGTGGTGAAAAT
The DNA here is from genome assembly GCA_025667525.1 of Glebionis coronaria. Classification (NCBI taxonomy): domain Eukaryota; kingdom Viridiplantae; phylum Streptophyta; class Magnoliopsida; order Asterales; family Asteraceae; genus Glebionis; species Glebionis coronaria. The sequence goes on along the minus strand of CM046880.1, from coordinate 370,010,481 downwards.
ATGTGTCATGTAGAAACGAAGTAGTTATGGCACCATAATTGATATGGCATCATATTTGGTAGGGGATGGTTAACACTAGAAAATATAATATCATCATAATGATGTTAACAATGAAACTATAAAAACAAATGAAGAGAATTTAGAACCGAATATTTCTTATACATTGCACATCAGACTATTTCATTAATAGAAAGTACATTCGACCAAAATTTACATGGTAAAAATGCTAGCCTCTTGACATACTTGATCAAAATATAAATCAAAACTCTCTCCATAGTACTTATATGATGTATAGAATGGTGTTAACCATTCTGGAAACAGACTTTCCGAAAGACATATTATAAAACTAAGGTAGTTAATAGTTATTTACGATAAAAAATGTCATAAAAAGTGTGGATATTTGACTTGAACTTCTAAGGATATTTTCGTCAATTTAGATAGTAAAGGCATTTTGGTTATGCATCTTAAGTAGTAAGTATTTTAGCCTTAAGTTTTTTTCTTGTTGGTTTTCTATTCTTATGTAACCATAGTAGATTTGTAACTAGCATAATGTAATTACACTTTTGATAATAAAACATCAACCTTTGTTTTTCGTATCCAAACACGCTTCTGATCTTGTATTTCACTTCTGATATGTTATGCTCATGTTTTGCCTGTGATATGTGCCTCTAATCCCAACAAATTGGTATCAAGAGCTAATCGATCAATTTTAAGGAAGCTGAATTTGTTTGGGTTCTTTTTTGGATTCGTTTTGGGTTTCTTGATTGGTGAATCGGCTTCAGCTTTTGGTTACTTTCAAGAATCAGTTTATTTATTTGGTGGCTTGCTTATTTGATTAGAAACAATATATGGTTTGTGGTTTTTGTTTTCTTTTGTTTAATCATTTGTTGCTTTCGCTTATTTTGTAGATTGAAAGGGTTTGTTTGAAGGGTTTTATTGATTATAACAACCCGAAAATTTTGACCAACGTTTGAACTGAGATTTTTCGAACATTTACGAAATTTGTTATTTATTTTCTGTAATTTAACAAAGATCATGTTAACTATATTCAAATTTAGTTTGAATATTTTATTTTATTTTAAGAGCTGAGAAATTTAAAATTTTTACGTTTACGTTTCATAAATTAAATAATTAATATTTAATTACTTGTAGTATTTTTTGACGTTTTAGCGTCAGACTGAGCGAAACTAATAAAAATAATAGTTGAAACGATTCAAAACTAAAACTTTGGAAATATGAAGAAATAGTATTTTTCATTATATTCTAAAACATTGCTAATAATGTGAGTATTAGAGTTTACTTTTTAAAATCTAACCGAAATAGCTAAATTAATTAAACGAGCATTTAAATAAATAATAGCAAATATTTTCGTAACGCGATGAAGTAAGGACTTATTTTTATTGGAAAAATGATTTTAAAAACGATGGCGCAAGTCTCGTGACTTGAATCGTCCGTTAAGTCGTCCAAACGAGCCTCGAACGTCTATTGAACAAAAGTAAATAAAACATTTACGAAATCTACCCTAAAGTATTTTATACTTGCCACTTTGGTTTTATACTTTTTAGTATAAATAGAAAAATTATACCTATTTTTCCTCATTTTATCAAAACAAAACAGACACACATCTTCAACAAAGCTCTCAAGCTTCATCAATGGCTTCCACCGGAAAACTTTTCCGGTGGTGTTTTTCCGGCAACCTCCATTTTTTTCGGCGAGACCAAATGTGCTCCTAAACCCCGGATCTAAACGAATCCCACACCCACTCTCCTCCACTCGCTGCCACCTTGCGCCGCCACAGCCGTGGTGGTATTATTCCCGCCGTCGCCACCTTATGATGGTGTGTGGGTGACGAATTTGTCATCTTTCCTAGTGGGTATACCATCAAAACCCCAAAAACATGTAGATCTAGTCCGGATCTATCCGTGCATGGTGGTTACATCAAGTGAAACTTGTAGATCTAGTCCGGATCTATCCATGATGCATGATGGTTACATCAAGTGAAAATTGTAGATCTAGTCCGGATCTACCCATGCATGGTGGTTGCATCAAGTGTTAGCAAGATCTTGGATGTTTGCGTGCATGCATCACTCACTAGTACAACGACTTTGATAAGCCTTGTAAGATCTACATCACGTTCTTATTTATTATTCCTTTTATTTTTCTTGATCTCATATATATTATAAATATATATATATATATATATATATATATATATATATATATATATATATATATATATATATATATATATATATATATATATATATATATATATATATATATATATATATATATATATATATATATATATATATATATATATATATATATATATATATATATATATATATATATATATATATATATATATATATATATATACAAAATTGATTAATGAGTATTGAGACATTGTATATGAATTTTTGACACAAAAATCAAGCTAAACAAGCTCTAGTAACAATTTGATTTATAACGATTTTTGAACCATAGCAAAAACAGATTGCATGTCGAACTCAGTAGGTTTGGGATACTAAAATCTTACATATTAAGATAGATAATTGTTTTGTGATTAATTCCCCAGGTGGCTCGTCCCGTGACGAATTTTAGATAGTGAGATATGACCAAAATAGTGAAAACTAGTCAGATCTAAACATACTGTTTTGATGGACTGTTTTCTCGTAAAATTTGTATACTGACCTATGATTATGTAAAACAAAAAGTTGTAGATAAAATCATGAAGAACTAGAATCAATTGGATGGTTTACCAATTCTTTACGGTTTGGAAATGGTGGTCAAAATAGTAAAAACTAGTCAGATCTGAACATACTGTCTTGACGGACTGTTTTCTCATATAAGAACTCAGAATCATTGAAAAAGAAACCATAGTTTGTAGATAAAATCATGAACAAGTATAATCAATCGGATGGTTTATCAATTCTTTACGGTTTGGAAATGGCGGTCAAAATGGTGAAAACGAGTTTGGCTGCCCAAAAACAGCCAACTCTTCTAAGTGATAAAATTTGTACATTAGCTATGGTAAGTATAAATTTGGGGTAGTTAGACTTATAATCAGTATAGTACATGAGTTAATAATGGTTTTGGTAAAAAGAACACACTTAGATGATTTAGGGTTCAACAGATATGATCAAATTAGCAGGACATGTCAGGATAATTGTAATAAACGGACTATACCTCATTAACGTAAAGAGTGATGTTTTTTATACAAACCGACGTGGTAGGACCCACTTGTCAGGAATTTTAGACTTAGTTATATACTGATAATTATGGAACCCGAGACCCGACCAACGTAAAATATTAAGTGTACGTGTTGGTGATGCGTTTTAGAACCCCAAAACTATATAAAATAGGCTTGGGCCATAAAAGCCCAACTTACACTTGTAATGGCTAATGGGCCATTATTGGACCTAAGATTTAAAACCAATTTAGAGTGAAATACTGATTTTTAAATGGACCTAAGTTATAAAATCTTGTAAAGGGGCCACTATTGGGCTTAAGATGGGCTAAAAGTGTCAAATTGGTTATTACACTAAAATGGTTAAGTTTTCACCTAAAAGTTTTTATAAAGAATTATAAAACTTAGGCAATGTCCAAGAACTTATTAAGATATACTTATTACATATATGTACGAATTATTTCTTGTCTCGAGCCTAAGACGCGCCTCGTTATCTTTAGGTCTCGTGTGATCATGTATCAACTGTTGACATTTATTCTTGATTGACATTCGTTCTCTATTAGCTATTGTGACGACTGTATCAGGTAAGTCTATAGCCTCGCTTTTATATTATCTTATAAATGGTTTTTAAACCCGCGAGGGGGGAATACATGTTTTTATAAACTTAGAACACAAGTCTTTTATGGTATGCTTGTCCCTCTACGAATGGACCCGTGGTTGCCTTTAAATTGCATTAAGTGATTACCATTATTAAAGCCTCAATTGTGGACCGTTAATTAACCTATGATGGGTTAACAGCTAGTACAATTAATAGATCTATGGGGGAAGCCACCCCGGTTCAGTATGTGTGGACTTGTCACAGAAGCTTAGGCCCGACCTCCACACTGTTTGAACATATTGTATTGAGAAGTCAGGTATACGGCAATGTACCAATAATATGGAGGTAACGACAATTAATAAATCTCTTGTCTTATTAGACCTAACAGAGTGTCTAAGGGCTCGGTTCCATGAGCTTAATGCAATTTATGCTATATACAATTATTATTGTTGATGCAAATTCGATGCTTGTTGCCTTCAAGTATGCCACAAACTTCTAATCTTTGCTTGTGTTCAAAATGATTTGTAAAATCTATAGACTTTCTCAACCTTTGTGTTGATGATTTTATACATGTATTTCAGGTAAACAAGATGGATAGCAGCGGAGCATGCAAGGAGGAAGTTGATGCTTACTTGTCTAAACTTTATAATTGTTTCCCATCCTTTGAATTGAATAAATGAATTTTAAAAGTCTTTAATGAATGTGATTTGTTGGTAACGATTTTTGGGACTAAACGCTACTCTGATTTATATATTGGGATGGGAAACTTTTTAGACAAAATTGTATAATATTTTAACGTCCTTTTTGAGGTCTTTTTCTATGATTGTGTGTGATGTGCTATGAGTAGCGCCCCAAAGTGGTATTCCGCTGCGTAGTAATTTGGGGTTGTTACATTGATTATGATTTGTTAGTAATTAGAATTAGGTTTTGTGAATTGGGTGCTTGTTGGTTTCACAACTCTTTGTTACATAGGAGTTCATATGAAAGTTGTTTGTTACATAGTAAACCCGTTTAAATAACAGATAACAAAGAGAGATCGAGGGGTTGGTACTTCCTTTTAGGGTTGAGCAAACATAACCGATAAACCGAGCCGAGTCAAACCCGAAGCGATCATTTTCTGTTCGGTTTTCGGTTTTGCATATTTATTTCGGTTTTGCCCGGTTCGCTTTGGTTTCAGGTTAAAATCTACAAAAATACGCCTAAAGTATACATTCGGTTTGGTTTCTGCTCAATTTCGGTTTTGTTCGCTTTACTTCGGTTCGGTTTTTGGTTTACGTTTTTCCTAAAATCGTTTTTCGGTTCGATTCGTTTTTGAGCAGATGCTCAACACTACTTCATTTTGTATGGGTGGAGCGATCATTTATAGATTTCTTTTTGGTGTTTGATATGTTCTCCCTGTTACACTTATGATTTTGTTTGAATCAGGAAGAACTAGAATTTGGGATTGGTCTTTGAAGTTGGAATTTGGCCATTAGTAACGATATGGTCAAATGTCTTTGTTTGAAACACCCCACTTGGATAAGTGGACCGTTACGTGTACTTATGGCGTGTCATCAAAGCATGCAAGGCAAATGTCTTCAAAACATTAACTGACCACAACGGAAATACCAGAATCAAACATCGGTAGTCCAAACATAAGCTCAAATATAAAATATTAAGTACTGAAAGAAAGGACTAAACAATGTCCAAACAAGCAAAGTAATGTATGAGTGCATAAAGTAAAGGAGTCTGGATAGCTCCCATCCAATGAACGTACTCTCTTAGAAATCCTAAGAGCGTCCTGATGTACCTGCCGTTTGGAACATGAAAAGAAACTATGGCTGAGCATAACACCCAGTGAACAAATATAAAGCATTGAAAACAAATCAATACGAAATTCAGTCTCGATCGCACGAAATCCTACCGAGACTTCTAAGTCTCGGTCGCATGAAAACAAATCAACCATACTAACTAAATTCAAATCCAGATTAGTGACATAATTTTCTGTCGCTAAACCGTCTCTAACTGTGATCAAAACTGTCAATATAAACTGCGACAGAATTTCCGTCGCTAAACTGTCACTAAAACTGGATATCAATCTCACAATTTCCTATTTTATTAAATACCCACTGCTAGTCACTTAGTTCCCACTGTTTATTAGTATTTCCTACTGATTAATAAGCCCAAACACCCCCTTATTGAATGAAACCCCTGTTTGGGGTTGTTTTTTGTTGCGGCTGAAGAACAGAACACCATGCCGCCCCTGTATGGGTCACGGTTGGCTAACAGCCACCACACCGAGACCAATTGGTCTTGGTTTTCCCTGAATTCACCAAAACCCGACACCCTTGCTTATTATTACATGCTTACCCATTTGTTTTCGTTTTTATAGATATTTAAGAACCATTAATTCGTGATATAAACCGCATTTAAAGAAAATGAGATGGTTACCGTTATAGGATTGATAATGAAGAACGAACACACACGAATTTCTTGAAGAAACAAAGCTCTAACCTCTTTTTTTGTTCCTTACTCGGCGGCCACACCAAGGGGATGAAACCCTAATTTTTTTTGTTTATTAAAAATGAAATGGGGATACACTTTTTGTTTACAACGGGTCGGGCTCAAAGCCCATAATCTTCCTTGTTTATTTACACAAACTGTCGGCCTTTTAAAATATATGTTTTCGTTTTGCTTTTCGACTCTAATTTTTTCTTGTACATTTGTATATTTCTCGTGTTTTAATTTTCTGAAATGTAATACTCTTTTCTGTATAATCAATAGTACATACGTAATATTTTTTGAAACTTAATAATTATTTTCTAAATAATTATTTATTTTGTAATATTGAAATAAAACTAAGACTGCGTATTTACTGTTAATATTTAATTAAAGTTAAAGTTGAGACTACGCGTATTTAATATTTGAGGATTTTAAATACGGGTTTTATAATTCTTCCCCTCTAAAAAAATAATTCGTCCTCGAATTAAGGATGCGATTATGCTGTGGTTTTACAATTCTCCCTCTCTAAAAGAAAAATTCGTCCTCGAATTAAGGGTAACTTAAGCTGGTGAATTTATTATTAGCTGAAAGGACACATAGGCTGGAAGACCATGAAAGCTGAAAGACATATAAGCTGATAGACGTGTAACTGAAAGGCATACCCGAATCATAACTGGAAGTGAGGATAAGAAGTCTGTATAAACTCCTCTGTTTCCCAAGTGGATTCCCGCTCGAAATGGTTCCTCCATCGGATCTTGACGAAAGGAATAGTCTTCCTCCTCATAACTCGATCCTGGAGGTCTAAGTCTGCTTTGGGTTCTTCAATATAAGATAGGTCCTCTCGAATCTGATCAAGTGGATAATTTACATTGTGAAGCTCATGATAGTTGTATCCTCTGAGTAGTGATACATGGAACACGTTATGAATGTGTGAAAGCTGAGGCGGTAACGCCAACCGATAAGATACTTCACCGACACGTTCGAGGATTTCGAACGGTCCGATGTAGCAAGGGCTGAGCTCGCCCTTGAGGCCAAAACGTCTGACCCCGCGTGCTGGAAATACTTTAAGGAATACACGATCCCTAGTCTGAAATGATAGATCTCTGCGATGCTTGTCGTCGTAACTCTTCTGGCGAGTACGCGCTTCTTGCAGCTTTGCTCTAGGAATGGAGACCTTTTCATTGGTCATCTCTATTAATTTTGGTCCCTCAATCAAACGTTCTCCAACTTGATCCCAACAGATCGGAGCATGACATTTCCTGATGTATAACATCTCAAAGGGAGCACATTTGATACTAGCATGCCAACTGTTGTTGTAGGCAAACTCGACCAAGCAGATATAGTCGTCCTAATTACTTGTCCATTCTAATGTACAGGCGCGTAGCATGTCCTCTAAAGTCTGGATGGTACGCTCTGACTGACCGTCTATCTGCGGATGAAAGGTTGTGCTGATCTTGAGCTTAGTTCCCCCAAGCTTTATGCAGACCTCCCCAGAAATGTGAAGTGAATCCTGGATCCCTGTCTAATATAATATCTGAAGGTGTACCATGTAGACGTACAATCTCCTTCTTGAATAGATCTGCTAATTTACTAACTAAGAAATCCTTACGGATATGGATGAAATGTGCTGACTTGGTCAAACGGTCGACAATGACCCAAATTGCATCATGTTTCCTCTGAGTCTGCAGTAACCCGGTAACAAAATCCATAGAGACCTTGTCCCATTTCCACATTGGAATGTCTAATGGCTGTAGTAGGCCACTAGTACGCTGATGCTCCATATTAACCTGCTGACAGGTTAGACATTTAGAAACAAAAGTGGCAAGATCCTGTTTCATGTCGCTCCACTAGAAATGCTGCTTAAGATCGTGATACATCTTAGTGGAACCTGGATGGATAGAAAATGGAGAGTTGTGCCCTCAGTCAATAAGGCTTCTCTGAGAGTAGGGTCTTCTGGAACGCAGAGTTTGGTACCCTGCCATACAATACCATCCTCATCGATACGAAATTCAGTCTGCTGGTCAATATTCTGGATAATCGCCCAGATTTCACCATCATCATTCTGTGCAGCTTTAATCTGAGAGAGTAAATCTGGTTCCACTCTCAGACTAGCCCAGTAACATGTCTGTCCGCGTACTAAGAGCTCAATATCATACCGCTCTAAGTCCCGTATAATCTCTTCCTGGACCTTTATGCCATTTATCATTCCTGACTTTCTTCTAAAGGCATCTACTACTACACTCGCTTTACATGGGTGGTACTGAATATTAGTGTCATAGTCTTTCAGCAGTTCCAACCATCGCCTCTGTCTCATGTTCAGCTCTCGCTGTGTACATATATACTTGAGACTTTTGTAATCGATGAAGATATCACACGACTCACCGTACAAATAATGTCTCCAGATTTTGAGAGCGAAAAAGACTGTTGCGAGCTCCAGATCATGCGTGGGATAATTCTTCTCATAAGGATTCAACTGTCGTGAAGCATATGCAATGACTTTCCCATGCTGCATAAGTACACAACCCAAACCTTTCCCTGAAGTGTCACTGTATATCTGATAACCACCTGTACCAGATGGGAGAGTAAGGATCGGTGCTGAAATTAAACGATGCTTGGGTTCCTCGAAACTCCTTTCTCTCTCCTCAGTCCATATAAACTTTTCCCCCTTACGCACAAGTTTGGTCAAAGGTAATGCCAAACGTGAGAAATTTTCTACAAATCTGCGGTAATATCCCGCTAACCCAAGAAAACTACGGACTTCTGTGGCAGATATTGGTCTCGGCCATTTAGTGATAGCCTCCACCTTTGCAGGGTCCATGGTGATCCCCTCTACAGAAACAATATGTCCTAGAAACGCTACCTTATTCAGCCAGAACTCGCACTTAGAAAATTTTGCATAAAGCTTCTCTCGTCGGAGAATCTACAGAACTGTACGAAGATGATCCTCATTCTCTTCTTTAGACTTAGAGAAAATACGGATATCGTCAATGAATACAATCACAAACTTGACTAAGAACTCGTGAAAGACTCGATTCATTAAGTCCATTAATACTGTTGGCGCATTCGTGAGACCGAATGACATGACAACAAACTCATAATGGCTATACCTCGTGCGAAAAGCAGTCTTGGATATTTCCTGCTCTTTTACCCGCAGCTAGTGATAACCTGATTGTAAATCAATCTTGGAGAAGTGCTTGGCACCCTGAAGCTGATCGAATAAATCATCTATACGAGGAAGTGGATAACAATTTCGAATAGTGAGCATATTCAGCTCGCGGTAGTCAATACACAACCGCATACTACCATCTTTCTTCTTGACAAATAAAACTGGCGCGCCCCATGGTGACACGCTTGGACGAATGAAACTCCTTTCTCAAAGTTCCTGAAGCTGATCTTTCAGTTCCTTAAGCTCAGCAGGAGCCATACGGTAAGGAGCTTTAGATACCGGGTCTGCACCTAGAATGAGATCGATACCAAACTCTACCTCTCGCATGGGAGGTATGCCTTGAAGTTCCGCTCGAGGGACATCAGGAAAATCTGACACAATTGGCTGATCATGGAGTGAAGGTGTCTCAGAAGTAGTGTCATGTACGGTAGCTAGAAAACCCTCACAACCATGGTATAATAGAGTACGGGCCTGTAAAGTTGATATAATCCCCCAACATGTTTTCCTGGCAGAAAACCACGATGAACAAACTCTGGTGTTTGGACATAACCGAAGATGACTCGGTAAGCATGACAATCTATGATGGCACGATGAGCTGACAACCAATCCATACCCAGAATAATATCAAACTCGCATATATCTAGAAGGAGAGCACTGACTGGACGGATTTTGTCGTCAAACTCAAGAGGAAGATCACCGTACACCTGGGTAATGCGTAAAGAGTCTCGCATGGGTGTAGATATACTTAACACACTATCTAGTGGTGTATGGGTCATGTTTATTCTAGCAGCAAATGAAGTAGATATAATTGAATGTGTGGCGCCTATATAAAAAAGAACGCAGGCAGCCTGTTCGTTTATAAACAAAATGCCAGTGATGGTACCTGTGGTCTTATTTGCCAGCTCTCAAGTAGTGGTATAAACGCGACCATTGGCTGGTGGTAGTGGTGGTAGTGGTGGTAAAATCTGAGGAGTATGTCCTGAGGTACCGGCAACATATCCCTTCTTACAACCTCGCATCATGTGCCCCGGCTGTCCACACTTGAAACAACCACTAGAACCACGGCGACACGGTCCCGTGCTTCTTCCCACATGTGATGCAAGTGGGATTAGAATACCTCGTAGAAGCAGCTTTGGTTTGCTGTGAACTTGATTTAAGATGATGTATAAGTGTCATGATCATGATGACATAACTGAAATAAGGCTGTTTGGTTGAAAATTAAATTACCAGAATTTACTGGTTGGGCAGACTGCTGACCCCTGTAGTTTTGGTCACGCCCCTGTCCAGCATCTCTGTTGACACACTGAAAGTTAGAATTTGTTTTTTTACACGAGGTTTTGGTATTGTGAAACTTAAAGAATCACATGTGGTTGCCAGATGAGTTTGAGCTACCACGGTAGTTATCACCACCGCCTCTCCTATCTAAACAATTACATTCATAAGACTGATCGTGGTTTCTATAGTTCTGCCGTGGAGTAGCCGATTGGGATCGGTCCCCTCCCCTATGTCTGCAAGATTATGATTGGATATTACATGATATATATATATATATATATATATATATATATATATATATATATATATATATATATATATATATATATATATATATATATATATATATATATATATATATATATATATATATATATATATATATATATATGGGGCTAAGTTTGACATAGGAAAATAAAATGACGCCATGTCATATCCTATGTGGCATTTTAGTATTGGCTACATTTTTTACTTAATATAAAATATCGATATTTTATAGAATATCTCGAATAGTATATAAAATCTATTCCTTAATTAGTTGCTATTAAAACATACGATTTTTTTAATATTCGATAAAATATCTCCGATAATATAAAAAATCTATTCCTAAATTAGCTGCTCACTTTTTTTTTTTTATCAAAACCCTCTGCTCCTACATCATCACCTATGATCTTTGATCCATCATCAACTAAAGAAACCTAAGGAGGATTGACATGAAGGTGAACACATAACCCTTTCATTAATCACATATTAAACATACTTCATGCTGACAGGTTTATAGAATCGCATATATGGTGGAAGTAGATGATCATCTGATAGCATGGTACATATAAGTATTTATTCACCGGATGTAGTCACTTTGCAGATATGGTGCGAGATTCAAGTATGTGTTTGGGGATGTGAGAACCAAATATGCTGACTATTTTCTGAATGCAATAACTTAAAGTATGATTTTTAATATCTAATATCTTATTTTGTTTAAAGTTGGCTAAAACCCAAGATGAATATGGTGCTGGTGCAGATCGTGTTGATTAAATGTACGGTTCTATGGCCACCCATGGTGTTAATGTCTATCATAGTTATGCTCGTATAGGTGGACAAAATCATACTCTACAGCCCCTTTCTCAACAATCTGAGCAGCTTCACCAGGTTAACGCTGTAGTACAATCACTGAAATCGTACATTGCGCAATTTAAAGAGCATATATAGTTGCGTTTCTTATTCTTGAGTTTTAATTTTGATCTATTAGTTCTTAACGTTGTCTTGGTTATGTTTGTAGCACATGATTAAACTTGTATTCACAAGAAGGTGAATGATTAATCAGCTCTCATACGACCTTAACAGCAGCAGGCCACCACACTCCAACGATTGGAGATACACACGGTCCAGATTTGCATACTACAGGTCTTAAGCAATCCCTAAAGTTACTTTTGTTACCTTTTTTTAGCTATGTGCTGGTTGTATGAACTAATTGTCAAAGTTTTTGGTAGCTTTATATGAAAAATTTTGGCCACGGTGTACTCCATGTTAGTAAAGCTTTTCGTGCATTATCCTTGCTGATGTAAAATGAATATCTGAACTAATATTTGAAACAATTGTTAGCGTCAGCGGCCAGGATTACAGGTCTGGATTATCTTCCACATGGAATAACTATTTGCAAAAATAAGCTGAATACATTTAATTCTATGGAACGCTTGATCTCAGCAAGTGAGTCATGGTTTGGTCAGTTGAGCATCTGATCTTTTCTATAAATTTGGTTGATATTTAATGGCTAATTAAAACACAATCAAAAAGCTTTTTTCCCATTTTTTAATATTTCTGCAACCTACATACCTAGAACCGCATACTATTCGTCTTGAAAAAAAGAGATTCAAGAGGCGGGACTCAGAATAGTGGATGTGTGACCGGTTGCTTCCACAAGAACGTTCGTGAACTTGTCAGTCGCTACTTCCAAAACAATTGGTTAGAAACTCCTGGAGTGGACAAAGAGAGTTTCGTTCATAGGTTACCCAATGATCTCATAATGGACATAACGCGTCATCTTTGTCTATCTTTAGTCAAATGGGTAAATCGCCAATCTATATTATGGTTATTTTAGTCTATACAGTAGTATAAAACAATTCTAAGGTATTTAATTCTTTATCTTTTTGACTGATTTGTGGTTAATTTGTTCTTAGTTTTAGTGGTTACATAATGGATTTTGATTATGTGATCGCATTGTCTTCCATCAAACAATATAGATAAGGTTAGTTTTCTTTATATTCATTTATGGTGTGGATTTGTATAGTTCATAAAGCACAGTTGGTTTAAGCACTACTGCAACCTTACATTCCTGATGCTACAGGTAGCAAAATAGGTTGGTTTGGTGGGTTACATTATGGTTACTACAAACGGTGGTATAAACCAGCAGCAAATAGCTGTAAGTTTTAGTTATATCCACATTTAAATTTTTATATCCGCTTATCTATTGGATTCAGTCTCACTCTCGGTTTAACAATAGGTCTGCTACATTGTTGCAGGTGTAAGATTATTTAACACAACTCTCTGCTGGTTGAATCTTCTTCTATCTCAGGTGCAAGATTATATTGTTGCGTTGTTTCGTATTGTACTACTTTCGGTTAAGTTTCTGTTTCGCAAACTATTAGTCGCCAAATGTTTAATTTTCAGCTATATTTCTCGTGTTTGTGTTGTTTTATTGAGTGCGTACTATATCATGGAACCTGGATAAAGAAATTTTAGTTAAAAGGCAGTTCAGAGGTTAGAGAGGTATGTTTCATCTTCGTTTTTCAGCATTTCAGTCACTGTTATCTTTTACTGAATAAGTTCGTGATGATGCGGCAAAGAACCAAATACTCCGTTTCCTTCCAGCCAAATCCTTAACCCGATCTCGACTTGTATCTAAGATGTGGAATGAGTGGATCACAAGGCCCTTCTTTTCACATATGTCCTATGGTTACATAGCTGCTCGTGTGACTCTTTTATATTCGTCTCAAGGTACGTGTATGTATAGGCATTAAGGCTCAAGTTTTGCTACTTATATATCGTCTGGTCATATTTTTTTATGAATTGTAGATTGCATCTTTGTGGCTGTTTGGGATATTTATTGTTATATGTCCTGATAACAGAAGTAGAAGTTGAAAATGGTTGGGGTTGGTCGGTTGGCTAATAAGTCAAAACAGCTTGCCATTTGGTACGTGTCAACATGAAAGCTGAAACATGATTTTTTTAAATCAAAAGTCCACAAAAAAGTATAAATTTCAAACAAAAGATAGGAGTTTGAAAAATTACAAGACTTTAGGTATAAATATGTTGCAAATTTTAACTAACTTCCCATATTTTTATTGTGTAATTGGTTCCTTTTGGATTCGCTATTTATACAATCGTCTGTATTGTAGCTATAACTCTAGCTCTCGCCTCTTCGACATCGCCGGTACTTGTGAAGAATGTTTCAAACCAGGGTTAAATAACTTCAGGATGAAATTAAGATATTATCCATCTTTACCATGCTATTTAGCCCATTGATGTCACATGCCAAAAATTTATAGAAAAACAATTTGAAAATCTTCCATACCATGGACTTGAGAAGGATTTTTTTTGGAAAATTGGAGGAAGACAGCTAGATTTTCAGTTGATCTCTTCTGGTATGCAACACATTCTTTGTACCTGAAATAGCTTTGCCTGGACAAGTATATACACGGTTGCTACATCATGTTCGTTTTCATACGTATAATCTTTTTTAATATATTTTACAACAAGGTTAGTTAAATAGCAATTAGGTTGGAATTATAGTCAATTATTTTGAAAAGTGTCAGTTGTTAATTTAATAACTTAAAGCTTTATACAAGTAAAGAGTAAACAAACTAGCTGCTGATGAGAGGGACAGGCTGTTGTTGGCGCAAAAAGTTCGAGATTTGCACTCCTAAAAATTCAAATCTCTTGAATCACAAGTAAATAATCGATAAATGTTCATACCCATTTGGATACGCATGCACCCAATAAAATATCACGTTGTAGTCGTGTAGATTTTTGAAAATTATGCGAATTTTAGATACACGATCTTAAGAAGAAACAAGAGAATCAAGTGCAGCTTTTAAGGCAGAAACAAAAGAGCTATGAAGTAGCAAAAAAGTTTCAAAATGAAATACAATTCATCAAGGCGCAAAAGGTGGGACAAGAGTTCGAATTTGTGACTCTAACATATTTAATAAATTTGGTGCTGATTTAGTTGCATTTGTAGGTTCAACTACAACACAAGATCAAACAAGAAGCTTAACAATTTCGACAATGGACTCTGTCTTGTGAAAAATAACTTCTGCAGGTATATATTTAGAGTTACTTACTTAAGAGGTTTCAAAATGGATGGGTCTGGTTACAAGTCAAAACAAGACATTTAACACTGATTTAAGACGGTGATTTGACCTGAAACACTGGTTGAAAATGTGATTTCTAAAAATGGATGGGTCTGGTTGCTGGTTGAAAATAGATGGACATGGAACGCACACAACCTCAACGATTGGAGGCTGAGGTGTTGCCAACGCCTCAGATCTTGGTGGATTTTCATGTGGGATTGCCTTTGGTGGCGCACCTATGGCTCTCAATCTCATTGTTTTCTTAATGGTTTTATTAACTTCCAGATACTTGATTAAGTAAATGGAAGTTTGTCAAAACGCAACTGAAGGAAACAAGTGCAGACCACTTCAAGGTCTTCCCGATTCATAGGTTACTTGTGCATGTACACGAGGTCAGATCTCTTATTTCTTTTTGTCTTAAACATGTTCCAGTTTTGACAATGGATAAGTTCAGATCCGTTTACATGGGTTGATCGGCTAGGGCTGTGTATCATCTAAAACAGGTTATTTCATTATTACATTGTTAACACATGACCATATTCTCAAAGGCTGTTTGCATTAAATTTTTAAGGTGGTTAACTGATTATGTAATTACTCTGTTGATATATCAAGTAGAAAGGATTGTTAGAGCACTCACATTTTTATAAAATTTAACAAGTAAGGTCGAGTTCATATTTTTTTGGGTATTATCATTGCATCCTATGATAGTGTATAAGGTTAAAGAAGTGACAACAAGCATCACAAATTTATTTGGATATAGCTGGTGATAAATTATAATAAAGCTTCACTTATCAACTTTAATAAAACTTATGCAAGTTACTTACTGCTCTTAACATGTACCTACATCCCCTACACCGAACAATTTCTTGTGGATTTCGACCACCTTCAGAATCAAAACGTTCATTCCGAGTATCAAGAATGATATCTTCTTTTCTAATAGGTCTTTCGGGATGCATTTGACAGGTTTTCGATATTTGATAGCTTTGTTCAAGTACATATTGTTTCAAATGCAAGAGCAGAATCTTTACCTCAAATGCGGATGACCCGCAAAAGAAAACTGTTAAAAGGAAGTACAAGTATTGAAGGTTATAAAAAAGCTCAAAAGACATGTATTGTAGGTTTCGTGTGTGTGTCAGCGTGAGTAACTGATTTTTGACACAATTCTTATTTCACTTTTGTGCAGGCTCCATAGTTCTTTCAACAACTTATATCAGGGGTCAACTATTGTTATGCTATGGTATTATTAAGATGTTGGAAAATCCTTAAGTATGATTAAGTTTTGTTCCACTCATTATTATATATCTACAAAAAATTATAATTTTACTGTCCACTTTTTCTCAGCTCATTTGCATCATTGCAGCAAGTAGGTCATTGTGACTTGAGTTCAAAATACTTGAATAATTATAATGAATAATTGCTAATTGCTACCCAAAATGCACACTTTCTTAGGCAAAAGAGCTCTCACAATAGAGTTTATTGTCTTTTTTATTCTGCTTCTATGTTTCAGGTGATGTATGTTACTTAGTAACTATTAAAGGATAATTGAGTTGCGGGCTTAAGTCGGGTCGCTCATGAGACTTTTCCAGTTATCCTGGATTTGTCACTGTTCTAAACGGAAGATACTTCACACATCAATAGACATACACTTTCATTCATATATACTTAGCACTCAGGATTCATCTTACGACCGGAAGAAG
The DNA here is from genome assembly GCA_025667525.1 of Glebionis coronaria. Taxonomy (NCBI): domain Eukaryota; kingdom Viridiplantae; phylum Streptophyta; class Magnoliopsida; order Asterales; family Asteraceae; genus Glebionis; species Glebionis coronaria. The sequence continues at coordinate 369,993,722 of CM046880.1, read as the reverse complement.
CAAGTATTCAACATAGAAGAGCTGCAACACAAAAGGTAACAAAAGATATCAGCTTCCAAAGAATTAAGTGCATACGATAAGCATAACCTTCATTTACCTTTCAAAGAAAAAAATTATGAGGATTTCTGCATATACAGGTAAAATTATGAGGTTTTCTGCATATGCGTATTGTTAGTATAGTAACTGATTCCTTTTTCGAGTTGCTCCCGAAGTACTGATACGACCCCATTTAGTAGCAAAAATCTTGGACCCTTCACGACCTTTAGCATCACCTGCTGAAACAACATAAACGGTCTTAGCAGTTGTGATTTGTCCTTCTGATAAATTTGACTTTAGAAGAGAAAGAATGGGAGGAATGCAACCCTTGAGTAATACTTTGACCCGTAATTAATTTCCTTTGCATATTGAACCCAAAACAGTAACGGCTTGAATCTTGACCCCAAGTGAACCAGACCGTAGGAGAGAGACCAACGCTAGGACTATGTGAGGATATGAGCTAACAGCACTAAATGTACCTTCACGTGATTTTTGCACCACATCTGTAAATATAAATGTTTTGATATAGTGCTTAACTTGTTTTTTATATCAGGAATTATAGAAAGTACTTTTAAAGGAAGAATACTTTTCATTATTATTTGTTAAACATTCTAATAATATAGTACTGTATGTAATTTCTTAATTACTCGAATACAAATAATGACTGAATTTACTACAGTCATACATTTATATCTCCTTCAAACCCAAATCAACCCTTTTTCCTGATGTCTCTCGAGGATCTAAATATTTAGGGATTAAGTTTATGCAACTTTATTTTCTACTTCAATGTTTGATTTATTTGGCAAACATTTGAAACTTTATTAATCTGTTTACAACTTTATATGATATGCAGGCCTTTGTCAAAGTGCATTGGTTATGATGTTTTGCAACCTCGCCCATTGCTTCAGACTACTGATCAAGAGGATGGTAAGCTTACTTAACTGGTCTTTTTAGATCAAGTCCTAAAGACCATATGTGTTAACATTATAAAAAGTTCATTAACTAATATAATTAGTCCTACAACGGAAGTAGTTATGAACACAAAAGAATAAGCTCTTGGTGAACAATCGAGATAATGAGGTCTTATAAAGTTGCACACGTGACCCGTGCCTCCCACAAAACTGGCATGGTGTGAAGTGTAACCAATCTGATGGAGACACAACATATTGCCACTTCAAAGAATGGAGCATTTGGTATAAACAAATGATTTCATAATTCATTACAGTTGATCCGAAAAAAGAAAACCTCAGAGAGAAGGACATGAAGCAATTTAACAAGGAAATAATTTAGGATTAACCTATTAAAGGAGAACATCTCTACCTATTTAGAGCCTTCCTAAATGGACCTGTTTAAAAAGCCACAAATTATGCTTATCTTTTCTAATTCAAAAAAATATAAGTTAAATAACTCGAGCTTCAACAAAATCATTCTCACGAATGTATAAAGACTTGGAGAGAAATCATTTGATAACATATGGTTGGCAGTATTTCTTCATCTACCAGCTGAAGAGGTACCAAACCCCAATTGCTTATCACTATTGTCAAAAAAATTGGATGTTATAACCAAGGATTTAAGTGGAGAGCATAAGTATTAATAATTGATATGTACCTATTGCATGTCTACGAAACATTGGGTCCTTATAAGTCCCTCATATAAACAAAGTCATCATACATCAATTCGTAGACTGAGTAATGTATTCAAATATCGATTGCAAAATTATAGCAGTATGAGTTTGCTAAAGAAAAATTATAAAAAGATATTTAGAATACTTTTGATACAACCTAGGCGTCTTTGTAGCTGACCATATACCAGCCAATTACACATGAATTGACAAATATAATTAATAATTCAATGAAATATAATTTCATGCTTAATAATATGTATAATATACATATTCGCATTTGATTATTGATTACGTAAAAATCTAATAACTAAAATCGGCTCTTAACCTTGATTTTCTTATGTTGCATTTGTTGCAACATTTAGTCAATTATTATAATCTTTACCTATTGCTACAAATAAAATCTATTAACTAAAATTGGCTCTTAACCTCAAAAGTCGAATATAAGTCGGATAGACCAAAATCGAACGAGTTGAGATTAATGTAAACCTTTTAAATAAATCATATTCATCTATTTTTTTTAAAAACTTAATTCTCATAAATTTTTAAAAATTAAATATCTCACAAACGTTAAATCGACTAGCGACAAAAAATGCACCATTACAACGAGAATTAAATCATCTTTTATCGACGAGCACGTGTATATACATTCGATGACTTTTTTTTTTCTCAAATCACGTTTGAGAAAATCATATATGATCCGTATTAAGAATCATATATAATTTTTAAAAATCATATATGATTCGTATCACGAATCAATATTTTCTAAAATCATATAATCATATATGATTTGAAAACCATATATGATTCATGATACGAATCATATATAATTTTCTCAAACGCTATTAGAAAAAAACAACTAAAAAAAAGTTCGTCGAAAGTATATACATGTGCTCCTCGATAGAAAGATGATCTAAATATCGTCACGATGGTTGTTTCGTTTTACGTAACGGTTAACGGTTTGTAAATATTTAATTTTTAAAAATGATTTTTTTTGTTACATGAAAAATATGTGTTTATGATTGGTTGATTTGGTTTATGCTAAAAGAAGCGTCTTTGTTGAACTTTTGCCCAAAACTAATACCATTAAAAGGTAAAAAAAAACTTTTAAGAAAAACATTTTTATAACATGGGAAACTATGTGTACCGTTTAACCAATATTTTTAACGTTGTTCTGAAAAATGACAAACCGAAATCTTCCCATTGAGTTGTGTGTATTTAAAAATTAACATGAGACAGACCTTGTCCGTTGGGTAGACCAAGACCTAACATCTAAAGGTTAGTATTCATTAAAAATTGCTTTTATAAAACGAACAACTATATGTCCTGTTGCCAAACGATATAACAGATCAACAAACGTTGTTTGAAAAAAAGTATTACGAAACGAACCCGCCCGTTGGGCGGGTTACGTAACTAGTATATATATATATATATATATATATATATATATATATATATATATATATATATATATATATATATATATATATATATATATATATATATATATATATATATATATATATATATATATATTGTCAAGTAAGTTTAAGAGTTAAATTGCTTAAGTCTGCTGAATGAGATATACCTCTTATTGGGACGCTCTACATTCTCGAGATCATCCCTCTCAAGAAGCATCTCGACATCACGAGCTGCATTAGCTACCTGTGACATGTTAGTGAACGTGGCAATAATAAGTCTATCCGTAGTCTAAGAGTGAAGAGCCCAGCGAAAGTGTTTTGCCTGCTCCTCCATAGTACCTGTAGCCGCTCCCAAGAATCCAACCAACCTGAGATATCGTTGCATGAATTCCATAATGTTCTCTCCAACCTTCTGACGGATGGAGTGGAAGTCCCTCTTCAGTTTTTCCTGCTCCGCATGAGGGAAAAACTGGTCATAGAATTTCGCCTTGAACTGTTTCCAAGTCAATGTGAGTACCCAATCATCTCCCCGATTGGTCAGCTTGTAAGACTTCCACCAATGCAGGGCGTGTCTCTCCAACTTGTACATAGCCAACCTGACCTTGAAAGCATCCCCACAATCCATGGCCTCAAATATTTTCTCTATATGGGAGATCCAGTTCTCTGCGTCTGTTGAGGTAACTGTCTGTTCAAAGGATCGAGGTTTCTTTTTATTAAACCTCTCTAACCAGATAGCTAAAGTGGCAGGTGGTGGAGGAGGAGGGTTGTTATTCTAAGGTCAGTTTTGGTACTCAGCTCGGATCTCATCACGAATCTGAGGTAGCGTGGCTTGTACAGCCGCTGCTCCCCCATTCACGTTATTGCGTTTGGGTAGAATTTGAAAGTTTAAAGAGGATAACAAGATTAACTTGTTATAAACATGGAATAAGAAATCTAAAATATGCATGGGGTAGTTCATGAAGGCATAGCCAACGAAATATGACATGGATATTGGTGAACGCATATGGTCAGTTCACAAAATGACAAATTATTGAAAACATGAATCTGACATGAGTAAGGATGAACGCCTATGGGTCGGTTCATCAATACAAAATCTGAACGGGAAAGGGTGAACGCCTATGGGTCGGTTCACCAAAACGAAAATTCGCAGAAAAGCACATGCGACTAAATATGGCCAATCCTGTACCAACCTTTTACTTAGTCAAAATCTAAGGGAAACTGACTGATGAAATGCATGAGAAACATGAAAGATAACAACACCAAAATACATGAAGTTCTTGGTGACTACCCACTAGTCATAGGTCAAGTTTTAGAGCCTACAAGTCGAACCTTGCACTCTGATACCATAATTGTAACACCCCACTTGGATAAATGGACCGTTACGTGTACTTATGGCGTGTCATCAAAGCATGCAAGGCAAATGTCTTCAAAACATTAACTGACCACAACGGAAATACCAGAATCAAACATCGGTAGTCTAAACATAAGCTCAAATATAAAATATTAAGTACTGAAAGAAAGGACTAAATAATGTCCAAACAAGTAATGTAATGTATGGGTGCATAAAGTAAAGGATCCTGGATAGCTCCCATCCAATGCACGTACTCTCTCAAAAACCCTAAGAGCGTCCTGATGTACTTGCCGTTTGGAACATGAAAGGAAACTACGGCTGAGCATAATGCCCAGTGAACGGATATAAAGCATTGACAAGAATATACTGAAATGAACAGATAACAAATACTGAAGCTATGAAACTGATAAGTAAAGTGTAGCGGAAATCTGTATATATTTCTGAAACATCTGGTTTATAATTGTAAATCTGAATTAATATTTGTTATATATGAAAACATGTAATTACTGTATATAAATGTCGGGAGCTTATATAGGTCATGTGCTGTAACAACATATGCCTGAATACATGGAGGGATGACCTTGTCATGCTGTAGAGGGGTGACCTCTATATAATGTGCTGGGTGGAGGGATCAACTCCAATGTGAAGGATGTAGAGCACACACCACATTCACCTGATAAGCTGTAAACTGATAACCTAGGATTCACCCATACACCCCGCTGATAATACTGATAAAATGGCCATGCTGAAATAAATGGGATGCTATGAGAAATCACTCCCTTAGAGAGGAGTTATGACACCGGTGCCTCAAGTTTCATGGTTACGGTACATCCGTAACTAGTATATAACTGGCCATGCTTGTATATAAAGCTTAGGCAATTTAAGTTAGTTATTAAGATAATTACTGTAAATTTTATAACATATGCTGGGGAAAACCTTTGGCTGCAGACGGGAAATCCTAATCATGCATAATAAAAGAAGTCCTTACTGAAGGACGGAAAATCCGTACCTCGTGTTCAGTCACCGACTGAGATCAACTGACAGAAGGTTTACTCTGATTTCACGTAAGCTACATGAATAAAAGGGCGCGAATAAGTTGACTGATATCCATTTATTTTAATAATCTTAACTGTTCTTAGTTTAATTTATTTATTCTTGTATTACTGTTTGTATATAAACTGATAAATCTGATGGTTTTATAATATTACTGATAAATGTATTTTCCTGAATTTCCTGGTTACTGTATAGTGTATATCTTCGATATAATTATTATTACTATAAATAGTAATCTGATATAAATAGAAGGTTTCTAAATTAGAAAGGTTTCCAAATTAGTTTTTCTTGAAATTTAAATAATAATAAATCACATGTTTTTAGTGGTGAAAAGGATAATTAAAAATCAATTTAATTTTTACTAATTAAATTATTTTAAACAAAACCACTTGATTAATTTATTTATTAAACTAATTTATAAGTATGATTTAATCGTAATCAAAATGAACCCCGTATTTATTATGTTTTGTGACCCCAAAAACCCGAGTCAAACAAAAGCCTACCGAGACTTCTAAGTCTCGGTCGTACGAAAACAAATCAACCACACTAATTAAATTCACAGCCGGATTAGCGACAGTATTTTATGTCGCTAAACTGTCGCTAACTGTGACCAAAACTGTCAATATAAACTACGACAGAATTTCCGTCGCTAAACTGTCGCTAATCCTGGATTTTAATCACACAATTTCCTGTTTTATTAAGTACCCATTGCTAGTCATTTAGTTCCCACTATTTATACATATTTCCCACTGATTAATAAGCCCAAACACCCCCTTATTGAACGAAGTTGATTTTGGCTGCGGCTGAAGAACAGAACACCATGCCGCCCCTGTATGGGTCACGGCTGGCCAACAGCCACCACACCGAGACCAATTGGTCTCGGTTTCCTTGAATTCACCAAAACCCGACACCCTTGCTTATTGTTACATGCTTACCCATTTGTTTTCGTTTGTATAGATCTTTAAGAACCATTAATTCGTGATATAAACCGCATTTAAAGAAAATGAGATGGTTACCGTTATAGGACTGATAATGAAGAACGAACACACATGAATTTCTTGAAGAAACAAAGCTCGAATCCCTTTTTTTTGTTCTTTACCCGGCGGCCACACCAAGGGGATGAAACCCTAATCTTTTTTTGTTTGTTTCGTAAAAATGAAATGGGGATACTCTTTTTGTTTCCCCGTGGTTTATGTTTACAATGGGCAAGGCTCAAAGCCCATAATATTCCTTGTTTATTTACACAAACCGCCGTCCCTTTTAAAATATATGTTTTCGTTTTGCTTTTCGACTCTAATATTATCGTGTACATTTGTATATTTCTCGTGTTTTAATTTTTTGAAATGTAATACTCTTTTATGTATAACCATACTATATACGTAATATTTTCTGAAACTTAATAATTATTTTTTGAATAATTATTTATTTTGTAATATTTAAATAAAATTGAGATTGCGTATTTACTGTTAACATTTAATTAAAGTTAAAGCTGAGACTACGCGTATTTAATATTCGAGGATTTTAAATACGGGCTATACATTATTTTTGTGGTATAACATATTTAGGAATTTCTTACGATAACACTTTGCGATTGGTAGCATGTTTTGGTAACTTGATTAAAAAGAAAAATATATGTCGTTTAGTATAGATTCTAGTGGATTGCTTCGTTTGGGGTTTTTTGAGTGACTGTTTGTTTGAAAAGCCTACGATTTGATTATTTCGGAATTTGTTTTGGACCATAATTGTTTTTGTATAAGTGGTTGTTTGAATTATCATCCAGATCATATTTGGAGAATTGAAAATTGAGCCCGTCTGTCAAATTATTTACTAATTTGAATTTGTTTTATACGAATAATAAGTTTGAAGTTGGACCTCAATAGTTATCAAATAATTAAATAAGTGGCCGTTAGATTCTGAATTTGGTATTGGGTCGTAATTCCTATTATATAAGTAGACCATTAGAATTTAAATTTGGCATTTGGAATTTTAAGATCGGTTTGGTGTTTGAAGACTAGATTATCATCATGTCGTTTGAAGTTTGTTCGATTATTTGAAATTTGGATATTTTAATCTTCTTTTATCCAGCTTTTGAAGTTGGTTGCCCGAAATTTATTGTCTTCGTTGAAGATCGTTTGAGCCGATTTGTTTGTTTAGTTGAACGTACTTGATTTGGTTGTTCGCTTTTTGAAGACATCGTCGTTTGATTTGGATTGATTTGTTTTGGATCATTTTCCGATTCGACTCTTTGTTTGAATTAGGCTAGTTACTTTAGCATTTGGAATTTTGAATTTGATTTGGAAGATTTGGTATTACTTAGGAGGTAAAGTTAAGGTGAAGATTATTGGATATTTGACTTGACCCCATAAGGATAGTTTGGTCAATTTAGGTACTAAGGGCGTTTCGCTTATGTATCTTAAGTAGTGGTACATCCGTCCCAAAATTATTGTCCATGGACAAAAAAACCACACTTCTATAAAACATCATTATTACTTCTTTATCTCTCATACTTTTTGCATATATAACAATTTTACCCTCAACTAATAAATTTAAAACTTTTTTATTGTTTGTAATAATAATTTTATGTGAGAATAATATGGTGAAGTCAAACTAAATTTTCTATTGATTTTTAGAAGTGGACAATTTATTTAGGACAACCCAAAATAATATAATGGACAATAATTTGGAACGGAGGTAGCAATTACTGCTTAAGTTTTTTGTGTTACGATTTTGTACTCTTATATAAAAATACCAAATATAGTTTCCTATGTAACCAGCACAATGTAAATGCACTTTTGATAATACAACGACAGCCTTTGCTTTTTTTATCCAAACACCCCTTCTCATCTTGTATTTTACTTCTTATATGTTTTATTGATGTTTCGCCTATGATATGTGCCTATAATCCTAACAAAGATATTATACTTATTGCTTGAAAATAAAATATTAGTGATTTCTAGAAACTAATTAAACATGTAACATAAAAATCTTTATTGAAAAGTAACTTCTATGTAAATTATTTTTCAACTTATTAACAGTTTTAAGGATTCGCTTTATGCCTTTAAAAAAGGTTGAACCGCCTATAAGCACGGTGTAGGTGTTACATGGTGAGATGTAGCATCACCTTTAAAATCTATGTGGTGCATTTCACGTGTAATAAAGATGTTCGGTCCACCTTACTCGGCGTAGTTGTAGCTCAGTTTCACCACAACACGATGCTCACGTCGGGTCTTTGTGTGGTTCTTAATCCCGGAGAAAAAACAAACTTGATCTCTTAATTTATACGTCTTCGACATAAATAAACTCGTTTAGCAAAAAAACAACTTATAAATATAAGATAATCTTACGAACCAAACTCCTTGTGTTTCATGTTGTGTGTGGGAATCTCTCAAACTAAATGGTTGTAGGTTCAAGTCATGCCTTAATCATTGTGAGATAGAGTTGTGGTAGTGCAATGTGACATAGTTAGTTGTCGTTCTAAAAAGATGTAGGGTATGTTTGGTGAGGGGATTATTGGGGCTTGAACTTCTAAAATAAGTGAGCTTATAAAATAATTTTCTTTTGTCACACGGGCTTACAAAAGCGCTTATAAGTCATAAGGTTATACAAGCTCCAGACCCATAAAAAGGGCTAAAAACTCTAGCCCACGCTCATGAATCATAAACTAATTATTTACGCACGAAAATATCTCACATACCAAAAACACATGTAGTTATGGCATTTATAATTTCTTTTTTGATTTATATATATGCTTTACCCTCAGCTTCAATCACAACCATTTCGCCAAACATACTACAGAGTAATAATTTTCAGTGACATAACACACACTTATTATATACACTAGTTAAAAAAGAAGATATGAGATACGTCCAAATGACGACCAGCCGTTTGTTGTGATTTTTAGAAGTATATTTTTAGTAATGTTTTTTTTATAGTCAGTAAAAAAATATGTTTGAATTGTAACTTTTTTTTATAAAGGGTTATCCACTTATCCTGGTAAAGTATGCTAAAACCAAAAAAGTTGAAATACATATATGGCTAAAATACCACATTAATCTCGAGGAAATAACTTGATAGACATTTAAATATTATGTTTATGACATGTCATAGACACTCATAACTCTAGCTACCTACTTCATAAAGTAAAAGATAAAGATAAAACACAACATCACGAAAACTAGACAAGTCAAGTCTTGAATCATTAAGAACCGTGTATGTGCTAGCTCCCTTTATTGCATGTACTATTAAGATTAGCAATTTCGCTCTTTTTGCATCGTTGATGTTCTAAGAAAAATACAATACTTATTTTAAAAGATTAAACAATATTACAAAGATTTGATGTTGTCCAACCGGGTGAAGATTACCTTAGGTTAGGTTAGCGCGTACGCATATAGGCGTTCATTTCATTACTACAGATAGCTATTCTTTTACGTTTTTTGATACAATTACAGAAAAAACCATCATAAAGAGCAAACACGTGATTTTTGACACTTTTTACTTCTTAAAAACAACGGTATGCAAGTAGAATGTGTACGAACCAAAGAGCATTTCATTAGAAAAGACAAAAACTGTTTACTGAAATTACGTTTCGGATAAAGATTGACAATCGTAAAAGACATGTTATTTATATTGGGATATGCGATCGTTTAGTCATCGGAAATGAGTGAGCCTATCGGGGGCACACACTTAAACACGAAGAGTACAGTTTATTATATGTTTAATATATACGAGTTATATATTTATTAAATGTATAATAATGTTTCACGATATATATTTGACGATTCTTAGTTTAACCGTTAGACGCTATAACTAATTAATATTTCTTAAATTAAAAGTAAAGGACAAGTTTAAATATTTTCATCGAATGAAAGATTTTGCTCAAAATATTGTTTTGTTTCTTTTCGCTTTGTCGGTAAGAAAACAATTGCAATAAAAGATACGGCAAAAGACAAGCGAATATTTATATTATTTTGTTCTTGCCTAGACCATGATAATATGTATATATATATTCGGCTTTGCTTTCATTTGAACAAATGAAAAAATATACAGACCAAAAGAATTGCTTTTGCTCTCTTGTCCTTTTCACATGAAAGAAAATAATGAAAACCAAGAAGTTGTTAGACATCTTTTATTCTTTCAAATTACAGTACGAGATGTGTAGAATAACAAGAATCATATATCTTGGTTTTTGGTTTATTTTATTCAATTCTCTACTTTTCTTGATTCGAACATATACCACTTTGGTATTCGAATCGGTTTGAAGCAAGATCAAGAACACTTGTTGTTAGTTATCGTGAAGCAACTACTAGCACCGTTATGTGCTCATTTGACGTGTGTGTGAGCAACCTATAGAGACGGTAATTTAACCGTTAAATTTCAAGATCCAAGATCGAGACCCGTTTAATTGATTTTATCAATTAAACAAAAGGTTAGTATTTATTGTTTTATTTATGTGTTAATCTTAAATATCAAACTATGTCCATTCCGTTGCGCACTCGTAGTTAAATGGTTAACTAGTTGTAAAATCCCAACGGTGGCATCACGAGTCAAATCGTTTGGTGTTTAAAGGTTACACATAGAATAAACACGCTAGATCCGCTTAAATATTTGCTTTATTTTTTTCTATGGCAACAACATGCATTCTTGCCATGAATTTTTAATCTTGATCTAGATCTAATAAAATTGGGTAGGTTTATTAAATTGGTTAATAAATAAAATTTTATTTTTATCCGTCAAAGACTTTAGCAATCACATTTGTGATGCATGCTCGTCACCAAGTACCTAGCAACTTGGTGAGGGTCTTTGATCCTCAAATTGGGGAAGACTCACTTGAGATCTTGGATCTTATATTTACTGCTTTAATATAGAGTCTGTCTTCTGCTTCTACCCCTTCTTGTCTGTTTTTATGTGCTTATTTGTTTTACATTATGAATTGCAAAACGTAATAATTCAAGATTCTAGGAATCATAAAAACGGATCTCTACTTGTATCGAAACTAGCTTTAAAATTATGTCATATTAATACACTTTTTCCTTGCGAATCGACTATGTGTTATTTGTTAAAAATCGTTTTTTGGAACAAATATTAATATGGACATAAGATCTATGAAACTTGTTTTTCTTATAATCTAATTGTCTTGCGAAATCATATTGTCACTCGAGTTGGGCTTACATACCGTAATGATGGCTTATAAACTATCTTCTCAATGACGTGATTTGCAAAATTAATTGGTTTATAATACTTAAAACAACTTGTTTGGTGATTTACTAATGATAGACTTGCTATTGCACTACGTGTTCTAGTCAAGCTATCTAGGGTTTGAGCGATCTTTAATGCTTTCCCGTGTCATATACATGTTTCGGCATCTATATGATAATTATCCCAAGCACTTGCGCCCTTGGGCGCATGAAGAGTAGGATATAGGGTTTGATCATTCTTTAATCTTTTCCCGCGGTAAACACACCTAAACCAAAAAGTTAATAAAATGTTTTCTTAACTTGTGCTAAAAGATGATTGCATGTATCTTTTACACGTTTTTGACATTTGTTTTCTAAAACTTATGTGATACCTATTTGAATTTTAAGTCTATGCCATCCAATTTAATAGCACTTGTAGTCTTTTTTCGTCATCTGGTCAGACCTAGGGCGAATCATGCACCCAAGGCGATCTTTGTCACTGGTCAGACCTTTGCCAATCATTGCATGCTTTAAATTGGTACGACTTAAAGTCGAGTTCCCGGTCAGATTCGGAACCCGAGGCATAAGATGAGATGAAACATACTCATGACTTTATTACGTGTAGAAAAAGTTTGTTTGAGATGTTCAATGGTACTCGAAAGAGATGAGAGAACGTCCCGTCCAAACACTCTGCAACAAATAAACTTCATGAATCGTCTCATAATTCTAAGAGTTGCACTTGTAATGCAATTAACGCTCGACGCTTACCTCTTGCCCTACTTGATACTAGACGGTCGGACCTCTAATATTAAGTGGGAGTGCAAGTAAGGATCTTAGTCTTATTAGTAATTAATTGGGTAGTTAATTCTATTAAGAATATAATTATCGAAAATTCTAAATTGAACTTTCTAATGTTCCGATTAATTGTGTTATTGCAACATAATTCGTAAACTAAAGTTATTTTCTTATAGAAAACAAACATAGTCTCTTTTCCTGGTAAGAAAAGCGAGACTTACTCCTATCTCTTCTCATTAGTTGACAAGAATAAAATAGGATCATAATCGAATAATGATCGATTGTATTTAAACTCACTTTTAATATTTCATTATCCTAATCCGGTTCTGAAATCATTGAAAGATAACGTATTTTGTGTATCTAATGTCTATAGCTACCAAAATATATGACATCTTGCACTTGTCACGATGTATGAGTTTAAACCGCAAAGAGTAAAGAATTTACTAGCACTTCGCTAGGTATCTTTCTTGGACTCTTGTTATTCCTTAAAGTGCTAAATACCCTTGTGGCTATGTAGACGATAAAGGAGGAATTGCATGCTTAATAGTCAAGTTAATTGAAAGCATGAACGGCTATTCCCTCATGTACACAAGTAGAATTTCATATACTTTGTTCAAATACCTAAGTACATGCATACTTGTAGGCATTTTTTCAGAGATAAGGAAGTCAATAAATTGTTTTTCCTTCTACTGGTGATGTAACATTTATAATGTTGACAAATTCAGTGGGAACGTTGCAGTTTATTACTGAAATAATATCCATGTAATATTGTCAATTTCAGTGGGAGCTACAAGATTTATTTTCTTGCTTAGTCATCCATATTATTCCGAACTTGCTTTGAAATCATTTATCACTTCCAAATATGAACAACCATTGCTTAAAGGAAAATGCATTTTATTTTATAAGATAACACACTGCCTTTCTGATGTTGCCTTATGAAACGTTATCTATAAAATAATAATCCACAATTCTTTATTTAAAGTTATGGTTCTAAATCTACTTATAATTTTTAATGACATTATCATATTGTTTACACAATCAACCACATGTTGTATTGCTTGTCTTCATAATATGATGTTGTGCCTTACACAAGTGGGAGAAATTGCAAAGTGTGTGCAAGGAACAACATATGATTAGTTTCATTTGCCCAAAAGGTAAGGAAGCTAATAATTCTACTAGGACTTGAACATACAAGATGTCTGTTGTCCTAGTACATTCAATGTCATGATATAGTGGAAAGCTACTTCGATAATTTACTACATGTTTAGTAAATACAATTATGGTTAAGATATAATAATCATAATTTTGAAGTATAAAATTAACTTGAAATTACTATTGAACTCAAGAGTTTGTGTTCATGATTACTTTAGTTAGTATAATTATGTTTTTCCTTGATAACACATAATTATAAAGTACTTGAATTACTCACCGACTTATAACATAAAGTATTTAGTAAAATAGTTATGTCTTCTTGTTAACACATAAAATTAGATCTTTGAATTATTCAAAGACTTATAATGTATACTTGATATGTTCTGTTTTCTTGTAAACGCATGAACATATAATTCTTGAACTGTTATGTCTTCTTGTAAACACATGGTTCTTGTATTATTCAAGGAATATACATTATAGCATGCACCTAGATTTAAAATATTGACTAGACGATTACCCGCGCATAGCAGCGGAATTGCATATCGACATACAATTGCTGATATGCTAATTGACTCGGAGGTTGAACTCGCGACCCGAAATTTGCCTAGCGACATATAGTAAACGATATGCTAATTGACCCGATGGTCGAACCGGTAACCCGGTGACCAGTCGGGTTAAACTGGTGGGCGAGCCCATGCCCAGTGACTCCTCGATCAGGTTGACCCTATGGTCAAATTCGTGTCCCGGTGACTCAATATGATTGACTCGGTGGTCGAACCCGTGACCTCATGACTTGACCGGGTTGACACGGTTATCAAACTCGTGACCTAATGACTCAACCGGATTAACCGGTAATTCAACCTTTTATATATGGTATAGATTACATAATAGTAGTATATAGATATAGATTTTGCTAATAGTTCCCTTATGTAGTGATATGTGGAGATTATATATTATCTGTTGGCTAACTCGATGTAAAAAGTTATGAGTACTATCAAGAATCAAAAGCAGGCCTACGAGGCTACGACTAATCATATAATCTTTAAAATCACTGACTTCAGTAGTGGTTATACTAAATGACCAAATCACTTTCAAGGATTCAACATCAATCCTCTTCAACGATATTCCAAAACATTAAGCTGTGAAATTGTGGTGAAAATTCTTTAGAAGATCCAAGAGGGCTATTGTTTAATGTTTTTCACATTAACAGATGCTATTCAAGCATTGCGTCCAAAACTGCAATATCTCGTGCACCTTCAATATACATGCACCAAGGTTCAAGTTTATACTTATAATTACCGCTTTGCACATAAGTTAAAAACATAGATCGCATATACAGTCATATCACACAACTCCATTATCTTGATAACTATAATTACTTTGTTACTTAGTCGAGCCGCTACATTAATAAATCAAGATTTTTACGAGAGTAAATTTTTGTCTTTGTTATACACCACCTAAACAATAGTTTGGAAGACATCTTAAAAAAATGTTTTCATCACCCCGGTGTATGGGTAGAAATTGATTTGTATTTCTTTATTGGCGTTACTCTGTAACATATAATATGACATTATATCAAAAGATTTTTAAAAAACCAATCCTAATTTGTTCCGTTATAACAAGATACTGTAATAATAACATTACTATATTTCTGCCTTTGTTTCCACGTTTAACTTGAACTGTCCCATTTAAACCAACAACGTGCCACACAATCTGTAATAATGCATAAGTCGAACTTTAACTGATTTTACAACTTATATTAAAAAAACAGAATATTCAGTGAAATTTGTAACTTAAACCTTAGGATTTTTTATGGAGAATAATAATACAAACACGCCAGAACACCCTTTCTCCAGTTGACTTAAGGACACGAGAATAAGAAATACTCACTTTAGAAATTAAAATTATTAATTAAACCGGTTTGCAATAACAAAGATTATGCTTAGGATTTTAAAGTTACAATATTGAGGAGATTATATTTGGTGGAGGCACACCCGTGTTAACATGAGATGTCACAGCTCACACATTAGTTATCTCGCATCCGACAAGCTATTTGAGAAGATAAAAAAATTCCGTATCAGTGTTCATTTAGTGGTTCAATATCATTTAATGTATTTTCTTCATTAGAACGGAAAGTAATAAGTTATCATTCTTAAACCGGCCATGTAATGTACAACCATACTCATAATAAACCCACCCTGCCACGTACATTTAGAGTTGGTATATGTCACAAGTTATGATAGTCAAAGTAATGTATGAATAACCGAATATAATGTGTTGAAGAAGTACTTATTTGGATAAACCTGTAGCTAAATCTCGCCTCCATGAGCTTGAAAAGTAAGGATTTGAACTGCTCATTGACTCGTTAACAATAAGTTGAATGCTCATTGTTTCTCCAATTTGAGACACCAATTTTTGCCCTATAATATGATAACAATTTTTTGAAGAAAAAAATATGAATTATATAAATGCCAAGCGAATGTACAAGAGTAAAGTACATCTACAAAGGCAAGTTCAAAAAGATAATTTTCTGCAACACCCCATATTGGCTTATGTGAAAGAGAACTATAACGTGGCAGTGCAACTTCAATCTCTTTACACGTTGCACGATTAGCCCCTAAGAAAAAATCAAGGAGCGACATGAGATTTTAATATATCTGATTGTTTTTATGTCATTTTGATACACGCGATCATACTTACAACCAGCATATGGTTTCTCTTCAAAGTGTAATGAAATACAAGGTAGACAAACAATAAGAAATGTCATATTGAAGCTATTTGCAATTTGGCATCATCGATTGTTTTAAACCTACAACGAACGTTTAAAGTACAGTAGATAGTTAAAAGTGAAAACATCAAATTGTTTTACCATATTTAGCAGTATAATACTCACAGAAACACCTAAAAAAAGGTTAAACATGATTTAACAATTTTTTATTGACTTCGTACTGTTCGGACCAAAGATGCTTTCTAGATCTGCCTTCACTGGACCAAATTCTGGGTAAAGAAAAAGATGATTACTAACATTCTAAGTATAACCCAACAATAAGGCTCGGTTCACTAATCTTGAACTTATATGAGCAAATTACCAAAACCCCTGAATTAACACGCATTTTCAAGCAATAAAAAAGTCAAAAGAATACCTAAAAAAAAGGGCAAAAGCTGGTATTAGAATTCGCTGGTAGCCGCGACGATTGATTATCATTCACCACCACCACCCACAATCTCTGCCACCACCACCACCACCGATCGCAAAGACACAAAGAAGTTGTTAGACATCTTTTATTCTTTCAAATTGCAGTACGAGATGTGTAGAATAACAAGAATCATATATCTTGGTTTTTGGTTTATTTTATTCAATTCTCTACTTTGCTTGATTCGAACATATACCACTTTGGTATTCGAATCGGTTTGAAGCAAGATCAAGAACACTTGTTGTTAGTTATCGTGAAGCAACTACTAGCACTGTTATGTGCTCATTTGACGTGTGTGTGAGCAACCTATAAAGACGGTAATTTAACTGTTAAATTTCAAGATCCAAGATCGAGACCCGTTTAATTGATTTTATCAATTAAACAAAAGGTTAGTATTTATTGTTTTATTTATGTGTTAATCTTAAATATCAAACTAGGTTCATTCCGCTGCGCATTCGTAGTTAAATGGTTAACTAAATGTAAAATCCCAACAATTTATAGAGGTTCGGTAGTAGTACACCAGAACAACTTGATATTTTCGTTTACTTCTTGGAGTGATGTGTCTTAGAGCCTTGCCCACGAGAAATGTTATGTACACAAAAATTTTACAGAAGAAGTTTCCACACAATGATGCATCTAACATATTTTTCCAATCAAATAAATTCCTTTTTTTCTCAAAATTGTATTGAATAGAAAAATGATATTGCCACATCGTTGTCTATAAACTTCTTTGTAAAGATTTTGTGGACATAACAATTCTCTTGCCCGTACTTTATTTATTTGCTCGCGCATTGTAGTTTAAAAGTATTAACAAACTAAAATTTATGTATGTGTGAGTCTAAACGAGGACATGTAACGTAATGAACTGATTTTCAGCATCAAGCCGTAAAGAATTGGTCTTTAGAGGTAAAGGTATGGTGGAGAGGAAGCCCCTCTCTACTTTGGACAGTGTTGTCACATCAGCGATACATTACACTAAAACAACTCACAAAAGTACCCCTTCACTCATGACATTCAATTCCTTCTCCACTTTGCCCCCGCAAAAATACCCCCTTCACTAAGACACTAAAAAAAATAAAATTAAAAACACTCGCCGTCTCCTCGTCGAGTTGTGGCGAACACTCGGCGAAGAGGGGGTCGGTGTGGTGGAGGAGGCCCGCGAACACCGGCGAGCGTGCCACCTCAACTCGACGAACGCTTCCTCTCCGCCGTACCGTTTTCTCTTAGTTGCATTGTGACCGGGCTTAGCCTTCTTACCATTTTTAGCAAGCTTAAAGTCTTGTTTGACTTCATATGGAAAAGTAGTGTAAGCTATTAATGCAAAGTGCCAAAAATGTATAGCTTGTTAAGTCTAGATAGCAAGGAATATAATGATGTTTAGAGCTTAGGTACGGTTGAGCCGTGGGCAAAAAATGGTGCTATATTACCATTTTTTATCGTAACACAAAACTCTACTATAACACAAAAAAGTGGGTTCTAGCATATATCTGGCGTTTTCAAAAATAAAATATAAAAAAAATACCGCGACGTGAGAATGCCGACAACGCAAGGTACGGTACGGTGCCTCGCGCTGTCGCCCACCATTTCCGCTGGCACCCTCGACGCAAACGTCGAAAATGCCGTGATCGGTATGGTTGGTGAGGCCCGTGGCGAAAACGCAAGCCACCATCAGCTAACCTGAGCCTCTTATAAGTTTTAACAACTCAAATTCAACTATAAAAACCTCGAGCAAAGGTGCAAATTGGCAGCTCTAATTTTATTTATTAAAAATTAATTTTGAAATTGTTAATGTTACCACAATACTAATTTAAAAAAAATAATTTAAGATTAAACTTGTACATATTCGATGTTAGCATTCAAGATTCAGAGCCATCTGTTTCCACTTTCCACAACGCATCAACCTTCTATTATTAAACAGTTTTTTTGTGGTTTAAGGTGATAACTAACGTAAATGTGCCAGCTTTTGTTGCACACCTTAAACTGATGGTTGGATTATTCTTAATAGTAAACTATTCTTTTTTATTTTTAACCAAGTAACGAGAGATACACAACCAATTAATTACCCATTTAGTGATGTACCGTTAGAGTGTATTCACTCTAAATAAACAAGAACATACCCCAGCCCAACGTTAAAAAAGCTTCGGTTTATATGAACTGCATAACACAAAATATATAAACATAAATATATGATGCCTTAATTTTCAACCCACTTAGGCAAGATATAATTACACTTCTAATATTTTCCTGGATCTTGTAACTTGAACATTAAGACAAGAAGGGAGTCGGTGTAAGATTAAGGAAGAAATTGAAATAGGTGGCCTTGGAACAAAATTTAGCACGAAAAATATTTATCGAAAATCATTCTTTATTCCAAACCACGTATTTCAACCGCTTCCTCAAACTATCTCCGAGTCCCTATTTCTCATCCTCCTTTAATCATGTAGTAGAGCCAGCACTAAGATAGGAAAGGAATCAGTGGTAGAATAAGGAAGAAGTTGGAACAGATGATCTCGGAACAAAATATGAACACAATAATACATGTCTGAAATCATTTTGTTCCGAACCACCTATTCCAGCTGCTTCCTCGAACTATCTCTGAGTCCTTTTTTCCCATCTTTCTAAGATTCACATTTCATTTAAGAGATACTAAAAGAAGACAAATAGTAGATAATACTTGTATGAACCAGGGACTTCGACTTTTATAGGCGAAATGAAGAGGGGTAAATGCGTAAATTTAACGAAGGTGTGTGCCATTAACGGTAGAAATTAAAAGTTACAGAAGTAAAGTTGGGCAGGTGAAGCTGTAAAAGAAACATTTACTAAGAGTTGCATATGAAGGGAAGTAAAAGATATCAGAGATACTCTGCAATTTTATCCTATGCTGTGTAGGTTTCTACTTTCAAATTTATCTTATAAAATTTGATTTTTTGTTTACACACAAACACTTTCAATTTGACAATGTTAATTTTCTTATTTGAGCATCCAAAGCAAATACTACAAAAGCTTATCATGCTCATTAATATAATTAGTTCGGAGTATGTAAACATGGACCAAGTGTAAGCTTGTGGTCAGCCACGAGCTCTACCACCTATGTGGCCGTGTGGAACGTGGATTAGCGTTATGTCATTACTATAAGTGATCCCCCGTCATGGATCGGAAGAATTGCTATATGCTATGTCGTATGTTCCTTCGTGGCGTTGATGGCCGGTGTTCCTAGATCATATTGTTTGGTTCTGTATCCCTCACTTTCATCTGTATTGTCTATCTCAATACTTATATTCTTACAAGTATCAAAACAAGCATGGTGTTTTGTTGTACGGTGGTCGAGACAACAGACCAATTCAGTTGCATTGTGATGGGGCTTTTGCTTTATTTCCTTTTTTAGCAAGCAAGAGTTTTGTTTATCTGGGATTTAGGCTGAAAATATTCTTTTTGAAGGCATGTCAGCAAGCCATAAATGAGGACTTCTTAAAAAATGTAAGCTTTTATTGCAAGTGCTAAACCTGTATATCTTGTCATATCTGCTTAGCAAGGATTGAAGTCGATATTTACCAACTCAATGCGGGAAGTAACTCAAATTTTTAAACCGCAACTTAATTCAAAGCTTTACTAGAAAACACAATACTGATTTTAATTTACGAATTAGTGATTAAACAAGATTATAAAGGTTTGATGTGGTTCATTGTGCTAAAACTTCAGGTATAATATTTAAAACCTCGAACACTAGGCGTACAGTTTTGTCAAAAATTTCATAATTTTTTTATCAAATGAAGAGACTCGTAGGTAGTATACAACAACCCACACAAAATGTAGCAAGATTTATCAAAACTTTATTAGAACAGCGTTAACAAGACTAAAGATTTACCAAAAATTTAGAGGATCTACTTTCGAACTGAAGACTTCAGACCAAAATCTAAAAATATATATATAGTCAATTTTATTAAAAAAAGGAAAAAAAAATACATGATTTCATTAGGGGAGTCCTTAACCATTCGTATGAAATCACAAACTGAGGTAGAACGTGTTAATTATGGTATTGAGAAAAATTAAGTTATGTGATTAGTATAGGAAGATAATGGTTGTTGATGTGTCAAGGGAAAATGTAAGTGTACTTCAAATAGATAGTTAATAAGGGCATGTAGACGTCGACTCGGTCTTCACACTTTGAGGATGCGTCCTCTCTATTACGAGTCGTCTTCAAGACGCGTCCTAGTGCTCAAAAATGTAAGACTCGGTTTTGTGGATGAGCGAGTTGTGTTTTTGTGTTTTTTTTTTAGTGTGTTTTGATGGGATATATTTGTGCTTAAAGCGGGGTATGTTTTGGTAGTGAAATTGGTTCTCTTTTACACTTATGGCCTTTTAGGCCACAGAAGTTTGAGGCAATAACATGTCTGTGATGCCCTTAGATGTTCTGGGCCGCACGCGTGCTACACTGATGTATTCAATTAGTATATAGCCTTGGCCGACAGGCCCGGGAAATCTTTGAAATTTCATCGTGATGGGGTGGTTGTGGCGTTTCTTGTAGAGAAAAAAAACTAATGCGATGCTAGAGAATACGTTCATAAAGTCTCCTTATTACATCTAGGCTAAGACGTCACCGTGTATCTAATAGTAATAAGAGGAAGCTTGGTGTTAACATATTTAACAATCAGCTATGAAACAATAAAGATCATTCACTCAAATCAAGAGCTACATTTCGATATGCCAACTAACGCCAATAAGCTAAAAAGCTGAGAAACCATAGTATTTTCTACTGGTCTTTTAGATATGCATATAGATCAGGTAAACTTGTGGATAACATTTTGCAAAAGTAAGTTAGAGCGTAACGCTGATTATATGACACATCATGTGGATAATATTTTGCAAAGTTTTTGTAGTTCTAGCATTCCTCTTCATTAATAATGTGTATTAAAGGGTATTTTTAATTTAAAAGGAAGGTTTGTGTTTAATTAGCGCGGTTTAAGCAGTGCCCTCAAGTTCGGCACCTGTTAGACAAACCCTTCCTAATATATGTCATCATCTGACAAATAAACCACTTCATGAGCAGGAGGTTGTGCAGCATTACCCCCTCCCTGGAATTCAGGTGTCTTCAGAATGTTAAGCGCACGAGCAGCATTGTATGTCAGCGTATAAACATTATCATTCAACTTATCCTGAGGCCGTCTACTTTGGGGCACAGATGGACCTCGTGGTAATGATGAGTGGGCAGATGTGGCAACAGAGGCATGTGGTGACTCTGATCGTGGTTGTGGTGGTGGTGGCACAAGGAAAGGTTTAGAAAGTAGCGGTGGCAGTGGTTGTACAGATGATGTTGAATTTAGTTGTTGGGAACTTGAGGGCGAGGTTAATGGGACGCTACTTGTTACATGCTGAACTGGCAATGTCCTATGGTAAGTTCCGGAACCCACGTCACTGTTGGCCAATGGTCTCATATGTGGGCCTGGGGTCTGGATTTCACGGATGACCAAAGGTCGCATGCGTGGGGTCGTAGTATGTGATTGACCACAGGTTTCTGTGTTAGGTGGTTCTGTAATTGGTGTAGTGCTGGCAGGTCTGCGGTTACTAGTATGTGGGTGTTTGGTTAGTGGGGTCAAGAAAAGGTCCGAGGGTCGGTGAACAATTTGAAGCGGGGGCTGTGTTCGCTGTGGTGATGTTGCACCTGCTGTTGCTGGTATTGGTGATGGTGCCTGCTGTTTTCCTGAAAACTGGCCAGGTAAAAAAGTCGATGGACCACGAAACCTATGCTGTTGCTGCATTGATTCAGCTTGAATTGCTGCAAAGAAGGTTAAAATTTGTTACGTCAAGGAAAACTCGAATAAGAGGCATGTTCCAAAGTCTAAAAACACGGTTTCAGAGAAAGGGGCAACAACTACTCAAACACACAAAATGATTTAGCAATACAAAAATAGGCCCAACGCCTTTATCAATATGATTTGCATTGATATTTTAAACAAAAGTATAGCAACATATTTCAGAAAAGCGCACCTTGTTGTACTACTGCACAACCACGAGAAGCATGTCGGCACTTATGTCTGAATGCTGCTGCCAATACTTGGTTTTTTACCACTGTGTTCATATTGTTCTCAACTTCCCTCTTTTGTAAGTTAAATGTTGCTTCTGCTTCTTGATGCTTATTACAATGCCTCATCCTTATTTCAACAATAGCTTCTGCTATTTCCTTCTCACAGTCAATATATATCCTTTGTATCTGCATGAAAACGATAACATGACGAGAAGAACAACGGAAATAAAAGGCAACCCGATTTGTTTTAACTACCGAGAAAAATTGAAAAAGAAACTCACATTGTCATGATAGGATTTGACCATTTTTTCTTTTA
Organism: Glebionis coronaria; assembly: GCA_025667525.1. Classification (NCBI taxonomy): domain Eukaryota; kingdom Viridiplantae; phylum Streptophyta; class Magnoliopsida; order Asterales; family Asteraceae; genus Glebionis; species Glebionis coronaria. The sequence goes on along the minus strand of CM046880.1, from coordinate 369,970,588 downwards.
CAGAAGATAAATGCTCCAGTTCAATATGAAGTGGATCAACACGGCGAGTCATTTGTGAATTCACTTGGTTGGAATTAGCATTTCGTTGAAGAGCAAATATATATTGTTCCAGCAGTGAAGCGTTTTGCATTATGGTCTGTGCAGCAGTGGTTTGAGCCAAAACTTCACTTGTTGGAAGCATAGTGTTGAAACATATTTCTGCAGGGTTGACCTGGATGGCTGCCGGAGCCTTATGTCGAAGTCACGAGCCCAGAAACTGTTGTCAAACAAGAAAGAACCCGTTAGAAGGGGCCCAGGCCGGAGCCCGGGGAACCACCCTCCGACGGTCAAGTCAGTGCCTCGTATGAAAGGTCTTATATGCATATGATATATATATGCTGTGATATATAGAGAGAAACAAAGTGTAGTGAGAGAAAAGATAGAACTTGCCTTTGGAGAGTGAGAGATAGGACTATTTATAGCCTAACTTTTGCATGTTAGTCCCTTATGTATTTATTTGTTGGTCCCTTGCTTATTGACCTTTTACCTTTTGACCCTTCTAGTATTATTCAGAGTCTTGTTTACCATATACGTCAACATGCCCCCCAGTATAATATTATCGGCTCACAGCCAATGATGTTATACTTAAATAGTGTATCGGGGTCTCGGAGGAGGGTCTAAAAACATCCTCCAAACCACATACGTCAACATGCCCCCCAGTATAATATTATCGGCTCACAGCCAATGATGTTATACTTAAATAGTGTATCGGGGTCTCGGAGGAGGGTCTAAAAACATCCCCCAAACCACATACGTCAACATGCCCCCCAGTATAATATTATCGGCTCACAGCCAATGATGTTATACTTAAATAGTGTATCGGGGTCTCGGAGGAGGGTCTAAAAACATCCTCCAAACCACATACGTCAACATGCCCCCCAGTATAATATTATCGGCTCACAGCCAATGATGTTATACTTAAATAGTGTATCGAGGGTTTGTACGAAGGACTCAAACATTTGTGCCTTCCGGATATTAGCCCATATATGCCCACATGGTTCCCCTAGTATAGGATTGTTGACTATCGGTCAATGATGCTATACTTAAAAAGCGTAACTCGAAAATCGGACGAAGCACTTACACGTAGTTCATCGGTGATACCGTTTGGACTTTGTTCCTCAATTTTCTTGCGGACTTTGTTGGTGTTATGGTTCGAGATTTCGGTAGGGAAACATCGGCACGAGGCCACCTTTAATTTGTTTCCGGACTGTCTAAACAGGCAAGTCCCATTTGTTATAGGAAGACATCGGCACCGAGCCGCTTTTAATTTGTCTTCGTGCATCATGATTATATATTGTTTCTATTTGTAATGACCTCATTTCTGTTTATCTTTGTCGCATGATCCTTGTTTTTATTTGTATGCCTCGCTTCGGTGTTATCCGGAGACATGACATGCTCTTGCAATATTTATTAATTGGAAGACAAAGGCATCGGCCTGCTTTTAACTTGTCTCCGGACTGCCCCTCAGGCGCGTCCAACGCACTTATGCGCTAAAATATGGGAAGACATCGACACGATGCCGCTTTTAATTTGTCTTAAAGACTGCCCCTTAGGCGCGTCCAATACTTAACGTTTTTTTGTATATTATATGGGCGACATCGGTGCTAGGCCGCTTTTAATTTATCTCTAGACTGCCTTTTGGGCGCGTCCAATACTTAACGTGTTTTCCTTCATTATGTGGGAGACATCGGCACTTGGCCGCTTTAATTTTTCTCCGGACTGCCCCTTAAGCGTGTCCAATATATGTTATGTGGGAGATATCGGTGTTAGACCGCTTTTAATTATCTTTGGATTGCCTCTCGGACGCATCCAATACAATTATATGTTATAATATGAGAAGACATCGGCACCGGGCCGCTTTTAATTTGTCTTCCGGACTGCCCCTCGAAGCGTCCAACGCGATTATGCGATATAAATGGGAAGACATCGGCACGAGGCCGCTTTTAATTTATCTTCCGGACTGCCCCTCAGGCGCGTCCAACACAATTATGTGTTATAATATGGGAAGACATCGACACTAGGCCGCTTTTACTTTGTCTTCCGGACTGCCCCTCAGGCGCGTCCAACGCACTTATGCGCTAAAATATGGGAAGACATCGGCACGAGGCCGCTTTTACTTTGTCTTCCGGACTGCCCTTTAGGCGCGTCCAACACAATTATGCCTCAAGATTATGCCTCAAGAATAATTGTTAATATAATTGATTCCGAAACATGGAACATGAAATTTTTTTGCTTTATCCCGTTATATATGATAAATATAATATCATGTCTCAACGAAAAACCGGATCACAGTTAATCATGACATTCGTAACGGAGAATCACACCATTATATTCCCCCAGTTCGAGGATATTATGTTTATTAGTATCGTTGAACTTAAATAAAAACAAATCATCACACATGTAATTTGCAACGTTTTTCAAAATTATTGGCATGTCTAAATCCAAATCGTGCGGTTCTGTCACACAACAAATAATGGTCATTGTTTTCATGTAGACGTTGACATACGAAAGGCCTACATGCCCCTAACTTATAATGACTTACCACATATAGGGCAATATTTGACCAAGAAATACCATAATCTTATCAAAAACGCTTGTGATGCGTTAAGCACATAATTTTGCTAACAACTTATCCCAAAAAACAACTTCGATTACTTTTTAACCGTGCCTGGTTTTATTATTGTAGGTAATATTAAACCTTCAAAATAAACACACAATCAATGCACATTTCAAAAATTCGATTTCTCGTATGGGACTTCCTTTTTCTTTTAAGCACAAGTCCCAATGCCTAATAAAGTACACGAGAACCTATGTGTACCTACTTTGCCTGTTTTACGAGTTGATGTAGTATATAATACGATAATATCCAATGGTCATTTTAACCAAACATCTGTTTTCCCATTCTCGAGACTCCATTTCCTCATGCTATTATAATTGTCAAATTCCTTTCACAACCAAATTTTTCGTTTTTAGTTATGTTAAAATGGGCACGAAGGGTAACGATATGACCCATTGATTCTGAACGACAACTCAGTAAAATTTACTAATCATACAAATTTCACATGGGTTACTTTATTATCATCACAATTTTAAATGAGTCCTTAAGTCATCACGTGACTTTTATTTGCTTTACCTTGTAAAGAGAAAACTTTTCTCGAGGTAGCCTCCCTTAAAGTAAACATATAAGTCTCTGTGACACATCACGCATATGACGTGAGACACGATTTTTAGATAACAATTTATCTATCTTTTTTACCAACATTTTATCTTATCATGGTATATGACGTAATGCGTGTCTTGTACCTTTACATGACATTTTATGTCCTTAGTATTTTCAAGAAGAAAACATTTTTCAATATGATAATTTTGTTTATAATATCTAATTACGAGTCGCATTACTCACAAACAATTAAATATCTCGACACGTACGTAAGACGTGTAATTATTTTAGAAATAATCTAGAGCACATAGTTCCCTATAGCTATAGATAATAATAAACCAGTACATTTAATTTTTCCTCTATGGAATTGTGCTTATATTATTGGTTTTCATATTGATAAACATGCCTCTCGAATGTGTGTCGATATATCATCTAATTTCAAAGAACTAGATAGACACGCATGAAATAATAGACCACTGACACAAAGCTTAATTATTTACATGTGACGATTTATAAAACCATGAGTTCCATTAAGCACACTATTCTTTATGTGCAAAAAGTAGAAAAATAACTAGTCACGTACTCTTGTCTATTTCAAACTTTGCCCAAATATAAGAGATTTTTATATGTAAGATATGTACATAATGCTAGCAACGTGTGTAACACAGCTAGGTAGAAAAGCAAAGATAGACTTAGACTTACTTCATAGCAAATTCTTTTTCTTTTTAAGTTAGTCAAAATAGACAACTCATATACTAAAAAAAGTGGCATCTATATATGCTTTAACATATACCATGTGCATTATAATATGCACAGCTACTTTAAGCTATCAGTTAATTTAACTCTTTCCCTAACAACTCATACCATAAACTTTGAAAATACAAGTTAATACGTGGCTCGATTGTCAGCTACTGATATTTTATCAAAGGATAGTAAAAGCATTAGATATTTTCATATGCCCACTTTTCTTTTATACAGTATAGCTTAAAGACCCGTGGAATCACGGGATATTTTAGAGAATTTATTTGAAAAAAGTTACATGCGTAAATAAAGTAAGAAAAAAATTGAACGTAAAACATGTTTCGTTACCATATGAAAGAAATAATTAGAGAACACGTGAATTATTCGATAAGCATTTGAGTTTGTAACAAACGTCCGTGCACTTTGATCGCCAGCTTTCAAGCCATGGTAACTTTTGTTTAACATTAGAAAGTCGATCAATTAATGCGTGCAAGATTGAGGAAAAAACTAAGTGACTTGTTTGTGAAGAGAATAAAAGTCAATACTCTACATAAATTCTTTCAATAAATTACAGACTACTGGCGTACCACTGTGTTTAGTCATATGGACAGAAAGTGTTTGTGCATCCACTCAATTTTACTTGTGCTAAAAAAATTCGTAAGAAAAATGCAAGTAAGAATATATTATTAACATATATAAACAATGATACATGAAGTAAATCAACATAAAAAACAAAGATACTTGATCCCGCCTAAGCAGTATATAAGGAATGACACATACGTAAATGTTATACATAAACACGACTCATATTTCACAAGTGTTACGATTAATTACATTCAATACCTTGCTAACATAATGAGGACGTACGAAATCTTTATGGTATACATATGGCTCTAGTTTTATTTGGGCGCTAATCAAGAGGCAAGTACTTCTTGTTCTTGTAAGCTTCCCCACGAGCATATTTCTGGATTTGTAAAATCACAGTTAGCACCTGAGAAATTGAGGTCCTCACCAATTAGCTACAAATCAAAACATTTAGTCGTCAATATCCACTTACGAAAAAATAACTAAATTTGTACATAACATGTTTTTTTAGTTGCCTCGTTAAACGTATCATACAACATCTTATAATTGGGTGTCTCGTATATATCGACACACCATACCTACAACCAAATATTATTGAAATATATATAGATTCTTGTAAAAAATTTAAACCATCATTTGTTTAACTGACATTTTAAAAACATTCAATTCAATTAATATTATTTAACATCCTGTTTGACCCGACTAAGTTATAGCTAATTTCTAAATTTTGAATTTGACTAATCATAGGAAAAATATAACTTAAAAAGACTGTTCTATCAAAATATCATTCAATATTACCTTTTGTGCTTGTAACATTAACATCTTTGTCATGACGAAGAATGTAGGATATGGTTTAAACTTGATTAATTAATAACATAAAAAACAAAAAAGAATCGTTTTGGGAATATAGATTAACTACATTAAGAGCATTCAAAGTAAAGGAAAAAAGTAAAAGACTTACCAGAATGAAGTTAAGAGTATTCAAAGTATGCCTCTTTCCACTAATTGTTACACCATAAGCGAACACCTACCTACATTACCAAGATTATATTAGCTCAAATAAATATGTATACTTACTAAAACATTAGGCAATAAGATTTCCACTTCATTTAAACTTAATATAGCTTATATAGCATCTTTAATAACAGATCCAAAAGCCACATTTTAACCCTTTCTGACATGCAAATTTAATCACCAAAATTGAAATAAATCATTCTTAATATAGAACATTAACATTTCAAATATATACGAATGTTGACTTGTTTACTTTTAAAAGCCTACTCTTTTACTCGTTTTGACAGTTAATAACCTAATAAAAAGTGGTACATTTCTGACGGGTTACAATTATAGTATAAATATCAGCCCCATTGCAATCATTTCAAAATCATAATTAAATCTATTCTAAGTTAGGGAGATAAGAACATTAGCATTGTAGATATAAACAAATGTTGACCCGTTTACTTTAAAAGTCTGCTCTCTTTTACCTCTTACGGCAACCATAACCAATCTAAAGTGGTTCATTTGTTACGACTTACAATTATAGTTTAAATATCACCCCGTTAAAATCATTTCAGAACTGTGTCAATTGGCCCTACCTTTATACAATGTTTACATGTGAATATGCCTTTTAAGTGTTCAAAATAGAAGTAGCGATTTTATTCATGTGTGAGCTTGAAGGAGAAACATCTAGTCACTTAAGTAAGCCAAAATAACACATGTATGAAAATAGCTCAACTATCATTAATTTCTTTTGGAAAGGCAAACTTTATATTACTACCGGTATGTGTTTAAAGGCATGGGCAGCCATAATCATTTAGTTAAATCCATTCTAAGTTAGGGAGATAAGAACATTAGCATTTCAGATATAAACAAATGTTGACCCGTTTACTTTAAAAGCCTGCTCTCTTTTACCCGTTACGACAATTAATAACCAATCCAAAGTGGTTCATTTCTTACGGCTTACAATTATAACTGTGTCCATTGGCCCTATGTTTATACAATATTTACATGTGAATATGCCTTTTATGTGTTCAAGATAGAAGTAGCGATTTTATTCATGTGCGAGCTTGAAAGAGAAACATTTAGTCACTTAAGTAAGCCAAAATAACACATGTGTGAAAATAGCACAACTATCATCAATTTATTTTGAAAAGGCAAACTTTATATTACTACCGGTATGTGTTTAAAGGCATGAGCAGCCATAATCATGAAGTTAAACCCATCAAACCTAATTATTTTAACTTTATACGTAGTATAAAAAAATATCTAAATATATTATTTTATCATTATATTAAAAATATATCTAAATATATTAGCACGTGACTACAAATTTTAATAGATACCTGAGTATTTATCGACCTTTTTTGTAGTCCAAGTATTGAAGCCATCATCCATTAAAGCTTCTTTTGATTTCTTCAAAATACTACACAAAATTCAGTACACAGTAGTGAGCGATCTTTTCAAAAAGAACCTCATTAAATAGTTATTCGCATTGCATTAGATGATCTTGAACATGCATGACTTATTCAAACATATAAATGATATATTACATCCAATGCCATTTATCATATATATGTAATATGTATGTGCCTTTTTAGTTTGAGGATATGGGGGTTACTTGCTTAAGAAGTAGCATCAGACTCATAATTAACTGAAATGATACAATTTGTCATTGGCTACGAAGTAGTCTAATAAAAACCATTGGTTGTTTCAGAAATGCGGATTTATGTTCTTTGTACTAACAATGCACTAACCGCACATAGTGTTAGTCTTTTCTATAAATACCAACCACTACACGTTATTATAGTATATTTGAAACCAACAACATGGTCTCATTGCAATGCTCAGGGGATCAATTCCTCATTAGATCATATAGAAAAAAATACACATTGTTGTAGAAGTGTAGTACATCAATAACAATATAACATTTAAACACTAACTTTTTAAAGGTACTTGACATCACAAACACCTAAACCACCTCATTTGCATATTTCTATTTAAAAATTTGCTTTGCAAGGTGTGAGAAATGGACATGTACATCATAAGAGATTAGATTTGCAAGTTCTGAATGCTCAAATGATCAAATTACTAACAATAAGTGATTACCTCACACGTTTTTTTTTCCTTTCTCTTAAACATTCCATCGAACACCTTTGCTGCCTTCAAACAAAATGTTTCGTAAACATCATAAAGGTGAATCAAAGAATCAGAATCTAAATCTAAATAGAACATATGTAAATATTAACTAATACCAAAGTTATTAATATGATTGTAATAATATAAAATTACACAAAGAATCCATAACATCAAAGTTTGAAACTGAAAAAAGTGATGAAAGAGATGAGAGACTTACCATTGTAATAAAGTTTGTGATAGACCTCTAAACTTAATCCAGTGTATAGATGAATAAAAAGATTTCAAGTGTGATCTGCCAGAATAAAAAGAAAGTATAAGAAAAATAAATTCAAATTCAAGCATAATCAATAGAATTATTATTTGATATATTTGAATCAAAACAAAATACTAATTATTTGTAAGGATTTGATTGAAACTAAATTAAAAAAAAGAATTAGACACATAATTATTCAAAATCATAGAAACAAACCTCGTAGGTGTGGCTTAACTGATTCTTCAAATGGTTAATTACATTGAAGACTATCATTAATGTGTTTTTAATAGATGAAAAAGACAGGACTGTTTCTTTTTTAATTGTGGATCATTGCACGGTTGAGAGGATTTGATTGTTGATCCACAAACTGGTTTGAGAAGAATTTGATTTTTTTGAATCGTGAATTGGGAGAATGGGTGAGGTTGGAGTCTTGTAAAGGAAGATTGGTGCATTATGACAATTTATGATTATGAAACGCGTTTATTTTTTATAAACATTCCAAAAAAAGTTTGTAATTAAATATCAGTTAAAAACTTTTCAAAAATACATTTATGAAACGTAACAAACAACGATTTCTTAAAAAACTTTTTACAGAATTATTCACACATTAAGGGAATTAATCTAGGCAATGCCTATTGTTAGTAGCATTAGAATGTTGTACATGATAGTTATTTAATGAAATGAATTTAATTGTTGCATTTAATTTTTGTGCTTTATAGGGTTGTAATATATTTTATTTTATTATATAAAATAGATGTAAAAGCATTAGCATGTTTACTTTACCAAAAATCAAGGATAGTGGATACACTGTATATGTACTTTACTATTTTATAATTTAAAACAACTCTTACCAAGTAGTAATAAAGTGGCACAAAGGCCTAGGCCCATATATGACAGTAAGTAAAGCACTTTATCTTTATTTATTGGTTTATAATCTGATAGGACAACCTCTATGTCCACTGGTTATTTTAACCTTATCACTTTTCCTTCATCTTAAAAAACTCCTCTGCTTCATTTCATTGTAATCACCCAACCAACTATGTTACCAATAGGAAACAAAAGAATGATTTCACCCTTAATTGTTGGTTTATAATGATGTTACTTTTGGGGAAAGAGGATAACATTATATCACATGGCCCGGAATGGAGTATGTCCTTTTTCTCGAAATATAAAGAGCGAGAGAGTAAACGTAGGAATACTTACAGATTTGCAATGGGTGTAGAGTCATGGACCTGGTCCGTGTAATGAATCTATTGCATAGTTACGGATCTTAAACGATGACCTCCTCACAATCTTGCTTTTCATATCATGTGGATGAAACTTGTCATCAACATGTCTGATCCAGTCGAACACCATGCTGCAACCTTTTAAGTTTTAACATACCCCAAACCATACCCGAGAATATTGAACTGAACAACTATTCTCGTTTCACCGAAAGGGCTGTACCGGACCGCATTTTCACAGATTCCCCGGAGGCATCGAACCGGAGCCTTTAGGCAATTCACGTAGACACCATGAGACATGCTCTCTTATATGTTATGAGCCGTACCGGAGAAATGTCACCACGTGATATCAACCGGACAACATGTACTCTACTAATAAATTTATGGATACCGGAGATGTAGATCGAACATCACGTGTCGGATTCATTAGGAGCATGGTGAGGCTAACCTCTTATACAACTCGAGACCGAACGACTCATACCATATCGGAAAACGGGGAAATCAAGGTACACTAAAGTACCATCAAATACCGGAGACATCATCATATGCTAGAGATATCAACACTTGCCGAAGGCATCAACATATGCCGGAGATATCAACCGAACAACATGTGCCAAGAATAAAACGGACAACGCATAACTTCCTTAAACCGGATCACATTCCTTCGTTTAGCCGGAGAGTTCCTACGGGCTGCCACATAACAGTCCCTTCACCGGGCAACTTGTACCCTCCTTTCTCCAAAGAACACTTACTGGTTAACTTACCATCTTTTGACCGGACACCACCTACCGGATATATGGTCGATGTGATCTAAGTATACGGAACCGAAGGACTCGTATCATCTTTCGTTCCATCCACCGGAGACAACACATGTTGTCAATCCATTTATGAAGCATTCAAACAGCAGGAGGATGGATTAGGGAACTTTCAGAATAGCGATGGGCACAGATCCTAGCTAGCAAACCCATTATCACTTTGCTTTTCTCTCTGAATGGATCACAGATGGATCACACATGTCTTTCTTTAACCGGATCACGTAAACGCGGAGGACTAACCGGAGATCACATACTCTACTATCACAAAAATGGTTCACGCCGGAGGTATCCACCGGTTAATTAACCAATTAATTCTTATCCTCTTTACACCGGATAATCACCCCGGAGGTACGAATGTATATCAGAGGTATCAACATAAACCGGAGGTATCAACGCATTCCGGATGTACCAACATGCACCGGAAGTATAAACACTTACCATAGGTAACCACCGACTGAAGATATCAACATATACCCAGGATGTCTAAGAGTACCGAAGCAACCCATATAATAGACTGCAATTCTACCCACCGGGTAACGCACTTTCCTTCGCCGGAGGGGTCGAACCGGAGGTATTACACAGAAGGCTGTCCCAACCTCTACAGGAGCACAATCGCACCTGACATACTTGCAATGGTTCATACTGGATAAACAGGACAATACCCATAAAACCCCCGTTTGGTCATACTTTATGACGATATAAACAGTAGGCATATGTGTTATGTGAGATGAACAAAGAACGAGGCCCATTATTCCTAGTTGTGGTAGATGGAATAACGGGTCTCACGGATGGCGCCATTTGTTGAAACATATTTCTGCAGGGTTGACCTGGATGGCTGCCGGAGCCTTATGTCGAAGTCACGAGCCCAGAAACTGTTGTCAAACAAGAAAGAACCCGTTAGAAGGGGCCCAGGCCGGAGCCCGGGGAACCACCCTCCGACGGTCAAGTCAGTGCCTCGTATGAAAGGTCTTATATGCATATGATATATATATGCTGTGATATATAGAGAGAAACAAAGTGTAGTGAGAGAAAAGATAGAACCTGCCTTTGGAGAGTGAGAGATAGGACTATTTATAGCCTAACTTTTGCATGTTAGTCCTTTATGTATTTATTTGTTGGTCCCTTGCTTATTGACCTTTTACCTTTTGACCCTTCTAGTATTATTCAGAGTCTTGTTTACCATATACGTCAACACATAGCAGCTTGGTTTTCTATAACCGTTGGATTAGCAGACATGACTGAAGATGGTTCATCGTGAGGATTGAGTGATGAATCTTCTGGAATGATTTGATAAGCTTGTATGACTTCAACAGGTTGCATATTATCATCTTCGATTTTAACCATCACACTAGGATCAGCTTGACCTTCTTGATCTTGAATCCCATTCTTTGAAGGTTGTTGAAGTAGATTTTTTGTATGTGTTAATCTTAAATATCAAACTAGGTTCATTCCGCTACGCATTCGTAGTTAAATGGTTAACTAATGTAAAATCCCAACAATTTATAGAGGTTCGGTAGTAGTACACCAGAACAACTTGATATTTTCGTTTACTTCTTGGAGTGATGTGTCTTAGAGCCTTGCCCACGAGAAATGTTATGTACACAAAAATTTTACAGAAGAAGTTTCCACACAATGATGCATCTAACATATTTTTCCAATCAAATAAATTCCTTTTTTTCTCACAATTGTATTGAATAGAAAAATGATATTGCCACATCGTTGTCTATAAACTTCTTTGTAAAGATTTTGTGGACATAACAATTCTCTTGCCCGTACTTTATTTATTTGCTCGCGCATTGTAGTTTAAAAGTATTAACAAACTAAAATTTCTGTATGTGTGAGTCTAAACGAGGACATGTAACGTAATGAACTGATTTTCAGCATCAAGCCGTAAAGAATTGGTCTTTAGAGGTAAAGGTATGGTGGAGAGGAAGCCCCTCTCTACTTTGGACACTGTTGTCACATCAGCGATACATTACACTAAAACAACTCACAAAAATACCCCTTCACTCATGACATTCAATTCCTTCTCCACTTTGCCCCCGCAAAAATACCCCCTTCACTAAGACACTAAAAAAAAAAAAATTTAAAACACTCGCCGTCTCCTCGTCGAGTTGTAGCGAACACTCGGCGAAGAGGGGGTCGGTGTGGTGGAGGAGGCCCGCGAACACCGGCGAGCGTGCCACCTCAACTCGACGAACGCTTCCTCTCCGCCGTACCGTTTTCTCTTAGTTGCATTGTGACCGGGCTTAGCCTTCTTACCATTTTTAGCAAGCTTAAAGTCTTGTTTGACTTCATATGGAAAAGTAGTGTAAGCTATTAATGCAAAGTGCCAAAAATGTATAGCTTGTTAAGTCTAGATAGCAAGGAATATAATGATGTTTAGAGCTTAGGTACGGTTGAGCCGTGGGCAAAAAATGGTGCTATATTACCATTTTTTATCGTAACACAAAACCCTACTATAACACAAAAAAGTGGGTTCTAGCATATATCTGGCGTTTTCAAAAATAAAAAATAAAAAAATACCGCGACGTGAGAATGCCGACAACGCAAGGTACGGTACGGTGCCTCACGCTGTCGCCCACCATTTCCGCTGGCACCCTCGACGCAAACGCGAAAATGCCGTGATCGGTATGGTTGGTGAGGCCCGTGGCGAAAACGCAAGCCACCATCAGCTAACCTGAGCCTCTTATAAGTTTTAACAACTCAAATTCAACTATAAAAACCTCGAGCAAAGGTGCAAATTGGCAGCTCTAATTTTATTTATTAAAAATTAATTTTGAAATTGTTAATGTTACCACAATACTAATTTAAAAAAAATAATTTAAGATTAAACTTGTACATATTCGATGTTAGCATTCAAGATTCAGAGCCATCTGTTTCCACTTTCCACAACGCATCAACCTTCTATTATTAAACAGTTTTTTTGTGGTTTAAGGTGATAACTAACGTAAATGTGCCAGCTTTTGTTGCACACCTTAAACTGATGGTTGGATTATTCTTAATAGTAAACTATTCTTTTTTATTTTTAACCAAGTAACGAGAGATACACAACCAATTAATTACCCATTTAGTGATGTACCGTTAGAGTGTATTCACTCTAAATAAACAAGAACATACCCCAGCCCAACGTTAAAAAAGCTTCGGTTTATATGAACTGCATAACACAAAATATATAAACATAAATATATGATGCCTTAATTTTCAACCCACTTAGGCAAGATATAATTACACTTCTAATATTTTCCTGGATCTTGTAACTTGAACATTAAGACAAGAAGGGAGTCGGTGTAAGATTAAGGAAGAAATTGAAATAGGTGGCCTTGGAACAAAATTTAGCACGAAAAATATTTATCGAAAATCATTCTTTATTCCAAACCACGTATTTCAACCGCTTCCTCAAACTATCTCCGAGTCCCTATTTCTCATCCTCCTTTAATCATGTAGTAGAGCCAGCACTAAGATAGGAAAGGAATCAGTGGTAGAATAAGGAAGAAGTTGGAACAGATGATCTCGGAACAAAATATGAACACAATAATACATGTCTGAAATCATTTTGTTCCGAACCACCTATTCCAGCTGCTTCCTCGAACTATCTCTGAGTCCTTTTTTCCCATCTTTCTAAGATTCACATTCATTTAAGAGATACTAAAAGAAGACAAATAGTAGATAATACTTGTATGAACCAGGGACTTCGACTTTTATAGGCGAAATGAAGAGGGGTAAATGCGTAAATTTAACGAAGGTGTGTGTCATTAACGGTAGAAATTAAAAGTTACAGAAGTAAAGTTGTGCAGGTGAAGCTGTAAAAGAAACATTTACTAAGAGTTGCATATGAAGGGAAGTAAAAGATATCAGAGATACTCTGCAATTTTATCCTATGCTGTGTAGGTTTCTACTTTCAAATTTATCTTATAAAATTTGATTTTTTGTTTACACACAAACACTTTCAATTTGACAATGTTAATTTTCTTATTTGAGCATCCAAAGCAAATACTACAAAAGCTTATCATGCTCATTAATATAATTAGTTCGGAGTATGTAAACATGGACCAAGTGTAAGCTTGTGGTCAGCCACGAGCTCTACCACCTATGTGGCCGTGTGGAACGTGGATTAGCGTTATGTCATTACTATAAGTGATCCCCAGTCATGGATCGGAAGAATTGCTATATGCTATGTCGCATGTTCCTTCGTGGCGTTGATGGCCGGTGTTCCTAGATCATATTGTTTGGTTCTGTATCCCTCACTTTCATCTGTATTGTCTATCTCAATACTTATATTCATACAAGTATCAAAACAAGCATGGTGTTTTGTTGTACGGTGGTCGAGACAACAGACCAATTCAGTTGCATTGTGATGGGGCTTTAGCTTTATTTCCTTTTTTAGCAAGCAAGAGTTTTGTTTATCTGGGATTTAGGCTGAAAATATTCTTTTTGAAGGCATGTCAGCAAGCCATAAATGAGGACTTCTTAAAAAATGTAAGCTTTTATTGCAAGTGCTAAACCTGTATATCTTGTCATATCTGCTTAGCAAGGATTGAAGTCGATATTTACCAACTCAATGCGGGAAGTAACTCAAATTTTTAAACCGCAACTTAATTCAAAGCTTTACTAGAAAACACAATACTGATTTTAATTTACGAATTAGTGATTAAACAAGATTATAAAGATTTGATGTGGTTCATTGTGCTAAAACTTCAGGTATAATATTTAAAACCTCGAACACTAGGCGTACAGTTTTGTCAAAAATTTCATAATTTTTTTATCAAATGAAGAGACTCGTAGGTAGTATACACACAACCCACACAAAATGTAGCAAGATTTATCAAAACTTTATTAGAACAGCGTTAACAAGACTAAAGATTTACCAAAAATTTAGAGGATCTACTTTCGAACTGAAGACTTCAGACCAAAATCTAAAAATATATATATAGTCAATTTTATTAAAAAAAGGAAAAAAAAAATACATGATTTCATTAGGGGAGTCCTTAACCATTCGTATGAAATCACGAACTGAGGTAGAACGTGTTAATTATGGTATTGAGAAAAATTAAGTTATGTGATTAGTATAGGAAGATAATGGTTGTTGATGTGTCAAGGGAAAATGTAAGTGTACTTCAAATAGATAGTTAATTAGGGCATGTAGACGTCGACTCGGTCTTCACACTTTGAGGATGCGTCCTCTCTATTACGAGTCGTCTTCAAGACGCGTCCTAGTGCTCAAAAATGTAAGACTCGGTTTTGTGGATGAGCGAGTTGTGTTTTTGTGTTTTTTTTAGTGTGTTTTGATGGGATATATTTGTGCTTAAAGCGGGGTATGTTTTGGTAGTGAAATTGGTTCTCTTTTACACTTATGGCCTTTTAGGCCACAGAAGTTTGAGGCAATAACATGTCTGTGATGCCCTTAGATGTTCTGGGCCGCACGCGTGCTACACTGATGTATTCAATTAGTATATAGCCTTGGCCGACAGGCCCGGGAAATCTTTGAAATTTCATTGTGATGGGGTGGTTGTGGCGTTTCTTGTAGAGAAAAAAAAACTAATGCGATGCTAGAGAATACGTTCATAAAGTCTCCTTATTACATCTAGGCTAAGACGTCACCGTGTATCTAATAGTAATAAGAGGAAGCTTGGTGTTAATGATGGTTTATGATCATAACAATTATAAAAACCCTAACATAGATCAAAAAGCATACAGCGGAAGCAGATTAACAGGATCTTTATATAACACAATTATAATTAATCAAGGCTAGGGTTACATACCTTTATCCTAGCAGAACGATCACCGGTAAAGATAAATCAAGAACACCACCAGGATGTAATCTAAAATAAGATCACACCACGATCTTGTACACACGTGATACGATGAGATAATCGTGAGTCTAGCACGAACATAACCGAGCCTTCCAAGCCTATGGAAGATCTACCCAACAACCCTAGAGAGGGGCTAGGACTAGATTTAAAATAGCTTTTAGAAAATCAAAGATGAACCCTAAAAAGGGTGTATATGGCCGGCGGTTTAGAGCTAGAAAGAAGAATATGGAGTGAAAAATTATGAGGCCTTAAGGTTTGTTTATATACACCTTGGAAACTTATCTTCCAAGGTTTAAACAAGATAAAGCCTAAAACTTTTCATCCCTATCCTTTGACTCTTATTAGGCCGGATATACATGTGCTAAAAGGGGTTTCCGGAACTTTCCGACACCTTCTTTTTGCTTCTTTAATACTCCATAACGATCGTTTAATACTTAACTTTTAATTACTTAACGATCGTTAGCCACAGTTTGATTTAATAAATATAATAAATATATTTAATAAATAAATTAACTCTTCACGTAATGTGTGCAATCCCGTGATCTCGAGTTCGATCCTATCACACGACTATCGATTTTAAAGTCCATAAACTTTCAGCTCCCACTTGGACAAAATTCGAATGTCGTGATCACATTGATTAGCGTCTAGTTACACTAACAATGTCACTAGTACAACTCGAGTAAGGCTTCCTGGACAAAACCTTTTAATGATATATAATCATTATTATTATCCTCTCATTTCAAATACATTGTTAATAAGGATATGGATCTTAGTCATTCCTTCATTAACTATTCTGTTTCTCGTTTACGGATATAGCAAGATTACCAAAACACATTTGGGTGTGGCCACACAAACATCTTACTACTCCCCCGAGGGGCCCAGTTGTATTTATACTTCAAATAACAATTTGAAGGAAACGAATCCCATTTCGACTACAAGCAAAACACATGAATTTCGCAACACTTCTGAAAATAACCCTTATGACTACCAGTTACGTTTAGCGTTAGGTTACCTTACAGAAATGCACTACATTCAATGCAGTTTTCTGGTATCTCAGGTCTAAGGATAACTATTTATGATTTACTTAATGACAAAGATCCATAAAGTAAAATCACATAGTTGGGATAAGTCCAATATTTGATCCATCAAATATCATCCAAAATTGACCAATATACTTTCAAGTATACTCTGTCACTATTTTGAATTGTCTTAATTTAATAATACTCCCATATTATTAATCGACAACGGACATTTAGAAACATCACAATGCTCACGGATTAAAACATTTAAAATAGGATACAAAATCAAATAACAGAAAAATAAACGAAATCCAATCTTTATTTCATCAATTCAATAATGTCTTACATCCTTTATCCAAATACTAATCAACAGATTTATTGCATGAATTCGCTAGCTAGTTGCAGCCCAATTGCCTTGGCATGCTTAACTACCTTTGGCCTAGACAAAGCCTTAGTAAAAGGATCAGCTACGTTATCATCTGTGTGAACTTTTATCAATTTTATTTCTCGAGCTTCCACTTGTTCTCGAACGTAGTGATATCTACGTTTAAAGTGTCTGGCGCCCTTCATGACTCCAGGGTCATTGGCGAATATTATTGCCGCAGAGTTGTCGCAATATATATCAATAGGTTCTTTAATTGAAGACATCACTCCAAGATCTCCAATAAACTTCCTAATCCAAACAGCTTCCATTGCGGCTTCTGAAGCGGCCATGTACTCAGATTGAGTCGCATGCATAGCAATGGTTTTCTGCTTACTGCTCTTCCAGTCAACTGCTCCTCCATTGATGACAAACACGTAACTCGTCTGAGACTTCGTATCGTCTTTATCACATTGCCAGGACGCATCACAGAATCCTGTTACATTCAATTCTGTGTCTGGTTTACCCCCGAATACCAAAAACATATCTTTCGTACTTCTTAAATACTTCAGAATATGCTTAACAGCAGTCCAGTGGGACTTTCCTGGATTCTGTTGGTATCTACTGACCAAGTTCTGAGCAAACGCCACATCGGGCCTTGTGCATCTTACAGCATACATAATAGATCCTACAGCCGAAGCATAAGGCACCTTCTTCATGTAAGCCACCTCTTCAGGTGATGATGCATCTTTCTCATGACTTAACTCATGCTTAACCTCCATCGGTAAGAAACCTTTCTTAGAGTTATGCATGTTATATTTCTTCAATATCTTATCAATATAAGCATCTTGGCTAAGACCAATTAACCGTCTACTCCTATCTCGATAGATCTTAATTCCCAGAATATATGCAGCATCTCCCAAATCTTTCATAGAAAAACATTTACCAAGATAATCCTTAACTTCCTTAAGTCTTGGAATGTTACTTCCCATGATCAATATGTCATCGACATATAGAATTAGGAACACTACATTACTCCCACTAGCTTTGCGGTATACACATGGCTCATCACGATTTTGAATAAATCCAAACCTTTTGATTTCTTCATCAAATCGCTTATTCCATTGACGTGATGCTTGCTTCAAACCATAAATAGACCTTTGAAGTTTGCACACGCGTTTTGGATATTTAGGATCAACATACCCTTCCGGTTGTTGCATATAGATGTCTTCATCTAAGCGACCGTTCAAGAAGGCAGTTTTAACATCCATTTGCCATATCTCATAGTCATAGTATGCTGCTATAGCTATGAGAATCCTAATAGCTCGTAAGTCTGCTACAGAAGAAAATGTCTCCTCGTAGTCTATGCCAAAAGTTTGAGTAAAACCTTTAGCCACTAAACGTGCTTTGTAGGATTGTACATCACCATCCATGTCAGTTTTATTCTTATAGATCCACCTATTTTTCACTACTTTAGCATTTTTAGGCGCGTCCACAAGAATCCAAACATCATTGATTTCCATGGATTTCATTTCCTCATTCATCGCAACCATCCATTTTGACTTTTCTGGATCAGACATTGCGGATCGATAGTTAGCAGGTTCACCAAGATCCCCTACTTCCTCCTCATCATCCTCTATGTATAGACATAGTTTGTCCGGCGCACGTATAGCCCTTTGAGACCTACGTGGAGGAATTAATTCCGGTGGAACACTCAGACTTTCTGGTTCTACAGGAATTTCATCGCTAGTATTTTCAGAAGGCAATGTATCTTCTTGAATTTCTTCAAGATCATAATTTCTCCCACTGAATTCTTGATTTACAAGATCATTTTCAAGGAAGTCTCCATACCGAGCCACAACTATCTTGTTCTCAGCCGGATAATAAAAGTAGTAACCCATAGTTTCCTTAGGGTAACCTACAAAGATACATTTTACTGAGCGTTGTTGGAGTTTATCTCCAGAGTCACGTTTCACATACGCCTCACAACCCCAGACTTTCAAATAAGACAAATATGGCTTCTTGCCATGCCATAGTTCATATGGTGTCTTATCAACCTTCTTTGTGGGAACCATATTTAGAATACGAACAGCAGTTTCAAGAGCATAATCCCAAAAAGATAATGGTAAAGTTGTAAGATTAAACATAGACCGTACCATATCTAATAATGTACGATTTCTCCTTTCAGATACACCATTTTGTTGTGGAGTATACGGAGAAGTAAGTTTCTGAACAATTCCATTCTCACTTAAATAATCTTTAAACTCTTGACTTAAATATTCACCACCACGGTCAGAACGAAGAGCTTTAATCTTCTTTCCCAGTTGTAACTCTACTTCGGCTTTAAACGTTTTGAATGTTTCAAATACCTCATGTTTATGCTTAAGTAAATAAACATAACCATAACGGCTATAATCATCCGTAAACGTCAAGAAGTAGCTATCACCTTTCCTTGACACATGTCTAAGTGGTCCACACACATCAGTATGTATCAACCCAAGTAGTTCAGTAGCCCTTTCAATATTGCTATTAAAAGGTTACTTGGTCATCTTTCCAGAGATACAAGATTCACATTTATCAAATGATTCATCATTGATACTTTCCAAAAGCCCATCACGTTGAAGCTTTTGTATGCGAGTCTTCCCAATGTGGGCAAGTCTACAATGCCAAAGATAAGAAGAGTTCTTGTCTAACTTACTCTTCTTATTCATGCTAAAAACAGAATTATTTTTCCTCTTGGGATTTTTATCATGCATGTTAATTTCAAAAACACCATTCACAGAAATTGCATCAAAATGGAATAAACCATCTTTGAAAACAGAAATTCTATTATTATCAATCGTGTGAGTAAATCCAAGATCCAACATACTAGAAAAGGAAATAACACCCCTAACAATTGTAGGTGCATAATGACAATTATTTAAAGACAGTACTAAACCCGAAGGTAAAACTAATTTAAATATTCCTATAGCTTCAACTGCTGCTTGTGCGCCATTGCCCACTTGCAGAAATTGTTCCCCATAGGTAAGTCTCCTCTTCAACTCAAATCCCTGCAGGGTATTACAAATATTAATACCACATCCCGTATCATATACCCAGGAGTTTGATTTGTATGAAAGATTAAATAACTCTATCATAAATAAGTTACCTGAAGATGGTGCTGCAGCAACTTGCTCAGCCTTCTTCTTATGTTCTGCCATTTCATGGAGATAGAGAGAGAAATTCCTCTTCCAGTGTCCAGTCATCTTGCAGTAGTGACAAGTCTCATCTTTCAGAGATTTCTTAGCAAAGTTTTGCTTTGGTTTTGATGTAGTCGCAACTTGCTTGCTCTTATCAACCTTGCCTTTGCCTTTCTGCTTCTTATTCACTTGCGGTTTTGGTTTCGACACTCTACCCTTTTGTACATAAAGTACTTGAGGAGTAGCAGTGGGTGCCTTATCTTTCAAACCCTTTTCAAAGTCAATGAGCATTGCATGCAAATCATTAACTGTCTTCCCCGTGCAATGCATATTATAGTTACGAACGAAATCACCGAAGTCCTTATTAAGGGACCTATTGATCAAGTTAATAGCCATATTATGATCGAAGGGTTGTCCTAGTGCGATGAGTTGTTCCATATAACCCCTCATCTCCATGTAATGTGCACTTACGGACTTTCCAGGAGCTTGCTTGCAACTATGTAGAGCATCAACCAGATCATAGATCTCTACAGCTTGTGGCGTTTCATACACTGCCTTGAGTTCATCAAGCATCTGCTTAGGATGAAATAGCTCATACTTCCTTTGAAGTGATGGAGCCATTCTCCCTAACATTACAGCAGCCACCTCATGGTGCTTCTTAACGTTAGCAGCGTGTTGAAGCCTTTCCGCATCAGTTGCTCCTTCAGCAAGATCCTCCGGAAAAGGAGTTTCCAAGATATTGATGGTACCCGCTGCTCTCAGAACAATTCTTAGTGAGCGGTACCAATCATTGAAATTAGGGCCAGTAAGTTCCGGCCGTTCAAAAAATGCTTTGAACGCCGAGCTTATTGTCAGATTGTTTTCGGGTTGAGCCATTTCTACATAAATAAGTTCAAACATTAGTATTTTCGATAATAAAATTCAAGAAAATAAAATTACCCCGGTAGTAAAACCATAGTATTTTCCTTGAAAAACTAGAATCCATATTGACATAGATTTATCACATCAGTTGATCTGCTAGTGACAAATGTATTCAACACAGTAACTTGTCGAACAATAATTGCCAAATCATATTGCAATTTCTAGATATGTCAGGGATTTACATTGCCAAAAACATTTGCATTGTAAACATGTTTTATCCCTTCTTTATGCCTTAAGTTTCCAGTTCTCACTGAGTAACTTAATTAAGTCGACTAATCTAAAGAACGTAAAACCTTCATGTGCAATCTTATTCAGTCATGAAGTTTTCTCTCCATTACAACATCGTCCGATATCTTATATGACGACAATTGTAACTTCAAGTGTTCGTCAATTAGAGGGCATATGACTTAAATTTTAGGGTATAGATTTTGGTGTCAAAATCATGTATGGAGAAGCATGCATACATCTCCATAGCATAAGTTTAATAAAAGGTTTAGTAAACTTTTTGATGAGACTAAAAGTTCATCATATATTTGCAAGTTGAGGTATTGGTTAAACCAAACAACCTTAAAGAATTATACCAATAACAACCGTAGGTAATTCCAATTTTGACGCACAGGCGAGCCGGGAATTTGGTCAGCGCTGAAGCATAACACCTCCTTCCTTAACCGGGTACTTGACCAGCGGTGCGTTATACCCACTTTATAGTTTGTCAAAATTGAGTAGGCCGTTAAGTTGCTATTGCAATTCTAATCAACACAAATCATATGTAATTTAGATCTCAAAACAATTCATTAATTTTGATAGGATTTAGTCCATATTATTTTTTCTTAAAAAAAAATTACCCTTGTTTACAACATACAATGTTAAAAACGCATGAAAACAAGTTGTACAAAAAAAAAACTAAATCAAATAGCCACATGCATAACAATTTATTCAAAGAACATCAAATCTAGGGTTTTTATGAACATAAAAAGTCTTCCCTAATTTTAAAACTTTGAATCAAATAAAGCAAATAGCAATCAAAATTATATGATCCGTAAAAACATGCATGTTTATTACGGATCTTCCATATTCTCTTAACAATTAAAAAAAAAACTACTACGGATCGTAACCACACATGACATAACAATTAATTCATGCATACATCTAAAGTTAATTACCATGTATTTTTAGGGTTTACAAAAAAAAAATTTTTTTATAAAATTCGGCTATAGCCGATTCTAACAAAAAAAAACCCTAATTTTTTTTTATAAAACCTAAAAAACAACATGTAATTTTTAACACAAATCAATATTAGTTAAAACCTTTAGATCTTGATAATTAAAATCATGTTAAAACGGCTCTCGATGCCACTGATGGTTTATGATCATAACAATTATAAAAACCCTAACATAGATCAAAGAGCATACAACGGAAGCAGATTAACAGATTAACAGGATCTTTATATGACACAATTATAATTAATCAAGGCTAGGGTTACATACCTTTATCCTAGCAGAACGATCACCGGTAAAGATAAATCAAGAACACCACCAGGATGTAATCTAAAATAAGATCACACCACGATCTTGTACACACGTGATACGATGAGCTAATCGTGAGTCTAGCACGAACAGAACCGAGCCTTCCAAGCCTATGGAAGATCTACCCAACAACCCTAGAGAGGGGCTAGGACTAGATCTAAAATAGCTTTTAGAAAATCAAAGATGAACCCTAAAAAGGGTGTATATGGCCGGCGGTTTAGAGCTAGAAAGAAGAATATGGAGTGAAAAATTATGAGGCCTTAAGGTTTGTTTATATACACCTTGGAAACTTATCTTCCAAGGTTTAAACAAGATAAAGCCTAAAACTTTTCATCCCTATCCTTTGACTCTTATTAGGCCGGATATACATGTGCTAAAAGGGGTTTCCGGAACTTTCCGACACCTTCTTTTTGCTTCTTTAATATTCCATAACGATCGTTTAATACTTAACTTTTAATTACTTAACGATCGTTAGCCACAGTTTGATTTAATAAATATAATAAATATATTTAATAAATAAATTAACTCTTCACGTAATGTGTGCAATCCCGTGATCTCGAGTTAGATCCTATCACACGACTATCGATTTTAAAGTCCATAAACTTTCAGTTAACATATTTAACAATCAGCTATGAAACAATAAAGATCATTCACTCAAATCAAGAGCCACATTTCGATATGCCAACTAACGCCAATAAGCTAAAAAGCTGAGAAACCATAGTATTTTCTACTGGTCTTTTAGATATGCATATAGATCAGGTAAACTTGTGGATAACATTTTGCAAAAGTAAGTTAGAGCGTAACGCTGATTATATGACACATAATGTGGATAATATTTTGCAAAGTTTTTGTAGTTCTAGCATTCCTCTTCATTAATAATGTGTATTAAAGGGTATTTTTAATTTAAAAGGAAGGTTTGTGTTTAATTAGCGCGGTTTAAGCAGTGCCCTCAAGTTCGGCACCTGTTAGACAAACCCTTCCTAATATATGTCATCATCTGACAAATAAACCACTTCATGAGCAGGAGGTTGTGCAGCATTACCCCCTCCCTGGAATTCAGGTGTCTTCAGAATGTTAAGCGCACGAGCAGCATTGTATGTCAGCGTATAAACATTATCATTCAACTTATCCTGAGGCCGTCTACTTTGGGGCACAGATGGACCTCGTGGTAATGATGAGTGGGCAGATGTGGCAACAGAGGCATGTGGTGACTCTGATCGTGGTTGTGGTGGTGGTGGCACAAGGAAAGGTTTAGAAAGTAGCGGTGGCAGTGGTTGTACAGATGATGTTGAATTTAGTTGTTGGGAACTTGAGGGCGAGGTTAATGGGACGCTACTTGTTACATGCTGAACTGGCAATGTCCTATGGTAAGTTCCGGAACCCACGTCACTGTTGGCCAATGGTCTCATATGTGGGCCTGGGGTCTGGATTTCACGGATGACCAAAGGTCGCATGCGTGGGGTCGTAGTATGTGATTGACCACAGGTTTCTGTGTTAGGTGGTTCTGTAATTGGTGTAGTGCTGGCAGGTCTGCGGTTACTAGTATGTGGGTGTTTGGTTAGTGGGGTCAAGAAAAGGTCCGAGGGTCGGTGAACAATTTGAAGCGGGGGCTGTGTTCGCTGTGGTGATGTTGCACCTGCTGTTGCTGGTATTGGTGATGGTGCCTGCTGTTTTCCTGAAAACTGGCCAGGTAAAAAAGTCGATGGACCACGAAACCTATGCTGTTGCTGCATTGATTCAGCTTGAATTGCTGCAAAGAAGGTTAAAATTTGTTACGTCAAGGAAAACTCGAATAAGAGGCATGTTCCAAAGTCTAAAAACACGGTTTCAGAGAAAGGGGCAACAACTACTCAAACACACAAAATGATTTAGCAATACAAAAATAGGCCCAACGCCTTTATCAATATGATTTGCATTGATATTTTAAACAAAAGTATAGCAACATATTTCAGAAAAGCGCACCTTGTTGTACTACTGCACAACCACGAGAAGCATGTCGGCACTTATGTCTGAATGCTGCTGCCAATACTTGGTTTTTTACCACTGTGTTCATATTGTTCTCAACTTCCCTCTTTTGTAAGTTAAATGTTGCTTCTGCTTCTTGATGCTTATTACAATGCCTCATCCTTATTTCAACAATAGCTTCTGCTATTTCCTTCTCACAGTCAATATATATCCTTTGTATCTGCATGAAAACGATAACATGACGAGAAGAACAACGGAAATAAAAGGCAACCCGATTTGTTTTAACTACCGAGAAAAATTGAAAAAGAAACTCACATTGTCATGATAGGATTTGACCATTTTTTCTTTTACAGAAGATAAATGCTCCAGTTCAATATGAAGTGGATCAACACGGCGAGTCATTTGTGAATTCACTTGGTTGGAATTAGCATTTCGTTGAAGAGCAAATATATATTGTTCCAGCAGTGAAGCGTTTTGAATTATGGTCTGTGCAGCAGTGGTTTGAGCCAAAACTTCACTTGTTGGAAGCATAGCAGCTTGGTTTTCTATAACCGTTGGATTAGCAGACATGACTGAAGATGGTTCATCGTGAGGATTGAGTGATGAATCTTCTGGAATGATTTGATAAGCTTGTATGACTTCAACAGGTTGCATATTATCATCTTCGATTTTAACCATCACACTAGGATCAGCTTGACCTTCTTGATCTTGAATCCCATTCTTTGAAGGTTGTTGAAGTAGATGATCTTCATTGTGAATATCCTGAAAAGACCAGCACAAATCTAAATTATAACGATCAAAGGTTAATTCAAAAGACTGAATGAAAAACGCAAGATTAAAGATTCTGATTGTGCAAATAACCCACCGGAATTGGTGGCATTGAATGATCAGAGACTGGAGAAACAACTTGCTGAACTGAGGGAGTTGTGTCACGCGTGCTCTCTTCTTCAACAGCATCTGAGCCATCAGCAGAAAAGTCAACATGTGGTGCTGCATCATCTCCAATTGGTTTACTTGACACAGTCGCATCAACCCCGACCACGTCATTCCCCATGTCAGCATCATCCTTTGCTGGGATATATCCAATTGGTTCACTTAATACTGTTGCGTCAGCCCCGGCCGTTGCATCAGTCATGCGATTTTCAGAAGTATGTGAACCTGACACCATGTCATTACTAAGAGCTTTTTCCAATCTGAAGTCATTCACTATATTCATCTTCTTTTCATCCCACTCACTGTGAAACTTATGAATCTCGTTTCTTTCCTTTCTAGCTATATCTTCATCTAGAATTCCACTTCTTTGCAAAGCTTCTTCACTAGACGAGCCATGGTTTTCTCGTCTCTGCTCTTGTGAGTAAGGTGAAACTGTGGGTGACATTCTTGGTTCTTCAGGTCGTAATGCACGATCTTTAAAAGCATCAAACACCTTAAGGTTCTTTGGGATCTGTAAAAACATCTCTTTTGTTTTTTTAAGCTTTTCGTACACTTGATTAGCTTCTTCTTCCTTGCAGCTGAAGTTCAAGTGCTGCTTTGCAAGAGCAAAAGATTCTCCCCTGTCAATCGTCTGTTTTGACAGTGAAGAACAAATCCAGCACTAGAAAAATAACACAAATAAATCTTGGTGAGTACATCAAAATTGTCATTATAAAGCATCAAGTCTTTAGTGTGCTAAAAGTTCATACCACTGATATCATTAAAGCCTGTAATATATTTGTGTGCTCCGAGCTGACATTAAAATTCCCAACGACAAATGTGAGAAATTTCCCCACTATGGTCTTTGCACCCTCCTGCATATGTAGCAAATCTAATTAAGCATTATTGATTGAATTCAACAATTACTTTGTTAGGTGATGGTATACTACATAACCATGAAACACATCAAGTCTATATGGCCAATCTGAGAATATAGTCCAAACACAATGACCTCAAAAGCACAGAAAAATAGTGACATGATTGATGGGTCAGCTCAACTCGGCGAGTTTCCACTGGTACAAACACTGGTGTGTGTCGTGCTCAATTACCCAATCCGAAACCCATCTTACCACCTTTTAAAAGTTAGTGTCCAAAACATCATATTCGAGATATGGAAAGGATTAATACTATAGAAACATACCGAGAACTTGAGGATGTTGCAGAGCTCAGACAGAGTAGGCTTTAGATGTTGATAAAGACTACTCGCATTACCATTGGCAGTTTCTTTATCAACTGGAGTTTCATTAGTAACTGGAGTTCCATTACCAACTGCGGCAGACCAGAACTGATGTCCAGATGACGAGGGAGACTCAATATGAGCAAGAACCTCAGAACCC
Source organism: Glebionis coronaria (assembly GCA_025667525.1). Lineage (NCBI taxonomy): Eukaryota > Viridiplantae > Streptophyta > Magnoliopsida > Asterales > Asteraceae > Glebionis > Glebionis coronaria. Next base: position 369,943,544 of record CM046880.1, on the reverse strand, counting down.
TCTGAAAAAATACGTGGTTGTTATTGAAGTGAGAAGTTGCGTGTTCGAGGCTGGTAAGCCTTTTGTATGCAGAAGCATTTTTCCAAAATAAAATATTTAAAACTGCAAGTCACTTATGACCAAATATACATAATAGTCTGAGATGCCGAGGCTTCCCATTCCAAATCCTCGTCAACATCCACGTGCCAACAAAGCAAAAGGTGTTAAACTTACAAGAGACTGCTCTCAAGAACAGACGAGGGTGCATCTTTCCGTTTTGGTATCAGCCTCTCAGAAGTTTTAGAAGTAATGCGTAATTAAATTAGGTAACATGTCAGTTCAAAATAGATTTACTATTTATTGCACATTAAAAAGTTTCTGAAATAGTTTTGGGCTTTGAATAAGGATTCATAATTAGGAAAAGAAACATATCAGAGTGTCATTTGGCGTAAGAAACTTTTAGATACCTGTTTCAACTCTTACTCGTTGAGATTTATAACGAGCCTTAAACTCAACAGCATGGTATCTCTTCCGTTTTTTACAACCGCCATTTGAAACCCGACTTCCATCTTCTGCACTCTCTTCTGATATGTCCACGGATTTCTTTGTTGACTTAACGTCTGAAGCGGGAACATCAACAGGGTTCTTACCTCTTCCGGACCTCCTCAAAGGGATTGATCCCATCTGTTTCTCACTTTTCTCTGGTTTCTTTTTAACAGTAGACGACGGGGTTGGCCCCATCTGATTATTAAATCTAGGAGATTTCCGAGTATTTAAAGTATTTGTTGAGGCTTGTATCCTTGTTGATGTTTCCCTGCGTGACCTTGTAAGAACAGACGAAGGTGCATCTTTCCGTTTTGCCATCTGTTGAGAGGCAATGCAACCAAATTAAAATGCAATATATATAAGCCCAGTCTTGAGTAAAATCACCTACTTTCAGTTAAAACAATATCAAACACGATTAATCTTCACTATTTGTCAATATCAAAAGCATCAGTAATCATCCGTAACCTTTCTTCTAGGTATTTCACTTCTATAAATCTAGTAAAACGCAAATTGATGTAATACTCATCCAATACAAACCTAATTAATGACAGTAAGCAAACACTAAAACGCAGTTTGCTCGACTAAAAAGGAACCAAAACAAGAAGTAAAGAACACTAACACATATACGGCATTATGCAAGAACATTCAGCAAATAATGAATCAAATCTAAGCACACGGATACATTAACTTGTAGTAACTAACAGCATCCATCTTTCAATTCAACAATCTAAAGAACACATGTAATATCATCCAATTGACAATCTACCAAGATACACTCATTTATCATAGGAAAATCAAGCTCAAACTCCTAAAGAACAACCGTATTTACACCATCAATATCAAATCATTCACCCGCATCCAACACTTGTAACACTACATAACTCGGAACGAATGCTATAGACTCCCAGATCGACCCGCCACTGAGAATCCTGATCAAGTAAAAACCCGATCTAAAATCTTAAATAATCTACATTGTACAACATATATCAGTATATGTGTCGTAAACAACACTAAACCTAATAGTAAACCTTCTTTTTTCCATCTAATTTCGTAATCAAATATTTTTCTTTCACAAACTTGTCCATAAGATAAAAAAAAAGTATTCTCATAACGAGATGAAAATCGTCTTCACTACTAGTCTACATTCCACAAATATCAAAATGTGAGTAATCACTAATAACAGATCCCGCCACTTCTAAAAATCATGTATAAATTTCAGAAAGAAAAAAAAAATGAGAATCAAGTATAAACCTCATGTTTCTATCCATAATTATTCGTTTAATGTCCATAATATTCACTCACACTAAATACTAAGGATTAAAGTAATTCAGTCTCAACCCTCTTTTAAAAAATTAGTTGGGTTGCTCTAACCCGTTTATTTTCGTGTCACTATAAACGACACTAAATTCAACTTCACTAGTATAAAATTACAAGAGCTTACTAACGACAAAAGTCTACTGAAATGTTTTAAGTAAGGAATAACTTCATATATCATCCTACTTTTGTGTTTAATTTCATATACACCTAAAGTATCACCTTTGAATGGGTAAATATGAAATATCTAACTAAAATGAGGGGATATATGAAATTTCCTAGAGAAAACGACAAAATACCCATTTTTACCAACATGCTTACCGAAATACTCAAATTTTGTTAAAAATCCAAACCATTTTAAAAAAAAATTCACAAGCAGGTTCAACCCGAAAAGTTAAACCTTGCTCGTTTTCATAAAATTTGCAAGGTTATACCTTGCATATTTTAAGACATTGTTTCTTTTTCATTTGGTTTTCGCGTTGAATAACTCAAAATTGCTCTCTTTTCTCGTTAAGTACCTTTTTAAGAAGTTTGCATGAAACACTTTTTGGCCAAAATAGCAGAACAACTAAACACGAAAAAGTTGTAGTATTTTGACCATAATTTTCTCATGCTAACGCCTTTTTGAGTGATTCTAAAAGCCACTAAACGAGAAAATGATATATGTGACTCACTGACTCTCATGTTTTACGCTAAGCGTAATACCGAAGGAAAAGCGAGCAATTTTCAAAAAATCGCAATCTCGCGAGTTTTCATAAAATTTGCAAACTCTTGCAAAACTTGCGGATTTTGTAGGTATTTCGTTTCTTTTTTATAGAAATTAGGTATTTGGTAAAGTATGTTCGTAAAAGTAGGTGTTTTTTTTTTCTCTTATTAGTATATCAAACGATTAGTATAACTCTAAATTAAAATGTTAAATAGTAAAAACAAAAAGTGTGTAACAGATAAATACCGAGTAGTAAAAGAAGCCAAAATAGATGATACTTGTATGAACCTGGAGTTCAACTTTTATAGGCGACTTGAAGATGTGTGAATTGAATTCTTAAAGTAGAGAAAGGTGTATGGCATTAAATTTTAAGGTATCAAAAGTTAGTTGGGCAGGTGAAAGAAGCATTCAAGATAAACATATGAAAGGGAAATTTTAGATATCATTATGTACTCTGCAATTTTATTTTATGGTGTGCAGGTTTCTACTTTTGAGTTTTATTATCTTGAAACATTTGAATTTTGGTTAACCTACAAACATATAAATCTCTGTGTACGCGAGCCACAAATCCGACATTGATAGTTTTGTTCTTGAGCATTCAAAGCAAACGCCACAAAAAGATATCAAGCTCATTTGTAAAAGTTTTAAACATGTAAGCTGTGGATGTGATGTATGTACTCATGGTGGTGCTCTTGGATCATATCGTTTAGTTCTATATAATATAGACCACTATGATCTGTACTATTTATCTCAATATCATTAACAGGCATGGAGTAACAACGTACATATATAGCCAGAACCCAGAAGTAATTAAAGAAAATTAGTATTAATGACAATGTTGACAATAAAACTATATAAAAACCAACCAAGAGAATTTTAAACCAATTATTTCTTATACATTGCACATCAAACTATTTCATTAATAGAAAGTAATTCGACCAAAATTTAGATTGTATGTAGGTATCTCTTTGGTTTACTTAACAAGCTAAAAAGGTAGTTGTTTAAACCTTAAAAGTTCTTTAAGTCATATTAAAAATTGTTTGAATATTTACACTATATATTTATTTTTGAAATTAAAGGTTATGGGACAAATTATACATGTAAAAAATCTACACCTCTTGATATACTTGATCAAAATCTAATCAGAACTCTTCTCATATTACATATATGATGTATAGAATGGTGTTAACCATTTTGGAAACAGATTTTTCGAAAGAAATATTATAAAACTAACTGAAAGTTATTTACGATCAAAAGTGTCATAAAAAGATTAGATATTGATTGAAAATAAAATATTATATAGTAGTAATTTCGAGAAACTAATCAAACATCTCACATAAAATCTTTATTAAAAAGTAATTTTTATATAAAATATATATCAACTAATAACCTTGATAAAAAAGGCTTCGCTTTAGGCTTGCAAAAAGGTTGAGCCGCCTCTGCTTCACGGTGTAGATGCTAGATGGTGCGATGTGGCATCACTAGTTAAATTAAATCTATGTGGCGCATTTTACCTAAAAATAAAGATGGTTCGGTCCACCTTACTCGGCATAGTTAGAGCTCAGTTTCATCATAGCATGAAGCTCAGATCGGGTCTTGGTGTGGTTCTTCATCCCCGAGCAAAAACTAACTTGATATCTTAATTTGTATGTCTTCGACATAAGATGACTTATTTCAAGCTTTTATATAAATCTTAACTTATTTGGAAAAAGTTATGAAAAACTAATCCCAAAATAATAAGCTAGATTATTAAAAGTACAAAGATAAAGAAAGGTAGAATGAGAATAAGCTAAAAGAGAATAAGCTAAAACATAAATTTTTATTAATATAAAGTGCTTAATGATAAGCTAGTAAGAAAGTTGAAAGGAAAATACATTAAAAACAAGAAATAAAATTGACATTATTTAGCTACCTAAAATCTAAATACAAAATAAAAAAAAAATGAGATGCTATTTATAGTTGAAGTCAAGGTGTTTGGGGTAAATTAGTCTTTTTAGGCTTTTAATCACCTTCTCTTCTTTAACTTTAGGGCATCTTGGTCATTTGGTAGGTGATAATGTGTTTCCACCAATAGGATGAAATATACTTTTAGATAGACCAATGAGAGCACTTCACATGAATCACCATCTTCAGCTTTCATTATTCTTTTATCCAATGGCTCTTGATTAATCTACTTTAACCAACTTTACCATCTTTAATCTTCTAGAAAATGCACCTAATTACTCACAAAAGAAACACACATGCTACTTTTTTTTTCTTTTTAATATTTTTGTGTTAGTTTAAAAATAGATAAAAATAAATAAAAATAAACTACTAAAACTAAAAATATTTAAAAATCAAAATTAACTATTTCAATATTAAACTAACTATTATAAAATAAAAAACTTTTATTTTTATTATTTTTTATTAGTTTACGAAAATATATTTTTATTTATTATTTACTTATTAAAAATTATTTATTTAATTTAAAAACTAATTAAACTTAAAAATTCATAAAGAACAAACCGTAAGGAGTTACGATGCGAGGTCGGGACCGTTGGCTTCGTAATTGTGTGCTCTTCAATGTGGTTTATTAGTGAATGACTTTGGAGATTGGCAAAAATGGTCCTTGTTGTAAAATTCTCATCAAATTTTCATCTTTAGCCCTCCAAACTTCATTCTTTTGACACTTTTTGGTCCTTTGACTTTATCTTTGACTTTTTCTTTGATAAATGACCGTGAAATCCCGTGTTTTCTTTCCTTTTGATCTTTTGTACCTATTTCACAACAAAAACACAAACCACGCATAATTCCGACATTTACGATATTAAATACACGTTTTGGTCTCGTTTTTCATTGTTTTAAGTGGTAAAAGGATAAGTGTTTACACACTTATTAAATCCCCTAAAGTTGACCATTGCAATGTCCCCATGCAATGCACAATTTTAAAGCACAATTTTATATTTTTCATCATAATTAACCCATCTCGGCCTTTATTATATAATACTACTACTACAATAAAAGAAACTTAAAACGATAAAAGGATTAAAACTATATTCAAAAGATATAACAACTTCCATTTTATTCATTTATTTGAAATTGTTTGATGGAAGAAACTTGTAAAGAAATCTAAGACTTAAATTAGGGCTTTTTGTGTAATGAATATTTATCACCCTCAAGTTTCACGTTCCTCATACCAAGCATAAAAATGAGATCATTATAATTACAAGTTAGCAAAGCTAACACTTACTCATGTGGTTGAATTATTCACTTAGACCCCCTTATTCCTACGGTGTATCTCTTGTATTTTATTTTTGTCTTTAATGATCACGAGGATGCATTTTTGACTTATTTCGATAATTTATTAAGGCCGAAAATAAAGTAGGACGATTTAATTAATAGTTAGCTAAATGACAAAATCTTTTAAAACGGCTTCTTGAAATCTCATAAAGTTCATATCTTGGCATAACTTGTTTCACGATTTGAGACCTTTCTCGGACCGATATTTGGCATTGACTTCAAACTTCAAATCTTGAGAGACGTTCTTGAAATTATGGTCTTCTCTTCATTTTGGTATACATCTTCATTTGGAGTGGGGGATGCTTCAAACGTTGACCACGACTTCTTCATTTATCCTTGTCTTTATTTAGGATTTTGATGTACAACGATCCGCCTCCTTTTCGGAATTGGATCTATTTATCCTCATACCTTGTGAGGGTCTTTTTGGATAGACTTCTCCATGATCTTTAGGGGAGTATTTGCTTCTCGTCGTGTGTCTTGATCCTTCATATTGATTTGGATTAACGATCTTCACATCATCTTAGGATCTTTAGCAAAAAAAAGTGAATCCTCGTGCCTTTTGAGGGCCTTTTTGGACTCGGATATCCTCATGACTCGTGAGGGCCTTTTTGGATACGCCAATCTTCGCGTCCCGCTTCAATAAGTTATGCCTTAGCTATGAACTCTAATTAATCCCGAGCACTTTTAAACGATTTTGGGCTAGAATCTAAGTAACTTTTCAAACCGTAAGACCTTATTTATTGCAAATATTTATCGACAAGTGATGGGAGAAAAAGCTTATAATTAACTCACATAAGTTCATGAAAGAATACAAAACTTATAATTGACTCTATCATTTCTCGTTCTCCGCAATTTAAAATCTCAAGTAATGAGACTCGTGGATGCTTAGCCTAATAAACCAATTAAGGTCCATATGGTTAAGGATAATAGCTAGAATAAACTTTTAATAAGTAAATTCGGGTTGTGTCAAAATATTCACGACAGGCCTAATATGTCAAAGATGTCTAAACTTGTTAAAACCATTTTTTATTTTTTTTATTTTTTTGATTATAGACTTTATTCTTGAAATGAAATATATACATATGAAGGTGATGACAAAATGAAAGGAGATAAAAGAAAATAAATGCTAATAGGCCAAAATAGATCAAAAAATTTGAAAAACGTCAAAACATATTGATTTTTCGGTTAAAATGAGGACAAATTCATGGAAAAGCCCACTTAACTTCGATAGAATTCTCCCCTGCACTTAATATAAACATTGTCCTCAATGTTTAAGCATGTGGAAGTAAACTCCCCTACACTTAGGACATTGTGCACGTTGTTTAAATATTGCTAAGGAAGAGACAACTAAAGTGATTACATTTATTCAACTTATTTATATACAAGTATGAATCACAATAGCAAAAACAAATCAAAGACAACCGGGTACACGGGATCACGGTTCCTCAAAGGTACCAAAAGTGGAGCACGGAAGCACACATCCCTATAAAACAACACATCACAAACAACCTACATGGCTCCCCCGACACTCATTATGGAAAAGGTGAAAAGGTGGAAATGGTTAAAAATCTAACCTAGTTAAACGATGCTTGATTTTTTCATCACGAGTCTCTAGCTCGACTCGATTTCCCGAATATCATCATTCAAATGGTAAAAATCATGGAAAAACCGAGATTTTCAAGGGAGGAAAATCTCTCCATGATAAAAGGTGAAACATACTCACTTAAGTAATACCTCAAGAAAAATCCACCCGGGTCAAACACATAATTTCCATCACGAAAGGAAAGAAACCCCATGGTGGTAAAATCACACAAGTATAAGTTGAGTGAGGTATCCTTAGGTAACGATCTCTTAAAGGAAAGGGTGGTGATAGTAGAAGGTGTGGTAAGGTGAAAGCGGAGCTCTGAATATTCTAAAAATGTTTCCTTTTATTTCATCAGATGGATACTGAGATGGCTCAAAAACTTTGATACCGGGATCGAACACCTTTTCCTTTAGGAGCAAATAAGAAAAACGCTCAGCGGAACTTGAAGAAGATCCGCCCATATACCTCACAATCTCATTCGAAGAAGGTGGAAAAAGAGGTATCAAAACATAAGTGCTCCGAATGTTGGTGTCGTCCGGTTTCTTTTCCTTTAAAATAGGTTTCTTAAAGTACGAAGGAGGGTAAAGGCCATAATCGAAATCCAAAGTAGGAGAATCATGCTCATTAGGGAAGTAATTATTAAGAAAAGTGTCAAAATCTTCCTGAAAAGAGTAATCCTCTAAAATAGTATCAAACGTTGGTGGTGGAGGATCCTCATCAAAAGGAGACTCAAGAGTGGGAGGATCAATCATAGAGATAAAAGGATCATTAGGGTCACTAGGTGTCTTTTCAAATCCCGAAGAAATGAGATCACTTAAAGAAGTGTTGTCATCATAGTCATCGTAGAGTGGGGTATCAAAGAGCGGAGGCTCTAAAGGTGTCTCCCCAAGATCTAAAGGAGAATGAACACTTGAAAAAGTGTCATCATTATCGGTATCGTAAATGAGATTATCTAAAAGTGGAGGCTCAAAAGGTGGTTCCTCTAAATCCGAAGTGGAATGATCACTTAAAGAAAATACATCACTAAAATCATCATTAGCTCCCTTATTTTCTTCAAAAAGTGGATTATCATTTGAAGTTTCAAAAAGTGGATTTGAATGTACCACAAAATCATGAAGATTAAACTTTTTAGTTTCAAAAGGATTGATAAAAATTTCTTCATTATCAAAATTAAGAACATCAATCATATTGACCGATTATTTTCCATTTGATTTATTTGTGAATTTTTCCATTTTAAACACTTGTTGATCATCCCCCACCCTAAGAATTAATTCCCCTTCGGCTACATCAACTAATTCTTTTCCGGTTCTTAAGAATGGTCTACCAAGTATTAACGGAATATGAGGATCCATCTCATAGTCGACTACGACAAAGTCCGCGGGAAAAGTGAAGTTACCGACTCGAACAAAAACGTCTTCGGCAATACCAACGGGGTATGCGAGAGTTCTATTAGCTAACTCGAGAGTCATGCGAGTTGGTACAAGGTCGGGTAATGATAACTGTTTCCATACCGAGAGTGGCATAAGATTGATGCTAGCACCGAGATCCGCTAAAGCCATACAATCATTAATTTAAGGAAACGAGCAAGGTAACACGAATCATACAGGATCTCCTAGCTTTTCGGGAAGCTCTTTGAGAAGAATCGCGGAACAGTTCTCATTTAAACGAGTGTTCACAAGCTCTACCATTTTTTCTTTCTTATTGAGCAAATCTTTGAACATTTTCATAAATTTAGGCATTTGAGAAAGTTCTTCAATAAGGCTAATGTTAGCATTCACTTGGGAAATCATTTTCAAAAAGTTGAAAACGTGAACGTCATCTTTGGTAAGCAGCTTAGGCTTGTCCAACCTAGAGGGATAAGGGATATTGGGCTTTGAAGTTGAAGGTTGAGAAGGAGAAGGACTCGCTTCTTGAACAACCTTAGGGTTAGGCTCATTAGGTAATGGAGAACTAGTACTAGGAGTGGTAGTGAGAGGAATCGCCGAAAGGGGAGTAGGATTACTCATTATGACCTTCGGGCCTTGTCTCTCCTTTATGGGTGAAGAGATGGAAGGTCCCACTAAAGTGGCTCCACTTCGAGTATTAATAGCACTCACATTAGCTCGAGGGTTGGTATCGTTATTAGAAGGTAAGGCTCCTTGGGGTCTAAGGGCTTGCAACATTTGCACGAATTTCCTATCGGTGGACTCTTGCATTTGTTTCATAGTTCTCTCATGTTCGGTCAATTTTTGGAGAACCAAGTCCATTTGAGGATTAGTAACATTCCCTTGATTAAACCCTTGATTTTGAAAACCGTGGTTTTGAAATTGATTAGGATTTTGAAAGCCTTGATTTTGAAAACCTTGGTTATTAAAGCCTTTATTTTGATTATTAAACCCTTGGTTTTGCCCTCGAAAATTCCCTTGATTTTGGTTAAAACCCCTTGCATTTGAATTCCCTTGAAAATTACCCATTTGAGGTCCTTGGTTCCTAGTTGGGTATTGGGAATTTTGGGTGGGTGGGGGTGGTCTTTGTGGAGCAACAAAACCCAGGGGAGCCAAATAGTTATTAGACTTATAAGACAAATGGTTAACATCAACATTCGGTTTAAAGTGAACCAGCTCATTTTCATTGGAATTGTAAGCATAAACTTCTTGTTGTTGATTGTAAACATTGTCACATTTATAGTACGAATGTGGTCCACCACAAGTCTCACACGTTTCACAAGTCTCTTTTAGGGCATTCACATGTGTAGTGGGAGGGTTATCTATTAAAGCAAGTTGTTTCACAATTGAAATAAGCTCCATAATTTGATTAGTCGCCTCATTATCACTAGCACTAGCCATTCTAGCCCTTACACTCTTGGTTTTAACTTTTGCCTTGTTTTCAATTATATTCCAAGCATCATTCATTGATTTAACCAAAATATTTCCCCCCGAAGCACTATTTAGTGAGTCTTGGTCATTCAAAGTTAATCCATTGTAAAAAGTATTAATTTGATGAACTTTAGTAAAACCATGTTGACGACACTTTCTCAAAAGCTCCTTTAATCTATCCCAAGACTCACTAAAAGTTTCCCCATATTTTTTCTCAAAAGTGATTATGTCATTCCTTAAAGTGGTGGTCCGTGATGGTGGAAAGAAGTAGTTGGTAAATTTCGTCTCTAAATCCAACCACGTAGTAATACTTTGGGGTGGTTCCTTATCAAGCCAAATCCAGGCTTCTCCCTCGAGGGAAAAAGGAAAGAGGAGTAAACGAATGGCCTCTTGAGTCACCCCATTGTACTTGACGGTATTTGTTAATTGTATGATTCTTTTGATATGAGCGTGAGGATCATCATTAGTACGTCCCAAAAATGGTGTAGTGGAAACCATTTGAATAAAACCCGTTTTTAGTTCAAAATTATTTGCTCCAATATCCGGCACCACAATCGTGTCATCATTTCCCTCAACGTGAGATTGAAAGATCTCAATCATTGGTCGATTATCCGTTGCCATCGTGTTGTTCAAAGCTCGATTCTCGGGAACGTCTTGATTGACGGTGTTTTTGTTCTTTTTCTTCTTTTTAGAAGAATTAGATGTATTTGGTACACCACTCGGTATGTGTGCACGCGCGCGAGTGCGCATACAACTAAAATCGAGGAATGAGGTAGGAGGCCTCGGTCGACTTTGAGAGGAAAGGGATTATCCCTCTCGAGGTTCAATATCAATAAGCTACAAAAAATATAATGTAATACAACTTGGGCGGCAAAACCCTTGATTAGTCTTCCTTCTAGAAATACTTACAAGTGAACGGGGGGAATGAGGTGGCGCGAAGCACTTAAGTACCTAGTTTCCCTTAGACGGACTTTTATAGCTTGTCGCCTTTCTATTCACCTTAAAGTTCGTATTTTTCGAATTATTGCTTAACGAAAGTATTTATCTATTTTTGTCTTTATTTTTGTTTGATCGATACACGTATAAGGAACCGGAACGCCTCCAAATACGGGGTATATAGCAAGCAATACTTATGGAAATATTGTATATTGGGGTTCTTATACGTAATATCTATATTAAAAGAAAAATCTTTTTGTATTTTTTATTTAAAATATATTCATAATAAAAATCAAGATAAATCGAAATAAGAAAAATAATAATACGTAATATATTTTTGGTGTAATACATTAGGAAAAGTATTACTTTTGGATTTTTTTAATTTTTTGTGGTGCAATTCTTAGGAAAGGATATTTTTTGTGGACTTTTTAATTTTTTGTGGTTCAATTATCTAAATGAAAAATAATTTTTAAACTTTTTAAATCTATATTTTAAAACAAATAATAATAACTAAAACTAATTCAACCGATTTTTATGAAAAATATAACTTTTATGAAAACAATTTAAAATATAACGATCTAATTAATTAAACTAATGCGAATAAGCATAGAAATTAAAAAGGGAAAAAACTAGTACCCGTAGTTCGAAGATAATCGCTCTAAACAAACAACATCGACAACATCAACAAAATACGGCCCGTAAAGTACACGGCCAACCAATATCAAACCAAAACTAAGCGTATCCCGGCCCGTAAGGTACACGGCCAACCAAATCAATCTCTAACCAAATTAATCAACCATATCAAACTTGAACCAAATTAATCAACGATAAGCTCTTTACCAATAGTGATAGATCGATACGCCGAGATCAAAGAAAACATAAAAGGTTAGGATAATAGGCAATAATTATTATATGATAAAGAGATTTAATTAAAACTAATAGATCTAAAAAAACTAAAAGATATAAACTAAAAGTACTTAATTAAAAAGCTAGCTTATAAATAAGTTGTAAGCCTAAGCTTAGAACTTATGAGATTTAAAAAGCTAAAAAGCTAATTAAATAAATCCACCAACAATAAGCTAGATCTAGGAATATAAGGCAACAATAAGCTTGAAATAAGATGACTTATTTCAAGCTTTTATATAAATCTTAACTTATTTGGAAAAAGTTATGAAAAACTAATCCCAAAATAATAAGCTAGATTATTAAAAGTAAAAAGATAAAGAAAGGTAGAATAAGAATAAGCTAAAAGAGAATAAGCTAAAACATAAACTTTTATTAATATAAAGTGCTTAATGATAAGCTAGTACAAAAGTTAAAAGGAAAATACATTAAAAACAAGAAATAAAATTGACATTATTTAGCTACCTAAAATCTACATACAAAATGAAGAAAATGAGGTGTTATTTATAGTTGAAGTCAAGGTGCTTGGGTAGATTAGTCTTTTTAGGCTTTTAATCACCTTCTCTTCTTTAATTTGAGGGGATCTTGGTCCTTTGTTAGGTGATGATGTGTTTCCACAAATAGGATGAAATATACTTTTAGATGGACCAATGAGAGCACTTCACATGAATCACCATCTTCACCTTTCATTATTCTTTTATCCAATGGCTCTTGATTAATCTAATTTAACCAATTCTAACATCTTTAATCTTCTAGAAACATGCACTTAATTACTTACAAAAGAAACACACATGCTATTTTTTTAATATTTTTGTGTTAGTTTAAAAATAGATAAAAATAAATAAAAATAAAACTACTAAAACTAAAATATTTAAAAATTAAACTAACTATTATAAAATAAAAAACTTTTATTTCTATTATTTTTTATTAATTTACGAAAATATATTTTTATTTATTATTTATTTATTAAAAACTATTTATTTAATTTAAAAACTAATTAAACTTAAACAATTCATAAAGAACAAACTATGAGGAGTTACGATGCGAGGTCGGGACCGTTGGCTTCGTAATTTTGTGCTTTAATGTGGTTTATTAGTGGATGACTTTGGAGATTGAAAAAGTGATCCTTGTTGTATAATTTTCATCAAATCTTCATCTTTAGCCCTCCAAACTTCATTCTTTTGGCACTTTTTGGTCCTTTGACTTTATTTGACTTTTTCTTCGATAAATGACCGTGAAATCCTGTTTTTTGTTTTCTTTTGATCTTTTGTACCTATTTCACAACAAAAACACAAACCATGCATAATTCCGACATTTACGATATTAAATACACGTTATGTTCTCGTTTTTCATTGTTTTAAGTGGTAAAAGGATAAGTGTTTACACACTTATTAAAATTCATGAACTGATTTTTAGCATCAAGCCATAAACCATATTTAGTTGCATCGAGGCCAAAAAACCATATTTAGTTGCATTGTGACCAGGATTTAGCCTTCTTACCTTTTTTAGCAAGCATGACGTCTTGTTTAACAAGGATTTAGTTTGAAAGTTTTATTCATTGAAGACTTCATATAAAAAAGTAGTGTAAGCTATTAATGCAAAGTGCCAAAATTTTATAGATTGTCAAGTATAACACAATGATGTTTATAAGTTATAACAACTCAATATGGAGTAACTACAATTCAAAACTACAAACTCAAATTCAATATTTTTCTGTTAGAACTTAAAAGCCTCGAGCAAAGGTGCAGACTACCAGCTCTAGTTTAATTTTTTGAAATTAATTTTGAAATTATTAATGTCACAAGAAAAACACAATACTAATTAATATAAAAAAAAGAATATTAAACAAGAATACATGTATTTGATATGGTTACTAATTCAACTTCAATCTTAGAATTATGGTTTTTTATTCTTTGGCTAACTCTCTATTTCCACTTTCCACAAACATCAACCTTCTATTATTAAACTGTTTTTTGTGGGTTAAGGTAACAATGTAAATGTGCCAACTTTTGTTACACGCCTTACTGAATACTGATGGTTAGTTTTTTCTTCAATAGTGTTAAATTTGTAACCTAATCTGCTATCCTTTTCTAACTAGAGAGACTTATTTTGTTTCTTGTATGTTTCCCTTTAGACCCTCAGGACTTAAAGTGGAAGCACATTTGAACCCAAGGGAGTTAAGCTGCCAAGACTGCGAAGTTATCATAAGCCCATCGCAGCCCATGAGTACAATGGCTCTATTCTTTTTATTAACCCTAGCCACTATTCAGTTGTTCGGTGTGATAGTTTTCAACTGTGTGTTTTTTATATTACTCTCTCTCTCTCTCTCTAATTTGATCTCATTTTCTTTTATGTTTAATTTGTAAAACCATTACTGTATTACGTAGATAATAGAAATACAACTGATTAGCAGTGATAGTCTTTAATGTTTTCGAGTTTTGATCTTTATAAATCTTAATTAATATAAGTAAAACTGTTTTGGGATCTCTTAAATCATGGTTTTCTACAAATAGTAAATTATTATTTTTTTATTTTTAACCAAGTTAGTGACTAGATGCATAACCAACTACCCATGAAGTGTTAGAGTGCATTCTCCTCATAAACAAGAAACAATTTCAAATACATCAGCCCGACGCTAAAAAGAAATCATTCCGTGTAGCCAAACCTAGCTACCTGAAGAGGTGAGATCTATATAGAATGGACACATAAAAAAGAAAAAAAGAACCAATCATGTCCATCTATTTCATCATCATCCAACGGTTCAAATTAAATATGTTAACCATATTTAAATAATAAAACATACACTAAAAACACACACACATTGAATCAATTTCTCTCTCTACAAAAATTCTTCTCCCCCGATCTAGAAAACCACCAGTTCCACCTCGCCGGAAAATTTAAAACTCGCCGAAATGAAGAAAAATCACGGCAAACCTCATCAGAAACCTTATAATCACAGATCTATAATATCTGTATTTAAAAAAACATACAATAAACATCTACAACCTCGCCGGAAAATAAAGTACCCACTGGAACCCTCGCCGGAACCCTAATTAGCTAGAACATGGATGAACATGAGTTACATGATGTTATGAAAGAGGTTTCACAACTCAAATTCAACAAGGATGTTGCATCATAGAAGGTGTTGCGAAAAAAGTAACAAAATAAGGTGTTACAGATAGATTTTGGCTTATAATTTTTGATTTGTTAGTGATAAACGTAAATCACATGTAATCTTCGTGAATCATATGTGATTTTTTTCCTGGAATTGCTTTGCTGGTGATAAATGTAAATCACATGCAATTCTAATGAATTACATGTGATTTTTGGCTTGTAATTGCTTTGTTAGTGATAAATGTAAATCACATGTAATTCTGATGAATTACTGATAGGTGTGAAAACACCCATCCTTTTACCACTTATTTCTGGCTAAAACAAGACCAAAACACGTATTTAATATCATTTGTTTGGAATTATGCGTGGTTTTTGTGTTATTGTGTTTTCAGAGCCAACCGGATGAATATTGAAGAAAACATGGGATTGCACGGGTTTTATCGAGGAAAAAGACTCAAGACGAAGTCTATTGTCCAAGAGATGCAAAAGATTTGAAGTCATTGTGCCTATTTGAAGATTTATCGAAGAATAGAGCCAAAGATGGGAGATTCATATATGTCGAAGAACTCGAGTCTACTAAATAAAAGATTATAAGACGAGTTGGAATTATTCACCGACACTTCTAAAAATCCAAAGTCGGAAACGTTTAATTTAAAGAGACGAGAAGACTAAAGAAGGAAGAAGAAAAGAAGCCCAAAACCAAAGCCCATACACAAGCCCATACACACACGCCTATATAAAGGCCTTACCTCACAAATTTTCACACACGAAGTTTTAGCTAGTCTTTAGTTTTTCATTTCTCTAGTTTTAGAGAGAGAAAGTTCCAAACTTTCTCTCACTAAACTTTTTCTTTGTTTTTCATCTTTTAATTTAAGCTTTCCTTAATCTTTGTACCTTGAATTTCATTAAACTCAATCAAGTTAAGCTCTTAATCTCTTTAATTTTCTTCTACTTTTCTTAGTTTATCCAAAATCTTTAATCCGATTATCATTTCATACGGTTTGTATTTGGCGAATGAGCTCGTGTTAAAAGTTTGATCTTTCTTGTTTCTCTTTAAGCTCTCACACGAATAGGTTATAAGCTCTCCATGCTTATTAGCCTATTCATTGTTAAAGCTTATTATTTTCGGGTTCCATATAAGTTTTAGTCATTGAAAAGTTTTGTTTATTAAGTTTAAGGTTTCTTGTTTTCAAAAGTTGTCAAATTTAAGGGTTTTGAGTTATTAAAAGTTTCGGTTTGGTTAGCTTATTCCCTTTGCTTATTGAAATTTTTGCTTCCCACCAATTTCGGAACATATCTGCTTCCATCGCAACAAGAGGGTTTTTAACACATTCCGACGGATCTCTTACTTGGTATCGCAATAACCCTTAAGGGTTTTACTTTGCGATAGGGTGTAATTCCACCTATTCCGATCTGGGATTGCGATCGCACATTCCGACGGGATTTAGGTCCCTTTTTAAGTCGAAACCCTGGCCAATTTTTATTTACGACATTCCGATCAGGAACTTCCCGATAGCTACATTCCGACCGACTTCATTCCGATAGGACATCATTTCGACAGTTTTGATTTTGAGTATTCCGATGGTACCAAACATGGACATTCCGATGGGCATGATTTCGATATTCCGACAGCTTTGCAATTCTATATTCCGATAGACTAAGTTTTAAAGTTTTACAAAATTTAAAGTGTTAGTTTAATTAAGTTTTCAAGTAATTTTCTAATCTTTCCTTCACATTTTCAAGCATTCATTTTTAACTTGTCAATTTAGTTTAATCTTCCAAAGCTTTAATTTACTAAACGTCATTTACATTTAATTGTTTTTAGTTTAAAAAATAGACAATCAAACCAAGTCCTTTTTATTAACCAAGAACAAATCATTCCACTTAGAACCGAGATCAATTCGAGAGGAAATCGAGAGATTAAAAGAGAACCCATACAAAATATCTAGTATCAAATGGCGCCGCTGCCGGCTCTTCTCGTTAAGATCAAAAGTTTTTTGTGAGAACTTGGATTTTGGGATCCGTTCCCCGTGAACGTTACTTTTTCATAAAATGTTTCAAAAAAAATCCTAAAAATATAAACTTTTCAAAAATACAAAAAAATTAAAAAACATAAAAACCAAAAATATTTTTGCTTTGCTTTTCTTTGTTCGTTCTTTTGCAGGTGTATGCGCACTCGATCCTCGTCTTATCAAGAGCCCGAGCCTCTCCATCACTTAGACATGGCCGGTGTACAAAACAACAACAACATACCACCTCCAAACAACAATAATAACAACAAAAACCCACCTTTCAACAACATGAATAACAACAACAATGAGCCTCAACCGGATAATCGCCCGATGATCGAACTGCTGCAAGCTCATGTAGATGGCAACACTGATCCAATTGTCATACCTCCAATTGCCGCCAACAACTTTGAGCTAAAATCAGGCTTTATCCAGATGGTCTCCGATCAACCATTCTTGGGACGTACCATTGATGACCCACATGACCATATCAAGAGATTCTTGCAACTCACCAACACGGTCAAGTTCAATGGTGTTCAACAAGAGGTTATCAGGTTACAACTTTTTCCCTTTTCTTTAGAGGGACAAGCCCGACAATGGCTTGCTAAGGAACCGCCACAGAGTATTCTCTCGTGGACGGATTTGGAAACCAATTTTATCAATTACTTTTTCCCACCCTCTCGTACTACCGCTTTGCGGAATGAAATCATAAATTTTGAACAAAAGTACGATGAGTCGTTCAGTGAATCTTGGGATCGTTTTAAAGATCTTTTAAGAAAATGCCCACAACATGGTTTTACCAAAGTACATCAAATTAATACTTTTTACAATGGTTTAAGCATGAGTGACCAAGATTCACTAAACAGTGCCTCGGGGGGTAATCTTTTGGCTAAGACTTCCAATGCTGCTTGGGATATCATTGAGAATAAGTCTCGTGTGCAAACCAAGAGTATTCGGACCAATGTCGCTAGTGCTAGCACTAGTGACAGCGACAAGCGATTGGACAAAATCACTGTGCTTCTTGAATCGCTTGTTACCCACACCGTTAACAACAACAACAGCAGCAACGCTAAAAACGCTCAAGTTAACGCTGTCAGCCAACCTTGTGAGATATGCGGTGGTCCTCACTCTTACACCACTTGTACTGCCACCCAAGACTACCCTGCTGAGGATGTGAATGCAGCTTATGGCACCTATCCTCAACCCGCTTATCAAGCCCGTCCTCAAGGTGACCGTAATTTGCTTAGCTACCGCTCCAACAACTATCTTTCACCACCTGGTTTTCCTCCTAACAACCAAAACCAACAACAAAACCTTAACCGCCCTCCTCAACAACAACAACAACCTCGTACACCATACATCCCACCTCACAAACAGCAACAACCACCTCAACGAAACAACCAAATCTACCAGCCACCTGCTTATCAACCACCCGCATACACTGCTCCTTCCAACCAAACCCCCGCATCACATCAAGACATTGGAACCTACATGAGGACTAACGATGTGATCGTGGATAATCTCCAACAGGAAGTGCGCAACTTGAAAGCAGACCTGATGAAACAAGGGAATGATCTGAGAGCTGATATGAAGAACACTATGGATAGTCAAACGAATGACTTAAGAAACAATATGGCTAGTTTCTTCCACGGTAATCAACCCTCTTCTTCGGGTACTCTTTCGAGTAACACCGTTACGAATCCAAGAGGGGAGATGAAAGCAATCACTACTCGCAGTGGTAAAGGTACCAAGGAACCCGAGCTTCCTATACCTCCACCGGTGGTTGTGACTAAGGAGAACGAGTCACCTGCTCCTATTCCTCATCCTTCTCCTTCCCCAATTTCTCCACCTCTTCCTTCTACCCCTCCCCCACCCATGGATGTGAGTGATCCTATTCTCTCGAAGCCTTCATCTTCTTCTAATATACCTTATCCATCTAGGTTGAGGAAAGAGAAGCTCAAAAGCAAGGACGATATTCAGGTTTCAAACTTTCTTAAAATATTTAAACAACTGAATTTCAATATCTCCTTCGCTGAGGCTCTCGCTCACATGCCTAAATATGCGAAAATGTTTAAAGATCTTCTGAGTGACAAGGAAAAGCTTCTCGATATCGCCAACACCCAACTTAATGAGAATTGCTCTGCAGTGCTCTTAAGGAAATTGCCAACCAAGCTTGGTGATCCGGGTCGTTTCTTAATCCCTTGCAATTTCCCGGGAGTATAGAATTGCATGGCCCTAGCCGATCTAGGTGCCAGTATTAATCTCATGCCTCTAAGCGTTTGGAAGCAATTATCTCTCCCAGAGCTAGTCCCCACCAAAATGACTTTGGAATTAGCCAACCGTACGGTTTCTTATCCAGTAGGGATAGCCGAAGACGTCTTTGTAGGAGTCGACAAATTCACTTTTCCTGCCGATTTCGTCGTCGTCGACTACGAGATGGACCCTCGTATTCCCTTGATCGTGGGTCGTCCATTCCTGAGGACCGGTCACACTCTCATCGATGTTGAAGCCGGTGAGCTTATCATGAGAGTGGGTGACGATAAAATCGTCTTCAACATGGGAAAGTTGTCTAAACAACCTTATTCAAACGAGAGTGTCAATTGTATTGACGTTCTTGATGAGGCTTGTGAAGAACACTTCCAAAATGCTTGCAAAATTATTCCTACTTCTCTTCCCAATGTTGAAACCGTTGCCTCTATTGATTCATCATTGTCTCTCTTTGGAGAAAGTGATTTGTTTTGGAACACTCTTGAAGACACCATGGGAGATGTGAATTTAGCTACTGATGATTCTCCCACCGATGGGAATGAAGACATGAATTTCTTTGACAACCTTCTCAACGACGACAATCCTTCTCCTCCATCTCCCACGGTTATTGCTATCGATACTCCGACTTTGAATACGCCTCCCGTCGAAAATCCTCCGGATTTAGAACTTAAGGAGTTGCTGCCCCATCTTGAGTATGTATTCCTTGAAGAAGAAAAGAAGTCGCCAGTCATCATTGCTAAGGACCTAAAGGAGGAAGAAAAAGCCCGACTTATCACCGTGTTGAAAGATCATAAAAAGGCTATTGCTTGGAAAATTTCTGATATTCGCGGAATTGATCCTCACTTCTGCACACACAAAATTCTCATGGAGGACGACTTTAAGCCCACAATTCAAAGCCAACGAAGGGTGAATCCAAAAATACATGAAGTCATCAAAACAGAGGTTATCAAACTTCTTGATGCGGGTATGATTTACCCTATTTCGGATTCACCATGGGTTAGTCCAATCCATTGTGTGCCCAAGAAGGGCGGAATAACCGTTGTTCCCAATGAACACAACGAGTTGATTTCCACTCGTCTCTTTACTGGGTGGAGAGTTTGTATAGACTACCGCAAACTCAATGATGCCACGAGAAAGGATCATTTCCCTCTACCTTTCATGGACCAAATGCTTGAACGTTTAGCAGGTAATGAATATTACTGCTTTCTTGATGGTTTCTCGGGTTATTTCCAAATACCCATCGATCCCCAAGATCAAGAGAAGACAGCATTCACTTGTCCCTATGGCACATTTGCTTATAAACGAATGCCTTTTGGCTTATGCAATGCCCCCGGGACTTTCCAAAGGTGCATGCTAGCTATCTTCCATGACATGGTTGAACAAACCAGGGAAGTCTTCATGGATGATTTCTCGGTCTTCGGGGATTCCTTCTCTTCTTGCCTTGCCAATTTGGAACGCATGCTGAAGCGGTGCGAAGACACTCGCCTTGTTCTGAATTGGGAAAAATGCCATTTCATGGTAAAAGAGGGCATCCTGCTGGGACACAAGATTTCCAAAGCCGGTCTGGAAGTAGACCGTGCTAAAGTCGATGTTATCGCTAAGTTGCCTCCACCTTCAACCGTGAAGGGTGTGAGAAGTTTTCTGGGTCATGCGGGCTTCTACCGTCGATTCATCAAAGATTTTTCTCAAATCGCTCGCCCGATGACCCACCTCTTGGAAAAAGATACTCCTTTTATCTTTTCCAAAGAGTGCCTTGAAGCCTTCAACTCGCTTAAGGATAAGCTAACTAAGGCACCTGTCTTGGTTACCCCTAATTGGGAGCTGCCCTTTGAGTTGATGTGCGACGCTAGTGATTTTGCTATTGGAGCGGTTCTGGGACAAAGAGTGAACAAACACTTCCAACCGATCCATTACGCTAGAAAGACAATGACGGGGGCATAATTGCATTATACGACAACCGAAAAAGAGCTTTTAGCTGTTGTCTATGCCTTTGAAAAATTCCGCCCCTATCTTGTCCTTTCCACCACAATAGTTTACACCGATCATTCCGCGTTGAAGTACCTGTTGACAAAGCAAGATTCCAAACCAAGACTTCTTCGCTGGGTTTTGCTACTCCAAGAATTTAAAATCGAAATTCGCGATAAAAAAGGAGCTGAAAACCTAGCCGCGGATCATCTTAGTAGACTTGAGGATCCTTACCAAGGGGATCATCCGAACAAAGAAATCAATGATTCTTTTCTCTTGGAGACCTTAATGTCTATCAACTCGACTGCTGACGAAACCCCGTGGTTTGCGGATATTGCAAACTACTTGGCGGGTGGAATTCTCGTTGACGGGTTAACATCCCAGAAAAAGAAGAAGTTCTTTAACGACATTAAGACTTACTTTTGGGATGACCCGTATCTTTTCAAACAATGTGCTGATTTGATTATTCGCCGATGTGTTGATGGACCAGCAGCTTTAGAAATCCTTGATGCTTGCCACAAAGGACCCACTGGTGGTCACTTTGGTCCCAACTACACCGCCAAAAAAGTGTTTGATTCGGGATTTTATTGGCCCACTATCTACCGTGATGCTCACGAGATGGTTAAACGATGTGATGCTTGCCAAAAACAAGGCACGATCACACATAAAGACGAGATGCCTCAGAATTTCATACAAGAATGTGAAATCTTTGATGTTTGGGGTATCGACTTTATGGGGCCATTCCCTTCATCTAAAGGAAACAAATACATCCTTGTAGCCGTTGACTACGTTTCAAAGTGGGTTGAAGCCAAAGCTTTACCTACTAATGATGCAAGGGTGGTTTGTAACTTTTTGAAATCGCTGTTCGCTCGATTCGGCGTTCCTCGTGCTATTATCAGTGACCGCGGGACTCATTTTTGCAACGACCAATTTGGAAGAGTCATGGCTAAGTATGGTGTCAATCACCGTCTTTCCACCGCCTATCATCCCCAAACCAATGGGCAAGCCGAGATATCCAACCGTGGATTGAAGCGAATTTTGGAGCGTACTGTGGGAGAGCATCGTGCCGCGTGGGCCGATAAGTTAGATGATGCTCTGTGGGCTTTCCGTACTGCTTATAAGACCCCGATCGGTTGTACAATCGTCTTGTGTACGGGAAAGCATGCCACCTTCCCATCGAGCTGGAGCATAAGGCGCACTGGGCCTTGAAGTGGGCTAACTTCGACATCAACAAAGCCGGTGATCATCGCAAGACTCAACTCAACAAGCTCAACGGAGGAATGAAGCTTATGAGAACTCGCTGATCTACAAAGAGAAGACGAAGATCCTTCATGACGCAAAAATCAAGAACCGAGAGTTCCACGTTGGTGATCAAGTCTTACTTTTTAACTCTCGGTTGAAGATCTTCTCTGGCAACTTGAAGAGTCGCTGGTCTGGCCCATTCACCGTCGCCAAAGTCTTTCCGTATGGGACCATTGAGCTTTCTCAGTCAAATGGGCCCAATTTCAAGGTGAATGGCCAGCGTCTGAAGTTGTACTTTGGTGAGGACATCTCTCAGGAGATGATCCCATCCCTCACCACGTTCCCCATGAACTAATTTTGGGTCGAGTCAGGCTCGTGACTCGGTTATCAAAAATAAGCGCTCCTCGGGAGGCAGCCCGAGTATCTATCCTTTTATGTTTTAACCTCCTAAGTGTAGGGGGACCTGTATAGGTGTTTGTTTTTGTGTGGTGATGTGATTACAGGGATGAATACACTCTTGGAACCTTTGAAGAACCGTGCTCCCGTGTTATCCGAAATCTGGTTCTATCTCTCAACTATCGTGATTCAATTTTCTTCATACTCACATTTGAAATTGATCACTTTAGTCATCTCTTCCTTAACTTGAGTTAACCAACATGCACAATGTCATAAGTGTAGGGGAAACTTTTCCCACATGCTTAAACATTGAGGACAATGTTTATCTTAAGTGTAGGGGGACTTCTATCGAAGTTTTAAGTGGACTTTTCCATGAAAATGCCTTCGTTTAACCAAAAAATCATATTTTTCAACATTTTTCAAATTTTTTATTAACTTTGGCCATTTAGTCGTAATTTTTAAATTTTTATCATTGCTATCATATGTATATATCCCGCAATAAAGTCAAAAATATTAATAAAGTGGTGTAGCTAGTTTAGAAGTCTTTGACATATTAGGCCCGTTGCGTTTATTTTGACTCAACCGGAATAGACTTATCCAAGTTTATTCTAGCTAGTATCCTTAACCATGTAGACCTTAATTGGTTTATTAGGCTAAGTGTCCACGAGTCTCATTACTTGAGATTTTAAAATTGTGGAGGACGAGAAATGATAGAGTCAATTATAAGTCGGTATTCTTGCACAAGCTCACTTGGCGTAATTATTTGCCTATTCTCCCATCACTTGCTAATAATTTATCTGCAATAAGTAAGGTCGTACGATTTGAAAAGTTACTTAGCTTCTAGCCCAAGATCGTTTAAAAGTTGCTCGGTAATGATAAGAGTTCATAGCCAAGGCATAACTTATGAAGCGGGGCGCGAAGATTGGCGAGTCCGAAAAGGCCCTAACAAGGCATGAGGACTCCATTTTATTGCTGAAGATCCAAAGTGATGTGAAAAGCATTATTCCCAAAATCGATATGAAGGATCAAGACTCACGACGAAAAGCTCAACTCCCATAAAGATCATGGAGAAGTCTATCCGAAAAGACCCTAACAAGGTATGAGGATAAATAGATCCAAGTCCGAAAAGGAGGCGGATCGTTGTATCTCAAAATCCCAATTAGAGATTGAAGAAATAATCATGAAGTCGTGGTCAACAAAGTTGGAGTACCCCTCAAAAGTCTCCAAGT
Organism: Glebionis coronaria; assembly: GCA_025667525.1. Classification (NCBI taxonomy): domain Eukaryota; kingdom Viridiplantae; phylum Streptophyta; class Magnoliopsida; order Asterales; family Asteraceae; genus Glebionis; species Glebionis coronaria. Next base: position 369,919,218 of record CM046880.1, on the reverse strand, counting down.
GAAGAAACTCTATTACGATGAGAAGACCATTATCTCAAGAACCTCTCTCAAGATATGAAGTATGAAGTACATGCAAAATATCGGCCCTAGAAAGGTCTCAAATCGCGAACCAAGTTATGCCAAGATATGAACTTTTTGATATCCCGAGAAGCAGTTTTAAGAGATTTTTTCCTTTAGCTAACTATTGATCAAATCGTCCTACTTTGCTTTCAGCCTAAATAAACTATCGAAATAAGTCCAAAAATGCATCTTCATGATCATTCTAAGACAAAAATAAAATATAAGAGATACACCTAGGAATAAGGGAGTTTAAGCATTTAATTAAGCCATGTGTGTGAGTGTTTGAACTGCTAACTTATAATAACAATGATCTCGTTTTTAAGCTTAGTTTGGGGAACGTGAAACTTGAGGGTGATAAATCTTCGCAGCACCGAAGCCCTAATGTAAGTCCTCGATCTCTTTGCAAGTTATTTCCACATAGCTATTTTCTATCCTTTTGTTTACTTTAAAGTTTTAATTTCTCTTAGTACTTTAATTTTTGTTTAGTAGTATTTTAATAAGGCCAAGGTTGATTGATCATGAGAAAAGTGTAAATGTGTTTTGTCACTAAGCATTGCATGAGGGCATGACAATGGTTAAGTGTAGGGGATTTGATAGGTGTGAAAACACCCATCCTTTTACCACTTATTTCTGGCTAAAACAAGACCAAAACACGTATTTAATATCATTTGTTTGGAATTATGCGTTGTTTTTGTGTTATTGTGTTTTCAGAGCCAACCGGATGAATATTGAAGAAAACATGGGATTGCACGGGTTTTATCGAGGAAAAAGACTCAAGACGAAGTCTATTGTCCAAGAGATGCAAAAGATTTGAAGTCATTGTGCCTATTTGAAGATTTATCGAAGAATAGAGCCAAAGATGGGAGATTCATATATGTCGAAGAACTCGAGTCTACTAAATAAAAGATTATAAGACGAGTTGGAATTATTCACCGACACTTCTAAAAATCCAAAGTCGGAAACGTTTAATTTAAAGAGACGAGAAGACTAAAGAAGGAAGAAGAAAAGAAGCCCAAAACCAAAGCCCATACACAAGCCCATACACACACGCCTATATAAAGGCCTTACCTCACAAATTTTCACACACGAAGTTTTAGCTAGTCTTTAGTTTTTCATTTCTCTAGTTTTAGAGAGAGAAAGTTCCAAACTTTCTCTCACTAAACTTTTTCTTTGTTTTTCATCTTTTAATTTAAGCTTTCCTTAATCTTTGTACCTTGAATTTCATTAATCTCAATCAAGTTAAGCTCTTAATCTCTTTAATTTTCTTCTACTTTTCTTAGTTTATCCAAAATCTTTAATCCGATTATCATTTCATACGGTTTGTATTTGGCGAATGAGCTCGTGTTAAAAGTTTGATCTTTCTTGTTTCTCTTTAAGCTCTCACACGAATAGGTTATAAGCTCTCCATGCTTATTAGCCTATTCATTGTTAAAGCTTATTATTTTCGGGTTCCATATAAGTTTTAGTCATTGAAAAGTTTTGTTTATTAAGTTTAAGGTTTCTTGTTTTCAAAAGTTGTCAAATTTAAGGGTTTTGAGTTATTAAAAGTTTCGGTTTGGTTAGCTTATTCCCTTTGCTTATTGAAATTTTTGCTTCCCACCAATTTCGGAACATATCTGCTTCCATCGCAACAAGAGGGTTTTTAACACATTCCGACGGATCTCTTACTTGGTATCGCAATAACCCTTAAGGGTTTTACTTTGCGATAGGGTGTAATTCCACCTATTCCGATCTGGGATTGCGGTCGCATATTGCGATCGCACATTCCGACGGGATTTAGGTCCCTTTTTAAGTCGAAACCCTGGCCAATTTTTATTTACAACATTCCGATCAGGAACTTCCCGATAGCTACATTCCGACCGACTTCATTCCGATAGGACATCATTTCGACAGTTTTGATTTTGAGTATTCCGATGGTACCAAACATGGACATTCCGATGGGCATGATTTCGATATTCCGACAGCTTTGCAATTCTATATTCCGATAGACTAAGTTTTAAAGTTTTACAAAATTTAAAGTGTTAGTTTAATTAAGTTTTCTAGTAATTTTCTAATCTTTCCTTCACATTTTCAAGCATTCATTTTTAACTTGTCAATTTAGTTTAATCTTCCAAAGCTTTAATTTACTCAACGTCATTTACATTTAATTGTTTTTAGTTTAAAAAATAGACAATCAAACCAACTCCTTTTTATTAACCAAGAACAAATCATTCCACTTAGAACCGAGATCAATTCGAGAGGATATCGAGAGATTAAAAGATAACACATACAAAATATCTAGTATTAATTACATGTAATTTTTTGTTTAAAATTGCTATATTTGTGATAAATGGAAATCACGTGTAATTCTAAGAAATTACATGTGATTTTTAGTCTTAAATTGCTTTGTTAGTAAGTTGAAATAATAAGTGAATTACAAGTACATTACGTGCAACCAAGAGGAAAACCAAAACGTACTGATTTTGAATTACATGTAATTCACTTGAATCACATGTGATTCACTTGAATCACATGTAATTTCTATGGAATTGCGTGATAATTTGTCCATGTAGTTGTTTCTATTTTAGTGTGTGAAAATTACATGTGATTCACTTGAATCACATGTAATTTCTATGAAATTGCGTGCTAATTTGTCTATGTAGCTGTTTCTATTTTAGTAAGTGAAAATTACATGTGATTCACTTGAATCACATGTAATTTTTCTGGAATTACATGTGATTTGGCTGTATAACCTGTATTTGTTAATAAATGAAAATTAAATGTGATTTAAGTGAACCTGTAATTTGGTATGAAATTTTATTTGTTAATAAATGAAATTTACATGTAATTATGTATGAATCACATGTGGTTGTGTCTAACTACATGTGATTGAGTTGCTATTTTGTGATATATTCATGTGATTATATTTCTTAATGTACATGTATGAAAACAACAAGAGCAATTATATATGAGCATAATGAAATACTTGTTGGATCAATATATTGGACGAAGTGAAAGTTGAGAAAAGATGAAGGATACTATACCAAAACAACTTGTCCAAATTATCTAAAAGCAAGGAAAAAGAAGAAGACGACACTCATTATTGATGTCAATTTTTCTTTTGAATTCTATGTATTATCGGATGGTTACTTGATCAGATTTGATTTTACTATGTTAGTTATTTACTTGAATAAAATTGATATATTTTTAGGTCAATTGGTCAGATGATAAGTAAAAAATATTACATGAGATTCAAACTAAATCACATGTGATTTATCAAATGTGAGTTTGTTAATAGAAGTTAAGGTTTTGAAATGCTTCATGTAATGCAAGCAAAATCACATGTAATTATCATCGAATCACATGTAATTATCATCGAGTCACATGTAATTCATGCAAAATAACATGTGATTCAAACAAAATCACATGTAAACAGAATCCAAATTATGGCCTTTTTATATATTGATGGAATTACATGTGATTAAAAAAATCACATGTGATTCATCTAAAGTGGTTTTTAAAAGAATTTAAAGTCTAAAATGCTTGAATCACATGTAATTCAAGCAAAATTACATGTAATTTGTGTGTGAATCACATGTGATTGGCAAATAAAAATACGATAATGTTGATTGTCAACAACAAGGATCAAACAACGCTAGGTGATTCAGTATCACTGGATAGTTAATACCAACACAATTACATGTAGATCAAGCAAAATTACATGCGATTTAAGAAAAATTACATGTAATTCAGAAGTCAATTTGTTGTATACATTCTTTTTGTACTTGTATCATTGGACGAACTGTTACAAGAAGACACATAAATATCACATACTTGCAGAACCGATTGAACATCGATAAGAAACTTGGTCTAAACAATAGTCTCGTAAGACCAAACAGACCATTCATTCATCTACTCTCTTTTTGCAATTTCTTTGGTGAACACAGGTCTTAAATCGATTTTTTATGTTTCTATGATTCAACATCACCAGGAGTAGGTCGTCGTATCACTGGACGGACCAGACTCAACAACATCAACACCATCAGAAGACTCATTGTTATTATCTCTAGAATCGCCATCATAGCTCTTGCTAAATAAATGTCATCAGTTGTATCCCACCGCTGCCCTCCACCACCATCAGTCGCACTTCACCTACCGCTGTCATCCATCATTATCAGTCGTATTGAAAAAAGTGAACCCTGATAAACCACCCCACCAATTGATAAACCACTTGTACTATATTCATCATGATCTTCCCCTACAGTTGATCGAAAGGTACTGAATAAATCCCCAATATCCTTATGTCTTTCCATCTTACATAAATCTGATTGTCTTCCGGGGCTAGCTTCTCTTGCAAAAGGGTGCACATTTTTCACATGGTTCCTTAGATCTACACATGTTCCTGAGAAATCACATGCTTTACATGCGACTGATGGTGGTGGATGACAACAGTGGGTGAGGGTCGATTGATGGTGGTAGAGGGCAGCAGTGCGGTGCGATTTATGGTGGTGGATGATAGCGGTGGAGTGCGACGGCGGCGGTGCTGCGACGCTAGAGGAGAAGACGGTGGTGGGGGCGGCGGTGCTGCGACAGTAGAGGAGAAGACGGTGGTGGGTGGGTGGTTATGGTTATGTGTGTAACTATGAAATGAAGTGGGTAGGTAGAAATGTGATTTAATCTCAACCATTGAATCTCATCTAAAATCAATGGCTAAGATTGATTCTTTTGATCTTTTTTTGATACATGTTCCTGTGAATCTTTTCTCTTAAAACAGTTCCGATATTTTCCTTAATCTTGTAACTTGAGCATTTAAATAAGACGGGAGTCAGTGTTAGAATAAGGAAGAAATTGAAATAGGTGGTTTTGGAACAAAATTTAGCACAAAAAATATTCATCGAAAATCATTTTTGTTCCAAACCACTTATTTCAACCGCTTCCTCAAACTATCTCCGAGTCCCTATATCCCATCCGTCTAAAGTTCACATTACATCTAAGAGATTAATCATGTTGATCCACCACTAAGATAGGAAAGGAATCAGTGGTAGAATAAGGAAGAAGTTACAATAGGTGGCCTCGGAACAAAATATGAACACAATACTACTTGTATGAAATCATTTTGTTCTGAACCACCTATTGCAGCTGCTTCCTCGAACTATCTCTGAGTCCATGTTTCCCATCTTTCTAAGATTCACATTTCATTTAAGAGATAGCAAAAGAAGACAAATAGGAGAGGATACTTGTATGAACCAGGGACTTCGACTTTTATAGGCGAACTGAAGAGGGGTAAATGCGTAAATTTAACGAAGGTGTGTGTCATTAACGGTAAAAAAACAAAAGATACAGAAGTGAAGCTGTAAAAGAAACATTTACTAAGACTTACATATGAAGGGAAGTAAAAGATATCAGAGTATCTCTGCAATTTTATCCTATGATGTGTAGGTTTCTACTTTGAAATTTATCTTATAAAATTTGAGTTTTTTGTTTACCTACAATCACTTAAGTTTTGTGTAAACGCGATCGAGCTATAAAATGCGACACTCTTAATTTTCTTATTTGAGCATCCAAAGCAAATGCTACAAAAGCTTATCATGCTCACTAATATAATTAGTTCGAACAATGTAAACAGGACCAAGTGTAAGTCGGTGGTCGGCCACGAGCTCTGCCACTTATGTGGCCGTGTGGAACACGAATTAGCATATATTTGATTACTCTAAGCAATCCTTGGTGCTGGATTGGAAGAAGTGCTTATATATATGCTATGTCAAATGTTCTCGCGTGGCGTTGGTGGCCTGTATTCTTAGAACATATCGTTTGGTTCTGTATCCATCACTTTGATCTGTATTTTCTATGTCAATATGATTATGTACCACTCTATGGAGTAACAATATATGTAGCCACAGGTAATTACAAAAAATTAGTACTACAACATTAAAAACATTTGCTTGATGCGCGTAGTAGCAATGAATATCAAGAACAGAAGATGGAAACACGTACCCTATATATATTAGTGTTAAGTGTATGGCGAACGATTTTCGCTTGTCACGTTATCTCCACGTCAAGATTTAACATTTTGCCGCAAGTAAGCATAGTTCTGCTTCTTCTGGCTTATGTTACAGCTGTTCCCCATGAGCACAACTTATAAATAAGAGAGGCATGGAGACTTGTTATTTTCATTGTGGTGTGAGATCCCTCATAGTCTCATGTTCAAATTGAACATTAGAGGATCGGAATCATATATGCATTGATATAACCAACAAATGAAAACTTTTACTTTTTATAGCATTAACTTAATTAGCTAGATGGCCACTACCATTTACTTTTTATATGTCTGGAGCAGTTTATTTCGTGCTTTATTTACTTCTAAAGGAGACCTGAAGAGGGATGAATTGAATGCGTAGAGGAAGATGTGTGTCTTAAATTTAAAGGTATCAAGAATTACAATGGTAAAGTTGGGCAGGTGAAAGAGACATTATGCATCATGAATAAACATGTTTTAGATATCAAAAGTTCTCTGCAACTTTTTCCTATTAATTTCTACTTTTGGTTATTATTATCTTTAAACATTTTAACTTTTGTGTGCACGAGCCATGAATCCGAAAAATGCTAATTGTGATTCTTGAGCCTTCAAAGCACCAAGTATAAGCTGGTGGCCTGGTTCTATGCACGACTCGATTAGGTGGAATCATGCCATGTCGCATCTTCCCTCTTGGTGTTGGAGGTGCTCTTGGATCATATCTCTTGGTCCCGTATCCTTTGGTCTGTATTATTAATAGGGAAAAAGACCAATTTGGTCATTTTGATCACTTCATAACCTTATCATGGTCATGTTTCCCACTAAAGACCAATATGGTCATGTTGAGCACTTCACAAACTGCACAACTGCACAACTCCACTACTTTATTGCCATGTGTCTGACTGACACAATATTTATTATATTATTAAAATATTGAAATTACAAATATACCCTTAATCTTTTTCTTATCTCTTTCTCTTCTTTCATCCAGTAAGGTTTTTAAAGAAAACATGGTACACACAAAGATCATGACTCTTACTCATATGTAATAAATGGATGTAGGTGTATAAGCCAACACTATATAGGTTTGAGCAAGCTGGTGGCCTGATTGGAAGCTCTCCTATAGAAGTGTCGAAAGGTAACCGAAGACATTTGGTGGGAAGTCCAGTAGACTCTTACTCATTACGCAGTTAATTTTATTGCTTACAGTAGACGATTTCGAGATCCGTGTATGAGAAGTCCACAGGAAACCACCAATGAATGGGTACCCCATTGACAAGGTATGTCCGTGGATCTGTTTTTATACACTTAAACTTGGTCAATGGTGGAAGCATTTCCAAGATTAAGATTCGGAAAGCGTTCGGTTGGAGCTAAAATGTATGGAGCTTTCTGGTGCTCACACTGTCAATAGCAGAAACAGGTAATCCTCAGCCGATCTCACATTGTCAAGAGTTCTGGTGTTTCAATTGTTAACACACATATGTAAATGTTAGATATCTATTGAACTGAGAATCACCAGGTTCTATTTTTTTCACTACAGATGTTAATATGCATTTAAAAAAATTAAAAATAAATCAAATTGAGCTTAATTTATTTTTCAATTACGGTTCTCCTGTGTACCTGTAGTCATGTCCTAGTTTCTTTGATACGTTGTATAACTCTTGTTGATAATTGAACCGAGAATTTTGCTTTGTGGTACTCGTGCAGATGTTTGGACGTGAAGCAGCAAAGCTGTTGAACTATGGAGAATGCTACCCAGATGGATTTAAGCTTGGAACTGAGCTTAGTCAAGAATGTAAGGATGTCAAAATCGAAGGTTTTCCAATGTGGGTGATCAATGGTCAGGTAAGATATAACATGTACTCCCTGAGTCCCCATTTCCATTAGTGGATTTAACTCTACTCATGCTTAATTGAAGATATTATGCTATAAACCAAATGTCATGTCTTGATACCCTTCAGACTTTTGTAGTACAAAATAGGTGGAATCTTCTGTTTCTAATAATTATTAACGACCATAGTGGAAGAATAAGTGACTTTCATATGAAAATTTCTGGAAAGAACTTGTTTGGTAAAATTTATAAAATTATTTAATCTATATTTCCAACCCTGATCATTCGTAATTATTATTAGCAGTCTTTTGAATTTAGACAACTTTAGACATTTACACTTCCTCCATGCTGACATAAAATTTTGTGTCTGACCGAGCATAGTCAAATGTTTGAGGCATCCACATCAATAGTGATGAACAACTGACTGAGATAAAAGTTCAGTATCATGTAAAGTTATAATTTGAGGTAGAAATTCTTTGTTTTTGGTATCATTAAAGAATTGTTGCAGGTTAAAAAGTTTTGGAGTATGTCCCGAATCTGAATCTTGAATATATTACAGTACGGGTAGACCACTTTCGGATTCTTTTGGTATTTTCCAAGCCATTGATCAATTCAAGATCACAGGTTATTCTGTCAATTGCAGGTTATTCTGCTCAAACGGATTCTCAGGTTCGTTTATGTCAATTGCAGCTTATTATTATGGTTCCCCCTATTTTTGTTGATTGTCCCCCTATTTTTGTTAACTATACTGACTGTAAATTGGGAGTGTAGCTCAAATGGTAGAGCACTCGCTTTACATGCGAGAGGCACGGGGTTCGATTCCCCGCACTTCCATATTTTAAACCACAACTTTTAATATTATTTGTAGTAATCAAGGGTTGGAAGGGTTTTAATAGCTAAAATTTAGGGTGCTTCCTGTTTACGTAAGGTTGTACGGAAAAGTTGAGCATATCTGTGGAGCAGTTGAGCAGTGGCAGTGGAGCAGTAGCGGTGGAGCAGTTGCGCCGTGGTGGTGGAGTAGTTGCGCCGTGGTGGTGGAGCAGTTGAAAACATATGAAATAATGACGCGTTATGCTGAATCTTATGAAGAATTTGGTCCTGAAAATTCAGTTTCTTTCATATTTATAGGATACATCTCAGCAATATATAATCTTATGCAATTAGCATGATTCAGCAGTCAGTCCCAAGACGGTGTTGCTTTTCTTTGTCTGTTTGGAAATGGTGGTAGATGTTCATGCAATCCTATTTGTAATCAATCAAGTGGCAATTAGAACTATTTATCTCGTGTAGTTAACCTCATTAAAGAATCACTGCGTGTCACATAGTTGTCTTTAAATTAGCAGCAAGTACAATGAAGTGAAAATGATAAATATGCGTGTACGTGGGAAGCGTCACAGTATTAAAACAAATGGAGGAGCTTAGAGCCTTGCGTCACTATGGTATGTTAATAACTTCGTCAAGGGATGAAGTGTCAAAAATAAATAGAAAAAAGGAAATCGAATGCAGAAGTAATTGTGAGCTGAATATAGCTTTCGCTATTCATTTCTCAACTAAAAATGCACAACAAATCGCCAGAGATAAAATCCACATCATACTTTAAAATACAGATACAGAAGTACTAAATGAATGTCTTACTAGAACAGACATGTCTTGCCTTTTCCACTTAGGCGTGACACAACCGTATACCACTTCCGACTAGAGTATAAAACACAGCCACAAAAATACAATTGTTTGATTATTTATTTACTTTAAGGAGTTTGCAGTGACGAAAAGGTGATTATCTTCCTTATTAATACCGACGACCACCAGATGTTGAAGTGAGTTGGAGAAAATTTCAGCCTGAGTCAACTCAGCATTTCTTGACTCAGCAGCCTCAAGAGCAGTTGACGTTTCTTGCAATTCACCTAAACATCTTTCGAGTTCACTAGTTTTCTCAGCAACCAATTGTTTCAACGAATCCCGTTGCTGGACCAGTGCCTTCCCCTTTGTCACGGCCATGATAAGATTTTCTTTCGTAGTACTGTAACTCGTTTTCTCTTGTTCAACTTCCCCTTGAAGTTTCCCGATCTCTGCATTTAACAACTCAACTGATTGTCTGTTTTGGTCAAGTTGTTCCATCAGCTGCCCAAACTGATATTCCAAATGAGCATTCTTTTCATTCAGCTCGAGTTCTTTCCTTCTTACCACAAACAATTCTTCACGTGCAGAGAAAAAAACTGACTCCATGTCATCATCCATCTCAAAACCTCGCTTAACCTCTGCTAAACAATGGCCAAGCATTTCAGCTTCTGAAATAAAGTGATGGTACTTCTCGCGTAAAAGTGGCGTGCTTTTTTTGAGATGAGACAGCTTCCCACTAATAGATGTATCGGAAATTTCCGAATCTCCAATACTAATTACAAGTGAAGATAAAATCCTATTTATAGTTGCCTCAAGAGCTGACATTTCATCGGATCTGAGGTTTACCTCATCGTGTGATGTTGACTGTTCGTTGACCCTCATCATAAGATCCTCAATCTATTTATCTTTCATATGTATGATGGCATTAAGTTCTCTGATTGTGTCTTCGGTTTGCAACTGTTCATTTAAAGATATTTCGATAAACTTGGAGCACTCATTTACCATCTCGTGTAAAAGCAACAAAGACTTTTCACTACCATCCCCTGTTTCATCAGCAGTCGACTGTTGGTTGCTTAGAGCCTTAAGCTGATGATGAAGATTAGTGACTTCCTTCGTCGGCGTCTTTCTTTCTTCCTGCAAGATAAGCTTAATTAGTAAACCTGTAACATAGTTATGGTATCAAAAAAAAAGGCTTATAATAAGTAAAGTATCCCTGGTAAATATCTAGAGTAGAGAATCCTAACAACCTAAAAAACTAACATTAAAAAGATCAGAAAAACAAACAGCAAGTTCTCCACTGCCACTGATCAACTGCTCAACCGCCCAACCCACTGCTTAACTGCTCAACCACCCCGCTCAACTGCTCAACCACCCCCGCTCAACTGAAACATTGGAGTGATACCAGATCCACTAGCAAGCATTCCGAAAGCTCTCACCTGGGTAGGTTGATACTTGAAACGACCTTGTAATCCTCACAAAACCTTTATAAGAGAGCTTTAGCGACCATCAACCCAAATTCTTTTACATTTTCCCCATTCACTTCAAAAAAAAGATGATTGCAGCCATAAAGATGCATTGGCAAAAGCATATCGACCCGACGCCAGTGCCACAAGGACCATCACCACCTGCAACCGACATCAAATCAAAACCTGAGATCCTGATCTTGGTCAAAGAAAGTCAGAAGAATAATTTGATAATCAGCAGAACCTCTGCTCCAACAGAAAGTGAGCAGGCTGGGTTCGCGCAACATGATCATATGTGATAAAATTTTATCTATTAGTAATGGAAGATTCAGAGTTACAGAGTTTTCTTATAAGCTGAGCGTGTATCACGTCCCTTTGTTGGAATTACCAGATTCCAGGTATGTAATGAAGAGGGTAACTTTAGTTTTACTTGTGGCTCATCTCTTGAAAAGCTAACATTTCAAAATTGATGTTTAAGAATCACTCATTTTTGTATTCCGTTAAAGAAAAGAAGAGATATGAATCAGTGCCAAATATGCTATTATTTTAATGCCGTCACTTTGTTTTCTCATTCACATTGCATATTTTAGAACAGTTGCATATTTTAGAACATTTTTCTGACTATGATATCTTTTGAAGACCATGACAGAGTTTTCACAAGCGTGTGATTCATATGAATCAAGTCGCAGACTATTAAGGTGCTAAACCTAAAATATCACGATATACCCACAACTACATTGATAACTACTAATTCTCTTCAAAATGATCATATATCAAATAACATACTGAGATAGTATCGTGTTACCATTAACAATTTAATTTTGTTGTTCAGCGACGAGGTAGAAAATGTTCTGGCAGGATGCACCTCTGTCCGTGCTTGATGTGTATCATGAACTTATAAGTGCTGGACTTCGCATTTGGATGTTTAGGTTATTCACAATATTTCTGTTCAATTTTTAGAAGATAATGCCACAAATTTTTTGTTCTTATTGGGTAAATATTTTAAAATGTCATAGTGGTGATACGGATGGGGTGATTCCTGTTACTTCTACACGTCACACCATAAATGCTCTCAACCTTACGACAATCAGCCAATGGCGTGCATGGTACGAAGATGGTCAGGTAATTCAGTTAGAAACAAATTATGGTGTTGGTCCATTGTTGATCCACTAGAGGTGACAATTTTGGTTGGTCCACTAGAGGTCAAACAGGTTTAGCAAGATAAAATTAAAAAACAAAAAAAGTGGGCGGGTCGAAAATTGTCCATAGTATATGTGTAGACAGATACAGCAATATCAATTCATTGAAAAACAGTTTTACTATTGAATTGATATAAAGCATTCATATTTGACAACCTTTTATTTCAAAGTAATATGGGAAAGAAGTATGATTAGTCAACCCAGATCTACACAACTCGTACCAAAAATTACCGTTTTAACCCATCCATTTTACCCGTCACATGATAAGGATGAGCGAGTTGCTTGTTGTTTGTTTATGGAGGTGGATGTGCATCACTATAGACTAATATTCAGTATCATTATATGAAAACAGGTTGGAGGATGGACACAAAAGTACGAAGGGTTAACTTTTGTAGCGGTCAGAGGAGCTGGGCACATGGTGCCTTTGCATAAGCCGAAGCTAGCACTCACCCTTCTCAAGTTTTTTATGGCAGGAATCCCCATGCCATCATTTGAACAAGTGATCGAGTCTAAAACTTCTTCACAACAAGTTACTGGCTTCTAAACGCTCCTAGCACCTTCCCCAGGGTCTAATGTTATTTGCAGGCAAAACTAAAGGAGGATTGTAGAATATTTCCCTAATATTGTTGTGGTATTTTCATCTTCATTTGGGTTCTACTTGTATCCAATTTTATATACCTTCAAATTCAGATCATATGCCAAATACGCATTACATACAAGATATGTAGCTGATAAACATAATTAATGAGAATTTGAACAAATTCTGGACTCCTTGATCCAAATCATAACCAAGAAAGAACAATCTTGTCGGTTATCCTCGCTTGAAAACGTTCAGAAATATATACCATGGCATCAATACTAGGAGTGAAAGTAAGAACAAACTAAACGAATAACGGTTGTATTATTTTAATTTCTCAGCTCTAGATGTTCTAATGTATGCCTATTATTTTAATGCCGTCACTTTGTTTTCTCATTCACATTGCATATTTTAGAACAGTTGGATAAATGTCAGCAGTTCATAAACAGTCCAATTAATCCCGCAGTGGGTTTACGTACACACGAGTGTATGTGTATCATCAAAGGTTTAAAACATAAAGGTGATAGTAATTTTGTTGGAAATATAGTTTAATTGTGGATTATGTTCATACCGGTTAATGGGTCTGGACAAGCACTCAGTTAATAATCTCCTTCTCTGCTATTAAAGTCTAGGTATCAAGTAAAAAGTCTAGACTTCGAATAAATCCTTACTTTTAAAGGTGTCAGAAGTAGCCGGGTTGAGTCATGGGTGAAACCATGTTCTACCCCAAAATGAGATTTTTTAATCATGTGGGTTGGGTTGACCGAGAACACTTCAGGAAAGCAGTTATAAGGTAGCAACAGGATGCTTAATACTTTATAAAGCTGATACATCTCTGATAAGCTACTCTAAGGTTGAGTCATGGGTCAAACCATGGTCTACCCAGAATGAGATTTTTATTCCTACAGGTTGGGTTGGCCGAGAACACTTTAGGAAAGCGGTGATAAGGTAGCAACAAGATTCATAATACTTAAAAGAAAAACTTACTATTAGTAGGGCCTTTATGAAATCAACGTTTAATGCAGTTGTAGCGTGATATTCTTTAGAAACACGTGTTGAAAAAATTTCCTTCGATCTTCCTCAACAGCTCCTTCTGTTTTTCCGGAGATGACTTTGATTCATCTTTCGATAATAATGTAAAAATTCTATCAAAATTTCCCGTAACTTCTGCATTTTTTGTTGTTTTCCTTGTACATCAAACTGCTATGCCTATAGTAATGGGATATAATCAGATATGTTTGGTGCTCCTAGTAACTCAATAATACCAAACACGATATCTCGAAACCCATCTTCAGTATTGCTTAGATCCTTTCCTTTACAAAACAACATCAACCCCGACACCATGACAGTTAAACACAGTCAAATAATTCTTCCACCAAAAATCTATACAAAATGCTAACATAAAAATTACCCGTTTTGAACTTATAAGCCCATTTCAAACCATTTTTCTCAACCCGACCGACTGATGTTCCACCACTACCTTTATTCCAACATAAAAGTTAATCCAAAAAAGATGTCATACTTATGTGAGATGAAAACCCTAAAATTATTGAAAACCCTAAAATTATTACCCACTATCATTTTTTAAAAACCCATATCAAAAACCATATCAAAAACCATATCAAAAACCAGAAAAAAATTAATATTGAAAACCCTAATTCATAATTTTTTAAAAACCCATTTCTCAACCCGACCGACTGGTGAAAATTTGGAAAGCTTTCTTTTGCCCAATTCATATAATAAAAACCCATATCAAAAACCAGAAAAAAATCAAGAAATACCCAAATCATATTGAAAACCCTAAAATTATTACCCAGTATCATTTAAAATCATTAAAATGTAATAGAAAATAAATTTCACAAATCGAATGTAATGATTACCTAAGAGCCGATTGATTTCTTGACCCCGTCGGAATCGTAGCTACACCGCCTACCAACTCCACCGCAGCGACTTCGCATTAAACCCAATTGATTATCAATTGGTGTGTGTTGGTGTGGGATTTGATGTTATGATCTGGACAGAAGAAAGAACAAAGAAGAAAGAAGAAAAGAGAAAGAGAAAGAGCATTTTAGTAATTTACTATTTTGATATATTGTGTCAGGTGAACACGTGGCGGTAATTGGATGGAGTTGTGCAGTTGTGCACTTGTGTATGACTAAATTTGTCCCCATCAAAAAACTTGACCATGATTTTACTTTGGAGATGTGATTTTGACCAAATTGGTCTTTCTCCCTTATTAATATCAGCCCAACTGATGTAATTATAATAAAACAAGTATTAAAACAAGCCTGGAGTTTTGTTGTACTATGATAGAGACCATGCACAGGCCATATTCAGTTGCATTGTGATGGGGCTTTAGCTTTATTTCCTTTTTTAGCAATCAAGAGTTTTGTTTTGGGATTTAGGCTGAAAGTATCTTTTGAAGGCATGTCAGCAAGCAATAAATGAGGAATTCTTATATAAAAAAGTTTAAGCTTTTATTGCAAAGTAATAAAACTTTATAGCTTGTCATATCTGCTTAGCAAGGTTTGAAGTCGACGTTTACCAACTCAATGTGGTAAGAAACTCAAATTTAAAGCTGCAACTTAATTCAAAGCTTTACAAGCTTGGTTAGAACTTGGTTACCAGCTTCACTATGTTTTGCATTGTTGATGTTTTAAAGAAAATACAATACTAATTTTTAGATACCGATAGAGGCTAAACAAGATTACAAAGATTTGATGTGGTTCATTGTGCAAAACTTCAGCTATAATATTTAAAACCTCGAACACTAGGCGACGTTCAATTCAAGCTTTGTCAAAGTTTTCAGAATATTTTAATTTAGAGGATCTACTTTACATCTGAAAACTTCAGACCAAAATCTAAAAAAAAATATATATAGTCAAATTTATTAAAAAAGGAAACAAAAAACAAGTTATGTGATTTATATATGAACACTAGGCGACGTATGAAATCATAAACTGAGGTAGAACGTGTTAATTAACTTAGTATTAAAATATAAGTTATGTGATTTGTATATGAAGATAATGGTTGTTGATGTGTCAATGAAAAATGTGTAAGTGTACTTCAAATGTATAGAGAGTTAATAAGGGCATGTAATCGCCGACTCGGTCTTCACACTTTGAGGATGCGTCCTCTCTATTACGAGTCGTACATAGTCAAGACGGTTTGACCGGGTTTGACAAAAAAAAACGGGTAGGTAGGGTAGTAACCGGTTACGGTAAAAAAACCCGAAACGTGCACGGCTACCTAGAGCTCAAAAATATATATATCTAAATTTTTTGGACGGGCGAGTTGTGGTAGCGTGTGCTTTTGAGTTTTTGTTTATGTGTTTTGGTGGGGTATATATGTGTTGAAGTTTGATGTATTTGTATTCAAGTGGGGTATATTTTGGTAGTGAAATTGTAGTGCAATCCACTACAACATGAAACTAGATGTGGAATATCGATCGTGAAACACACAGCAATCGACAAAAAAATAAGCAGGTAATATCCCTAATCTTTCTCCGATTAGTAACTGAAAGAATGATGTGATTGTTCTTTCCCCCTCACCTTGTTTTATTGAGATGAGAGGGAACCGACTATTACAAAGTCCTACAGGTCGGATTGGGCTTAAAACAACCAACCGACCTTTATTCTTGGCTAATTAAGAAACTAGACAACTATCCCTAGACACGACTTAGGCTAATTAACCTTTATATAAAAGAGGAGAATCACGCATCCATAGGAGCAGTGATTCTCCTCACAAACCCATTTTAATAATAGTATCCCCCTCTCTCACAACTAAAATTTCATCTCACAACAAAAACACACACTGGCACCTACACCTTCCCGTTATTTGATTCTACTGACCCTGTTATGCATTAATTGATCCCCGTTGGTGGTTTAATTGGTGGTTTAATTGGTGGTTTAATCTGCCCTTTCGTGAATTTGCCCCTTGATTGTGGATTGTCCCTTTGCCCCTTTATTGATTGTGGCTACAGGAATTTGCCACAATTATTAATCACACCCCAAACTTTGTGTGTGTGTGTGATAGTTCCTGTAGCACTCCTTCACTTGGTACCGTTGATCTTCAATCTGATTTCTGTAGCGCTCCTTCACTTGGAACCGTTGATTCACACACCAACCTTTCTTTTATATAATTACAAATTTTATCATTTTGCATCTCTCTCTAAAAAACATTTATCATGGATCTGGGTTCTCTCTCTAGAAAAATAAATCACAGCTTATTTGGATCTGGTTAATATGACCAAACCATTTGATGTCGCTGATTTATGCGTTGTCGTTGTTGCGCGACACCGGAGATCGGCAGGTGACATTGGGTGGGTCAATTGGGTGCTCTGTTATATAAGTTGTGTTCATTTCTTGGTTGTTTGATTTATCACACGTATCTTATCAACAAGTAACGGTATGGTATCCAGAGGTATGTCATAGTGGTTTCCCAGATTTCATTATCACAAATGTTTTTTAGCTGCTATTAATTAAAGTTTCACTTCTCGCTTTTAGGTTTTTTTAATAACTAAGTATTTCAGAATTATAGGAATACTATGTATTGAAAAAACATAAAAATCGCGTGTAAGGTGTTTGGCGAAATCTGATTTATGATTATGTGTGTGATTCAAGATCTATGATTTTTTGTTGTGGTATACGATTTTGGAGAATTTGGTGTAGATAAGAAGGCGACAAGATGAAATAGGTTTCATATAGCGTAATCGTTATTTGCTTCTCCGTATACGTTATTTGCTTCTTATGATCCTTTTTTGTGTCGCCTTTGATAGTTTGCTCTTCCTGTATGTTGATTGATAATCGTGCTGACATTTTCAGTCCTATTACTACTCTTTGACATTATGATTTATGTTCGAACTTTGTTATGTTGTTGGCTTATGTTCCTTCGATGCCACCGTTGTCTTCGTTGCCGCTATCCATGGCGCGCGATGATACGCCGGTTGTGTGACGATGGATGTAAGCTCATTTCACCGGAAAATATGGCCGTTGATGGCCTAAGAGAAAAAAGGGGGCCTTTCTGTGACTGAAACAAGTTTGTGGGGCTGTACTTCATATATTTGTTGGGTTATACTTTACTTTGAAGCTGCCGGCCCATTATACATTTTTGGTTTGGCTTTGCTTATGATTTTGGCAGTTTGGTGGCGGCTGAGAATGATGTTTGAATTTGCTTATTCCGACTATTGGTGGCGGCTGAGAATGAATGTGAGTTTTTTTTAATTGTTATACAAAATTAGCCGTCTCCATTTACATCTTACTTGCCTATGGTTAGGGTTTAGTACTACATTAACATGGTTATCTGGACTAAATCACCACTTATATGTGTTACTTATCTGAGCCTTATCTATGTTACTTAACGGTAGTGTATCGTTCCCGTAACGATGGCAAATCACCGTTCTGTGTTACTTATCTGACCCTTAAAACATAATCTTATTGCATTTGTGATACGTTTGCAGCAAAGCGGATCTTGGCGGGGAGACCTTTTTAAACATGTGTGGTGAAAGATAGATAAACCGGATCTTGGCGGGGCGACCTTTTTAAGGTTGCAGCCATGTCGGGTTTCTATGATAAACTGGATCTTGGGTTGGTGACCTTTTAAAGTTGCACCCATGTCGGGTTTCTATGATAAACTGGATCTTGGCGGGGCAACCTTTTACGGTTGCAGCCATGCCGGGCCATTGGCAGTGATGTTATTCGTACTTATGCATCCTCTTTATATAATGTCATCTCTATAAATTGAAACTCAAAATGATCTCATATGTGTGTGACCGTTCGGGCTATGATGAATTTTAACGGTACAGGATAAACTTTAGATTACACGGACTTTGGCGGGGCAACCTCTTGAGGTTGCAGCCATACTGTGCCTATCCGGTTTTCCCTTAACGGTGCCATATCTGAGCCTATAATGTCGTGCTCGCATTGATTTCCAGAATGTACTAAACACTGCCATTCCTCAATCATGTTCTGCGAAAAATCAAGGTAGCACTCTTTTTTTGTTTATTTGTTGCGGGATTGTTTAATAGTCTTCTAAAGCCAAAGTGTATGCTTCTATACAGCTTTGTCACGGTCGGTCAGATGGGCAGCTCGGTTTGTCTACATTATCTATAGTCCACGTAAAGAGAAGCGCAAAATATCAACCCACCATCGGAAGTATGCAAAGAACGAAATGCAGATGCAGATGAAGAAAGTGTTCCCTCTATCGGCATTGCTTCAGCAAAATCTCGAAAGGTACAATGGAAACTTAGGTGTTTTTCTTCTGTTTTAGGAAGCTTTCCGGACTCTGTTTTGAAGAAGCATAATCGACTGTATATGTGTCAATTCGCAGTGGTAAATGGTAAATCTTTGGTTGTATGTCAGCACTGTTAAGGTAAAATTTACATATTATTGTTTTTTTAAAACCTTTCCAATATTTATAGCTTAAGTTGCATTACGTTTGGGAGAAAATTAAATGGGTAAAATAGAAAATTGAAGCTAAAGCATTCTTACAGTATCCAAAATATTTTAATAGATAAACAAACAGTCAAAAACTGTTTGAGGATTAAAAGGGAGCGTCTTTTGTAGAATGAGTTGCTGGATTATTGTGGCAAATGATTTCAGCGACTTACTTGATGCATAATTCGTGATAATATCAGTTCCAGGTTATAAATCTTATTTTGATAACATTTTAATTACATGTTTTATTTTAACATGGATAATGATAATTGATAATATTCATGTTTTTGCCTTTTTATGATAATAAAGATGTTGTTTGGGATTACAAAATTGTAAATTCTTATGAAGGGTTGTCTGAAATTGCAAATCGAAAAATATAAAGGGTTGTTCAATTCGAAATAAAAAGCATCTAATATTGTAAGGTGTCCTAATAAGCAATCCCAAACAATCCCTTTTAATGATTTAATTAAAGTTTGATTGTATGATTGTATCTTATAGCGTTTGATCTTTGTACCTGTTGCTTCCGGGTAAGTTTGATTGTATCTTATAGCGTTTGGTGTTTATGGGGTTTATTATATAACTTTGATGAATACCCTTTTGAGGTTTTTAGGTTTGGCATATCTTATGACATTTTGAATTAACTAGGTTGAAATAAGGGTTTTGACTTGCTTATTAACCTGCTTATTTTCTGTTGATTGCATAGGTAAAGGTTGGAGTCACGCTCGCACGCCGCTTAAGAAGGCCTTGGATCTTCAGAACTTAAAGGAATTGGTATCATATGGGTAATCCTACAATGTCGTTATCTGAAACGATAAGAAGTAAAGTATGGTTTAATTTTATAAAAATTGTAGTTTTATGTACAAATAATTTTTTTATATGAGATGATATGGTTGCTGATGTTGGCAATTTTGAAAAACAACTCTCTCCAGAGTCGCTTAAAAGAAAATGAAAAGGAAACTCAACGAGCTCAACATGACTTGACCAATTTAAAGACCAATTATCATATTCAGGTAATATTTTAGTTATAACTGTTTGTCACTTAGTTTATTTAAAGAATGATTAGGAATCTAATAAACCTGTAAATTTTGTAGCTTTTCATTGAATTAGAAAAGAAGAAGAGACTACGTGAAGCCGCAGTTGCTACTATTGAGAGACTTATAACCTTGAGATTTCCTAGAAGAAGAGACTACGTGAAGCCGCAGTTGCTACTATTGAGAGACTTATAACCTTGAGATTTCCTAGAGATTCAGGTGAATTCAACCTCCATCTTTACCTTTTTATAATCTGCGTTATTCAGAACAAGATATGATAATAGTGAAATAAAAACAAACCCTGCACAAAAGTACAATTGTTTGAATTTGTAACAATATGATGATGTTCTTGGATTTTTTTTTCATAGAAGCAAATAGTAGAACTATGAAAGAAATGTCAGAAACTAAAAAGACTGTTAAAAAAGTAAACCAAATTGGAAACAAATATTAGAGTGAATTACGTAAATCGTCCCTGTGGTTTGATGATTCCTACAAGTTTCGTCCCTTAGCTTTTTTTTCACTGTTTTTGGTCCCTGTGGTTTCTTTTTCCTACAGATTTAGTCCCCTATCAATATTTTCCATTAAATACAAATAAAAAGGCAGGGGTATTTTGGTCATTTTCAAAAAAAGAATTTAATTTTTTTTCAAACGTTTGTTTTTTCTTTCAAAAAATATTTTTTTAAAAAACGTTTTTTCACTAAATATTTTTACGAAAGCTTATTTTTTTCAAAAATTTTCTTTTTTAAATTCGAAAATTAAAAGTTTTTGAAAAAAATATTTTCCAAAATTATTTCAAAAAAAATGTTTTTACGAGACAAAACAAAGTGGTAACTTTTATACTTTTTTTATTAAAAAAAATACTTTTTCGAAATTACGTTTTGTTTTTTTTTCTTAAATTTTTTTTCCGAAGGTTTGCATTTTTCTTAAAAAACTATTTTTTTAGAAACTTTTTTTCACTAAATATTTTTACGAAAACATAATTTTTTGAAAAAAAAAACTTTTTTTAAGTAACTTTTATAGATTTTTTTAATAAAAAAAATCTTCGAAAAATTATATACTAATTTTTTTTCTAAGAAACTTTCTTTTTGAAATAAGAAAAAATAATTTCGAAAATAATTTAAAAAGAAATAATTTTATAGATTTTATAATTTTTTTTTGATTTAAATTTTAAAAATACTTTTTTTTTCGAAATTACGAATTTTTTTTAAAAAATAATTTTCCAATCAAAATCTTTTCGAATTTTTTTTTGGAGAAAAACATTTTTTTTTATAAATTTAGACTTTTTGTCTCGTAAAAACATAAATTTAGACTTTTTGTCTCGTAAAAACATTTTTTTATAAATTTATTTTTTTTCAATCAAATAGATTTTTTTTAAAAACTTTTAATTTTTGAATTTTAAAAAAAAAGTTTTTTCAAAAAAATAAGCTTTCGTAAAAATATTTAGTGAAAAAAAAGTTTAAAAAAAAATTATTTTTTGAAAGAAAAAAACAAACGTTTGAAAAAAAAAATCGAAAATGACCAAAATACCCCTGCCTTTTTATTTGTAGTTAATGGAAAATATTGATAGGGGACTAAATCTGTAGGAAAAAGAAACCACAGGGACCAAAAACAGTGAAAAAAAAACCAAGGGACGAAACTTGTAGGAATCATCAAACCACAGGGACGATTTACGTAATTCACTCCAAATATTATAAACTGATTGTAACGGTTGATGACATAATAATCAGTTTCAGAGTAGTAATATGCCTTTACGGAGCATTTTTTCTATGTTATGAAAGTTCCGGCAATAACTATCTACATATGTATTGATTAAATGGTAAGATTAATCTACCAAGTTCTAAACCGAATTTTCTGAAATTGCTGACTTTATTAGCTGCTACTCCTATGCATACTTAACAGAAGCATCCACGCGCGTGAATGCAGACGTCCCTAATAGATGGTGTTTGGTTAAGCGGTTAGTTTTTCTCCACGTTCAAGAAATACCAAATGCGCAGACTCGACGTGTGTACCACGTAACTACAAAAAAAAGAATAAGGTGTGATTGCATTAGGCTATAATAGAAATTAAAAAGTCGATTGATTTTAGTGTTAGTTTGCTGTTAAGGCTATTACTGTTTAGATCTGTAGTATAATTTAGATTAGTTAAGCGATTATTAGCAGTGAGCCAAAGAAGGGTAGGTGTAGAACCAATCCCACTATTAAGAAGCTATAACGTATAGTGTTACGTACCAGAATAAACTTGATGTATTCTTGAAGTAATTTTCGATTTTGTTGAAGTGTTCCACCCGCAGTTACATTCTAACTGACAATAAAGGCTAACTTTGATAGCGACATCATGTCAAGATAGGTAATTGTCGTTTTGTTTATAATAGTATTATTGTACATTGTAGAAATGGTTTCGATGAGGCCTTTGCTAACCAAAAGTAAGTGCGTTTGCTTCAGGTTGCTGCATAATTAAAGTTTATGTGGAGCAGACCCACGTCAATGAAGAGACCACATCAGATTACATAATGTATGTGTGCAAAGGATGGGTGTTTGGAACACGCAATTGTAAAGCCAAAGTAAGTTCGTATCACCCAAGTTCCCCAATAAAATGAGCTTAAATTAGGCTTCTAGACCTATAAGGTGTGTTTGGATCAGGCTACAACAACAACAATAATTGGTTCGATAAGTTGAACGCCTAAAAAAGGAGTTGGAAGAAAAAGCAGTTTTTACGGTTTGAAGGTTTGTCTATATCTCTTTAAGTATTTTACTTATGAAAAAAACCATTACGAGTAGAGGTGGGAAGCTGGCAAACGGTCAGTATTAGTGGGTCATTTAATGTGGGTCAGTTCTGAATGGGTTGAGACGGGTCCATAATTTATAAATATGTAATATTGGTCATTCATCTATGGTGACTCTCTTTTTGGCTCGGTCATCTAACTTGCGTGTCATATTGGTCATTCGTTGCTTTTTAAATAATAGAAATACAAATGACGTGTAGCAATAATAGTGCAATAGTTTAATGTTTTAGCATTTGGTTTAATGTTTTACCAAAGAAGGTTTTCCACAAAACTCTGTACTAATGTTCATTGATATCTCAGTAATGAAAAAAGATGTAACAAAAAAAAAAGTTTGATACCTTTCTATGATGATTCTACAGTTTCCCTACGTGGGTAAAAAGTACATGTGATTTAACTAGGAAAGTGGGGAGTAGCATAGAAATCGACTTACTGGAATGAACCCCAAAAGACAAGTATGCACAGTAGCAGAAAGTGGCGATGACAAATATCTTAACACCAACACTATCCATATATCTGAATGTTAGTGTTATTTATATTTTTTGTGTTATCTTATATGTGTTTATGGTAATAGTGTTATCTCACAGATGCTACAGTAGCATTATGGGTAAAGCCACAAGGTATAACTTTCAGAAATGTTCATTCATACAAAGTTCAGTTATTAATGTTTTCTTTTTGCAGGCTCCAAACTCGAAGACGCCAATCTGCAACGTTCAAGCTTGATGATCAAAAGTAGAGAATGATGATGATCTTCCACCAAGCCAATTACCTGATGATGATAGGATGAAGTTGAATGATTCTGAAAAGGAAGATAAAGACGTTGATCATCTTCAAGATTGCAAATCTCAAGAACGAGAAAGATCTCTTTTGAGGCCTGTACGTGAAGCAGCCAAGAAAGTCAGTCTTATAAAGAGGTTAATCTCAAATGTGAAGATGCGAAGAGAGTGGTATCTTTAGAACTTTGTTGCTACATGATAATTCTGTGTAAATGCTTAGCATTTAACTGATTGTTTACTTTCTAATACACCAACTTAAAAGATGTTTTTTAGTTCATTCGTAAGAGATCCAAATTATGATATCACGTTGGTATATGTCAAACTTCAAATTTAACATACAGATATGGCTTTCTATTAAGTTTAGTCCAAAGGAATGATTCGTTCACCTAATACCATTGATGTACAAGAACTGCCTGATTAGGAACATCATCATTGTTGTTATAATTCTTGCTTGCTAACAGTGGGCAATAGTAACAACAATCCGAGTTTGAAAAAGAAGGAAGATAATGAGAAAGATAAGAGAAAACCCGTATTCATGCTATTTCGTCAACCAATCTTGATTGAACAACCAATCCACAAGTTATTTTCAAGATAGAATCGTGATCCAAAAAAAAATATGCTCAAGAGTACCCGAGTCCTACTCAGAAGTTGAATTATAATATATTGTGCCCCGCAGCGGAGCGCGGGTTTAATTCCTAGTATAGACTAATACATAAGAATTTTCATCTTAGGCTTATATTAGCCCACCCCAATACTCAGCAACCCCAAGCAATGTTGTAACTTGCGTCCAGGTACCACCTTCGTCAAGGCATCGGCAACATTGTGTTCAGTACCCACCTTCAGAACTTCAACCGTTTTTTGCTTCCAAGACTTCTGGATAGTGATAACACACATTGATGTGCTTAGTCCTTTCATGAAAAAATGATTCCGTGATAAGTGAATCGTGCCCTGATTATCACAATTAACTCCAAGAGTGTCAAGTTTCATGCCCAACTCTTCCAAGAGTCTCCTTAGCCATATAGCTTCCTTCACAACCTCCATAAAAGCCATATACTCCGCCTCTGTAGTTGAAAGAGCCACCACGTGTTGTAGCATTGTCTTTCAGCTTACAACACATCCATGTACTAAAAATACGTAACCAGTGAGAGACTTACCTTTATTCGGATCCTTATTGTAGTCTGAATCAACAAAAATTGTTACGTCCACATAGTTGCCACAATTTTTCCTATACGCCAAACACACGTTTACAGTGCCTGCAAATATTTCATAATCTATTTCACTGCTTCCCAATAAAGATTACCCAGATTCGCAAATATCTGCTAACTACACTTACTGCATATGCTATGTCTGGCCTCGTACATACCATCAAGTACATTAATCTCCTAACCGCATTTGCATATGGCAACCTACTCATCCTCTCAACATCACAATCCCTAACCGCGCAATCCTTCAACGACAGCTTGAAGTGCCCACCCAATGGCATTTGATCTGATTTCCCATTATCTATTCTAAACCTATTTAAAACTTTAGGACCGTACCTGAATTGTGACACCCTCAGAGTCTTGTGACTCCTATCCTGACGATCTCCATACTAAGAATCTGCTTTGCTTCCCCGAGCTCCTTATGTCGAACTCCCTTTTAAGCAAAGACTTGGTAGACCCAATCTCAGCCTTGCTCTTACAAGCAATCAGCATAGTGTCTACATATAACAATATATATATATATATATATATATATATATATATATATATATATATATATATATATATATATATATATATATATATATATATATATATATATATATATATATATATATACATATATATATATATATATATATATATATATATATATATATATATATATATATATATATATATATATATATATATATATATATATATATATATATATATATATATATATATATATATATATACTCCCCTGGTGCATAACTCATGTAATATACGCAGTTGTCGTAACTGATACGCTTAAACCCGCTGCTCAGCATATACTCATCGAACCTCTTGTACCATTTCCTACGTAACTGCTTTAAACCATAAAGAGATTTTTTAACAAACATACCTTGTTACCTTGTTCAAATCCCAACGGCTGCCTCATGTAAATCACTTCTTTATGATTTCCATGTAAAAATGTCGTCTTTACATCAAGCTGCTCCAGCTCATAATCTTTACACACAGTCAGTGCAAGTATAACACGAATAGAAGTGTGTTGAACTACCGACGAAAATACTTCATTGTAATCAATACCTACCCTTTGTGTAAATCCACGAGCCACCAACCTTGCCTTGTATTATCTAGGCTTTTGAACACCTTCAATCTTTTCCTTTATTTTGTACAACCATTTGCAGCTCATCAGCTTTTTCCCAGCTGGATGATCTACTAACACCCATGTCTTGTTCTTCCTCAGAGAATCCATCTCTT
Source organism: Glebionis coronaria (assembly GCA_025667525.1). Lineage (NCBI taxonomy): Eukaryota > Viridiplantae > Streptophyta > Magnoliopsida > Asterales > Asteraceae > Glebionis > Glebionis coronaria. Next base: position 369,893,009 of record CM046880.1, on the reverse strand, counting down.
CTTCCATAGCAGCTTTCCACTAAGAACTGTCTTCACAAGAAACTGCCTCCTAGTATATCAAAGGTTTATGAGTGTCTTCTCCCTTTGGTGCAGCTAACGCGTAAGCAACCATATTACTCTCATCCCAAAACCTTGTCGGTTTCGTTCTTGTCCTTGATTCTCTATTCCGAACCAATTGATAATCTGTGAGATCTGGTGGCTGATAATTTTCTTGAACCCCTGCATCTTCATTATAGCCATCTTCCTCGTCTGTTTGATCTTCTTGACATTTCTAATCTTTGTCAATCATATGATTATTTAACGTCTAAGTTCCACCTCAACCTGTAAAACCTTAACAGACTTATCATACCTGCACCTACACCAGAATCCTTCAACGAGTCTTTGTACCACACTTTCATTGAAGACCACGTTCCTGCTTGTGAATATTTTAGGTGATTCATTATCATGCCTATATAGTATGTACCCCTTCGCACCCACGGGATACCCCAAAAGAACGCATTTTACGCTCTCAGCTCGAGCATACCTTGTTTAACATGTGAATATGCGACACAGCTGAAAACTCTCAACATCCCATAATCACTAGGATGTCCTGACCACATCTCTATAGGTGTCTTCTTCTTAATCGCTATCGATGCTGACCTATTAATAAGATTTGTGGTCGTACATGTCGCTTCCGCCTAAAAGGTCATCAAGACTGAAATAATAAACAGTGTACCTTATCCATGAGAATTCTGTTCATCCGTTCTGCTAACCAATTCTACTACGACATCGCGAAAACTATCAAATGTATAGGAATCCCACTCTCAGTGCATAGCTGATCAAATTCCTGGTTATATAACTCAAGACCATTATCCTTCCTCAGCTTCTTAACCGTCCTCTCAGTCTGATTTTCTACTAACTGCATCCACTCTTTGAACTTTCGAAATGCTTTGTATTTGAACTTGATAATATAAACCCATATCAACCTGGAGTAATCATCAACAATAGATAATAAATACCTCTTACCTCCCAATGATTCCACCTGAGACGGACCCTATAAGCCTAAATGAACATAGTGTATCACTCCCTAAGTAGTGTGCATTTCTACACCGAAACTAACTCAATGTGACTTTCCCTGAACACAATTCTCACAAAAAATCAAGCTTACCTAAACTCTTTTTATGCCAACCCAGTATTTTCATCTGTGTATTATGTACATTATTCTTGTGAAATAAATAATACTTTCTTTTTTTGGTGAATTTTTTTTTCTTATATGAATTATGTGAGTAGCTTACATAACAAGGTACACAAACTCACACAACTCACACTATCAACTCTACTTGTGTTTATAAGATATGAAGACCTTATATATATCAAGTTTAAACTCTAAAAGTGATCTTATAAGTACTAGAATAATAAGAACATCTCAAATATAACTATGATATCCTAAATTCCATTAGAAACCCTAGAATCCCTTTAAATGAGTTGTAAACTCAAGAATGGTAAACTATGAATGGAAAGTACATATGAATAATTGATTATGAATTATAAACAAGTTATAAACTATACTTTGAAGATATAATAATACCTAAGAATGGTAAGAACAAACAATACAAAGCTAAGTACAAGTAAAAGTACATAATAGTCTAGATCATCACCAAGAAACCCTTAGTAAACAATGTTTCAATCCATATAACTACATAATATCTATGTACAAGTATTAAATACAATATACTAACTATAATTTATCATATAAAGGAAAGGTAATTAATCACAAAACACTAATATTCATTAATCTAAAGCTAATTACAAGTTAAGACCTAGTAACCAAGATTAGCATATAAAATCCACTTCACATTGAATTAGAGTCTAATCTTTTACAACTAATCATAAAACTCAACTAAGTATCATAATAAGTTAATACATTTATCTTAAACTAAGTTACAAATTATTAAAGCATAAAGTACAAGTTTTTAAAGCATAGGATCTTAAGCTCCTATAATTATCCCTAGAATATGATCAACCTATATAAACCCTTAAGCTAAGAATGTAGAAACCTTAGAAGTCATAAACGTATCATATAAGCCCTAGAATAAATGTTTATTAAGATACAAACCCTAATTACCCAAAGTAGAAAGTCATTAGGATTAATGACCTAAAAACCCTTATATTAAGAAATCTACATAGAATCACTACCTAGTCTTTTTGGACAATTCTACAAACACTCATAGCACTTCATTAAGGTTATAGGATTATATTAAGATAATGTACAAGTAACCTAAAGCACAAGGTACAACATTTCAATGCATGGCTTGTAAATTATGTCATAATGGGTATTTTTACCCTTTAGATATGTTTATTTAGATTAACTAAGTAAAACCAATGTAGGGACTTCATGAACACATTATGGACAATGTAGGATGTATAAATTTAGTTTACATCAGTAGCTAAATTAAGGATAATCACTTTTACTAAGACTTAACCACAAAACATTAGAAACCATAACCCTCCTAAGTTTTCTTCCCATTTTCACATCAAACCTTTGTTAAAATTCAAACCAAAGACCTAAACTTCTTATTTACAATGTACATACCCTAAATAAACCCTAATCCATCATTAATCACATTCCTAAGTCCTTAATCACCAAAATCACAAAGTATAAAGTTATAAGCCCTAATTTAGACCCGGTTTTACATTTTCCCTCCAAAAACCTATTTTAAACCTTTCCCTCCTAAATTTAAACTTAAGATCAGATATTAAGATACCTAGAAGATATTTTCAAGCCAAGAAACCATTAAAATAGGTGCATAAGCTACTTAATGGCCAATTCTCTTCCATAAGCCAATTCGTGGCCTAAAAACCTTTCAACACTTCTACCTTAAATTTTAAATATACCTAGGATCTATAAACTTGCATAGATCTTCCCTAGCCTTCCTTAGTCACTACCTTATCTGTGTTACACGTTTACATGCTTTGCTTGGAGCCTAAGGGTCAAAATTACTATAAATAGCAACCTAAACCTTTCATTCCAATTCGCACCCCGTTTTCTATTGACCTCCTACCCATTCTCCATTTACACTTCTATAAACGTATTAGTACCTCCCCCAAGACCAGAAACTAGGTTTAGAAGGAAGCCATTGAAGCTCTTGAAGCTTTGATAGCAAGTAGTGTTCATAGGAAGCCATTAGGAGCCATTTTGGAGCATCCTAGGTAATTTCTATGTTAGCTATGCTTTGATCTTGTTATAATGAATTATTAGATTTTTTATAATTCCAAAAAATTTTAGAAAGATAATCTAAAAGAAAGTAAGTCATGTGATCATTTTAAATGAAAGTTATAAGCTAAAGATGTCTTAAAATCCTAGTTTTGTAATTTACATAAAATAATAAGAAAAAACCCACTTCAAAAGCTATAATTCTGGAGAAACGTTGTTATTATGATTAAAACATGTTTTGAAACTTTGTTTTAAAATCCTATATCATTTGGTCCATTTTTGAGGTTGTTATGTGATTTTTACAAGTATAAGGACTACAACTGTCATTTTTGAAACTATATAACATTTTGGGACAAAAGTTTCATTTTGTGAAATTTAATTATATAATAATAAATATTGGAAATTTTGAGCCCCTAAGGTTAAATATTGAGGGTTTAAATTGTAATTAATGAAACTATATACTTTAGGGGTTAAAAGTGTAATTAAGCTAAAGTGTAACTAAAAGGGCTATTATGACAATTTTGGAAGTAAAGAAGATTAATTATAAATATGAGGAAGTAATGAGGGTATCATGTTAGTAGGGAGCTTTGTACAAAGATGTTCCATCTCGATATTACGTTCTGACTGAGTGGTTGAGTTTACGATTTAAAGTGCCCTCGCTCCTCAAACGTTTATAGAATGGCTTCCAAGTATGATGGCCCAAAAAATGATGCTAGAATTACAACCTAATATTAATTCAAGAATACGTAACTAATACTTAAAAGTATTGAACTAAAAATCAAAGACTTGATATATATATACATATATTTTAACCCAGGTTTGTAAGACTAAGGTGTTTGCCTATGACTGATATATATTTGACATGATTCAGACTCCGTAGGCTAAGTTCAGTTCATAGTCTCACTTTTAAAGTTTTCTAAATGATTTGAAAACCCGTGAAGGGATATATGCTAAAACTAGAATACATGTGTTTTGAACTATAAAATTTTAATATGTTATTGTACGAGTGTCCAAACTGTTACTTGTTTCCCAAATTTCATGAATCATTAAACACATCCGTGTGCGCTAATGGGGTAATAGATCTATTGGTTTTAACGAATCCTGTTTGTGTTACCTATACATAGGGTAATTGTTAGAAATACGTTTTACGTATATTAGAAGTATCGGTCACTCCACAATAATATTTATGTTATAATAGCTCGTAGTTAGAAAATAGTCATTAGTTACTTATTAAGTTAAGTAAGAACCGGTCCATGGGCTTGTCATGGACCGGCCCAAGCCCATGTTAGCTTGGAAGTATAAATACCCCTTTCCACCATGGAAAGGGGTTGGTTGTTGTCATTTTCTAGTTTCCATTTATTGAAATAACACATAGTTTCTCTCACTTTCTCTCTCTAACTTTCTCTCTCTAGAAATCAACAAACCCCTTCATAGATTCATAGGTTATCAATATTCTACATTCGGTATCAAGAGCTATGGGGTGATTTAAGGTAGTGATTTGTGTGGTTTTTTAGTTTTTGATTGTATTAGTGTTCTTTAAGAAAAACCATCTTGATTCTTGGTGTTTTTGGTGTTTTTGTGATTGGGATTAGTGGATAAGTATTAGTTTTTACTTATTATTGTTGAAATCACAAAACTTTTTGGGTTATTTGGTCAAAATATGGGTTTAATCTCTTGTTTTGAGGTCGACTGTTCATCGTATCAAAGTTTCTGATTACCCAGCAAAAGTTCCGGATCAAGAAGTTCCGGATCAAGAAGTTCCGGGTCAAGAAGTTCCGGATCAAGAAGTTCCGGATCAAGAAGTTCCGGGTCAAGAAGTTCCGGGTCAAGAAGTTCCGGATCAAGAAGTTCCGGATCAAGAAGTTCCGAACCAAGAAGTTCCGGATCAAGCACTTCCGAACCAAGAAGTTCCGGATCAAGTCAGAACTTCCGAACCAAGAACTTCCGAACCAAGAAGTTCCGGATCAAGGCACAAGTTCCGAACCAAGAACTTCCGAACCAAGAAGTTCCGGATCAAGCCAAAAGTTCCGAACCAAGAACTTCCGAACCAAGAAGTTCCGGATCAAGCCAAAAGTTCCGAATCAAGGTAATTCCAAGCTAAATCTTCCGAATCAAACTTCCGAATCAACAAAAAGTTCCGAATCAAGGGTTATTTTTCTTGTTTTTTCGACGATTTTTTAGAGGATTTAATCTTGGTTTCTTACAACAAAAACTCAACACAATTCACAAGCTTTACTTCACTGCTCGATCAACCGATAATCTTTGTCTCTTTGAAGTTAACAAAATGAATCCGAATTCAGTAATGCCTCAGATGACATCACTTACGGATATTTCGGTAATTACGGGAACGGATAATCGCCCGCCAATGCTCATCAAAGAAGTTTTTGAAGCTTGGCAAGGCCGGATGATGTCTTATCTTAAGGGAAAACCGGTTTATGGGAGGCTTATGGTTAAGTCAATTTTAAATGGTCCACTTGACTATGGTACCATAGTGGTCAACAATGTGACTCGACCAAGAGAATTTGAAGAACTTACACCAGCCCAACAACTTGTTGCCGATGCAGACGAGAATGAGGTAGATAATCATTCTTGTCACGAATCTAACGCTGAGTTTTTAAAGCTACAAGATTCTTACAATTTACTTTCAAAACGCTTTAATCAACTAGAACAACATTGTATATCTTTAGAATTAAAACAACAAACTCAAAATGAGGATCTTTTGATATCCAATGGTTGTGAAAACGGTGTTGAGACGAGTGACAAGATGATTTCAATTGTTAAGACATTAGAGGAAGAAATCATGAGATTGAAGAGAGAGGTATCATCAAAGGAAACATTAAAATTGGAACTAGAGGCTGCAGAGTCTAAAAACCAAGTCTTAGAAATTAGACTTTCGTCTGTTCTAGGGGAGATGGATCGGACAAGACAGGGATTATCCGCTCTTTATGGTTCACTAGAAGAACGCTTCGCTTTTAATGCGGCACAACAACAATCTTATGTTGAACAACTGAACCAAAAGTGCGAGGAAATATCTGATTTGAACATCCTGCTCATAGACAAAAATATGGTTTTGGCTGAGTTAAAGGAGACACTTCTTCTCACCCGACAAGAAGTTGTTGATAACTTAGCTACCGACTCTGCACCGTCCACTAGTGCTCCAACAACCAAGTCAGTAGTGCTTTATAAGAATCCGCTTCATAAGAGAAACCCGGTTACCTACGATGATTATATGAGGAATGCCATTAAGCATGTCGATCTTCTTAGGTATATTTTAGACGATCTTTATGCCTTAGATCCCTCAAGTAGCGACTATTATTCGGCTCATGAATATATTAAGCGAGTTCAATATTGCTTGGCATATTTGCAATACATAGGTACACCAGGTTCGGCACTACTTAATAATAGGCCCATTGCTGTCACTCCATTTAATAAGACTCCAGGAGCAAAACCGTCATTGGCACAATCAAGTAAGACACCTTTAAAATCTGTTGCTAATGTTCCCACTTTTCCTTCTACAGGATTAAAAGAGACTACTAAGGCTAAAGGATCGCCACTCAAGAAAGATAAGATCAAGCCCTCCACTAGTAGTGCCACAAAGAAGAAAGTAGAAGTTCACAATAGGAATGCTCGTTCAGTTTTAAATAAAAATAATCATGTTAAGACTAAAAGCTCTGCGCCTGTGCAGCAGCCTAAACCATTCGTGAATTCTGATTTAAATTGTTGGAATTGTAATGAATGTATGTTTTCCCAGCGTCATGATTTGTGTCTGATTGATCACGTGAATGAAATGAATGCTATTAAGAATGGTCTTGAATGGAAGCCAACGGGTAGAACTCGTGCCCAAGTTGGCTGGCAATGGCGTCCCACTGGTAGGACCTTTACATTAGATGGAAAAATGTGCCCTTTAACTAGGAATGCATCCATTGAGGTTAGGTCTGAGCGTCCTTTAGTTAGGAACACTCGCACTCAAGTATGGAAACAGCGCCCTTTAATTAGGTCAGCCCCCACTATAGTGCCTATCAGTGAAGAAATACCTCAGGATTTAAGCCAACTAGAATCTACACCGCCTATTAAGAAAAGGAAGGCTAGGAAATCTAAGAAACCTAGAGTTAGCAAATCTAAGTGTACCTGCTAATAACAAGGAACACTCAGATTCCGATACCTCTACATTGTCTTCGTGTGGTGATATTTTCAGGTGGTCCAAATCATCCTGTGGTATTTGGACTCCGGTTGTTCAAAACATATGACCGGAAATCGCTCGATGCTCCGAAATTTCGTCAGCAAGTTTCTTGGTACGGTTAAATTCGGGAATGATCATATAGCAAAGATTATGGGGTATGGTGAATATCAGATTGGAAACGTGACGATTTCAAGGGTATACTATGTAGAAGGTCTTGGTCATAATTTATTCTCAGTAGGACAGTTTTGTGATTCCAACCTTGAGGTTGCTTTTCGACAACACACTTGTTTCATCCGCAACTTGGAAGGAAAAGATTTGTTGAAGGGATCTCGTGGTGCAAATCTCTATACCTTGTCCTTACAAGACATGATGGCCGCCTCTCCAGTATGTCTTCTCTCTAAAGCATCTAAGACCAAGTCATGGTTATGGCATCGCAGATTATCTCATCTTAACTTTGATGCTATTAATCATCTGGCTAAAAACGATTTAGTTCGTGGTCTTCCAAAGCTTAAATTTCACAAGGACCATTTATGTTCCGCGTGTTCAAGGGGGAAAAGTACCAAGAAATCTTACAAGCCCAAAGCTGAAGACACCAATCAAGAAAAACTTCATCTTTTGCATATGGATCTTTGTGGGCCGATGAGAACTGAAAGTGTGAGCGGTAAGAAATTCATTCTGGTAATTGTGGATGATTTCTCCAGGTTTACATAGGTTAGATTTCTACATACAAAGGATGAAGCACCGAAGGCTATCATCACTTTTCTGAAATTCATTCAGGTACGTTTGAATACCACTGTCCGCCGTATTCGTACAGACAATGGTACAGAGTTCGTCAACCAGACTCTTCGTGATTATTATGAAGGAGTTGGTATATCACATGAAACATCCGCTGCACGCACTCCACAACAAAACGGTGTCGTTGAAAGACGGAATCGTACACTTATGGAAGCTGCTAGGACCATGCTTATTTATGCGAACGCTCCATTGTTCTTGTGGGCAGAGGCTATTTCTACTGCATGTTTCACCCAAAACCGTTCTATCCTTCGGAAACGCCATGGAAAAACACCTTATGAGCTTTTACATGACCGTAAACCCGATGTTTCATTTTTCCATGTGTTTGGTGCTCTTTGTTATCCAAACATCAATAGTGAGAACTTGGGTAAGCTTCAACCGAAAGCCGATATAGGTATTTTCATTGGTTACTCACCGTCCAAAAGAGCATACCGAATCTATAACCGTCGTCTTGGCAAGATTGTAGAAACTATGGACGCAGATTTCGATGAGCTGACAGCGATGGCTTCTGAGCAACACAGCTCTGAACCCGCGCTTCATGAGATGGGAACCGGTGCTATAAGTTCCGGATTAGTTCCCAATAATCCTACTTCTACATCATTTTTACCACCATCAAGGCCCGAATGGGATAAACTGTTTCAACCGTTGTTTGATGAATTCTTCGATCCCCCGACTGATGAAGTTCCAGCACCTGTAGTAATCGCTCCAATCCCTGAAGTGGTTGCTCAAGCTAATGAACCTTTATCTAATGCATCTACAATTCACATTGAACCAGATGCACCTTCACCAAGTGATTCTCAAACTACACCTGAATCGTCACCCCTACTTGTGCCTAATGATGTGGAAGAGGATTCTATTGATCACGACTTGGAATATGCTCACTTGCAAGAGCTTCCTTTCTTTGGTGTAGCGATCCCTGAAAACCCTTCAGCCGCGTCTACCTCAGAAGAAGCTCCTTCTATTGTTCACTCCAGACCACCTAGGATTGAAAACCATAGCACTAAATGGACAAAAGATCACCCAGTTAGGAATGTTATTGGAGATCTAGATCGACCAGTCTCTACACGCCATCAATTACAAGAGAATGCACTTTATTGCTACTTTGATGCATTTCTCTCTGAAGTTGAACCTAAAAATTGGCAGCAGGCTATGACCCAATCATCTTGGATTGAAGCTATGCAGGAGGAACTAAATGAATTTCAAAGACTTGAAGTATGGGAATTGGTTCCTCTCCCTGACAAGGTTAACATCCTTACTTTGTTATGGGTTTATAAGGTTAAACTTGATGAGATGGGTGCGGTATTGAAGAATAAGGCTAGATTGGTTGCTAGAGGATATAAACAAGCCTTGGGTATAGACTTTGAAGAATCTTTTGCTCCCGTGGCTAGATTGGAGGCTATTAGACTATTCCTTGCGTATGCTGCTCATCTGAACATGATCGTCTATCAAATGGATGTGAAGACGGCATTTTTGAACGGTGAACTAAGGGAAGAAGTCTATGTTAGTCAACCGGATGGGTTCGTCAGTACGGAGTTTCCTAATCATGTGTACAAGCTTAAGAAGGCTCTCTACGGGTTGAAACAAGCTCCACGCGCGTGGTATGATCTCCTGTCAACATATCTCATTTCGGAAGGCTTCTCCAAAGGCAAGGTGGACCCCACTCTATTCACTCTCAAGGAAGGCAACGACATGATTCTGGTACAAATTTATGTTGATGATATAATATTTGCTGCCACTAACATTGAATTGTCAAATCGATTTGAGAAGATAATGTCCACACGCTTTCAGATGTCGATGATGGGAAAAATTTCATTTTTCTTAGGATTACAGATTTCTCAGAATCCCAGAGGCATCTTTATTAATCAATCCAAATATGCTCTAGAATCTCTTAAGAAATATAACTTTGAAAATTGTGACCCCGTGGACACTCCAATGGTGGAGAAATCCAAGTTAGATGAAGATAGGAATGGGACTATTGTCGATCCAAAACTTTACCGTGGGATGATCGGCACCCTTCTATATCTGACTGCTAGCAGGCCTGATTTGCAATTTGCTGTATGCATGTGTGCCCGGTATCAGGCTCGGCCTACCGAAAAGCACCTACATGTTGTGAAAAGGATCTTTCGGCATCTAAAAGGAACACTTCATCGTGGTTTATGGTATCCGAAAGATTCCTCTATTGCTTTAATATCATACGCAGATGCCGATCATGCTGGATGTCAAGACACGAGGCGTAGCACTTCTGGATCTGTGCAACTCCTTGGAGATAGATTGATCAGTTGGTCTTCAAAAAGGCAGAAAAGCGCTGCAATATCAAGCACGGAGGCTGAATACATCGCCATGTACGGTTGTTGTGCTCAAGTCCTTTGGATGAGATCACAATTAACTGACTACGGTTTGGGATTCAACAAAATCCCGATGTATTGTGACAACAAGAGCGCCATTGCCCTTTGCTGCAACTATGTTCAACACTCCCGGGCCAAGCACATAGACATTCGCTACCATTTCATTAAAGAGCAGGTGGAGAACGGAGTGATCAAGCTGTATTTTGTCACTACTGAGTATCAGCTGGCGGATATGTTCACCAAAGCATTAGATCGAGGACGAATTGAGTTTTTGATCGACAAGCTTGGCATGAAATCATTCACTCCAGCGACCCTCAAAGAGTTGGCAGAAGAATCAGCTGAATAGTCGTGGTAAACTATTCAGAGTATCCTTTTGTTCGTGATCATGTATATTATCGTAAATATATAAACCACAAAAGAAAAATACAAAAATATAAAACCAACAAAAATCATAAAAAATATAAAACCTAGAAAAACTATAAAAATTATAAAATCAAGAAAAACCAAAAATATTTTTCGTTTTTAAATCGGGCATGTCTTTTAGTACGGTAATATTTACGGCCTTAGAAATGTCGATCAATATTGACACGGTGCCATAAATAGAGTCCGTATAAAAGTTGTACATTTTTTAAAACATGCCCATTATGGCTTGTAGTTATTTCTGACTGCAACCCGGTTTTCATATTAAAGTCACGTATTTCCTTGGAAAACGTTGGCTCAGAACGGGAATTAATTTTCTCGGGCGTGATTTACAAGCCAAATCATGCAAAGGGATCAAGTTTACTTTATAACTTGGTCTAACACGAATTTATGTACGTCTCAGTGCATTAATTTGTTTAAATAAGAGAAATCTTATTGACACCACGAATCAAACTTTTTCAAGATATAAATTGGAAATGCTTTCATCAATATTTGACTCTTTAAACAATGACTACAGCTCTTTAAATAGAAAACGGGTCATCATTTAAGGGGGAGAAAATATTAAAATCATCTTCGTCATTAAATTGATTTTCAAAAGTGATTGTGAAAAATTAATGGCTAAATGGTAATTGAGTGGTCTTGCTTTAGAATATGACTTGTGTTCGTTCTATGTGATAGGCATTGCTTTTAGATCTTGGAGATATGCTAATTGGATGCGTTACTTAAGTTGTGGGAGATTGTCGAGTTTAGTTTAACTAAGTAAAATTAAGTCGACTAAACTTATCAATGAAAAGGTAAAATGAAATGAAAAAGGTAGAAACTAAAAGGAAAAGAATAGATAAATAGAGGGACTAAAGGTGATATTTAATGAAAAGTCAAAAATTGACCTAAGTCAAAACTAAGCCACCCCGCCCCCCTTTCTTTTTCCTTTTCACTGTTTATTTCTATCTTTGCCGCCATTGTTGGATAAACACACACAAACTCAAAAACAACTCGTTTAATCCATCCGTTCCTGTTCATTCGTTAAAATAAGGTAATTATCATCAATATTTAACTTATAAATTCGTCTAATCCATCATCTATATCTCTTTAATTGATTCGAATAATTACCATTATCAGATTTAGGGTTTATTCCTTAATTAGGGTTAATTATTTAGGGGTTGTTGGTGGGTTTTGCTCGGAATCTCATTAAATGATGTTTAATTGCCTTAGTTTGCCTTAGAACTCACAAACGCACATCGATTAGATCAACAAAGGCTGTGTTTGAAAAGTTCCGGATGAACATGGTTATAACTTCCGAATGAAGGATTTTTTCTGAAAAACTTCCGAATGAGGAAGTTCCGAATGAAGGACTTCCGAACGAAGGAAGTTCCGAATGAAGAACTTCCGGATGAAGGAAGTTCCGAATGAAGAACTTCCGGATGAAGGAAGTTCCGAATGAAGAACTTTCGGATGAAGGAAGTTCCGAATGAAGGAATGTTCCGGATGAAGGAAGTTCCGAATAAAGAACTTCCGAATGAAGGAAGTTCCGAATGAAGAACTTCCGAATGAAGGAAGTTCCGAATGAAGAACTTCCGGATGAAGGAAGTTCCGAATGAAGAACTTCCGGATGAAGGAAGTTCCGAATGAAGAACTTCCGGATGAAGGAAGTTCCGGATGAAAAACTTCCGGATGAAGGAAGTTCCGAATGAAGGAATGTTCCGGATGAAGAAGTTCCGAATGAGGAAAAGTTCCGGATGAAGAGTTGTTTGATTATTCTTGTTGGCATGCTATATGTACTTGTTGTATTATGTTATGAAATGTGTTATGCTTAGAAGTAAGAATGATATATATATTTATATATGTTTTTGTGCATCAACCTTTCATGTCTTATCTTAAGCAGATACAATGACTAATCCAACAGTACAAGCAATCCAAGACTCTAGAGAAGCCGATATTGCTAAAGCACGAACCCTTAAGTTTATACCCAACAATTACCGGCTGGAGCAAGTCTCAAAATCCACTCACCATGGTTTTAAGGTCGCCATAGCCATCCTCGATAACTCTCATTTCAAGAACGCCCTTAGGAGTAGTGCCTCGGTGCCTTATGAGTATATGTATGAATTTTGGGCTATCAAGGAAATCACTTCAAACAAGATCACCTTCACCATTGACAACAAGCAGCAGACACTCACAGTTTCAGACTTCCGTAAGATTCTTGGTATACGGGATACACCCAAAGGCATGTCATTCTCGAGGGATCCTACTAAAGATGAACTCGTGGAGTTATTTGACGCACTTGGATGTCCGGAAATACGAGTTGCGTCTGAGTTTACCACTGCTAAGGTAGGACAACCTTGGAGAGCATTGATGGGTATTCTCAGTAAATGTCTTACACCAAAAACAAGTGGCCATGATGCTCTGCGCAGTCCTATAATAAACCTCTTCTATGGCATGTACAAAGCTGCAAATGCAGATTATGCATTGTTGATATGGGAAGAATTCACCTTTCAACTCTTCTATAACAAGAAGCTGAAGACAAACTTCTTTCCTTATCCTCGGTTTATCAAGCTTATCATTAATTATTTTATGAAGAATGATGCTACTATTGATAGGCGTGCAGCAAGTCGCTATCACACTGAAGAAGCTGATGATACTGTGGATCTGAGGCATGAAGGACCGTCTATTGGTGTGATTCCGGGTCCTATTCCTGATTACCTTCTGTCTGAGAAAATCAAAGGTTCTGCTGATTACAAGCTACTGCAGATAGAAATCAAGAAGCTGAAAGCAAATCTTCAGACTGGAGAAGACTCGTCTACAACGGTTAAGAGTAAAGGTAAACGCAAACAACCAGCTGCGTTACCTGAACCCGAAACCAAGAAGAAGAAGACAGAGGGTAAGAAGGGAAAGGGTAAGACTGATGAGATGCGTTTACGTGATGAAGAAGATCTTGTTGATCCTGCTCTTGACAAGACAGAGAGAAAAATGCTGAAGATAGCAATTCAAAGGAGTAGGAAAGATATTGGCGGTAGTGGTTCAGGTGCAAGGGTAGATGTTGAGGATGAGTACGTGGAACCAGATGATGTTGATGAGTTTGGGTCACCTGAACATTATTCCACTTCGAAGGAGCCATCAATCCCTATTTCAGCAAGTGTGGAAAAGGAGTCTGTTGCTCCTACGATCATGGTGACAACTCAACCCTTAGCAACTCAACCTCCACCCATACAACCCTTACCAACCAGACCGGCTTCAACACCATTTCTTCCACCACCTACAATTCCCATCCTTAGTACCGCAGTAACAACCGAGGCTCTCCAATCAACCCAAAGCAGCTCTGCAACATCTACAATGGCTGCATTGGTGATGGCCGAACTGTTGGATAAACATGTGGATACTCACAAACGAGAAATGGATGAACTTCGCCAAGAGTTACAAAGACGAGCTCAAAGTGAAGAAGCATCTAGGAAAGCCCAAGAGGAGATGATTGCTAGGTTCGCTGCAGATATGGAGTTGACTCGAAAAGCACATGCAGAAGAACTAGCTCGGGTTAAGCAGGCTGAGGCTGATAAGCATGCTGCACGTATCACCAGACTTCAAGCGATGAGGGATAAATACAAAGAGCAAAAAGAAGCACTTGAAGCCTCTGTGGAAGAAAGAGTGCAAGAATCCGTTGAATCCCTAATGCCTAAACTGCGTGATGAGTTGAAGACACTTGCTGCTGACAACTTGATGATCAAATCATCCAATCCTTCAGAAGCCGCCTACAAGATTGCTTATGACTTGACGGATTTTGAATTGAAGAAGATCCTTAAGGCTCGTATGGTGGAACTTGGATCGTTTGATAAGTCTAGGATTCAACGGGCTCTATACAAATCCCTGAATGATGCTATCATGGAGGATGATAGGTTATTCAAAACATTTGGAAGTGTGGTACCTTATCACATTCTACCTGAAGAAGAAAGGGAAGAAAGTGAGCAGGAAGAGGGTACTGGTGAAGAGGAAGAGGAAGAAGAAGGAGAAGAAGAGGAAAAAGATGACGATGATGGTGATGATGAGGATAAGGATGAGGATGATGATGACGAGGATGAGGATGATGATGATGGCGATGATGGTGGTGATGGGAATGAGGAGAGTGCTAGGGGTAGTAACGGGGATGACAATCAGGATGATGATGGGGGTGAACAGCCTAAAGAGGGAGACAAGGTTACCAGCTCCAAGAAAACTGCTAAGACTGGAACCAAGTCCAAGAAAGATGCAGCACAGAAGGACAAATCAACATCATCGGAATCTAGACGAACTAAGTGGCGCCACGATGTGAATGCCACTATAGCGTCATCGGTTCTCGGTACCTCTATTGCTGTATCTTTACCTATTACCACTAACCCCATTAGTTCTGTTGTTGTTGCTCCTGTGATTGCAGAATCAGTAACAGAACCCGAAGCTGCACAACACTCACCAGTTCACGACACTGCCGAAATGCCTGAAACTGAACCAACAGATGTTCGCACTTCTACTCCTCAACAACAAGCACAACAATCTACGGTTCCTGAACCAAGCACACGAGACTGGGCAGACACGTTGGAGATAGACGAGACTGCACCACCACAGGCTTGGATCACGGCAGCAGCACAATATGATCCGATCACAGACGCTGACAAAGATGTGTTGTATCTCCGTATCCGGCGTCCGATTGACTTATGTGCATTTTTTGCTCATGAGTATAAGACTTCGGTTACTCCATCCTTGGTGAAGAAAGCGCTGAAAGATAAGAGACTTCATGCCAAAACCCGGTTAACCCGAATGGAGTTCGAGTATTATGCCGATGAGATCCTGAAGGCTCTGAATACCGTTCAACGGCCAGGACTTCATGAATCAGAAAGAGCTCCACCTCCAATGGATCCTTCTCAAGATAATCAGATTGCTCTTGACTTCTTCGTCACCAATGATCTTGTGTATCTACTGAAGGGGTCATCAAAGTACGCAACCTCCCTGACCTTGCTGAAAGCTGCCAACTGGGGGACAATACCCTTTATCGAGGAAAAGGTAAACCGACTCTGGGTCCCAAAAATAAATCGTAATTATGATATGTATGCTGTCATAGGTGCATCTCATTGGGACGAACGAGTCCGAAGGGCGTACAGGGGTTGCTGCCTAGTCAATTCTGGAAGTATCGTTAGATCCGATATCCGCATCTCCAGCATTTTAGGGTTGAAAACTGAAGCCAAGAACGGCTATTATCATGTGACGGAGATTCTCTTGAAAAGGGAGGATGACAGGGAATACAAAATCCAGCAGGGAGATTTTTCCATCATTCGCCTTGAGGATATCGAAGATATGCTGCTTCTGATGACCCGAGATCAACTCACACATATTCCTCGTGAAGACCTCATTGCTTTGAATACAGCACTTCGTATGTTCACACGAAGCGTTGTCATCAAGTCACGAGTTGAAGATCTTCAGTTGGGAGTCGAAAGCTATCAAAGGAAGCTTAACCTAACCCGTCCAGTGAATCAAGTGCTACCTCAACATGTAGAAAGATGTCCCTATACCGGCATTTCTGTCCCGAATTACGGCATTTTCTACTTGAACAGTCGAGGTTTGATGAAGTTTATGAGGGTGGGTGAGCTCCATAAGTACAGTGATGGGACTCTTCTACAAGTCAGAGGAAAATTGGAGCATCTGAACTCGGGTGGGACTTTGCCAGAGATGACGGAGGATTGGCATCCGGGTTACCGGTAGATGGCGAAGTACGTGATCAAGAAGATTGATCAAAAGCTCCGTGAACGTAGATTGATGAGGAGCTTGGAAAGATTCGTTGGTGGAAGACCGTATTTAGTGCACCACAAGCTACTGCAACGATCCATCTAATGGGTCGTACATTTCAGGTCCACTTTATATTGGTTTTCAATTGTGAATATGTATATTTGTGAATAATGTGCTTTAATGGCTTGATGTAGTGTTAAGGTATGATAATTTTTCAAGAATTTCTCACGAGATTCTAAATCTTTCAAAATATATCATACTAAAGCACTACAACTATCCCTTATTAACTTAAGGGGGAGCAATAACTTATTCTATGGCCAAACATCGATTTCATTTTTTACCCAAAGACCGGTTAATCCATTCAATATCCCAAATATTAATGGTTAACATTTTGGATAAGGGGAGAAAATGGGATTAAGGAGACATAAGTGATACTTGGCTAAAAGATGAAAAAGACTTAACGATTATTCAACTTAATATGTGTAAAGCACGTGTTAAGGGGGAGCGTTTTTGATGAACAAAACACCTAAGGTACAAAACTTTTGATTTCAACATCACAAGTACTTTAGGTGATTTTCAATGATTTTCATGGTGGCAATTCCTTCCCAAAACACGCTTAATTCACGACGGATGTGGTGACAAAAGGGTGGTAGGAATAGGTTTAGTCCAATGATTCATCAGAGCCGATGGAATCTTCCCAAGGACAATTCCCTAGATAGAATTAGAAGTCCTAGGAAAGATGGAGAAAGAATGTGAACGTAGCTGAATGCCGACCAAGTACTTAAGCTAGCACTGGAACAATCACAACAAGGTGCTAGTGATGACGTATTGGTAAGCATTGAAGGGGTTGAAGAATGAAAAAGAATTGTAAAGATAAAGGGTGTAAAGAAAGAAGCCCTCCTTACAACTTTAGGCAGAAACCGGGTCAATACATATGCTATTGAGATCATTTTTGCTAATGGTTCTCGGTATTGAAGAAAGACATCATGGACCCAGTGATGCAATGCACAACCCTTCCCAGCTAACTCAAATATCTCTCAAAAGGTATTTGTTTTAATCACACGGAGATCAACACGTTATCTATTGGTTTGTTCACTCCGAATAGACTGGTATTGAAAAGGTGGCACTCCTCTCCAGCCATCGCTCACTAAATCAAAACGCACAATCGAGTCTAGAGCCAAGAGATCATCAAAAGTCTCATTAGGACACTTTTCATTTATTCCTTGCTTTCTCACACACTGTGAAAAGTAAGAGATTTTCATGAGTCCTACGCAATATTCCTGTAATATTGCCAGAACATCCGAGTAATACGTAAGTATTACAATGAAGATGGAAATCCTGCTTGAGCCAACATCAAACAAGCTCATGGTAGGTTACACGTGCGGTTCTTTTAGAACCAATCTTGTGAAAAACTGGAAGGTAACAGTGGTTTAATTCTTAATTGAACTTAAACTCGTTCCAGGCCTCTTCGCATTATCATATGATCTTGCCAGAACACTCAGAGTGATTCTTTATTGACCACAGTGACGAGTGGAAATCCTTCTAGTGTCAACATCAAACAGCACTTGGTAGGTAACGTGCAAGATTCTTTATGAATTGAGCTCGTGACAACTGGAAAGCAACGATGGTGAAAATCTTAATTGAAATTCACTTGTTCCAGGTTTCATGAATTGACGGCTTCAAATCACAAGGATAATTTATCCAAGTGATTCACTCTTTATGTTCGCAGTCAGCTTTGGACGGTCGAATAAAGAGAACGGGTTTACCCGCGAAATCCTGTCAGGAAGTTACTTAATTGAAACTATCCGTCACGGGTACGATATCTAATATCGTCTAACGGTCTTCACCGACCGGAGGTAAAATGCTACCGAATTAGAATAAAATGTTCAAAGCCATTTTATTCGTGTCGTTGCTGTGTACCTGTTAAAGACGGTGGCGTTGCTGTGTACCTGTTGAAGACGGTGGCGTTGCTGTGTACCAGTGAAGACGGTGGTGTTGCGGTGTACCTGTAGAAGTCGTTCCCACATGCTTATGTTTTTCTGCATCAAAGTTTAGCAAAAATTCAAGAAAGTACAAGATAAAGTCTTCCGCTGTACCAAACTCTGAAACTTTCGAGAATTCAACAAAAAGACATAAGTGTGTGGAACATGGAGTCACGAGAAGGCAAATTCACAAGAGAGGCAAAGATCGCACGTGAAAGGCCAAAGAACAATGCTCTCAAGCCAAAGCCAAAAAGATCAAACCAACATATTCACAACAAAAGAAAGAAAAGAAGAAAAGACTACGAGCTAAAGAACGAAGACTTAGTATAGTATGCTAGGTTTAGAATTTTGTAACGTGGAGTGACCTCCCTTAGGGGGAGATTGTTAGAAATACGTTTTACGTATATTAGAAGTATTGGTCACTCCACAATAATATTTATGTTGTAATAGCTCGTAGTTAGAAAATAGTCATTAGTTACTTATTAAGTTAAGTAAGAACCGGTCCATGGGCTTGTCATGGACTGGCCCAAGCCCATGTTAGCTTGGAAGTATAAATACCCCTTTCCACCATGGAAAGGGGTTGGTTGTTGTCATTTTCTAGTTTCCATTTATTGAAATAACACATAGTTTCTCTCACTTTCTCTCTCTAACTTTCTCTCTCTAGAAATCAACAAACCCCTTCATAGATTCATAGGTTATCAATATTCTACAGTAATCGAGCATACTTTATTAGAATTAATGGGTAACCTAGGACATGTAGGTTACCTGTCATGAGATCCTGTCATGACGGTCACTTCGGTGAATTCTGTTAGTTTTGATATCATGAATTTAGTGAAATAAAATTTATTGTTTCATTGTTAGACATGTATTATAAACTGTTATTACAAACCTATGAATTCACTCAACCTTTGTGTTGACTTGTAAGCATATATTTCAGGAAATTGTTACTGTTAGCATGGAGCAGCATAAGGATGGCATGAAGAGGCACAAGCTTGAAATTATTGATATAGATTTTGGAAACCTCATATTGTAAAACTCTGAATTTTTAATGATATATAAAGAAAGTTGATTGAATCACTCTTTTGAGTTGTTTTCTATTAATATGACTTGTGTTCTATGAATTAATACCCCAAATTAGCTTTCGCTGCTATAAGGTAAAAATAGGGGTGTTACAGATTGGTACTCAGAACCATGGTTATAGAGAACAAGAATTAAAATCTTTACTATAACTAGTTTTCCAAATAATTTCAAGAAAGTCCTCTGTGCCAATTCTAGTGTTGATACAAAAATGAGGTAATACTTCACTAGTACTTCTACCCTTCAGAACAATGTATAAGTAATATTATGTTTATGTGTACATATAATGTTGTTGCTATAAATAAGTTATGATATTTATCGACATCTCCAAAAATATGTATTCATATCTTCCTCCTATTATCATCTTATCGGGTTCAAAAGATGAGCGTTCTGCAAGTATTCCTGACGACTCCCTAAAGTATATTTCCAATTTTCCGATGAACAATCCTTATGATACATATAATGAAGAAGTTCTTCCCGAATGAAGATATTATAGATAAAGTTAAGGGACTTAGGAAAGACCGAAGAATCATACAACGAGATTTTAAGAAACTGGAAGGATGTTTTAAAGGAGCCAAGTCCAAGTTGTAGAGAAGACAAGTGATATATGATGAAGAAATTGTTCAAGCTCGACTAAAGATTTCTATTCTAGAGTTAGTCATTGAGGACATTCAAATTAGACATCGGCCCAATATGCAAATTCTTTTTTATGCTATCAAGGAACTCAAGAAGAAGAGAGTTAGACACTAGACTAGAATTTGTGAATTTTACAAAGCCGAATAGCTGTCAAGCTGATTTGTATATATTCTGAATTTTATGTCTTTTCTTTTATGGTTAACAGTGAAGCTTGTCTTGTAAGTTTAAACAATACAAGTTGTTAATAAATAAAATATATGTTATCCGTTAAAACCTCGTTATTCTATTTATTCGCCTCTAGAAATCTGGGATTTCAAAATTTTTCAATATAATATTCGGATTTTGGGATTAGTATTATGAGCAATTTATGCTTAAATAAGATTAATTATGATTGTCTTATTTAAAGGAATTGATCCCTAATTAAAATAAGAAAATTTTAAATTATTGAACCATAATTTTCTAAATATTGTTCACACGAGTCTGATCAATTCGTAGAAATAATGATTTAAAAATTTCTGGGCTTAAGCGTATAGCTCATACACAAATGTATTTTCTCAATGCTTATCGTTGATTTTATGATTTTACGATAGTAACAAAATAACCCTTATGAATGATTTGTCAATTGATTCAATACCCTTATGTATGAATATTTTGACAAATATATCATTCTAACCCTTTGTTATCTTGTGTGTGGTGATAGAATGGCACCCACAAGAGCATCTACATCTGCAACGGTAACAATGACTCAAGAAGAAATTAGGCAATTGGTAGCTGATAGTGTTGCTGCAGCTCTACAAGCACAAGCTACTAACATGCCTAATGTTGAAAGGAATAATGTTCAAAGAGAAATTTATGTAGCCAAGAGATGTAGCTACAACGAATTCATGACCTATCAACCTTTTAACTTCAAAGGATTTGAAGGTGCTGTTATTCTTACTCGTTGGTTTGAGAGAACTGAATCAGTATTTGCTCGAAGTGATTATATTGACAAAGTGAAGTTTGCTACTGGTACACTAACTGATGAAGCATTATCCTGGTGGAATTCATTTGCTCAACCCATCGGAATTAAAGAAGCTTATAACACCACCTGGTCTCAATTTAAGAAGTTGTTAATAAAGAAGTATTGCCCTAGAAATGAGATCAGAAAAATGGAAGAAAAAATTTATCAACTTAAGGTGGAAGGAAATGATCTCAAGACTTACATAAGAAGATTCTAAGAACTAGCACGATTATGCCCTACTATGGTGCTAGATTCTGAGAAACTTATGGAAGCATTTATAGGAGGATTGCCTCAAAGCATTGACGGAAATGTTACTACTTCAAAGTCCCAAACTTTAGAAGATGTAATTTCCATAACTCAGAGGCTAATGGATCAGGTTCTAAAGCACATTCATGTGCAAAGAACCGAGGATCATAAGAGTAAGTTCGAAGATAAAAGAGACATCAAAGTCAATGAAGACCACTACTACTCCAATGATTGCGACAACAACAATCGCTCCAACAATTGCTACAATAACGATCGTAAGGATAAGAGGCAAGAAAACTTTAAGGATAATACTGCTATCTCATCCGAGAGAAAGGTGTATGCTGGAAAACTACCACTATGTATAAGATGTACTCTGCATCACGAGGGGCCTTGCACTGTTAGGTGCCTGATTTGCCATAATGTGGGTCATCTAACTAGGAACTTCAAGAAGAAAGGGCCATCTACTTGAAATAAATAAGCCGTATTTCTATTCTTAGAATAAGAGGACTTACATTAAACTAAATCTTGGGACGAGATTTTCTTTTAGTGGTAGAGACTATGACAACCCAGTATTTTCATCTATGTATTATGTACATTATTCTTGTGAAATAATAATACTTTGTTTTTATGGTGAATTTTTTTTGTTTTTCCTATATAAATTATGTGAGTAGCTTACATAACAAGGTGCACAAACTCACACAACTCACACTATCAATTCTACTTGTGTTAATAAGATATGAAGACCTTATATATATCAAGTCTAAACTCTAAAAGTGATCTTATAAGTACCATTATAATAAGAACATCTCAAATATAACTACGATGCCCTAAATTCTATTAGAAACCCTAGAATCCCTTTAAATAAGTTATAAACTTAAGAATGGTAAACTATGAATGGAAAGTACATATGAATAAGTAATTATGAATTATAAAAACGTTATAAAATATACTTTGAATATATAATAATACCTAAGAATGGTAAGAACAAACTATACAAAGCTAAGTACAAGTAAAAGTACATAATAGTCTAGATCATCACCTAAAACCCTTAGTAAACAATGTTTCAAGCCATATAACTATATAATATCTATGTACAAGTATCAAATACAATATACTAATTATAATCTATCATATAAAGGAAAGGTAATTGATCATATAACACTAATATTCACTAATCCAAGACTAATTACAAGTTAAGACCTAGTAACCAAGATTAGCATATATAATCCACTTCACATTGAATTAGAGTCTAATCTTTTGAAACTAATTATGAAACTCAACTAAGTATCATAGTAAGTTAATATATTTATCTTAAATTAAGTTACAAATTATTAAAGCATAAAGTACAAGTTTTCAAAGCATAGGATCTTAAGATCCCATAATTATCCCTAGAATAAGTTCAACCTATATAAACCCTTAAGATAAGAATGTAGAAACCTTAGAAGTCATAAAAATATCATATAAGCCCTATAATAAGTGTTTATGAAGATACAAACCCTAATTACCCAAAGTAGAAAGTCATTAGAATTAATGACCTAAAAACCCTTATATTAAGAAATCTATATAGAATCACTACCTAGTCTTTTTTGACAAGTCTAAAAATACTCATAGCACTTCATTAAAGTTATAAGATTATATTAAGATAATGTACAAGTACCCTAAAGCACAAGGTACAACATTTCAATGCATGGCTTGTAAATTAGGTCAAAATGGGTATTTTTACCCTTTAGACATGTTTACTTAGAATAACATAGTAAAACTAATGTAGGGACTTCACGAACACATTGAAAACAATTTAGGATGTATAAAATGAGTTTACATCAGTAGCTAATTGAAGGATAATCAATTTTACTAAGACATAGCCATAAATCATTAGAAACCCTAACCCGCCTAAGTTTTCTTCCCATTTGCACATTAAACCTTTGTTAAACTTCTAACCAAAGACACAAACTTATTAATTACAATGTAAATACCCTAAATAAACCCTAATCCATCATTAATCACATTCCTACGCTCTTAATCACCAAAATCACAAAGTATAAAGTTACAAGCCCTAAATTAGACCCGGTTTTACATTTTCCCTCCAAAAACCCATTTTGAACCTTTCCCTCCTAAATTTAAACTTAATATCAGATATTTAGGATACCTAGAAGAACTTTTCAACCAATAAACCAAGAACATAGGTGCATAAGCTACTTGGTGGCCAATTCTCTTCCATAAGCCAATTCGTGGTCTAAAAACCTTCCAACACTTCTACCTTGAATTTTAAATATAACTAGGATCTATAAACTTGCATAGATATTCCCTGGATTTTCTTAGTCACTACCTTAGCTTGGTTACACGTTTACACCCTTTGCTTGGAGCCTAAGGGTCAAAATTACTATAAATAGCAACCTAAACCTTTCATTCCAATTCGCACCCCGTTTTCTCTTAACCTCCTACCCATTCTCCATTTCCACTTCTATAAACATCATAGGACATACCCCAATACCAGAAAACAGGTTTAGAAGGAATCTATTGAAGCTTTGATAGCAAGTAGTGTTCATAGGAAGCCATTAGGAGCCATTTTGGAGCATCCTGGGTAATTTTTATGTTTGCTATGCTTTGATCTTGTTACAATGAATTCTTATATTTGTTATAATTCCAAGAATGTTAGAAATATAATCTAAAAGAAATTAAGTCATTGGATCATTTTAAATTAAAGTTATAAGTTAAAGATGTCTTAAAACCCTAGTTTTGTAATTTACCTAAAATAATAAGCAAAAACCCATTTCAAAAGCTATAATTCAGGAGAAATGATTTTATTATGAGTATAAACATGTTTTGAAACTTTGTTTTAAAATCCTAGATCATTTGGTCCATTTTTGAGGTTGTTATGTGATTTTTATAAGTATAGGGACTAAAACTATCATTTTTGAAACTATTTTACATTTTCGTCCAAAAGTATCATTTTGTGAAAGTTAAATATATAAGAATAAATATTGGAAAGTTTGAGGCCCTAAGGTTTAATATTGAGCGTTTCAATTGTAATTATTGAAACCATATACTTTAGGGGTTAAAAGTGTAATTAAGCTAAAGTGTAACTTAAAGGGCTATTATTGCCAATTTTGAAAGTAAAGAAGATTAATTATAAATATGAGGAAGAAATGAAGTTTTCATGTTAGTAGGGATCTTTGTACAAAGATGTTCCATCTTGATATTACGTTCTGACTGAGTGGTTAGGTTTACGATTTAAAGTGCCCTCGCTCCTCAAACGTTTATATAATGGCTTCCGAGTATGATGGCCCGAACAATGATGCTATAATTACAACCTAATATTAATTAAAGAATACATAACTAATACTTAAAAGTATTGAACTAAAAATCAAAGACTTTGTATATATATACATATATGTTGACCCAAGTTTGTAAGACTAAGTTGTTTGCCTGTGACTGATATATATTTGACGTGATTCAGACTCCGTAGGCCAAGGTGATTTCATAGCCTCACTTTTAAAGTTTTGTAAATAAATTGAAAACCCGTGAGGGGGATATATGCTAAAACTCGAATACATGTGTTTTGAACTATAAAATTTTAATATGTTATTGTACGAGTGTCCAAATTGTTACTTGTTTCCCAAATTTCATGAATCATTAAACACATCCGTGTGCGCTAATGGGGTAAATAGATCTATTGGGTTTAACGAATCCTGTTTGTGTTACCTATACATGGGGAAATCGAGCATACTTTATTAGAATTAATGGGTAACCTAGGACATGTAGGTTACCTATCATGAGATCCTGTCATGACGGTCACTTCGGTGAATTCCGTTAGTTTTGATATCATGAACTTAGTAAAATAAAGTTTATTATTTCATTGTTAGATATGTATTCAAAACTGTTATTACAACCTATGAATTCACTCAACCTTTATGTTGACTTATAAGCATATATTTCAGGAAATTATGACTGTTAGCATGGAGCAGCATAAGGATGGCATGAAGAGGCACAAGATTAAAATTATTGATATAGATTTTGGAAACCTCATATTGTAAAACTCTGATTTTTTAATGATATATAAAGAAAGTTGATTGAATCACTCTTTTGAGTTGTTTTCTATTATTATGACTTGTGTTCTATGAAGTAACACCCCAAATTAGCTTCTATTGCTATAAGATAAAAATAGGGGTGTTACACTTTTGGCCAGACAAACCTTGTTTTTCCAGCACCTGTTATCCTACCTCACGATATGTCCTAGTCTTTTATGTCAAACATGCACAAGACTACTTTTTTCTTCAACACTATCATTAAGCTCACCTACCACTGCATGGCCATCCTAAGAGTACACACAGTTCTCCCTTTGGGTTCCAGATAAAATAACCCTAGAACAATTAATCACCTTGACTTTGCGCGACTATAATTTTATGGTATATCCCTCTTTATCAAGAGTTCCTATTGATATTAAGTTTCTTCTCAATTGAGGAATATACCTGACATTGTGTAACACAAAACTTGGCCCATCTTTCAGTTGTACCCTTACCTTGCCAATACCCCTGATCTTGCACTTCGTGTTGTTGCCCAACAGTACGTTGCCCCATCACATTCTAATAAATCAAAAAATACATCTAACTTGGGTGACATGTGATATGAACCTCCTAAATCCATGATCCAATCTAGGAGAGCCTCTGCACTCGTCATCATCATCATCTCATAACCGTCATAAATCAAACCACTAGAGCTTGGTTGATCATATTTCTTGAAGTAACCTTTTACTTCTTGCGATTATTCTTCGGACAGTCTCTCTTCAAGTGCTCCTTGAATTGGAAAAAAAAGCATTTGGGTCTTTCACCTCGAGACATCAATTTTGAATTTCCACTTGACTAATGTGAATCCCTGTGATCAGTTCTTCCCCTTACATAGAACCCTTCACCATCATCCCCGTTCTCTTTGGACCTCTCTTTGATTTCATTTGAAGTTAGTGTGGCCATCACGTCCTCCAAAGTCAAAGCTTCACGTCCATAAAGCTAGCTATCCACAAAGGTTCGTATGACTATGGTAAAGAAGTAAGTAATAATAAAGCAATATCTTCATCCTCAAATTCTACCTCAATATTTGATAAATCAAGAAGGATTTTGTTGAACTTATCTATATGCTCAGAAATCTTTCGTCCAGTTGGCATGTAGAATGTGTACAAGTTCTTCTTTAGCTAAAACTTATTGGCCAATGACTTTGTTATGTACAAAGACTCGAGCCTTTACCAAACCCCCGTTGCAGTCGTCTCCCCGATAACTTCTCTCAGTACCTTGTTACCTAAACACAAAATCATGGCACCGTGAACTTTCTTGTCAAGCTTAGATTTCTATTCATCTTCGATAGTCGCGGGTAAAACCTCTAGAGCTGCTTCACATCCGTTCTGGATTAATAAATCACGCATCTTGATTCTCCATAACCCGAAATCACCAGTTCCATCAAATTTTTTGATGCCAAACTTGGCTCCCGTCATTATTTATCCCTTCGTTAACTCGCTGACTTTAACAAAAGTACGAATGACATCTTATCTTCTTCCTGTCTCCTGTCATACACAACGACCAAAAACAATGGTAGACACCACCGAACCTAGTCAATCTGAAAGAAGAATGATGAAATCCTTTTCAATCGATTGATAGCTGTTTCTAGAGAGAACTTTGAACCAAGAGCTCTGATACTATTTATAGTGCAATCGACTAAAAACTAGAACTAGATGCGGAATACCGACCGAGAAACACACAGCAATCCACCAAAAAATAAAAACAATGTAATATCCCTAATGCTTCTTTGATTAGTAACTAAAAGAATGGCTTGATTGTTATTTCCCCCTCACCTCCTTTTATATAGATGAGGGGAACTGACTATTATAAAGTCCTACGGTTCAGATTAGGCTTGGAACAACCAACCGACCTTTATTCTTGGCTAATTGGGAAACTAGACAATTATCTCCTAGACACGACTTAGGCTAATAAAGACTAATACATAACAGAAATTTGTTGTCTTATTACACTAAGTTGTTGTAGTGTCGGTTTTTGAGGAAAAAACTAATGTGATGCTAAAGAATGCGGTCTTGGAGTCTCCTTATTACATCTAGGCTAAGGTGTCACCATATGTCTAATAGTAGTCGTAGAGAGCTAAGGTGTTTTCATATCTAATTATCAAAAATGAAAAATAAAGAGCTTTCAGTTTATAAATTAACAAGAGAGGAGAGTGTTTTGTACTTCTTATAGATACACATATCAATCATTTATAGATTTGAAGAAGAGTACAAAATAATTTTGTGTCCTTTAATAAATACTACACTACTCGACTATATAAAACTAGTTTCATGACACGTTCGATGGGCGAGCGAGCTTCATAAGTTTTTGTTTTTTATTATACATGGTTGAATGTTAGTAGCTAGTAAAAATGTCAAGTTCTTTAATCATAAGAATGATAAGTTTTTAACTCGGAATTAAATGTGACTTGTGGCCAAAGACAATTTCATTAATCAAAAATAAATTGCATGATAAAAAAATATTGTTTGCATTGTATTACAAAACAAAATTTGAAACCCACTCATGGGTGGTCTAGTGGCAAAAGGGTTTGTGTCTATCACTCCAAAGTGTGTGAGGTCTCAAGTTCAATTCCTACTAGGTACAAACAACGTTAAGGTGGTCACGCCAACCTCCTAAAAATGGAGGGCTTTACCTGGTTTGGGTCTGTGTGGTGGTGGGCTCAAACACCGTGGAATAGTCGGCCAATGTGTCGGAAATAACGGTTAAAAACAAAAGTAGAAACCTTGCAAAAGCCATAATGAATGGTTCATTACAAAATAAAATGATAACAGCAAGGAACACAGAAAAGACGTAATCACAACTTGTGTAGCACTTCCTTGTAAACAACATTAGTTGTTTTATTCGTGTAGTTTCCTTCGGTGTCACAACATAAGACCCTTAATCCTTTCTTGTTTGTGACTCTTGATACGACAAATTGTCTGTGTGAAAAGACCAATTTTTGTATAAACAATCCTACATGTGACAATGTTTGTCCTTGGCTCATGTTTATTTTCATCCCAAAACAAAAGGATATAGGAAATCGTCTTCTGTTTAGTTTAAAAGGTATCTTGTTTTCGGATGGAGTAATGACCATACGCGGTATGGCACATACAGTTCCTACTTTTCCCCTGATATGATTTTTGCTTCTATGATGTTTGTTCCCATTCTAGTGATTTGCAATCTTGTTCCATTGCACGACCTAGCCCTGTGATCAATGTTACTCATACACATTATAGGAGCCCTTAATTTTAAAGCAAGTTCATGCTAAGGAATACCTAACATTTGAATACTATTCCAGAATTCTGGTGTGTAGGCATCTTCAACAAATTATCAAGCATCATCAGTGGGAGAAATAGTGTATGAGCTATGATAAACTTTATCTTCTTCGGGAATTAGAGTCATCATACTTTTGTTGATGACATCAACCATCTCGTGAGTTAGAGCTAATATAGATCTTTTTATAAAAACGATGGATTCCATAAATTATCTAAAAGATATGGGTATGTTTCTCAAATTATGGTATCAATGTTATTTTCTGATAATGGGATTAGCCTTTCTTCATGAAATTCAACTGTTGCCTCTCCATCATATTTCCTACCTATGTTACCATTAACAATATCTAGAATCCAGTAAACAAGAGAGCAGCGTATTTTGTACTTATTTGAGATATACATATCGATCATGTATAGATTTGAAGTATATGACCAATAATTTTATCCATTAATAAAAACTACACTACTCAGCTATATAATATTAGTCCGCCTAATCAGTGCCATTCTTGAGAGTGAGCGATTACCAAAGCTTTAACAGTTAATAAATTCCGACAAAAACTTCACAAAATATTTTCCAACATTATGTGGAAAGTATTTTGCAAGGCGTCAAAAAGTTTTAAAAAGTAAGTTAGACAGTATGATGATTATATGACAATCATTATAAGGAAAATATTTTGTAAAGTTTTTGTTGTTCTAACATTTTGTTGATCCCAAACTTAGATCGATTTAGCTTGTGTAAACGAGATTAGATCAAGTTATACACGTAGAGAAACTTGGTTTATGTATAAAGTAAATCAAGTGTTATGCGGAATTAACACTTAAACAAGAACACACAAAGATGTAAAACAAACTTTCACTTGATTGATAATAACGAACTTGCTTACAATGAAAGTGTTTAACGTATGAAAACTTATTTGAAACATAACCTAAAGGTCTTCTTTTATAGACATAAGAAGCCTTGTACAAGAGTCTACGTATCAACTATTCTAGGTAAAGATAATTATAGAAAGTACAATGTTGATCCTATCTTTACTAGAAACAAACTAGAAACAAAATACGTGTAGACCATATCTTTCTATCAGTGCTTGTCTTCAACCTATCAACACTTGACTTCTTCCTGTCAACGCTTGATCTGTCAGCGTTTGTTTTCTTCTTATCAACGCTTGTTTTCTTCTTGTCAGCGCTCAAGTGGACTGGCTACATTTTATTCCCAACAATCCCCCCCTAAACTTGATATCTACTCTAGTAATCAAGTTTCTGAATAAAAATTAAGAACTAGGAGGAATCTTACAAATCTTATCATATTGGTAATAAACATGCCTAATCAAATCTTTGGCCACGTCACTTGAATAATCAATCTCCAACTGTGTTGTCTTCATCTTTTCTAAAACTTCTTTGGACATGGGATACTGACCATCTATAAGAAGATACTCATCAAACTTTGTAGAGCTCAAGTAGTACACACCAGCAGCTGAATACAAACGCCATTGAAGACCACTGATATCATCCTTAAGATCCTTCCAAACAGTAGGATCTTCTTCTTTTGGTCCACACATTCTCTTGAATGTTGACCAAAGTTTTATTCCATTGACTGAAGTAGGAGCTTCAGTCTCATACTTGGCCTCCAACAAGCTCCAAAGGTCTACCAAGTCTTCTCTATCCACACTTGCAAAGAGAGATATAAGAGTAGTAAATGTGTGTACCTCTTTCCCATACCTGCCAATCTTCCAAAACCCACTTGCATCTTCTTCATAGCTTATGATAGGGTTTCTGGCATCAAGAGGTAACACTTGTACCATATCTGAAGCTTCTATGGGTGAGAGCTTGATGCTCCTTCTAATAAGAGCTTCACTGGGATTCAATTTATCCATATCTTTAGGGAACTCAAGTGGAACTCCCTTCTTCAAAGGCCTTGGAACAATCATTGCCTTCTGAATCTCTATCTCTTCTGCAAGTTCTTCTTTCCTTTCATCTGAAAGAAGTCTTAGAGTGTTCATTTCCTACACTTTTGCCCAAATGGGATAAGCCTTGTACTCCAACTCTTGAAAAGATAATCCCTGCAATTTCTTGAAGGTCCATCCAGTTCCATGACATCTGAGTAGCATGTAATAAAGCTCTCTTCTATCCCTCTTCAGCAGTGAGAAAACATTGCTAGCCTTGTGTTTCAGAATTACCTTGCAGTAACTTTGTACTCTTAGAAGAATCTCCAAACCCCAAATCTGGTCTGAAATAGTCAAATCTGGATTCTCCATAATCCTATTCTCCCAAGCATGGTACATCTGAACAACTTCTGGCATATCAAAATCTACTTGCAATTTCAACTCTCTAAGCTTCTCCCTTGCCAAGTCATCACCATATTCAAGTCTTTCTGGTTGTTCAATTATCATCACACTTGAATCTGAACTTTCTTCATCACTTCCTTCATGTTCCTCTGAAGTGACAACAAATGGTGATTCACCAAACTTCTTTATCTCTTGTTCCACAAGTTGTGTAGCCAACCTTGACTCAAACTCTACTTGTGCTGCATCCTTTGGAACTTCTACTTCTACCATGATTCCTTTACCCTTATCTAATGGATCAATGATGGGTAAGGATGATGGTAATACCTGTGACGACCTTTCTTTGATGATAGCTGATGACTGGAATACATCAACCATATCTGCAGGTCTGTCAACGCTCAAATTCCTTGTGTCAGCGCCCAAATTACTCTTGTCAGCGCTTAGTGTGTCAGCATTCAAATTTTGCTTGTCAACGTCCAAATTACCTGTCTCAGCGCCTCTTATAAATTACATTTAAGGTGTCAGCGTCGAAGGGTTCTTGGTCAAGTTCCATGTGTTGAGGTGAAGGCAAAGGTTCTGGGATTGGGTCAAGTTGTGGTTGTGGGTCTGGTTGGGTTGTGCTGCTGCAATAACAACAAGCATAACTGGGGTGAGGGGTAATTCACGGTGAGGGGGTGAATTCATCTTGGTAAAAATAGCTTTCTTTTGCACAGGGATCTCATAAAAATCATCATGATCCCTTGTGCAGTAATTTTGCACATCAAAAACCATTTGCAAAAATCTGGGATAAGCCAAAGTCATCTTATTCCCTTTGTTTTTACACATGCCATCAAAAATCATTTTAGAATAATTAAACTTTTGCCCATTTGCAATGCACACAATTGTACTAGCAATAGATCTATTAATTTTATTGTGTGCAGTGCATTTGGGACTCAAACATTGTAGGATGACATGTATGAGGTACTTCCAGGCTGGGGGAAACTCTTGTTTATGATATTTGTTTAAAGTGCCCTCATCAGGGAAAGGATAACCCAAAGCCCGAAGTCCTTGTTCTATTTCATTTATGGGAAGGGTGGTTATACCATCTGCATCATCAAGATGTAAAGCCTGGCGAACCAAGGCTTCAGTAACCACCCAAGTACGCCCATGAACAATAGCTGATAATGTAGTCACATTATTAATTGTTGAGGAACTGACAGTGTTCTAAAACTGCTTAATATGAGTGACATAGATGAGAGGAGCATGAGAAAGAGCATACCTAATAGGGGATGCATTCAAATACGCCACCATCTGGGTGTATTGTGGAAATAGAGTATCATCAGCGTCCAAATATGCAATCATGTTGTGTTGACTCCTGAATCCTAATACCAAGTCACTTGGTTTAAATTTTGGTGCCATTGTTGAAGAAAGCTGTTTGTGAATTATTGAGAAAGATGAATTATAGGAAGAAAATTGTTAGACAAGAATATGAGGTACCCTGTTTAAAAATAGGAGCCATATATATAGGAGAGATAGGTACATGTGATTGGTCAAAAATTAGGCAACTATTTTCAAAATATAATGATGAAAATATTGAAAAGAAAATAAATTATCTCATGCATTAATTAAAAGTTATCTGCTCCCAAAATTACGGCCCCAAAATTCGTCAAAAATAACAACTGGGTAGGTCCCAATGAGTGTCAACGGTCAAAAATAACCCATCAACGCCCAACGGCTATATTCTTGTCAACGTTTGCCAAAGCCATGTCAGCGTCTAAATTGGTCATAACAACGCTTGGAAAAATACTTGTCAGCGTCCAAAAATAAAAGTAATAAAAATGAAAAAAAGGACCTTAACAAAGTAATTTATCATAGTGAAGATAACCTATAAATTGATAATTATTATAGGGCGGCAAGCACTGTCCAGTTATGCACACGTGCTTATGCAAGATAGACATAACAGTCCTCTAGTGTCCCTTTCTAACCAAAATGCTTAACAACTAAGTTATCTCATAAAATTCCTTGTAACTCCCAGGTAAACCCATGATAAAATTCATTCCCAAGTCTCCCAACAGACCACATCCAATTCTAGGCCAAAAATGTCTTGGCAGCATGCATAGTATATCGACTTTGCATGCTACAGCGCCTCATGATTTAGTAAAGTAACTCATACTCACCTGTAGACACAATCTATAATTGTGATAAGAGTATTATAAGAATACCCAAATGTCCTAATGGTTCCTAAAACCTCCCCTTAAACTGTGATATATATGTTGCCCAATAATATGCATGAATATAAAAATTTATGTCAAGATAGGAATATAAATATTCCAACCATCATCCATAAACTAAAACATGCTCAAATGATTCTTCAAGGATCCATAAGCAACTCTGTATCCAATGGTACAATGCTATCAACGCCTGCACACTTAGATCAAAAACCACAAAAACTAACATTGTTGCTGACAACGTCACGATAACACTTGTCAGCGTTAAGGTAACCTTTGTCAGCGTTAGACAAATATAGTGGAAAATCTAACTTCTCAAAAAGACCAATAACAATGCATTATCATGTACATACTTTTACATTAAGACCCCAAAACACATATTATGTGAGATTGATCATTCCAATACTTGTTACCAAGTATTGAAACCTTCCAGCATCAAAAGGTTTAGTTAATAAATCAGACACATTTTCTTCTGTGTCAACCCTATCTGGTTGTATTAAACCCTTTTCAAAACAATCCCTTATAAAATGATGTCTAATTTCTATGTGTTTGGTTTTAGAATGATGTACAGGATTTTTAATAATGCATAAAGTATTGTTATTGTCTACAAAAATATTGGTATGCATGAAATTATACCCATAATCCAACTGCTGGTTCTGAATCAATAAGACTTGTCCACAACAAGCAGTTGCAGCAACATACTCTGCTTCAGTTGTAGAATTAGCCACCACTATGTGTTTCTTGCATTGCCAAGATATCAACCTACTCCCAAGAAACTGACATCCACCAGTTGTGGATTTTCTATCAAACTTATCACCTCCATAGTCACTGTCTGAATATGCAATAAGCTCCAATGGTGAATCTTTTGGATACCATAATCCAAGATCTGGATAACATCTGAGGTACCTAAAGATTCTCTTGACAGCATAAAGGTGACATTCTTTGGGAGTCACTTGATGGCGTGCACATGCACACACAACAAACATAATGTTAGGTCTTGAGGCTATGAGATACATCAATGAGCCAATCATTGATCTATAGTGCCTGACATCCACATCTTTTCCATCTCCAACTTTTCCCCAATGGTGTTCTCTATCAATAGGAATAGTAGCCCTCTTTTCATGTGGAGAAAAGCCAAACTTCTTCAAGATTTCTGCCACATATTTATCCTGAGAGATGAAGATACCATCTTCTTTCTACTGAACTTGTAACCTAGAAAGAAGTTCATCTCCCCCATTGCACTCATCTTGAATTTGTCTGTCATAATCTTGGAAAAGTCTTCACTCATCTTTGGATTTGTAGAACCAAAGATGATATCATCAACATAAACCTGAACAAGTAAGACATCCTTACCATACTTCTTTGTAAATAATGTCTGGTCTATGGTGCCCCTTTTGAATCCATTTTCCACTAGATAAGTGGACAATGTTTCATACCATGCTCTTGGGGCTTGATGAAGTCCATACATAGCTTTCTTGACTCTATACACCTTGTCTGGATGTTCTGGATCCTCAAAACCAGGAGGCTGCATAACATATACCTCCTCAACAATTGTGCCATACAAAAAAGCACTCTTCACATCCATTTGATAAACAGTGAAGTCCATGCAGGAAGCATAGGCTAGAAAAATCCTTATAGCCACAATCCTTGCAACTGGTGCAAAGACATCCTCATAGTCTATCCCTTCCTCTTGTGTATATCCTTGAGCCACTAAACGTGCCTTGTTTCTGACCACAATGCCTCTTTCATCTTTCTTGATTCTAAGAACCCATCTTGTC
This sequence comes from Glebionis coronaria, assembly GCA_025667525.1. Taxonomy (NCBI): domain Eukaryota; kingdom Viridiplantae; phylum Streptophyta; class Magnoliopsida; order Asterales; family Asteraceae; genus Glebionis; species Glebionis coronaria. Next base: position 369,857,817 of record CM046880.1, on the reverse strand, counting down.
CCAATATGTGTGACATATCTAGGACAATCAACCAGCTCCCAAACATCCTGAATAGAAAATTGGTGAAGCTCATCCTGCATTGCTTCCACCCAACTTGGTTCTTTGAGAGCATCAAAAATCTTCTTGGGTTCCTGTTGTGATAGAAAACAAGCAAACAAACATGCTTGAACAAGAGGGGTATCAACCTTCTTGTGTATATTGGTAATAAATCCTCCAAGACTCTGATGAGATCTTCTAGTCTGAACAGGAGACATCACATCTCCAATAATTTGAGAAGTGGGGTGATTCTTCATAGTAGAGTAAGAACTCCTCCCTCAAAATGTCTGTTGTCTTCAATCTCATCATCCAAGTTACCAATATCTTCTTCAGACTCTCTTCCATCAATATTTGTATGAACTTCTTCATTTCTGCTTGAAGGTTCACCTTGTTCAAAATTGGAAGAGAAAATATGCTCAAAAGAGTTGTCAACGCCTGAACCAATGTTGTCAGCGTTTGAACCATCAACGCCTGAAATGGTGTTGTCAACGTTTGAGCCATCAACGCCTAAATTTGTCCTGTCAGCGCCAGATTTTCCTTTGTCAGCGCCTGAAGGACCATGCATGTTGTTAACTAGTGATACTTGGGGACCACCATTTTCCTTTCCAGCAGCAGCAGCAAAAGCATCTGTCCATATAGGAACAGTAACATACTCAAGTATGGGAGATGACTTGTCTGCTTGTGATCCAACCTGTTCATTAACCTGTGTACCTGAAACATCAACAACTGGTGCTTCCACAACATTTGAAGTTACCTTCACAATGTCTAGATTAGTAACAGGCATATAATTCAAAGTCCTAGATAGAGGTTCCAAGTCAAACAACCAATTTGGACCACTTTCAGGATCACTAGGTTTACTCTCTAAAAACCTAACATGTACTTTTTCAAGTATACGTTTTTCCTTCTTAAGGTAAACCCTATATCCCTTGCTCTGCACTGAATAACCCATGAAGTAGCCTTCATCACCTTTAGCAATAAATTTACCTAAGGCATCACTAGTATCTAATACAACTACATGACAGCCAAAAGGTTTAAGAAAACCAATATTAGGTTTCCTTCCCCAAAGTAACTCATAAGGTGTTTTGTTATGTATCTTGTTTACCAATGCTCTATTCTGAACATAACAAGCTGTATTCACAGCCTCAGCCCAAAAATCTATGGGAAAGTGAGCATCAGCTAACATAGTCCGGGCTGCTTCAATTAGGGTTCTATTCTTTCTCTCAGCAACCCCATTTTGCTGTGGGGTTCTGGCAACACTAAACTGCCTAGTAATCCCTTTCTTGGCACAAAAATCATCCAACAGTTAATTTATAAACTCACCACCATTATTGTGACAATCCGTCAATTTATAGTTGATATTTTATTCTCAAATATTATTTAAAAACATTATTTTAATGTTATAATATGAACTCACTTATTTTTGGGAAGTAATTTGGATTTACGTCTTGAAGTAGCGTCGACTACGTCTAAACCGGAGGATTTAACGTTACGTGCTTACGTTTACATACACCGTCTTTGGTGACCGTCCGACATTTCAGAAAATAAATTTATCCGTGAATATTATTTTGGAATTTTAAATTTGTGTTGGTTCATAAACTTACAAATTTACGAGAAGAGACTAGGACTTACGATTTTATTTTAACGTCCTTTACGTCTAAACCGGAAACCTTAGGATTACGTATTTACGTTTTCGAACTCCGTTTTTGATAAAACAATTTTTATTAGATTCGTTTTTTGCCGTTGATTCATAATTTATAAAAATGTTTTTCGTAAAACGACCCGAGGGCACGCAAATCGAGGAAACTAGAATCGAGGAGTACCCGTAAATAAATAGGGATGAGACAAGTGGGACACTTGTCCCACCCCCACTCAAACCGGACTTAACTTAGCTACTAACACCATGAGGTTTCAAAACCTTATAAACAAGTTATACACTTGTTACTTCATGCTTACAAAGTAAGCTAACATCACACAAAACCACTTGCAACATACCACTCTTCTCATTTCAACATGCAATACCACACATTTATCTCATCCTCTCTCAATTGTGCCGTCCACCATCATCACCCTACACTCCATTTTGATCAAATTTAACCACAAAATCCTATGTTATTCATACATATGATGATGCCCTCTTGAAGCTCTGTTGAATGGTGGTGATTATAACATCCATGGAGGAGTTTCCATGGAGTCTTGGGGCTGACTTTCCACAAGGTTTTCATGAAGAATGGTGTTCTTGAAGATGGTCATGGTTATCCACAAGTTTCTCCATCAAAATCCATGTCCAAATCATAACCTACATCAACTTGGTGGTATAAAGATTATCCTCCTCATCCTCTTGTTATTTATGATTATGTAATCTTGTATTTCTTTTACTTATGTATATGTATATGATGATGAATGATGATTAAAAATATTGTGTGGGGATTTGGTGTTGATAAACATGCTTAAAAAGATGAAAAACTATAAGAAACAAGGTTAAAATCTTGCTTAATTTAGATGGCTGTATAAAACAGTAAAGAATCATATGGTAAACTGGTAAAATAACTTGAATAAATTGAATAAATTGCTTAATTGTTTGATGATTATTTTGATATTTATACGAGGTATTTATACGACGTCGATTGTCACAAGGAACCCTGAATCCCCTAGTAAATTAATCGAAGCTATTCTCGTAGGAATTCTAGCTATCCTAGATCTGAACCAAGTTGTGGATATTTATGATCCCAACAAATGGTTAATATTCGTAGAAATGTAGATATTAGTTGATTGTGATATTGAAAAGAAAAAAAAAGAATTGGCGAGATTAAAACTGATATCGATGTCATGACGATCTTCCTTATAGAGTGGAGTTTGACAAAACGTTACCACGTAGAAAGATGTCATCTGATTCGTTGTCATCCAATTCTTAAATTGAAATCGAAAGGGTGAATGTTGCACTTGAGGCTGTCATTGGAACCATTACCCAAAAGCCTCGGGCCACTAATACCTTTCCGAGAAGTCTAATTAAATGTGTGAGTCATTTAATACTAGTGACTCATTTGATAATTGTTGTTGTAAGAAATATAGGATTGGAAATTAAGTGTTGATAATATCGAACTTATGTTGCCCTTTAAAGGTGTAAGAATAAGATTGAAAGTATTGAAGAATGAAGTAGGATATCGCATTGAGTATAAAATTTGTTATAACTTGAAACTTAACCTTTATGGAATATGAGATTGTTAAGAGGAAGTCGTTAAGTTTTGTGATTAAATTATAAGGTTTTAATTGATTGTTAGTTTGTGATAAGTGTTGTTCCTAGGCCATTGTCCACTAACGAGGATGCCCAGTGTCCAAGAAATAAATTGAAGAAATCTTCTTCTGAAATGAGACTGATGGATCTTCCGGGACATACGGAACACCTAATGACTCTTGTAGATTAGTATTCATTATGGTATCTTTTAAAAATCCCTAACTTAACTTAGATATCAGTTGGTAGGATGAGTTCTGAGAATTGTATGACATAGTGACACGTAATGTGTTACGGTACAATTCTGACTTGTTTGTGATTAATGGGAAAGACTACCTTTGATTGCTAAATCCTACATGTATCGATGTTATCTATCTTTTATTGCTTCACCCTAATGTTCGCATTAGTGATGCAACCATTGAACAAGTACTCATCTTGATTTGAGTTACGTTGTGGATTATTCTTTTTGAGTGCCATCAAGATCATGAACCTCATGATTATTTGGCTAAAGCTCATTTCCTAGCATATTGTAGTTAAGTTCTTGGTGAAAAACTCTTCATCACTCTTTTGCAGATCACACATCGTTTTTATAAAGATAAAACAGTATTCCTTGAGAAAAATTGAATTTTCATCACTAAAAGGATTACTCAAAGTAAGATTTATAAGTGATTGTTATCGAAATGAGGTTGCTTATGAAACACTTTGGAAAACTTAATTGTTTTCATAACAAAGAAAATCTTTGTAAATTTATTTTGATTCTTATTAAGCATGAAAATGTTTTTATTATAAACATGATGACAAAGTTTTGACGAACTGAGTATTGCATCGTTAATCTTGAAATTGTATATAGTTGCGCGCCTACATACAATTTGGAATGGACCATGCAAGACTGATTAGTAGTCACCATAAAACTGATTAATAAACGCTACATTTTCTTTGAAGATTGTGAAAGATTAAATGTTATGAGATCTGCAAGAAGTGAAAAATAAGGACATAGTGTTAGGGACACCTACATATGTGCCTGTATCATCTATTCTTCTGAGTCGAAGTTACTCATCTGTGGAAATTGTCTTATTTGACAATTGACAATTCTTTCTTGTCTAATTCTCTCGTAGTAAGATTCTTAGGAAAAGTATCTGATTACCGAGTGTTGATACCCGACTGGATGTATTGACGTTCTTATCATTTCTTATGATTTGATTTCATTTGCATGACCTGGGTAACGATCCGAGGAGCTTTCGAATGCGTACTCAAATTATGAAAACATGGGATATATTCATATTCATTAAATGTTTTCGTCTGTATCTGATTTGAAATTCTCTCGCATAGATTATGCGTTGACTTTATTTTTTTTAAGGTTAGTTATGTCTCCAGATATCCTTGAACTTGTGAAGGATTATGAGTTATTATTAGTCTTTTGAGAAGTTCACATCTTATCCACGGCAATAAAACTGGAAAGTTGATAGTGCCAGTAGAATGGATTGATTGATTATGACATGACGACATTGTCTTAATTGATGGGAAATCGAGTAGAATTCCCCTAAAAGATAAGATGTGATCTAAGTAATTCTTGATGGATGACCATACCCTGCATTTAGACTTGAAATTATACCGTGAATGGTTGTGAATTAGTCGTAGATATTATAATCTAGAAAGAACCTAATATGAATTTATTAAAAGATGTTCATGTTATCTGAAACTTTAGGAGGTATTTGCTGGTGAATTACCTAGACTTTCGCCATTAAGGAAAGTTGAAATTGGTATTGATTATGTTCCCGGTGTTGCACCTATGGCTTGTGCACCGTATGTCAGCACCATTTGAATTAAAAGAATTACCGTACAACTGAGAGAGTTGTCGGAGAAAGCTTTTATTCTACCAAGCTCGTCATTATGAAGAGCTATGGTGTTATCATTCCTTATATTTATAGATTACTGTGAACTAAGTAAATTGATAATCGAAAACGATATCCATAACTCGAAATGGAAGATTTGTTCGATCATTTACAATGTTCTAGCATATGTTCTAAAGATTTGATCCATGGCATGGTTATCATCAACTTCGCATCTGCGAAAAAGGATTATGTATTCCAATCACTACATCTGGTACTTGAAATGGACATTATGAGTTTCACGTGATGTCGTTTGGATTGACTAATATACATGTAGCATTCATAATTTGGGTGAATCACGTGTGTAGGCTGTAATTTGATAAATTCATGCTTGCGATCATTAAGGACCATTTGTTTGTTTATAAGAATAAGAATGAGTTAATAATTATTTATAGATTGTCCTGAATTGACTGAACAATAAAAACCTGTATCTTGAATAATTAACATGTGATTTAAGACTTAAACCTTTACATTATTTGACTATGTGATTAATAGATAATTGAATCTATATTGACTTTTCAAAGATTAGAGCCATTAAGGCTTAGGGTTATAATAAAAAGAAAGTGCAAATATGTTTTGAGAAATGTTTTAACAAAGGATTTTTAAGGGATTATTCCTTTATACCCAGAACATTTAACTAAACTCCTGTTTAGGGGTAAATGTTCGTGTATATCTCAAGACAACCTAAGAGGGATTGAGGAAACCTTTTAAACCATAACTTGAAATTTGAAACGACAATTTTTGCTTTTCAACTAAGAAAATTTTGACCAAAGTATAAGTAAAGATTTTTCAAACATTTACGAATCTCACTAATTATTTTCAGTAAATCAACAAAAATCTTGTTAATTAAATTCAAATTATTTTGAACATTTTCATATAATTGGACGGACTAAGAAATTTAAAATCTTTATGTTTACATTTTATAAAAATTGAATATTTATTATTTAATTAGTTGTAATAATTATCAACGCTTTAAACGTCGGATTAAGCGAAACTAATAAAAATGATAGCTGAAACTAAACTGAAGCTTAGAAAATATGAAGAAAAGTGAACGTAATTATTGACACATTATATAGAAAGGATAAAGAATCAATTAGGATGTATTTCTTAATAATGAAGGTGCAAAATAAATTGCCGAACAATTTAAAATATAGCCGATGCTTATAAAAAGGATAATATAGATAAAAAAGTGGTTCGCGGCTAATGTGAACCTATTAGAATTGAGAAGCCGATAGCGTTAAATATTTTAAAGGCCACTTGTGGTTGCCTAAATATGGAGATTTTGAGATATAGTTATATTGGAATCTTGTAAGTATAAGTATTCTATTTATGTCATTTCTGACTAAAAGTATCTTTGTCTGAAGAAGTTGTACTGATGGCAATTATGAAGGCAGACATCGCCTCATACATTAGTAAACGTCTAGCTATTGCAAAGGTCGTCATCTGAATTTGATTCGATTTGGGTCATCGTCGACAGACTGACCAAATCTGCTAATATCATTCCCGTTAATGATAAATGCAAAAGAGTTATGTAAACATAGTGTGCCTGTATCGAACATCTTTATCAAGATCCTCGCTTCGCATCGAATTTCTAGAGATTTGCTCAGAAATCATTGAGAACGAACCTTGATGAGAGTACTATGTACCACCCCAATCGAAGGGACGAGGTAAAGTAACGATACAAAGTAATATAAGTGTTGTTTTATGTTTGAATGAATGACCTTTAGTAATAAACCGTATAATCGTTTTCCTTTGGAAGGATTATCATTGATAATCATCATATTAGGATTGAGATCGAATCTTGTTAGGATCTAAATATTAGAGCATCTGTAAGCAAGAGTTGAGATGAAGACACCCGACATACACCCATTGTGAGTTGGACATGTCTTTTAGGTTTAAGGTTTCCTATGATGGCGAACCTAACCTTACAAAGTACCCGACCCGCGAGATCTGAAATGATTGTTGAAATTAGGATCTGATTATTGACTGCCGGTAGTGGGCAAGAGGTTATGTGAATATGAAATGTAGATCTTGAAGTGCCAGATGGGTAGCGAAGTTATGCCAAAATTTTTAACCTTAGAGAAATGAATTAATGATCTGACAAATCATGGGATATAAGTCCCCGTTGTATGGGACCATTGAGATGATGTAAAAGATTTGGTTTGAAAGGCATATAAGCTGGATCTACCCAAGGACTTCAAGAGATGCGTGAATTATGTTTCGTATATCGAACTTGATGGAATATCTATCAAGTGAAAATCTGAATTCTTCTTGATAAAGCTTAGATCGGCGAAAAGTTGCATTTATCAGAAACCCGTGAACATCATGGATAGAGAAAGTAAGTCAACATTTAGCCTGATCTTATTCCCGTAGTTATGTTTGATGAAACTCGCGTATTGTAATGAATTACACTTGTGAGAAAAGACCAAATGTGGAGGAAATACCCACATGGCTTTAACTCTATAAGAAGCGAGTAGTAAGATGATCTTTGAGGACAAAGATCCTGTTTAGGGGTAAATGCTATGACAATCCGTCAATTTATGGTTGATATTTTATTCTCAAATATTATTTAAAAACCTTATTTTAATGTTATAATATGAACTCACTTATTTTTGGGAAGTAATTTGGATTTACGTCTTGAAGTAGCGTCGACTACGTCTAAACCGGAGGATTCAACGTTACGTGCTTATGTTTACATACACCGTCTTTGGTGACAGTCTGACATTTCAGAAAATAAATTTATCCGTGAATATTATTTTGGAATTTTAAATTTGTGTTGGTTCATAAACTCACAAATTTACGAGAAGAGACTAGGGCTTACGATTTTATTTTAACGTCCTTTACGACTAAACCGAAAACCTTAGGATTACGTATTTACGTTTTCGAACTCCGTTTTTGATAAAACAATTTTTATTAGATTCGTTTTGTGCCGTTGATTCATAACTTATAAAAACGTTTTTCGTAAAACGACCCGAGGGCACACAAATCGAGGAAACTAGAATCGAGGAGTACCCGTAAATAAATGGGGATGAGACAAGTGGGACACTTGTCCCACCCCCACTCAAACCGGCCTTAACTTAGCTACTAACACCATGAGGTGTCAAAACCTTATAAACAAGTTATACACTTGTTACTTCATGCTTACAAAGTAAGCTAACATCACACAAAACCACTTGCAACATACCACTCTTCTCATTTCAACATGCAATACCACACATTTCTCTCATCCTCTCTCAATTGTGCCGTCCACCATCATCACCCTACACTCCATTTTGATCAAATTTAACCACAAAATCCTATGTTATTCATACATATGATGATGCCCTCTTGAAGCTCTCTTGAATGGTGGTGATTATAACATCCATGGAGGAGTTTCCATGGAGTCTTGGGGCTGACTTTCCACAAGGTGTTCATGAAGAATGGTGGTCTTGAAGATGGTCATGGTTATCCACAAGTTTCTCCATCAAAATCCATGTCCAAATCATAACCTACATCAACTTGGTGGTATAAAGATTGTCCTCCTCATCCTCTTGTTATTTTTGATTATGTAATCTTGTATTTCTTTTACTTATGTATATGTATATGATGATGAATGATGATTAAAAATATTGTGTGCGGATTTGGTGTTGATAAACATGCTTAAAAAGATGAAAAACTATAAGAAACAAGGTTAAAATCTTGCTTAATTTAGATGGCTGTATAAAACAGTAAAGAATCATATGGTAAACTGGTAAAATGACTTGAATAAATTGATATACAGTAAGCTATGGGTCTTGTACACATGTGAGAGTTGGCCATGCAATAGAATCATTGTAATGAGTGAGATATGATCAAAACAAGTTTAAAGTACAAATCTGAGTTCACTGTTTTGGACGATTTTTAGAAAATACGTAGAGGATGATTCAACAGTAGCTATAGAAGAGTTAAATGGAGTACATATGATTTAGTTTATGTCATAAAAATTTGAGCTTCTATCTCCATATAGAACTCTAGACATGGCAGTTTTGGTGCAGATGAAAATAAAAATCAAATTTTGAGAATTAATGTTTATTACTATTATATAAGCACTCAAAATTATATTGTATAAAATGTAAAATTAAAACCCACTAACTCATGAATTTTATTTATATAAATATGTTAAAGGTTAAATAAATGGATAAATTATAAAAATGGTAGTGGAATAATATTTATAAGTTATAAAAATTATAAACTTGATTTTTACGACTTTTTCGGCTATTACCGTAAAATTAACGTTTTTCGCCAATTAAAACTTAGACGATCAAACCCGTCTAATTTAAAGTTTTTAAAAGTCATATACTGATATATATAAGTATATAGTACAAGTATAAACCGATAAAACTCGAACTATATAACATACGGACATTAACGGACTAAGTTAACGTTATTGAACTAATAATACAACAAAATGGACTAAGACACATATGAATTTATTATTGGGCTTAACCCATTTAGGCCCAACTTGTAAAGTGTAGATACTGATAATATAAGTATAACATGTATTAATACAAGTTAAAGAACTTATAATAAGTTTATTGAACCTAAAACACGTAAATAGGCAAAACTAGTAAACTAGTATAAAAGTTATCGACACATAACACTAAAATGAGTAAACGAGAATATGTAAACCCACTTGATCATCATATATATATAATCATCATATGTATACATAATTGTTATTTTTATAAAGTCATTGGACATGAGTCTAAGACGAGTATTATTTGTCTAGGTTTCCGTGATTGAAGCACGTACCGTACGTCCGAATTGCCGATAACCCGCCTTCCCACATCAACGTGAGTTCATAGCCTCGCACTCTTTTAAATGTTTTTATGAAATGTTTTTATGAAATGTTTTATAAACCCGCGAGGGAGATAACATGTTAGGTTTTATAAAATAGGACACCATTTGTCCCGATTGTTTGTTTATTGATTTGGACCAGAATGATTGTATGACCCGATTGTATGACCCGATAAATGATTAAAGGACCCGATAGATGAAATCAAATGTATTATTAAAGTTAGGTTATGTCACTAAAAGTCCCATTATCATGAATTGTGAACTACCGGGATTTGGTAGACGCTTGTGCATATAATAGTACTATTTGGGACGATCTCCCCAGTTCGCACCTTGACGGTTGATCCCCGTCGTGCCACATTGATTGGTAAGCGAATTTATGTATGAGAAGATTTCCATAGCGTGACCTTTGTGATGACACGCTACTTTAGATGGGCAAATTGAGTATCGGGTTAGCTACCCGTTGTTTGGTTTAGTAAGGTAACAATGTCATGCAGCTTATAATAATCCAGTTAACGAAATACTACTAGACGCATCGAATTACGATGTATTGCCTGACTAGCAATACAGGGTCATACTATTGATATTATGTTCGTGTTTTGGTTTTCATAGCCATATTCTTATAACGGTTTTTATTTAACTTTATACAACGTCGTAAGACGTATTGTATGATGTTTTTACGACATTGGCTCGTATAATGATTTTTAAGGCAAAAGCCTATATTATGATTTTGATAAGGATTTGTATAAAATGACTTTGGCTATTTTATGGCCTATTAAAATGATTTGTACAAAATGATTTTCGGTAATAATTTTATACCGATATTATATTGATGGTTTATTAAACTCTATGAATTCACTCGGCGTTATCGCTGACCTTTTCTTTTAACATGTTTTATCTCAGGTACTTGAAGGTAATTCTCGGGAAGACAACAAGAATTCATGGCCCGCACTTAAATTATAATTTCCATTCAAATGCTTTGTAAAACCTGTATGAAATATAATGACTTGGGACCTATGTTATTTTGATATTTATGAATTGAAATGCTTTATTATTAAACGACGCGATTTTTAAGTGTTGTCTATGATGTGAGTAATGTGCTATCCCGTAACACCAACTAGTCTTCCGCTGAACTGAGTTGTATAAATTTGGGGGTGTTACAATTATCACTTCTAAGCATTTTAACTTCATTACCAGACTTCTTTTCTATTTGGTTAATAAAGTTAATTAAAGTATCAGCAGTGTCACTTTTCATAGCTAAAAAGAAAGTCCAAGTAAACCTAGAAAAGTCATCTGTGATGACAAAGCAATATGATTTACCATTCAAACTCTCTATATTAGTTGGACCAAACAGGTCCATATGCAGCAAGTGAAGTGGTTTAGAACTAGAGTGCACCTGTTTAGACTTAAATGAGACCTTGTGCTGCTTGCCTTTAAGGCATGCAACACAAGAGTGGTCATTGTGGAAAGCCTTTTCAGGCAAACCATCAACCAAACCAAGTCTCACAAGTCTGTTTATATTCTTAAAGTTAATGTGTCCTAGTCTCCTGTGCCATAGATTACTCTCATCAACTGAAGCTTTAGCATAAAAACATGACATGTTATTATTCATCCTAATCCCATTAAGATTTACATTATAAATGTTCTTATGCCTATGTGTTCTATAGTCAATAAATTTCTCATCTGGTATTTTAAAATCCTTGCTCAACACCAAGCATTCAGTATCAGTGAAAAGAACCTTATTTTTGTTATCACAAACTTGTGAGAAGAGTTCCTTTGCTTGTGATAGTTCCATATCTGCCTCCAAAGTAAACTTTATCACCATCCTTAATGGGAGTGAAGTTAGTGAGATAATCTTCCTTCCCAGTCATGTGCCTAGAGCATCCACTATCCCAATAGCCATAATCATTTACCTGTTTTTGAATGCCCTGCACATAAAGAAAACAAATTAGTTTTCTTTGGGAACCCAAGCCTGAGCAGACTTGGATTCATCTGGTTGTTCAACAAGAACAGACTTAGTTCTCATAACAACCCCTTGTTCATCCCTTTTTGGATGAAACACCCAGTTAACCCTAATTGGTTTTGTGATGACCTTTGAAATATAATTATATCTGTTGCAGGTCACAGAAATCCTATTAGAATTAGGGTTTTGATCTTGCTTAGGTCTCCATGTCAAGCTAGAAGAAGCTTTAGACCCCTTTCCATGTGGTTGCAAATATTTAGGTCTGGCAACGTTTCTGTCAGCGTTAGATTTGGTCTTGTCAACGCTGAAATTACCCTTATCAGCGTTGAACCTAGGGTTTGCTACAAGAACCCATTGCCTATTAGACCATGTATTGGTCTTCTGAAAAGGTCTTTGTCCATGAATGTTAGACCCTTTAGTGAAGAATGGGGCTGGTCTAACAACTTGTGGACTTTGCTCCACAAAAGTTTTGGGTCTGACAGTGTTTGACCTTTTGTCAGCGTTGACCTTGGAAGCGTTGACACACTTATAGGCTAAATGTGAAAAGCTACCACAAGTGTAACAGGCTTTTCTAGACACAACTCTAGGTCTAGAAGAAAAGAAACCTGTTCCATTATCACTAACTTGGCTTTTTGGTGACCTAGTATTCCTATACATTTCTGCATACTTAATGCTAGGTTTTCTAACAGTGTTTGAGCCAAGGTCAACAGTCTTGCCAGTGATTGGGTTTGTTACTTTGATAGGGGTAGACTCATTTGGGCTATCACAAAGCATGTCACCCTTGACAAACAAGGTAGGGTTGGCTTTCTTCCATTCATCCAAATCAGTCAACTTTTGCCTATACTCTTCAGCTGGGGTAAGGACTCTTGGTGGAGGAGTAAATTCCTCTTCTTGGAGTTCTGGTAAACCAGTCCAAGATAAGTCCTTTCTTTGGACACCATAGAAGTCCCCAGCTGGTGGTGGAACCATAGAATACTCTTTCATCCCAATCCCAGTCATGTCCCTAGGATCCCTCTATTTATTAACACATTCTCCTAGGGTTTGTGAGGCCTTATCAAATCTCTGAATTTTAAGGTCTACATTATCCTTATTCTTGATAGCCTCATCTAACTTAACCTGTAATTCAGCATTGACCCTTTCCATGATGTTTCTAATATCATTACTAGCATTTAAATCATGTTTTAAGATATTTATTTTATCTTTTAAGTCAATCTCCATTTTCTTATACTCAGTAACTATCTTTTCAGTTTGAGTGAGAGAAAGTTGATAGTTAGTCAACTTGCATCTCTCAGTACTCACATCTCCTAACAATCTTAAAACCTCTTTGTTAAGTCTTTCGGTATTTAAACGACAACCCTTACTACAAAAAGCATCATCATATACCTCATTGTCTGATGAAGATGAGGAGTGTGCCATGAGAGCATATTGAACATACTCTTCTTCTTCTATCTCAGCAACCAAAGCTTTATCCTCTTCCTCATCCTTAGCAAAATAGCTCCAGTCCCGTCCAATACCATCAATTTCTTGCACTGCCACCATGGCCTTAGGATCCTGAGCCTTAACAATTTGGCTGGAGGGTTTTCCAGCATCAGATCTTCTTGGAGATCTGCATTCTCTCATAAAGTGCCCCATACGATGACAATTGTAGCACTCAACCTTGGATTTATCAAATCCAGCAGTGTCCTTTGCATTGAAGGTCATCTTCTTCTTGAACCTTCTATTCCATCTGTTTGCTCTTATACTAGCAAGAGCCATGTTCTACTTTATATCCATCTCCTCCAAGTGCTCATCACTTATTTGCTCAAGGTCCTCATATGTAATCACTGAACCATTAGGCAATGAAGCAATGTATGCACACACAGTATCCAGATCTAAACCAGCAGGCTTAACTCTTGGTGAGTCAATTTTGTATGTGTCAGTGTCTGAATGTGAGGCGTTGACAGGATATGATCCAGCGTTGACACATGTTGATCCAGTAACTGGGTGCATGTATGAATCCTTCTGATCAAATTGGCCTTCACTATGTGAGAAGAAGGCCATGTTACTATTAGTGGACTTACTTCCATGATCCAAAAGAGTTTCATTCTCCAACAGCCTCAGTTTGTTGTAAACATCATCAAAAGTAGAACTTTTGTGAGTGTTGTTGGCAATTATAGATCTTGCCTCAATCTTCCATGCATCACCAAGGCTTTTAAGAAAAGTGGCAATAATGTCAACATTACCAATTATTGTCCCCATGAAGGACAGCTTGCTTGTAATGTCAAGAAGTCTGCTTCTCACACTACTTAGCTTCTCATTGGTTTGAGCCTTGAAAACAGCATACTCATGTAAGAGTTGCTTCCTTTTCTCCTCCACAGTATCAGCATTACCACCATATGCAACTTCAAGGGATGCCCAAAGATCTTTTGTAGACTCATAACCTCTGTATTTGTGCTGATTTTCTTGTCCCAAAGAGAGTTTCAGGATGCTTAGGGTTTTCATATCAACCCTTTTCTTTGCTATGTCATCAGCAGACACAGCTCTACCATCTTCAGGTTTTTCTTTCTTATCTGCTTCAGAACATCCTTGAACAACTAATCTTGTAGCAATGGCATCAGCAATCTTTTGAGCTTTATTGAATGTGTTTCCATATTCAATAATCTCCCAAAGAGTGTAGTCATGAATTTGTAGATATTGCTCAAAGTTGAACTTCCATATCTCAAAATTGTCTGCATCAAGCATGGGAATCTTGATGTTGTGGTTTGAGGAGGAGGAGGTTACTTCTGGAGTGGACATGATGTTTTTAGGGTTTTGTGAAAAATTAAGGTTTTGGTGATTTAGGGTTCTTGTGTTCTTTTAGATCAAAGTTTCTCAACAAGCTCTGATACCACTTGTTGATCCCAAACTTAGATCGATTTAGCTTTTGTAAACGAGATTAGATCAAGTTATACACGTAGAGAAACTTTGTTTATGTATAAAGTAATTCAAGTGTTATGCGGAATTAACACTTAAACAAGAACACACAAAGATGTAAAACAAACTTTCACTTGATTGATAATAACGAACTTGCTTACAATGAAAGTGTTTAACGTATGAAAACTTATTTGAAACATAACCTAAAGGTCTTCTTTTATAGACATAAGAAGCCTTGTACAAGAGTCTATGTATCAACTATTCTAGGTAAAGATAATTATAGAAAATACAATGTTGATCCTATCTTTACAAGAAACAAACTAGAAACAAAATATGTGTAGACCATATCTTTCTATCAGTGCTTGTCTTCAACCTATCAACGCTTGACTTCTTCCTGTCAACGCTTGATCTGTCAGCGTTTGTTTTCTTCTTATCAACGCTTGTTGTCTTCTTGTCAGCGCTCAAGTGGACTGGCTACATTTTATTCCCAACTCATTTATCTTCATTAATGTCTATTAAAGGGTATATATAATTTATGTAAAGTTTGTGTTAAATTAACGCGGTTTAAGCGGTGCCCTCAAGGTCGGCACCTATTAGACAAACCCTTCCTAATATACGTCATCATCTTACAAATAAACCAACTCATGCGCAGGAGGCTGTGCATGAATGCCCCCTCCTTAGAATCCATGTGTCTTAAGAATGTTAAGCGCACAAGCAGCATTGTATGTCAACGTATTAACATCTATGTTGCACGGAATTGCCGTCGAGGTGCCTTCCCCGTACCGGAAATGTTTCTAAAACGGCCAGAAACATCTTGAACGTGCCAGAAACGTTTCTAAAAAAAGGGAAACGTTTCATGTCAAATGGAAACGGCAGTTGGTATATAAACGTATGGGAAACACTTTATTTAGCTTTTAATCAAGTTTCTCATGTTTCTGGAATGATGGTGTTGAGACAAAAATTTGAGAAAAGCAGATCTGAAAGTGTTGTAGGAGAAGAGATAATGTAGAGAGAGAAAGGAAGTATATTAGATATATATAGGTTGTGTATAAGTAGGAGTGAAAAAGGATTGGTAGAGAGTAAAGTAACATTGGTTAACTTCTTGGACACATAGCATGTAAGTCATTTACTGTAATATTTTTAAAGGGGTAGAAAAAATCAATTAATTATTTATTTAACCATTTGTAGTATATGTATGATTAATTTATTTTCAACCTAGTTAATGATATTAATAATTTGATGTTAGATTTTATTTATTTGATTAATAATTATATATAGAATTATGTAAAATAAAAGACGTTTCCAGCCGTACGTGTTTCTTCAATTTTGGGACATTGGCGTTTCTACGTACCTATTTCCGTCCTCGTTCTTGTTTCCGTATCCGTCCCCGTGCAACATAGATTAACATTATCATTCAACTTATCATGTCGACCTTTACTTTAGAGCATAGATGGACTATGTGGTAATAATGAGTGGGCACATGTGGCAACAAAGGCATGTGGTGACTCTGATCGTAGTTTGGGTCAAGAAAAGGGCCAAGGGTTGGTGAACGATTTTAGGGGGGTTGTGTTTACGGTGGTGGTGCTTGTTGTGTTCTAGAATTCTGGCCAGGTAAACAAGTGTATTGACCATGAAACCTATGTTATTGTTGCATTAGTTCAGCTTGACATGCTGCAAAGAATGTTAAAATTTGTTATGTTATAGAAAACTCGAATAAGAGGCATGTTCTAAAGTCTAAAAATGCAGTTTTAAAGAAAGAGACAACAACTATTCAAACACACAAAATCAATTTGCAATACAAAAATAAGCCTAACGCTTTTATTAATATCATTTCCAGTTGGAATTTCCATGTGACGGAGTCTACATGCAACGATATATCACTAGAACCATTCTTATTTGGGTCTTTCCACAACATGTGACTTATCAGCAGAGTAGTCATTAGGTGCTATATTAATGTCGCCTGGCAGCCTTGTCTCATCGAAATCCACATGTGGCGATATACCATAGAGGCCAGTCTTGTTAGGAGGGTCTTGGATAGCCTGTGATCCATCCACATAATCCATGTTTGGTGCCACATCATTGACATGTGGCATGTTCATCTCATTAGGTTCATCAAGTTGTGCCATATCACTAGGAGTGGTCTCATTAGCATCTTCAACAATATATGAGCCATAAAAAATAGAGTCAGTATGCTTTAGATGTTGATAAAGACTATTCACATTACCATCGACAGTTCCATTAGCAACTTGAGTTTCTTTACCAACTACAGTAGACCAGAACTGATCTTTAGATGAAGAAGGAGGCTCAATATATTGTTATTTAAGTGAGAGGTTACGGGTAGGGCAGAACTAGTAGGGGGACTAATGGGTGCTTAGCCAACCTTAATCAACCTATTTCATTCACTATTTACATATAAAACAAGTTGTTTTTATACTAGTTTTTACATCGAGCCTCCCTTATCACAATGACTTTTTGCTTTAAATATGACCAGCCTCCCTTAACTGAAATTCCTGGCTTTGCCTCTGGTTGTAGGGTTCGAGGCTGGTAAGCGCTTATGTATGCAGAATCATTTTCCCAAATACATTACAAATAAAACATACAAGAGACTACTCTCAAGAAACAACATCATCGCTGAAATAATCAAGTTTATAACTTACGGGGATGTGTCAATTTGGTATTAGACTCTCAGATATTTTAGAAGTAATACGTTATTAAATTGGTATAATGTGTGTTCAATATGCAGTGGCTATTTACTAGACACAAAAAAGTTTTTGAAATAAGTTAGGGCTTTAAATAATCATAGTGAGAAGATTCATAATTAGGGAAAGAAACATATAAGAGTTTCTTTTGGCGAAAGAAACTTTAGACACTTGTTTCAACTCTTACTCGTTGAGATTTCTAACGAGCCTTAAAGTCAAGAGCATGGTATCTCTTCCATTTTTTACTACCATCATTTGATTCCCGACTTCCATCTTCTGCACCCTCTTCCGATATGTCCACGGGTTTCTCGGTTGAGTTTACGTTTGAAGTGGAAACATCAACAGGGTTCTTACCTCTTTTAGGCCTTCTCAAAGGGGTCCGGGCTACCTTTAAGAAACATTAGGAACTCCTTATATTTCTTAGACACGTCTTATATATATTCAGCCTTGTTACGAAGATCCTTTCTCAAGTTAGCTACATTCCCCAACGATATACGATCACAAACATTAGCCTTAAAATCCTACAACTCATTGCATCATCTATACTTTTTTTATCAATAGTTGTCACACCCCCAAAATTTACTACAGTGGAAGACTGGATTTGGGTTACGACTTCATGGCGTGAAGAGGACTTGATGCGAGAGAACAAACTCTACATGCCCAAACAATAATGCAAACTCCACATAATCCACATAGTAGCATACTTGAGAAAAACATTGCTAAAGTGTCAACACAAAGTTGGTGAGTTCTTAGGTTTGAGTTTAAGTAAACAACGAAAATCATTTCTATGAACCACAAGATTTGTATCCACCTATGACAATATAACACATACAAAGTCACATAGTTTCTCTTTACTACTATCTAAGTTCATGACACCAATGCGTTAACGAGTCTAACTGACTTCATGTGCTCGTGCAGGTGACTAACCCAAGTCACCCATTATCTTCAAAAGAAATTGTATTTACTTGAACAGACTGATTCAAACTAAATAGGAGTGTCAACTTAGATAGATCTATCCATATCATTTGTGATCATTTCTCTATAACACAACTAGATGATTAACGGTTCATGATTCGTGGGCAGTTCTCATTTGGGTTGTTTCAGGACTTAGACCAACTAGTAAAGAATAGTTCACTTGTGTTCACGCGTTATAAATCAAGCAATGTCCTCACCCTAAAATATGATAGAACAGTTTAAAAGATAGAGGGGCTAGTAACTCACCTTGTTGATAATAAAGTGTCGCGGGACAAAGTAGAATTTTACTGGTAACGAAGTGATTGGTAGTTTGAGCAAAACCGAACCTAGAAACCCTAAAAAGAGCTCGACTAGGATTTTGCTTGCACAGCCCATACACGAACACTTGGAGGACCTAGAAACTTGTACTAGGACTACTAGGAATACCATATTTAATGTCAATAATGTATTTAAGTAACAAGAACACCTACAGAAACAATGATCAGAAATCGAAATTAGGGTTTCCTAAAAAACCATAAAACGGTTTTGACTAGAATTTCACCTAGGGTTCTTCACACTTGCTAAGATTCTAGGGAAGAGACTAAGGGTCCTTGGTGATGGTATAGGATTCCTTGAAAGAACTTGGGATGGTGGTAATGGTTGTGTGATGGTGGTGGTTCACGGCATCAAACAAAGAACAAAGAAAGAATTTGATTGATTTGTTTATGATGATTTTGTGATTTAAGACTTTTTAGTTGTTGTATATTTCACAAATGAATCAATCGTGGCTAAAAATCAAGAAGAATGGATAAAAATCACGAACTATTGAAAGAGATGATGAAACAGTAAAAGAAAATATAGGACGAATGGTTGTAAGTGTTTTCTGGGATATATTTGATAAAAATTTCGTGCATATGGTCTACGGAAGGATAGGGCTGAATATTTTTATGCCAGGAAATTCTAAGAATGATTTTTGGTAAGTAAATAATGGGTATTTGATTTATAAAAGGTTTCCTAATGTATATCTTTTATAAAAATCGGTCTAAGGCTTTCTCAAAGCCAAAACCCACGAAAAATTGGTATAAGTAGTGTTAATGTTGGGCCAATTTGGGTTTAGGTGTTATTAGTTGGGTTTCATTTATGGGCATTTAAAATTAATTATGGGCTTATTTCTAGTCATTTAATAATTTATTTAAGATCCTATGATTAATTATAAAATTAATTATGGGCAAATGACCTCCAGCCCAGCTGGCGCGATGCACTGGGTTTACAACCACTGTGGGCTGCAGGTTGTGAGTTCGATCCTTGTGGTCGTCGCATTAGCGTAATGTAACTCATACCTCACACGGGCACACGTGGGGAATTCTCCCTGGAGATCCCTTTGGGGGCTGGGTTTGCCCGCTATGCGGTGCTCGAACTCGGGGTGCTCGTTGAAATATTACGAGTAGGCGTCCGTTGAATTATTTGCCGTTTCCAAAAATTATAAAGTTTACAAATTAACTTTATTAGTTTTTAGTTGATAAAATTAATTAAAACATTTTCGTGATGATTTCGACAATAAAACGACATTTTATAATTAAATAATAAATAAAATACGATTATCTCGATAAATTATCTGAAACCTTAAAAATAAGTTAAAAGTGAAAAATATATGCTATATAGACTTTTTATAATCCATCATATATTATTTTGAAGAAATCATGAGTCAAAAACTATATATAACTTTCTATTAATAATTAACGGTTAATTCAATAATTTACGTTAACTATTATAATAATGACGTTTATATGACCTATAAACTTAAAATCATTCATTTCAAGTAAAATATATAAAACACATAAGCTTTTAGTTGGATGACCTCCGGTTAGAGTTAATAACTTCTTCAAATTGCATAATAATTGTTGGGAATTATTTGTTAAGTGTCAGGTACCGTTAGTGTTATTCAAGTACTGTTAGTTATCTTTCAAGTACCGTTAGTGTTAACGCGGTAAATAGTAAGTACTGATACTTATAAAGTAAGTACTGCTATATTGATTAGGACGAATATATCTTTGTATAAGATATGTCACAGTTATAGTTAGAGTATATCTTATGTGATATACTTAAATAGTTAGAATATTGAATATATCGTCTGTGATATAGTTATCTTTATAGAATATTCTAAAGGTTTCTAGGGCTCCTTACTCTATAAAAGGAACATAGGTACAATTTCATTCATGTACCTCATTCAAGTCGATTAATAAGAGAATCGAATAGTTAAAAGTAATTATGTTCTTCTGTGCTTTATAAGTTAGATTCCGCATAACTTATTTAGTTTGAGTAAGAGTTCTCAAAGTGTTTTAGTTTGATTACAAACTACTATACTAGTTCTTAACAGAATATAGATCCAATCAAAGGGATCAACAAGTGGAATCAGAGCTTGTTGAGAAACTCTAAAAAAGAAGAAAACAACCCCATACACTCCACTCACACAAAAAAACTTAATGTCTCAACATGGTAATGACGCTCACTTAGATGATGTTCAAAATCCTGATCCAATACCACAGGGACAACCATAAGTTGTGCATCCTGCACCAGCACAAGGTGTTCGAGCCGTAAATGTTGTAGCTACCTCTACAACTACAACACCTTCTACTCTTTCTGCTGTCAAACTCCCAGTACTCAAAGGTGACAATTATGAGACATGGGCTATGCAGATGGAACATTACTTGAATCACAAAGATCACACTATGTGGCAAGTTATCAAGAATGGGAATACATCTAAGAAGCTACACTGGTTGCCTGATGGTATATGCTATGGTCTACCTGCTGTGACTGCTGAGGAGGTACAAGCAGAGATCAGAGAGAGAAAAGCCAGAAATGCTTTGGATATGGCTCTTTCAGAATACATCTTACCCATATTTCATCATTATAAGGATGCCAATGCTATGTGGAATGCCATAAAACTTAGATTTGGAGATAATGACAAATCTAAGAAGATGAAGAAGATTGTTCTTAAGCAAGAATTTGATAACTTCTCAATTTCTAGTATAGAGGGAATACATGGTGGCTATGAAAGGTTCAGTAAGCTGCTTATTCAATTGGCAGTTTATGGACAAGTAATTCCTAATGAAGAAGCTAATCTTAAATTCTTAAGGAGTGTTCCACAAGAGTGGAAAGCAATGGCTATGCACTTCATCACAAGAGATGATATGGAAACAAATCCTTTTGATCATCTCTACAACAATCTTAGAGCATACGAGATGGATGTGAAAGGCATTGAGGTGACCAAGGAAACGACTACAACAAAGTCTAACTTGGCTTTTGTGTCAGAAGGAAACAGCGGTACTTATTTTCATAATACCGCTAGTAGATCAAGCAGCGGTACATACTTCACAAATACCGCTGGGGGACTTACAAGCAGTACTTACCCACAAAGTACTGAAGGCAGCCCCATAGTCTCTCAAAAATATACATGGAAGATCTTCACCATTGTTTAGTGACAATGATGCCTTCTTATTCTTTGCTAGACAAGACAACAGGCCAAGATTAACACTCAATGACTTGTTTAAAATGGATGATCCTGATGTTGAAGAGATGGATATTAAATGGCAAGCTACTATGGTGTCAGTCAGATCTAACAGGTTCTTCAAGAAGACTGGAAGAAAGATGATTGTTAATCCTAATGAGCCATTAGGATATGACAAGTCCAAAGTTAAATGCTATAACTGTGGAAGGAATGGAAACTTTGCAAGAGAATGCACTAGAGACAAAGCTGAGAGTAGTAGTCAAAAGTCCAAGAACAGCTATAGAACCAGTCCAAGAATAACTGAAAGTTTTCCAAAAGGAAACAGCATGAGTCCCAAAGGAACCAAAGCATTAGTGACTGTAGATGGAGTAGTGAACTGGTCTGAAGTTGAAGAAGAAGAAGAGCTTGGTTTAATGGCTCTCTCACATGAAGATACTGAGGTACATCCTTGTTTTAAAGACAGTGTTCTTAAATTTAATAGCTTAAAAGTAGAACTAGAGGAACAATATCAAAAAGTCAACACATGCACTATAGAAATAAATGCTCTTAAACAGGGTGTTGCTAAGTTAGAAGAAAATATAGTTTTGTATAAAAAGGGTCAACAAAACTATGAAGAGAAAATAAGAATTTTAACTCTTCAAATGAGGGAAAAAGATGTGGAAATTAAAGCCTTTGAAAGACAACTTTTGAAAGTGTCAGCAGAAAATGAAGCTTTAAAAGCGAGTCTTTATAATGTAAGGGAAGTGATTAAACATTGGCAAACGTCCTCTAAAGGATTAGGAAAACTGATTAATTCACAAATGGGGTATTATGATAAGTCAGGCCTAGGATATATTGAGGACCAACCTGGGATAACTTTAACTGACAAGGACTTATCAAAGGGGATTTTTGATAGTTCTAGTGAGTCAGATAGTACTCCTGAGAATGATAGATATGCTGAAGAAATGAAGGCAGTTCCTCCACTATTATCAAGAATTTTCATGCCCCCTAGCAATGATACAAGTATAGAGTTAGAAGAACCAAAGGTTAGAAAATACCTCAAACTCTAGTACTTTTTCCCAAGATAAGACTGTTGTGGCCAAGAACATTGTTTATCCACCTTTAATGAACAATTTTGTTTCTAAAGAATCTAAGACTAGTTCTGCTCCCAAGCAGGTAAATCTCCTAGCAAGATATTGGAAAATAATGTAAAACATAATAAAACCAAGAGGGGTGGGTTAGGTTCTGATAAATTTAAGTCAAAACAACCTTTTGGGTCTTCTTTGAGAAGAAAAGGATGTTATGTTTGTGGTAGTCTAAGTCATTTTATCAAAGATTGTACTTTGTATGAAGATAAAATTATGAAACAAAAGGCTGCACAAAAGGTCATGAAAAATAGTAATGGGAAAAATGCACAGGTTAATAGGAATCAGAAACTTAAGAATAACAAACCTATGTTTGATCACTCAAAAAAGGTAGCTAAACAGGTTAAAAATAATTCTACCAAAAGTTTTGTTCCTAGAGCAGTACTTATGAAACAAGGTCTAGTACCTTTGAAGTCAGGTAAACCATGGACCGGCAAGTCTAGACCTACAAGTACTGCTAGACCAAACTTAAGTACTGTTGGTTCAAAGTTTTTCAAACCAAAGTTCTCTAAGACTTCTAAGAATTTTGTTGAAAAAGCCAAAATATCTAGAAGTAAGTTTAATAACAAACCATTGCAAATGTAGGTTCCTAAAAGAGAAAAATCATGTGTTAAAGCAAGTACTGCTAAAGCAGTACTTAAGGCAAAGAAGTCTGAGCATATAGAGTCACCCTATGTCTTTGACTGCATAACTGAAACCATGAAGTATAAGAGTAAAAGCAGCATTACTGGGAATGTTTCTGAACCGACTCTTAAGTGTGTAGGTCCCACAAGATCCGAGCCAAATGTGGCTTGGGTCCCTGTTAAAAACTAATAAGTTTTGTTTATGTGCAGGGGCATCTAATTGATGAATTGAAAGACAAAGGTATAGTAGATAGTGGATGCTCAAGACACATGACATGGAATAAAGATTTTCTTGCTGAATTTTAAGAATTCAGAGGAGGACCAGTAGCCTTTGGAGGTAGCAAAGGTAGAATTATCGGCAAAGGGAAAATCAATACAGGGAAGTTGGAATTTGAAGATGTGTTCTTTTTGAAAGAATTGAATGAATTCAATCTCTTTTTTGTATCACAAATGTGTGATGAAAAGAACAAGGTGTTGTTCACAGACAAAGACTGCTTAGTGTCGTCTAAAGACTTTGAGTTGCCTAAGGAATCTCAACTACTGCTTAAAGTACACAGGCAAGAAAATATGTACACCTTTAATCTTCATACTATTACTCCAACAGGTGGTATTACATGTTTGCTAGCTAAGGCTTCTTATGATGAGTCTAATTTATGGCATAGAAGATTAGGTCATGTAAATTTCAAGAATCTTAACAGATTAGTGAATAGTAATTTGGTTAGAGGGTTACCTAACAAATCTTTTCAAAATAATTTCACATGTGCTGCTTGTCAAAAAGGTAAACAACATAGAGCCTCTTGTAAGACCAAGACTATCAATACTGTGACAAAGCCTTTGCAACTTTTGCATATGGATTTGTTTGGTCCAGTTTCAGTAAGAAGCATTAGTCATAAGACCTTTTGTCTAGTCATAACTGATGATTATAGCAGATTCTGTTGGGTTTTCTTTTTAGCTCTTAAGAGTGAAACCAATAAATTACTTAAGGATTTTATAACTTTAGTTGAAAAGTAGTTTACTAAACAAGTTTTAATCATTAGGACAGATAATGGGACAGAATTCAAGAATGCTGAATTTGATGAATTTTGTAGGTCTAAAGGCATTAAGAGACAATTTAGTAATCCTAGGACTCCACAACAAAATGGAGTAGCTGAAAGTAAGAACAGGACACTAATTGAGGCTGCTTGAACTATGCTGGTTGATTCTCTTTTGCCAAATACCTTTTGGGCAGAAGCAATCAACACTGCATGTTATGTGTTAAATAGAGTCTTAGTGACCAAGCCTCAAAACAAAACACCTTTATGAACTTTTGACTGGTGTTAAGCCTACCATAAGTCATTTAAGACCTTTTGGGTGTCATATTTCTATACTAAATACTCTTGATCATTTGGGAAAGTTTGATGGAAAGTCTGATCCAGGATATCTTGTAGGATATTCATTGTAAGGTAAAGCATATAGGATTTATAATTTGGCATCTAAAAAGGTTGAAGAAAATGCCCATGTTAATTTCTTAGAAAATAAACCCAATGTCCCAGGAATAGGTTATGCTTGGATGTTTGATTTAGATTATCTAACTTACTCCATGGATTACTATTCTGTAAAAAAGGATTGTCAAACTAACAATGCAGATGAGGAGTCTAGTGCAACTAATGCAGGTACTCAAGAAGAAGTTTCTTCATCAGATGATGATGTTCATATCTATGTACCTAATATGCATACTGTTACTCCCATGTCTCCTACTCCCAAGAAGCAAACCATGTCATCAACCGATGTTCAAGCCTCCCAAGAGCTTCAGAGGCTTCAAGATCAAGAAAAGAATGCTACATCTGCTAATAAGCATTCAGGAGGAGAATCTTTTGAGTCACAACACTCAGCAGTACATACTACACCTAGCGGTACTTCATCTGCAAGTACTGCTAAGTCAAAATCTACAAAGTCCGCTGATTCATTAGAAGATATTTTACAAGCTATGGACATTGATAATGTGTTTGCTAGTCCAGCTGAAAGAATCTGCTCCAAAGCTTCCTATAATGAGCAGGGTGCAGTAACTGATTTCAACAATTTGGAAATAGAAATTCCAGTCAGTTTTATTCCCACTCATAGAGTCAACAACAACCATCCTACTACATAGATCATTGGAGATCCCAAGTCTGCTGTACAAACCAAAAGACAACTTCAAATTAATACTGAAACTCATGCACTTGTGAGTTATGTCAAACAACAGCAGAGAACTAATCATAAAGAAACTCAGCATTGTTTGTTTGCCTATTTCTTATCACAAGTAGAGCCTAAAAACATTTATCATGCTCTTGGTGAAGAGAGTTGGGTAGATGTCATGCAAGAAGAATTAACGAAATTTGAGCTACAAAAGGTTTGGATTCTTGTGGATCTTCCCTCAGGTAAGAGAGTAATTGGTACTAGATGGGTTTTCAGGAACAAAAAGGATGAAAGAGGAGTTTCTATGAGGAACAAGGCAAGACTTGTTGCTCAAGGCTATAGACAAGAAAAAGGGATAGACTATGATGAGGTTTTTGCACCAATGATAAGGATAGAAGCCATTAGGTTATTTTTGGCCTTTGCATCATATATGGGTTTTATAGTCTATCAAATGGATGTGAAAAGTGCCTTTCTTTATGGTACTATTTCAAAGGAGGTATATGTCTCACAACCTCCAGGTTTTGTAGATCCTAAATTCCCCAATAGAGTTGATAGGTGTGAAATCACCCATCCTTTTACCACTTAATTATAATAATAACCAAGCCAAAACGTGTATTTTATGTCATAAATGTTGGAATTATGCGTGGTTTGTGTTTTTATTGTGTTTTAGGACCAAAAGATGAAAAAGGAAGAAAACACGGGCTTTCATGGGCTTTTATTAAAGAAAACGAGAAAATACGAAGTCAAAAGATCAAGAGTGAAAAAAGAACGGAATTCCAAGGCCTATTCTGAAGATTTATCTAAGAAAAAGTCTAAATACGGAAGTTTAATGAAGTCGAAGAACCAAATCTAATTAAAGAAGAAAATTATAAGACGAGTTCAAATTATATCGACCAATCCCGAGACGACGTCGAGAAAGACAAAGAATTTAAATCGAGTCGAGACAAGAAGAAAGAAGGAAGAAAGCACCAACATTTTACTCCTCCTATAAATATCATCCTAATGTGTCATTAGTAGGGGGTTAGTTAGTTTAGTTTAGGAGTAGGAGTAGATTACTTTCTCTCTCTAGATTTATTCCATGTTCTTAAGCTTTTCTTTCAAGTTTTCTTAATCTTTAACCTTTAATCTTGTACTATTGAATCTTTAATCTTCATCTTATTTCAAGCTTTTTATAATCATTCTCATTCTACATTTCTTGATCTTTTTAATTATGTTTGATTCGAAATATTCTTTGATTTTGTTTAATCTTGATTAAAAAGTTTATCTTTTTATCAATCTTTAAGTTTTTATACAACTTAAGCTTTGAGCTTATCATGCTTATCGGCTTATCTTGTATTTAGTTTTTTTTTTAGTTTTCTTAAAAATTTAGTCTTTTTAAAGTTTTATTCATAAAGTTTGCTTATTTCGTATTTTAAAAGTTTTCAAATTTGTGCTTATTGAGTTGGTTAAGTTTTTGTTAAGTGTCCTTTTTAGAAGTGCTTATTTGATTTTTAGCTTATTGTACTCCATCCGAATATTGTGATTTTTCCATCACAATAGGGTTTTGACATTGTGATAGTTTTTCCGATCACTTATTCCGATCGTAGGTTGCGATCGCCCTGGCATCGTACTTTGCGATCGGGTATAAGGCTTATTGTGACGAAATGCTGCCCAATTTTTGACTTACATATTCCGATAGAATTTTGATCTAATATTCCGACAGCTTTATCTTTAGACATTCCGATACTTCTTTTTTAAAACATTCTGACACTTTTTTTACTATAACATTCCGACACTTCTTTTCACTATAACATTCCGATAGTATTTATTATAAATAAACATTCCGATGGAAATGCTATATAACATTCCGATACAAAGTCCTACATGCATGCCTGCATGCTTAAGGGCTTTTGGCGCCATTTTCACCTAGCAGGTTGCTAGCTTGAGCTAGCTGTCTGTTAGCTTGTTTATTTATTATTTTGTTCCGTAATTGTTTAGTTTAATCTGAAAGTCGTTCCGATTTTATTTCTGAAAGTTACGTATTTTTATTTGAATTTTTGGTCTAATTTTAAAATTAATATTTTTCGTAAAGTTCAAGTTTTATCTTTTATTTAGTACCCGCTTTAGGTTTTGCCTCGTTTAGCTTTAAAGTACCATCTTAGTTTTATTCTCTCCTTTTTCATTAAGTAAACTTTATATTCGAGTCGATAGTTAATTTCGTCTTTTAGTTTTATTTTATTAATTGTTTCGCTTTAATTCACGTTTTATTATTTATATTGTTTCGTTATTATTAGTTAATTGTTTTTAGTTTATTTTTATTACGTTTCACTTTTACCTTTTTACTTAGAAATAGATAACCAAACTTCTCTTTTTATTCACCAAAAATAATTGAGTCGCACTTTGAACCGGAAATCAATTCGATTAGACACCAAGAAAACAAACTTTTTCACATACAAAATCATACTATTAAGAGTCTACAAGGTTATCAAAGCACTTTATGGTCTGCATCAAGCTCCTAGGGCCTGGTATGAAACTTTATCCAATTTTCTTTTAGAGCATGGATATAGGAGAGGGACCATTGATAAAACTTTGTTCATCAAGAAGAATGCTAAGGATATTATTCTAGTTCAAGTCTATGTTCATGACATCATTTTTGGTTCTACCAAGAAATCATGGTGTGAAGAGTTTGAGGCTTTGATAAAAATTAACTTTCTTTTTGGGACTGCAAGTCAAACAAAGGAAAGATGGAATATTTATCAACCAAGATAAGTATGTTGTTGAAATCTTAAAGAAATTTTCATGTATGGATACAAGAAGTACAAGCACACCTTTTGAAGCTAAGAAGTCTTTATCAAAAGATGAACATGGAGAAAGTGTTGATATTCATCTATACAGATCAATGATTGGTTCATTGATGTATCTTACTGCTTCAAGGCCAGATATTATGTTTGCTGTGTGTGCCTGTTCAAGGTTCCAAGTCAATCCAAAGGTGTCACATGTACATGCTGTGAAGAAGATTTTTAAGTATCTTAAAAGTCAACCCAATTTAGGATTATGGTATCCTAGAGATTCCACCTTTGAATTGGAAGCTTACTCAGACAGTGATTATGCTGGAGCTAATCATGAGAGGAAATCCACAACAGGAGGCTGTCAATTCCTAGGCAGAAGGCTCATATCATGGCAGTGTAAGAAGCAAACCATTGTTGCTACTTCTAAAATTGAAGCTGAATATGTAGTTGTTGCTCACTGCTGTGGACACGTACTTTGGATTCAAAATCAATTGTTAGATTATGAGTTTAACTTCATGAACACCAAGATATACATTGATAATGAAAGTACTATATGCATTGTCAAGAATCCAGTATCTCACTCCAAGACCAAGCATATTGAAATAAGACATCACTTTATAAGAGATGTCTATGACTAGAAGCTTATTCAAGTCTTGAAGATTCATGAAGACAAGAATGTAGTTGATTTGTTGACCAAGGCATTTGATTCAAAGAGATTTGAATTCTTGGTGACACATATTGGTATGCTCAACCAATAGACTGCTGCATATGTTGAGGGGAGGTAATAGTTGTACAATTTTTATACTAATTTTTATTGTATAGTCTATGTTTTGTGTTTTTGATGTGATTGCAGGTTGATAGAGAAAGATAAAAGAGGATATAATAATAGTGGAATGCATGAACTGGTCAAAATTGTGAGGTACCGTTATAACTCCAAGTACCGCTAGCACAAGTTCAAGTACCGAGTATGTTCCATGTACCGCTACATGTCCGTTGTACCGTTAAGGGTCTCTTTTGTAAATTTGGAGGTTTCTTCGCGCTTGGGTTTGTTATTTACTTAAATACTTACTCCAATTACACAATTGATTCACCTAATCTTTTATTCTTATCTCTTGATTCTATAACCTTCAATCTAATTTTTCGATCATCAAAAATACTAATGGCTGCTTTACAAGTGATCTCTAAGCATAATTTGGTTGCGAATCTTGCTGTGAATGATGACTCTCTTGGATTCCATGAGATTATTGGTTTCTTATCTCGAAGTCATGTTCGTTTTGCACTCACTGTAAGTCCCACTGTCTCTGTTTCCATTGTTGAACAATTTTGGAACACTACTGTGTTAGGTACTCGGTTTGATCAACCTTGCATTAGGGCTAGGGTGAATCATAGAAATATATATGTAACTAAGGTACTGCTAAGTGCAAGTTTGAGACTAAATGATGAAAATGGACGTAGTATGCTTAATAACACAGAGATTCATGATGGCCTTGCAGCCATGGGCTATGAGGGTGGTTAGGAAAGACTTACTTTCTTTACAGTTTTATTTTCACCTCAATGGAAATTGCTTTTTCATGATATTATTCACTGTTTAAGCTCTAAAAGTACATCTTTTGATTAAATTCCTGCTGCATTGGCATCAGCTGGTTTTTGTCTAGCAAATAACAAGGTTTTTAATTTTACAAGATTAATTTTTGAAGGCATGACTAGGAATTTGGAAGGAACTAAAAAGTTTTTGATGTATCCTAGATTCATTCAGACTTTAGTTAGTGACCAAATACCTAACCTACCAGAGTTAACTGATACATGGGATGTTCCTACATTCACAAAGAGAACTTTCTCTTTCTTGACCAAACAAGGCAATGCCTTTACAGGAATAGTTATACCATTGTTTGCTCATATGTTAGCCCAACCTGCCAACCAAGAAGGTGAGGAACCTAGCAATGCTAGTGCTTTTCAACAAACTTCTTCTCACTAGAGTTCCCATTCCCTAGAAGATTCACAATCTTCTTCTCACAATGTTGGTGCTCCACCAAATACTGATGAGATGATCCATACACCTGCTGCTTCCATTGCTGCTAGTGGTTCACCACCAGCACAAGCACCAGAGGTGGTGGATGTTGCAAATTTGACTTCTTTGTGTACTAGTTTGTCCCAACAGGTATAGGTGTTGCAAAAAGAAAAACATGTTCAAGACAAGAAAATTACTGAATTGGAAGGTAGCCTAATCAAGTTGAGGAACGAAGTATCACCTTGGATGAGGAAACATAGATCTATTCAAAAGGCTGCACTCAAAAAGCAAAGATTCAGAAACCACAAGAAAAGGGAACTGAATCCAACTAAACAGAGGAGGAATTATGAAGAACAACCACCTTCTTCTGATAATCAAACAAGGATCTCTGGAAATGACATCAATTTTAAGCTGGATGAAGATGTCATTGGGACTTATGAAGATGGAACTGGTTTTGAGACTGGTGTGGATGAACCTACAAACATGGAGTTTCAATAGGAAGAACCACAGCATACTCATGAGGAGCCACAAGTTGACGAAATGATGGTAACTCAGCCAGCACCAACACCTCAATCACCACTTCAAGTGAATTGGAATACTTTCTATGAGAAGTTGGAGGAAATAGATGTTCAATTTCCTGTATCTTCAACTCCACCACCACAATTGCAAGTATTTTCCTGATCAAGAATGAGCATGGGATCAAACAAGACTAAAGAGGTGCAAGTTGAAAAGATAGCTTCAGTGGAAGAAAGGGTATCTGGAGATACACAAGTGATTGAAGAAACAATTGTGTCTAATACTTGTGAAGTCAACATTGTTGAAGATCCAAGCACTGCTAAGCCAACTAAGCCGACTACAAGTACTGCTGACATTGTTGAAGACCCAAGTACCGCTAAGCCAACTAAGCCGATTGCAAGTACCGCTGGTGATCATCATTCACTAGAAACTCACACTCATTTTGGAGAGGATGAGACTTTAGCCCAAATACTGCTTGACTTAAGAAAGAAGAATTCAGCTAAAAAATCAAAAAACGCAGAGGTAGAGAAGAAGACACAACAAGAAGTTCTTGCCAAAAAGGATCAAACTAAAGGTAAGAAAGTTCAAGCTTCACACCCTACTAAAGGTATAGTTATTCAACAGCAAGCTGATGAGGAAGGACCTTCCAAGCTGAAGAAGAAGCTACCTAAGATTAATCCAAAGGATAAGGGGAAGAGGCAAATACTATCAGAATCTAAAATTGAAAGTGATTTAGATGAAGACATAAGCAAAGTCATGTATAGATTTAATCAATTAGACCATGATGAGGAATATGCTTTCAGAATGCAAGTACAAATTCGTGAAGATGAATTACAAGAGGAACTTGCAGCAAAACAACATTTGCTAGAAGCTAAGAGAATACAGCAAGAATGGAACATACAAGAGTATGATAGGATTCAAGCTGAATTACATGCAAGTGAGCTTCTAGCAGACTCATTGATAGCTGAATAGAGAGATGCTTATGATGAAGAAGAGAAATCAAAGTTGATTGATGATCTAGTAAGGGAGCAACAAAGATTCTTTGCTGAAAAGAGAAGAAGAGAAAAGATTAAGCCTCCTACTACCATGCAGATTAGGAATCAAATGATGAACTTTCTCAAGAAAGTTAAGGGTTTCACTCATATTCAGCTGGTCAAGAAGAAATTTGAAGAAATCAGGACTTTGTATGAGCAACATAAGAGAACTGAATTGAATTTTGTTGAGATTAGATCTGAAGCAGATAAAATGGCTGTTGAAAGACATAGAAGACATCTGCAACAACAAAGACAATTTGGAAGCACTCCTAGATTTGAGCCAAGTACTGCTGAACCTACAAATACATCTCCAACTATCAAGACCACTTATGTGAGGAAGAGTAGAAAGGAGAAGGTAAGTTCAAAGGAGGAAGAGACTGCTCAAAGAATGAGTGAAGGAGATAAATCTCAAGATATTGCTCAGACTGAAAATGTACAAGCAGTACATACACAGTCAACAGTACATACTGAAGAAACGGTACATACAAACTTAGAAGAGGGTTCAATAGAATTTGAGGGAACCTCCAAGGGTGTTAAAAGGAAAAGATCAACAAAGAGAAAGCAGAAAGCCAAGAGGGCTAAGTCAACAGCAGAAGATAGTGATGATGATGAGAGCTTGAAGAAGTACTTGAAGATAGTAAAATTTGAAGATCAATGTATTGATACAGAGATTTTTGGAAAGAGATCATCTATTGCTAGATGGATATACTCTATGGATCAAGGACTAGAAGCTCATGGAATTCAAAGAACTGGTGGCACAACAAGAATATTCAGACTTTTGGAAGATAGCCTTCACATTCTTGACAGACAAGACATTCAGGATCTTTTCAGGTTAGTTCAAGAAGCCAGTGCAGGTAAAACTAAAGTATCACTATTGTATAGGGAAATGCTCTTCATGTAAGAACCACATAACTGTGATCAAGAAATGTTGAAGGAATTAGAGAATCAGGTTCCTAGTTACTGGAGATATTATAGGTCATGTGGATTGCATATTTCGGATATAGATTATGTTACCTACTATATGCTACAAGAGAAGAGTTATCCATTCAAAAGAAGATTGTTGGAAAGAATGTTGGAACAACAATTAGAAGTTACAAAAGAATATGTTGATGCTTTAGAGTTGATCAGAATGGTTAAACAACAAATCAAGGATTTAAAAGATGAGGAAGAAGCTGAGGAAGAGCCTTAAGTGTTTGAATTTCAGTCACACTTCACAAATGGTTCTCAGTTCACCATGTCTAACACACATAAGAACTGGATAGTCCATAAGCAAACGGTTTGTGGTAAAGACTTCTCAAATCCGTTGAAAGCTGGTAGTTTGCTAAAAACTATATGGTTCTAACTTACCTTGTTTCGAGACAAAGAGTTGGCTAGTCCTAGACAAACGGTACTAGGTAAAGACTTCATCAAATCCGTTGATAAAGTACTGGCTATTCCATAGTGTACGGCTAACTGGTAAAGAATATATCAAATCCGTTGATAGTTGGTGATTTGATAAAAATCATAAAGTAAATACAGATTGGTTTTTGTTGTTAACTGTTTTAATTCAGGTATGAAGATTGCAAGCAAAGAAGTATTCAAGAAGAAAATACTTAGAAGGTTTTGTCTCATCAAATCAAGACTGAAGTTCATGATTCAGAGTTCATAGATTTAACTCAAGAAGACAATTACTGATGCTGCAAAGAGAATTGAATGTTTACAAGACACAAGAAGATCATAAGTTGAAGACAAAGATGATGTTCATGATGTTTGAAGATTATCTTATCAGAAGAAGATCTACATTGACGTGTTTGGCTACATTCAGTTGGATACAAATACAAATTACCAAGTTCAATCTAAGGATGACGGAAAGACTGAAGACATGTATTCTAAATACACCAGTACAAGAGAAACAGGAAGACAACAAGTTATCATTCTTGTTTAGGGGAGGATTGTTGGGAATTATTTGTTAAGTGTCAAGTACCGTTAATGTTATTCAAGTACTGTTAGTTATCTTTCAAGTACCGTTAGTGTTAACGTGGTACATAGTAAGTACTGCTACTTATAAAGTAAGTACTGCTATATTGATTAGGACGAATATATCTTTGTATAAGATATGTCATAGTTATAGTTAGAGTATATCTTATGTGATATACTTAAATAGTTAGAATATTGATAATATATCGTCTGTGATATAGTTATCTTTATAGAATATTCTAAAGGTTTCTAGGGTTCCTTACTCGATAAAAGGAACATAGGTACAATGGCATTCATGTACCTCATTCAAATCGATTAATAAGAGAATTGAATAGTTAAAAGTAATTATGTTCTTCTGTGCTTTATAAGTTAGATTCTGCATAACTTATTTAGTTCGAGTAAGAGTTCTCAAAGTGTTTTAGTTTGATTACAAACTACTATACTAGTTCTTAACAGAATATAGACCAATCAAAGGGATCAACAATAATTATTTTCTACTTTAGAATAATTAATTTAAACACGTATCATATAAATTTCTGTATAACCAATAGAATTTCCAAATAGTCCATTGTACGTATTATCAGTGATAATATATTTTTTGCTAGTTATTAGATATCTTCCTGTTTATGATACATAGTGTTTATAAAAAAAATTGTAACAATAATTATTTTAAATAATGAGTTCAAATTTGCGGGTTGTCACAATAGCTTTCATATCTTTTATGGTTTTCTTAACAAGAAGTACTCTATATATATGATATTTTTCGTTTTGCCCTTTTGGAGGGTAACATACCCAAAAGCAGTCTCGGAGACATTTTTTCTTGTCAATTGCACACGCAGTGCATACGGGTCGGTTTTTTCCGATGGTTCTTTGCTAAGATGGTAGTGTCGTTGATTTTAGAGGTCATGGTTAATTTTAGAAACTTGAACACAATTGTGAAAGTATATGTTACTGTGACAATCTAACATTTTTAGATAGTGAAATATTTTCTGTGTATAATATTTTGAAACTTATTTTTGTGTTGGTTGACGAACTCACAATTTACGGATTTAAATTTGGGCTTACGTGCATAATTTAGCGACCTTTACGACTAAACCGGAAACCTTAGGATTACGTATTTATGTTTTTGAACTCCGTTTTTTATGAGACAATTTTTATTGGATTCGTTTTGTGACGTTGATTCATAATTTATAAAAACGTTTTTCGTGAAATGACCCGAGGGCACGCAAATCGAGAAAACTAGAATCGATGGATACCCGTAAATTAGTGAGGTGGGACAAAATACATTATCCCACCCCACTAGCAAGCATGGGACGACACACATGACACCACATCTAAGGATGTGGCATCATGTTAGCTAAGTAGCTACAAGTGTAAGCCTTAGCTTAACACTTAAGCTTACATCTTTCCACTAACACAAAACCACTAGCTACACTTCACACATACCATTTCCATACATGCAAACAACCTCAAACTCTCTCAAAACCTCCACCCCTTGCCGTCCACTTTGAAGAACAGACACCCCTATTTGATCTTTTCTAGCCATGAAATACATGTTATCTAGCTCTATCATGGAGTTATCTTGAAGCCTTGATCATTTGGTGGCCATATTAACAACATAGGAGGTGATTTGCTTGTGTCCTAGGGCTGATTTCTCAACTATTGTTCTTGGTGTTTGATGATCTTGGAGTTACTTTTGGTGTTCATCAAGTTCTTGTCTTCCAAAAACAAGAAATACACTTGGTTGGTAAAGAAGATCATCCTCTCCATTTTATCTTGTTATTTTTGTAAAGAACAAATGTATTTTCTTTCTTGTTGTATATGTATATGATGAATATATGATGATAAAAATGTTGTGTGGGGATCAAGTGTTGATAAATATGCTTAAAAAGGTTAATAACTATAAGAAATAAGGCTAAAATCATGCTTATTTAGTTGGCTGTATAAAAACAGTATATAACTAAAACTTGAACTGATAAACTTGCATGGTATAATCCATTTACAGTAAGTACAAGATGTTATACACATGTGAGAGTTGGTCATGCAATGGAATCATTATAATGAGTGAGATATGATCAAAACAAGTTAAAGAACTTATAATAAGCTTATTGGACTTAAAATAGGTAAATAGGTAAAACTAGTTAACTAGTGAATAGTTACCAAAACGTAAACACTAAAATGAGCAAACAAGGATATATAAACCCACTTGATCATCATCATATGTACAAAATCATCATATGTATATTGTTATTTTGATAAAAGTCATTGGACAAGAGTCTAAGACCGATTATTATTTATATAGGTTTCCGTGACCGAAGCACACCCGTAGCCGATAATCCGCCTTTCATTATCAACGTGAGTTCATAGCCTCGCACTCTTTTAAATGTTTTATAAAATGATTTGTAAACCCGCGAGGGAGATAACATGCTAGATTTTATAAAAATAGAACACAAGTAGTCCCGATGGTATGCTTAATGATATGGACCCGAATGATGCTATGACCCTATAAACGAGACTAAAAGGATTATTAGTAGTTAGGTTATGTCACTTAAAGTCCCATTAGCATGAATTGTGGACTACCGGGATTTGGTAGATGCTTATGCATTTGATAGTACTATTTGGGGAAGATCACCCCAGTTCGCGCCTTGACGGTTGATCCCCGTCGTACCACATTGATTGGTAAGCGAATTTATGTATGAGAAGACTCCATAGCGTGATTTTTGTGACGACACACTAACTTAGATGGGCAAATTGTTTGTCGGGTTCGCGGCCCGCTGTTTTCATAGTAAGGTAACAATGTCATGCGGCTAATAATAATCCTATATAATCTAAATATCCGATATGATACGACGCTAATAACGATGATAATATTACCTATTATGGTAATATTGAGACTACGGTCTCATGGACGGTTTAAGATGTATGCTTGATATATATTGCCTGACTAGCAATACGTGGACTTACTTCCGATATTATACTTGTGTTCTGATTTTAACAATTGTTTTATATAACGGTTTTTATTAAACTCTATGAATTCACTCGGCATTCGCTGATATGATTTTTTCATGTTTTTATCTCAGGTGCTTGAAGGTAATCCGGATGGAGATCGACTCTGATGGCCCACATAATATTAAAAATGTTCATTCGATCTATGTTTTGTAAACTTAATGACCTGTATAATTTGGGACCTGTTGTACACTTTAAAACATTTTATCGAATGAATGTATGTTGAACCTTGTACAACCATTTTTATGTGTTGTCTATGATTGGAGTTATTGTGCTATCCCGTAACACTCTAAAAGACCCTTCCGCTGTACCGATACGAAAAATGAGAGTGTTACAGTTTGGTACCAGAGCTCTCGTTATAGAGAACAAAAGATTTTAAAAACCAAGGTTTTAAACAAAACTTTTCAAAATCTTTTGACAATGAACATTTGAGAAAATATTTGAAAAATCTTTTGACTATAACGGTGCCAGAGATCTCCGACGTTACCAACAAGCCCTATTGAGAAGATATATATTTTGATATATATAATTTAATTTATATATATATGTATATATCGTGATTTCATTATGTAATTGTTTAAATAGTATGTTATCCTAATACGAGATATATATATATAAATGCAGATTGTCATGGCTGACCATAATATTCTTGTAGAAAACCATGCTATTCCCGAACCTAATGTAGATGATGATCCTTATTTAGACTTAGTAGATTATGATATGGATGATGAGGAGGAACCATTTGAGGATCCCGAGCCCGAGTTAGGACTAGGAGATCAGATTGCCCCTCAGGTTGACTTGGTAGAGAATGAGATTGATAATGTTGATATAGAGAATGATGATGAGATTGGGTTAGATAATTTAGATGATGAGATTGACGACGAGGATATCGAGGAGGATGTAGGTATAGACGTTGAGGTCGATGATGATGAGGAAGTCGAGCTTATTTACCCTTATGATGTTCCAGAGGGCGAGCCTTTTCCCCCACCAGTTTATTTGTCTGATTCTGAGGTTGAGCTACCTAGGGATGAAATGTCTGAATCGTCTGAATCTGATTCTGAATCAGAGGAGGATGAGGATGACAATGCACCTGATGGTACTGATGGTATTGCTACACGTAGACGTGTGATAGGAGAGTCGTCTAGTGCTCAAGAGGCTACTCATATTGATGGTCTTGCACCATGGGCCTTGAGACGTGATCTAGATGCTTCCCGTGTTAAGAGTTGTATGACAGAGATTGGATTAGGTGTTGTTCAGACTCAAGTTGCTTATTTGGAGTCGAAGACTAAGGTTGGTGAGAAAGAGCGGGAATTGCTTAGTTTGGATTTGACTGATGTAGAACGTGGTTTGAATGAGGCTTTTAGGAGGTTATCGGTGTTAGAAAGTGGTGAGTTTGCTAAAATGAAGAAAAAGGTGAATTCTATGGAGATTCAGTTGAATGTAGCTCGTGCGATGCGTGAGAAAGCTGAAAAGGAGTTGAATATATCCGTGGGTTGGAATAGTAGATTTTATGCTGACATGGTTGAAAGAGGAGTGATCCGTAAGCGCCCAGCTGAAGATGTGTCTAGTGATCGTCCGACGAAGATTCAGAAGACGATGGATGATGGACCATCTGGCGGTTCTCAGTAGACCAGTCTGTATTTAGTAGTGACCTTTGTATCTTTTGTACTTTTGTAGCTTTGACTGAACCAACTTGTTAGTAGTAGACTTGGCACGAATTTTGAGTGTATATAGTGCTAGAACTTTGATATGGGATGTAACTAAGACAATACTTTTGTTTCAAATCGAATGAAATATGTATCTTGTCTTGAATTCCATATTGTGCCTTATTTGTATCTTGATTATGAATTCAATCCATATTATATGAATCCTTTGTTGGGTGAATGCTTAATACTTTGAAATTGTTAAATTATAGAACTATGCCGCCCAAGAAGGTTGTGACTGAGGATGATGTACGTAGGATTATTACGGAGCAAGTTACCGCATCTATGACTGAATTTATGGAAAATGCTAGAAATGAAGCTGGCGGTAGTGGAGCTGGCGGTAGTGGAGCTGACGGTAGTGGAGCTGGCGGTAGTGGAGCTGGCGGTAGTGGAATTGGCGGTACTAATGTGAATGTGAATGCTAATAATGTGAATGCTAATGCTGGAGGAAATGTAGGAGGACTTGGAACTAATGCACCTGAAGTTGGTGGCTGTACTTATGTGACGTTCATGAAGTGTGAACCTCTACCTTTTAATGGAACTGAAGGTGCTGTAGGATTAAGCCAGTGGATTGAGAATATTGAGTCGGTGTTTCGGATTAGTAAGTGTAAGGAGGAAGATAAGGTGACTTTTGCTATGGCTACTCTTAAAGGTCGTGCGTTGACTTAGTGGAACGGGAGAATTGCTTTCATGGGTCTTGATGCTGCTAATGCTACTCCTTGGGCTGAAATTAAGAAGTGGATGACTTTGGAGTTTTGTCCCCGTAGTGTGATTATTAGGTTAGAACAAGTGTTGATTCACTTGCGAATG
This sequence comes from Glebionis coronaria, assembly GCA_025667525.1. NCBI lineage: Eukaryota > Viridiplantae > Streptophyta > Magnoliopsida > Asterales > Asteraceae > Glebionis > Glebionis coronaria. The sequence continues at coordinate 369,818,133 of CM046880.1, read as the reverse complement.
AAAGGTGTGGACATCGATAGTTACACGAACCGATTCCATGAGTTGGCCTTGTTATGTCCTCGATTGGTGGAACCCGAAGAGATCCGAATTGAACAATATATTAAAGGGTTGACCAGGAATATCCGGGGGGACGTGACATCATATAAACCACTGACCATTGATGATGTTGTTCGAATGGCTTACCAACTCATTGGACAGATAATTCAGGATAGGGAAGATGAAGCCCGTGTTGGTGAGAAAAGAAAGGGTGACGGTGATCGTGTAGATAGAGGTGATAATAGGAAGAATTTCAATCGCCGTCAGAACCAGAGAAAGGGGAATGCAAATGCTCTTACCAACAACACACCGCGCAACGATGATAGATGTCCTAAGTGTGGCAACAAGAGGCATGTTGGCGACTGCTGGAAGTGCCGAAATTGCGGAAAGCTTGGACACAAGGTTGAAAGGTGTAAAAAGGGAACCATTTGCTTCAACTGTAATGAAGAAGGTCATAAGAAATCGGAATGCCCCAAGTTGAAAGCGATTGTACCTGGAAGAAACCCCCAGGGTGGTATCTATCAACTTGGAACAATTGAGGTGAAGAAAGAGGATCCAAATGTCGTTACCGGTACGTTTTTACTCAACAATCATTATGTTGTTGCTTTATTTGATTCGGGTGCTGATAGGAGCTTTGTATCCACTAAATTTAGTGCCCTTATTGACATTGAACCTGTTGAGATAAACACCAGTTACGAGGTGGAATTGGCTAATGGTAAATTAGTGAAAACTAATAAGCTATTAGAAGGATGCTCTCTAAATCTCTTAAACCATTCCTTTCCAATTGATTTGATGTTGATAGAATTAGGTAGTTTTGATATTATTATTGGTATGGATTGGTTGTCATTGAATAATGCTACTATTTTATGTGGAGAGAAGAAGGTTAAGATTCCTCTTAGGAATAGGACGTTAGTAATTGATGGTAATCGAGGTGAATCCCGTTTGAAAATCGTTTCATGTATTAAAGTCCAATAGTACATCAGGAACGGTTGTGAGTTATTCTTAGCTCAATTGACCGGGAATGAGTCTAGGGAGAAACGATTGGAAGATGTACCTATTATTTGTGAATTTCCTGAGGTATTTCCTAAAGATTTACCCGGACTTCCACCGATAAGGCAAGTAGAGTTTCGAATCGATTTAATTCCTGGTGCTGCACCGGTGGCACGTGCCCCTTACCGATTAGCCCCTTCTGAATTAAAGGATTTATCTGAGGAACTTAAGGAGTTGTCTGATAAAGGTTTTATTCGACCGAGCTCGTCGCCTTGGGGAGCTCCAGTCTTGTTCGTTAAGAAGAAGGATGGATCTTTCCGTATGTGCATTGATTATAGGGAACTGAATAAGTTGACAATTAAAAATCGATATCCTTTACCTAGGATTGATGATTTGTTTGATCAACTACAAGGATCTAGTGTGTATTCTAAGATAGATTTGCGGTCAGGATATCACCAACTTCGCGTCCGTGAAGAAGATATTCCTATAACTGCATTTAGAACTCGTTATGGACACTATGAATTTCAAGTAATGCCATTTGGGTTAACTAACGCACCTGCGGTTTTCATGGATTTAATGAATCGAGTGTGCAAGCCCTACTTGGATAAATTTGTGATAGTGTTTATCGACGATATTCTAATCTATTCTAAGAATGAAGATGAACATAGAGAACATTTAAGGATTGTTTTGAATTTGTTGAAGGATGAAAAGTTGTATGCTAAGTTTTCGAAATGTGATTTCTGGTTAGATTCTGTGCAATTTCTTGGTCATGTGATTAACAAAGATGGAATTCATGTTGATCCTGCAAAGGTTGAAGCTATTAAGAATTGGTCTGCACCGACAACGCCAACAGAAGTGCGACAGTTCTTAGGATTGGCTGGCTATTATAGGCGATTCATTAAAGAATTTTCTTTGATAGCTAAACCCTTGACTAAGCTTACCCAGAAGAATAAACCTTTCGTTTGGGGAAGTGATGAAGATGGAGCATTTCAGACATTGAAGCAAAAATTATGTAGTGCGCCAAGCTTATCATTACCCGAAGGGAGCGAAGATTTTGTAGTGTATTGTGATGCATCTCTTAGAGGCTATGGAGCTGTTTTGATGCAGCGAGAGAAAGTGATAGCTTATGCTTCTAGGCAATTAAGGAAGAATGAGGAGAATTATACTACTCATGATCTTGAGTTAGGAGCTATAGTCTTTGCTCTTAGGTTGTGGAGACATTATCTGTATGGCACCAAGTGTACGGTATTCACCGATCACAAAAGCTTACAGTATAATCTCGATCAGAAGGAATTGAACATGACGCAACGAAGATGGATAGAGTTGTTAAGTGATTATGATTGTGATATAAAATATCACCCAGGAAAAGCCAATGTTGTTGCCGATGCGTTAAGTAGGAAAGATAGAGAGCCTATCAGGGTACGTTCTCTAGTCTTGACCGTGCACAATAATTTGCCTGAGCAAATTAGAAATGCGCAAATAGAAGCTTGTAAGAAGGAAAATTTTGTTAATGAAGGGTTCCGAGGAGAAGGAGATCCTTTAGAGGTTAGAGCTGATGGAGTGAAATGCTTAAGAGTTCGTATGTGGATACCTAAGTTTGGAGGCTTAAGAGACTTGATTATGTTAGAATCCCATAAATCTAAGTATTCCATTCATCCGGGATCTGATAAGATGTACCATGATTTGAAGAAGTTGTATTGGTGGCCGAATATGAAAGCTGACATCGCTATGTATGTTCTTCAATGCTTGACTTGTGCTAGAGTCAAAGCTGAACATCAAAAGCCATCAGGACTACTTCAATAACCAAAGATTCCTGAATGGAAGTGGGAGCGAATTACGATGGACTTTATCACCAAGCTTCCTAGAACATCATCTGGAAACAACTCGATTTGGGTTATTGTCGACAGACTGACCAAATCAGCACACTTCATTCCGGTTAAAGAGCAGTTCTCACTGGAGAAACTGACTCGTATATACCTTGAGAATGTTGTATGCAAGCATGGAGTGCCTGTATCGATCATTTCAGATCGAGATCCTAGATTCGCATCGAATTTTTGAAAATCTCTCCAAAGATCTTTGGGAACGAATCTCGACATGAGCACTGCTTATCACCCCCAGACTGATGGGCAGAGTGAAAGGACGATACAAACACTAGAAGATATGTTGAGAGCTTGTGTGTTAGATTTTGGTAAGAATTGGGATAAACATTTGCCGTTAGCAGAGTTTTCGTATAACAATAGTTACCATTCTAGTACTAAGGCTGCACCGTTTGAAGCTTTGTATGGTAGGAAGTGTAGATCTCCTGTATGTTGGAGTGAAGTTGGGGATACCCAGCTCACGGGACCGGAATTGATCCGGGAGACTACGAAGATGATAGTTCAGATTAAGAATAGGTTGTTGACTGCCCGTAGTAGACAGAAAAGTTACACGGATGTGCGGCGGAAGCCAATGGAGTTTAAAGTGGGTGACCGAGTAATGTTGAAAGTATCGCCATGGAAAGGCGTTATCAGATTTGGAAAGCGAGGGAAATTGAATCCCCGTTATATTGGACCCTTTAAGATTTTATCTAAAGTAGGTCCGGTGGCTTACAAACTAGAGTTACCCCCAGAACTTCATGGTGTTCACAACACATTCCATGTATCTAATCTGAAGAAATGTCTAGCAGTGAGTGATGAGAAAATTCCGTTAGGTAAGGTTCGAATAGATGGGAAGTTGCATTTTATCAAAGATCCCGTAGAGGTTATGGACCGTGAGGTAAAGCAACTGAAACAAAGTCGGATACCTATTGTCAAGATCCGATGGAATTCAAAGCATGGATCGGAGTATACTTGGGAACGAGAGGATGAAATGTGGAAGAAATATCCGCACCTCTTCGATTTCAATAAGAAACGGAGATCCAAATGAAATGGATCATGAGGACGTTGATCCCTTTTAGGAGGAAAAGTTGTGACAATCTAACATTTTCAGGTAGTGAAATATTTCTCGTATAATATTTTGAAACTTATTTTTGTGTTGGTTGACGAACTCACAATTTATGGATTTAAATTTGGGCTTACGTGCATAATTTAGCGACCTTTACGACTAAACCGGAAACCTTAGGATTACGTATTTACGTTTTTGAACTCCGTTTTTGATGAGACAATTTTTATTGGATTCGTTTTGTGACGTTGATTCATAATTTATAAAAACGTTTTTCGTGAAACGACCCGAGGGCACACAAATCGAGAAAACTAGAATCGAGGGATACCCGTAAATTAGTGAGGTGGGACAAAATACATTATCCCACCCCACTAGCAAGCATGGGACGGCACACATGACACCACATCTAAGGATGTGGCATCATGTTAGCTAAGTAGCTACAAGTGTAAGCCTTAGCTTAACACTTAAGCTTACATCTTTCCACTAACACAAAACCACTAGCTACACTTCACACATACCATTTCCATACATGCAAACAACCTCAAACTCTCTCAAAACCTCCACCCCTTGCCGTCCACAATGAAGAACAAACACCCCTATTTGATCTTTTCTAGCCATGAAATACATGTTATCTAGCTCTATCATGGAGTTATCTTGAAGCCTTGATCATTTGGTAGCCATATTAACAACATAGGAGGTGATTTTCTTGTGTCTTAGGGCTGATTTCTCAACTATTGTTCTTGGTGTTTGATGATCTTGGAGTTACTTTTGGTGTTCATCAAGTTCTTGTCTTCCAAAAACAAGAAATACACTTGGTTGGTAAAGAAGATCATCCTCTCCATTTTCTATTGTTATTTTTGTAAAGAACAAATGTATTTTCTTTCGTGTTGTATATGTATATGATGAATATATGATGATAAAAATGTTGTGTGGGGATCAAGTGTTGATAAATATGCTTAAAAAGGTTAATAACTATAAGAAATAAGGCTAAAATCATGCTTATTTAGTTGGCTGTATAAAAACAGTATATAACTAAAACATGAACTGATAAACTTGCATGGTATAATCCATTTACAGTAAGTACAAGGTGTTATACACATGTGAGAGTTGGACATGCAATGGAATCATTATAATGAGTGAGATATGATCAAAACAAGTTAAGGAACTTATAATAAGCTTATTGGACTTAAAATAGGTAAATAGGTAAAACTAGTGAACTAGTAAAAAGTTACCAAAACGTAAACACTAAAATGAGTAAACAAGGATATATAAACCCACTTGATCATCATCATATGTACAAAATCATCATATGTATATTGTTATTTTGATAAAAGTCATTGGACAAGAGTCTAAGACCGATTATTATTTATATAGGTTTCCGTGACCGAAGCACACCCGTAGCCGATAATCCGCCTTTCATTATCAACGTGAGTTCATAGCCTCGCACTCTTTTAAATGTTTTATAAAATGATTTGTAAACCCGCGAGGGAGATAACATGCTAGATTTTATAAAATAGAACACAAGTAGTCCCGATGGTATGCTTAATGATATGGACCCGAATGATGCTATGACCCTATAAACGAGACTAAAAGGATTATTAGTAGTTAGGTTATGTCACTTAAAGTCCCATTAGCATGAATTGTGAACTACCGGGATTTGGTAGATGCTTATGCATTTGATAGTACTATTTGGGGACGATCACCCCAGTTCGCGCCTTGACGGTTGATCCCCGTCGTACCATATTGATTGGTAAGCGAATTTATGTATGAGAAGATTCCATAGCGTGATTTTTGTGACGACACGCTAACTTAGATGGGTAAATTGTTTGTCGGGTTCGCGGCCCGCTGTTTTCATAGTAAGGTAACAATGTCATGCGGCTAATAATAATCCTATATAATCTAAATATCCGATATGATACGACGCTAATAACGATGATAATATTACCTATTATGGTAATATTGAGACTACGGTCTCATTGACGGTTTAAGATGTATGCTTGATATATATTGCCTGACTAGCAATACGTGGACTTACTTCCGATATTATACTTGTGTTCTGATTTTAACAATTGTTTTATATAACGGTTTTTATTAAACTCTATGAATTCACTCGGCATTCGCTGATATGATTTTTGCATGTTTTTATCTCAAGTGCTTGAAGGTAATCCGGATGGAGATCGACTCTGATGGCCCACATAATATTAAAAATGTTCATTCGATCTATGTTTTGTAAACTTAATGACCTGTATAATTTGGGACCTGTTGTACACTTTAAAACTTTTTATCGAATGAATGTATGTTGAACCTTGTACAACCATTTTTATGTGTTGTCTATGATTGGAGTTATTGTGCTATCCCGTAACACTCTAAAAGACCCTTCCGCTGTACCGATACGAAAAATGAGAGTGTTACAGTTACGTTTACCCAAAACTAAACAATATAGTTAGTTCATAGTTCCTTTATAAAGTTTTGTAAAACTATACACTGTATTTACCTCATAGTTGCGTTTTGAAGTTTAAAAGAGTATAATGTATCGGAAACCACGTATACTTTTTATATACTCTTATAAACTTCAAAAGGCCTATGAAGTCAACATAATCTTTAGTTCAATAAACTTTAAAAAGAAACTATGAACTCAACATATTGTTTACTTTTGGGCAACCATAACATATCGCTTCATTCTAAGTTTATAAAATTAACCATGAGAAAAATGTGACCCATGATGCGCAGTGTGTGGCAAGAAAAAATGCCCTCCAGACAGTTTTTGGGCACCTTACTTCCCAAAATGAAAAAAAAGAATATAATATTTACAGAGAATTATTCCTGCCAAAAAATATAAAAGCTATGAAAGCTATTGATGAAGAAAGTATACCTGATGCAATGACTTGTAGATTTTTGAAGCTAATGTTTGTGTTCGTAACAGCAAGATCCTTCGTAAGAAGGCTAAAGATACAAAAGATGACTCTAAGAAATATAAGGAGTTGTCGGAGTTTCTTGAAGGTAATACGCATCAACGCATCAATACAAGTTGTAATGACAATAGGAAAACAATAAAATGCAGCTTGCTCCACTATGAACGAACCAAAACAACAAGTAAAGAACACTAACACATATAAGAAAGATACGCACCGACATTCAGCAATTAAGGAACCAAATGTAACCAAAATCTTGTAAATGAGTTGCACACATATACATTAACTAAGGGGTTCTATAGCTTATGTTATGGAGGCACAAGAAGGTTATGGCCAAAATACCACAAAAACTAAACAAAAGAATATGTATTATTTTGGCCATAAATTTATCATATGAACTCCTTTTTGAGTGATTCATAAAGTCACTAGACGAGAAAAAAGATATCTATCACTTTAATAATTTAGGCTAAGTGTAAGATCGAATGAAAAGATAGCAATTTTAAACAATTTTGTAAGGTTTGAATTTGAAACGTCAAAACGGGCGTTTTTTAAATTGCAAGCTTTGACTTTCGGTAAAACCTCGCGAGTTTATATAAAAACCCACTAACTCTCGCAAAACGTTTGGATTATGTAGATATTTTGAATATTTGTGATAAATATCAAGTCTTTGGTAAAAATATGTGTCTTTTTATGTTTTCTCTAATTATCATCCAAACAATTAATATAACTCCATAATTTTCTTTTGAAACATTAATATAACTTCACGTTAAATAGTAATAAAAATGTGAATAACACAGATAAATAAGTAAATATCATACACTACAAAAAACATGGCATTTTTTCACATATTTTTGTTAATACAATATCAATAAGTGTGTAAATAATTTGAATTTGTTAACATTTATAAATGCGTAAAAAATTGCACAAATAAGTGTGGACAAATCTTGAAAACCCACACTTATATTTATAGCAAATAAAAGTCCACACTTTTTAGTGTGGAAAACTAACTAACTTCTTCACACTTTTAAGTGTAGACCCCATTTTGTGACACCAAATATCTTCACACATAACACTAAAATGTGTGAACTGTTATTTGCTACATAAAAATCTGTCCACACTAATTTACGTAAACATTTTTTTACACATTCATATGTGTTAATAAACTCAAAATATTTTCCATGCAATTTAAGGTCGTGTACAAAAAAGTGTGATAAAATGCACTCTTTTTGTACTGATAAGACAAAAAAAATAGATGATGCTTGTATGAACCAGGGAGTTCGCGTTTTATAGGCGACTTGAAAAGGGGTGAACTGAATTCTTAAAGTAGAGGAAGGTGTATGTCATTAAATTTTAAGGTGTCAAAAGTTACCATGGTAAAGTTAGGTAGGTAAGCATTAAATAGAAATATATGAAAGGAAGTTTTAGATATCATGAGTACCCTGCAATTCTATCCTATGGAGTTCAGGTTTCTACTTTTGAATTTTATTGTCTTGAAAAAATTGATTTTTTTTACTTGCAAACATTTTAATCTTTGTGTACATGAGCCACAAATACGACATTGTTAGGCACAAAAGTTATCAACCTTATTTATATAAGTTTTAAACATGTAAGCTAGTGGCGGCGAGAATCGAGATCGACTCAGGATACCATATATGTTCTCTCATAGCATTGGTGGTGCTCTTTTTAGTTCTGTATCCCCACTTGATTTGTATTATTTATCTTAATATTGCAAAGTAAGAACATATATCCAGAACCCATTAATAGTTAGAAATTAACTAGCGTATTTAAACAAGCATGCTTTAATAATACCATTTGCATCATGAGAATATAGCAACTCAGATCAAGAAAGAAAATACTCCATTGTATTATGAGAGCCACAGAGACAAATTTGATTATATTTAAATATCTAATTTATTAACATCATTCGTAGAAACTTAAAGTTTTTAAGGTATATAGTCTAATTCACTATAAGAGAAAGTAGTTCGGGCTTCAAACGTTTCCCCACGGACACATGTCGCCAGGCAAAACTCGTTAAACGACAAAACCGAATCCAAAATGGACAACTTTTTTAGTTGAGTTTGTTTTCACTTTCGTTTTGCAGTGCTCATGTCTTCGTGTTGTGTTCGTATGGTTTAACCAAATAGTCAGCCAAAAACATGGCGCTAAACTTTCCCACTCAATTTCCTCTGGCATTGTTGTGGTATATGCTGACCAACATTGAGCATGTTTAGCAAATAGTCATTAGGGAGCCAGGTAATGTGCCCGTTTTTGTTATGATTCTCATAATGCTATAAAAGACGAAGGAAATGGTTAAAGGTGTGTAAACATTAAGTAATCAGATTCGTTCATGAAAAGGTGAAGGAACAGTGGCCAAGTGGGTATCTACGGATTATGTTTGACATAGTTACCAAAATGATTATATTCGAACATTTGACTGTTTTCACTATGATAAAGCCATTTTTAATAAAATCCTAGAATTATTTGCCGCTTTTCGCTCTTAGGATGTGCGACAAATGCAAAATGAGTAAAAAATAATAGTTTGACATGTGTTGTTAATATCTATAATGGTTAATCATGTAGCACGGTGGAGGTGCTACGTGGTGCGATGTGGCATCACATGTAAATCTATGTGACACGTTTAAGATCATACCTACATAATGGTAATAAAAATGTTCAGCATACCTTACTCGGTGTAGTTGTAGCTTAGTTTCACACTTTCACCATTGCATGGAGCTTATGTCGGGTCTTGGTGTGGTTCTTCATCTCCGAGCAAAACAAATTAAATTTCTTAATCTATATGTCTTCGACTTAAGGGCACGTTTGGTAAAAGAAATGAAATAAGGTAGAAAATAGAAATGTAGGGAAATAAAATTGATAAAGAAATTATATACATTTCAAATGTTTGGTTAACTTAAGATTTGGATTAAAGAAATTATAATTAAAACATTACTAAAACTAGTTTTTTTATTTTTCTGATCCAACAAATTAGAAATCAAGGTTTTTTAACTAGATGATAACCAAAACCAAAATTAAAAAGTGATATGAACATGATATATTTGTTGATAATATTAATTCCGATTTTAAGAACACCTAAACAACTTAAACCCGGAAATGAATCATAGAACTAAAACAAGATACAAAAGATTATCCAATACCAATCAATTCATAGTGGTCTCTAATTCAAATCATGAAAGTAAAGAAAAATATCAATCTCTACTGAAACAAGATACAAACGATTATCCAATACCAATCAATTCATAGTGGTCTCTAATTCAAATCATGAAAATAAAGAAAAATATCAATCTCTACCAATCAACAAGTAGCTAAAAATTGATCTATTTGTTAGAAAAAATCAAGGATTTGTTATAATTGGGTTGAACATATTGATGAATTGAGAAGGATAAGTAGATGGTGACTAGATAAAAAATAGGATTAATTTCATATATACTGTAACGACCTACTTTGACAAGAAGGTCGTTATGTCATAATCATGGCGTGTCATCAAAGCATAATGAACGCATAACGTCATAAAGACATAAAAGACCAACAAGAAAGCCGGAATCAAACATCGGCTCCCAACATAAGCTTAACATGGAAGATATAAAGGAATTCTAAAGGATAAAACATTTGTCCAACATAGCATAAGTATTAAAACGCATAGATGAATGGAGTATAAGGTAGCCCTCATCCTAAGAAATACTCTCAATGCCCCACTCTTGTCTTAGGTACGTGCTGTATGAGACATGAAAAGAAAAATACGGCTGAGCAATACGCTCAGTGAACGAATATAAAGACATGATACGAATAAATGTAACATGAATAATAAATATGAAAGCAGCGGAAAATAACGTGCATGTCCTGAGAAAAACCTGGAAGAAAATCTATGAAACATGAAGGATAACTGAAATGTCATAAATTGTACATGTGATATAAGTAAATGCCTATGAGCTCATATAAGTCATAACATGTTATCAATGTGTGCATAAATAAATAGAGGGGTTGCCTTGTCATGCAATTAGAGGGGTGACCTCTAATAATAGTAAAATGGGTGGAAGGATCAGCTCTAATGTGATGGGGTGTAGAGAACACACCAAGACAATCACCCTGTATGTGTAAACTTGTAAACCTGTAAACTAGGATGCACCCATATGCCCCGAAATACTAAAAATGGCCAACTTGTAATATAACATGTAACGTGAAGGGACGCCGCGAGAAATCACTATCTTCACGGAAGAGTCATGACACAGGTGCCTCATATGTCATGGTTATTGTACCTCCATAACTAGGTGGTAAATCATGTAAGTCATGGTCATGCATGTATATAGCTCGGACAAATCCATGGGTTATGAAATAAATAAAATGAGATCATGGCAAACATGAAAAGTTTTATAATATGAAATTGGGGAGAATATGTGGCATAGCAAACGGGGAATCCTAATCATTCATAGAAACGAATGTCCTTACTAAGGGACGGAATATTTGTACCTTGTGCCCAGTAATCGGTGAGCGAGATGAACAGCGGGAAAGTACTACTCTGACTTCACGTGAGCTACATGATAAAGGACATGTATAAGTTGCTTGTTCATGGTATAAGTTAATTGTTCTTAGTTTGAGTTACTAATTCATGACTTGAGTTATTTGTTCATGCTTTATCGTGTCTTTTCTTAATGGTATACGTTCATGTGGTCTTGATTAATGTATTTCATGATTATTGTGTCATTATACTTGGTATTTCCATAATTAGTAACTTTCTATAAATAGTAGGTTTTCCATATATAGTAACTTTCCAAAAATAGTAGGTTTCCATATATAGTAACTTTCCAAAAATAGCAGGTTTCCATATACAATAACTTTCCAAAATTAGCAAGTTTCCATTAGTAGTAAGTTTCCGTAAATAGTAATTTTCCATGAATAATAATAAGCTCGTTAAATATACGTAAGTAATTTACCTTGTTCATCGAATAAGTTAATTTACATAAGTCATGGTTTAATAAGTATATTAAATAAGCTAATTCTTATAAGTCATGAAGTATTAAGTCAATATTAATTTAGTCTACTTAATAAGTAACTTTAACATGTGTTGGGTCCACTCGATGTGGATCTTGCAGCCTGTTAGGGTAGCAAACGGGGAATCCTAATCATTCATAGAAACGAATATCCTTACTAAAGGACGGAATATTTGTACCATGTGCCCAGTAATCGGTGAGCGAGATGAACAGCGGGAAAGTACTACTCTGACTTCACGTGAGCTACATGATAAAGGACATGTATAAGTTGCTTATTCATGGTATAAGTTACTTGTTCTTAGTTTGAGTTACTAATTCATGACTTGAGTTATTTGTTCATGCTTTATCGTGTCTTTTCTTAATGGTATACGTTCATGTGGTCTTGATTAATGTATTTCATGATTCTTGTGTTATTATACTTGGTATCCATAATTAGTAACTTTCTATAAATAGTAGGTTTTCCATATATAGTAACTTTCCAAAAATAGTAGGTTTCCATATACAGTAACTTTCCAAAATTAGCAAGTTTCCATAAGTAGTAAGTTTCCGTAAATAGTAAGTTTCCATGAATAGTAATAAGCTCGTTAAATATACGTAAGTAATTTACCTTGTTCATCGAATAAGTTAATTTACATAAGTCATGGTTTAATAAGTATATTAAATAAGCTAATTCTTATAAGTCATGAAGTATTAAATCAATATTAATTTAGTCTACTTAATAAGTAACTTCGACATGTGTTGGGTCCATTAGAGGTGGATCTTGCAGCCTGTTAGGGATGGTGAACGACTTCTGTAATCACAAGTCTATTCATAGAGAGACTCTAGATGAATAACACAGTATAAGTGCGGAATACAAATACTATGAACAAGAAGAACATAATAACTATAATGACTTGATCCTTTACTAAGGATTTCTAATATTGATATGAACTAGAACAATGTTTGATGAAGGTGTGTATAACCCTTCTGCCTAAGGTTCCTTTTATACTACAAGGAAACCCTAATACATCAATAAACCAAAACGTGTAAAACTGATATGCATATCCTTTCCTAACATATCTCATGCATATCCTAACAGAATACTCAAAATAATAAAGTTTGACTTTCTAAAGACCAGGAGCACGTGTTGCTCCTACTACTACTAGGACCAGGAGGAACTACATACCTCCTAGTATACCTATTACAAATAACTATTCCAAAGGTCCTAACAATCCTCTCCTAAACTTGAATTTGACCTGTTGAGTTCAAGTTTCCTGGTAGATCTTACAAAACAGCTTGAGGATTGGAACAGCAAAACAAACAGTAGCAGCATAACCATCAGCATAAACAAGGAACATAAAGACTGCTGCAACAAGTAACACCTAGAAGCTTCTTGAAAGCTTGAAACAAATCTGCATCTTGTTGCATCTTCACAGCAACATGAGCAGATTTTATAAGCCTTTACCAAGTATCTGCTCGCTCTTGGGCTAGCCAGTCTTTATGGTGGAATAAGCATCATCCTGGGAGACCAGAAACCCAGCCTAACTCTTAGAACGTGAATCAATGGTGAGTGGGGGTACCCTGATGATTTTGGGCAAACCATCACAGCCGTCAACGGATTTGATATGTCTTTACCAGAAGTCGTACTCTTCTGGACTCGCCAACTCTTAGCAATTAAGCATCGGTGAGCTGAAAACCCTATAGCTTTGAGCAAGCTATTACAGCTATCAACAGATTTGATGTAGATCTTTACCAAGAGTCGTACCCCCTTGGACTAGCCACTTTTCAGTCTAGGACCATGGCAAGTGAAAATCATCTAGTTTTGGGTAACCTGGCAACCATCAACGGATTTGACTATCACACCAGAGCCGTACCCTCATGGTGAATCAACTCTTTCTTGTCTGTGAAACATGGTGATTTGAGCACCATTTGTTGTGTGGACCAGGTCCAACACCAGAAGTAACTCCAAAACAGCCCAAGTGTGAAACAGTCAAGTGAAAAACAATGTTATGATGGAAAAGTATAAGCAGATATTATATTAAAAAGTATATATTTTTCTTATATTTTTTTTTCTCTTTTTTTTATCTATAATGTGAGTCACCGATCACTGTACAGATTGGTGAAAAGAATTATAGTATAACACAAGAATAGAAGAACCATACCAATCACTTACCAGAAGCTGCAACTTTGTCTGCATGTAACCGGGCTTGAATACCTTCCACCAAGGTAGTAGCTATGGTAGACTCATACCCAGAAGGGGCATTAGATATCTGCAGATGACAATCCAGCATATCCTCCATAGTAGCAATCGTCAATGGATACTCCATATCCGTAAGCATAAACACCACGGCACCAGTCTCCAACTCCAATACATGAACCCCACAACCAGCATAAAGTTTCCACCTCTTGATCACCCAACGAGGCTGATCTTTCCAGACACCAGAATGAGGAGCATCAGGAGGGGAATTTAACATAAGCTTCAAATCACCCCAGAGAGTCAATCCAGGCCAATTGGGCAACTCACTCGGAGATTGAGGAATCTCAACATCCACCAGGCCATATAAGGACATAAGATCACGACGGCCAACCTATGTCAAAATGTTTTGCAGTCCCGAGACATAGCGAGCATAACCATCACTGGTTGTAATATTATGAGTGAATGTACCACGAACAATTGGGGATGGCCTAACCTCCCAAGCAAAAATCCAACCCTTACCCAAGTGCAACTCTGTCTCACTGTCCGAAGCAGCATCAATGAGATTTCCTAGATCCCGCTTCTCAAAGGGAACAAACTTACCACGTCGAGCCTTCTTCTTTCTAATTGAGCGACGAGGTGAAGGAACACCAGAAGAAGATTCAACCTTTACCTTTCCAGCAGCAGTAGCATCAACATTAGTAGACTCAAAACCTTGACCAACCATAGGATCAAATTCTGCTGCACCAGCGGATGAGGTATGGTGTGGTTCAGTCACCGGTGTTGATGGTTGCTCCACAACAGGAGTAGCAGGGGTAGTAGTAGTGGCAGGAGTGGTAGTAGCTTCATTGGTGGTGGTGGTATGAACCTGAGATGAAGTGGAATGAACAGCCGAAGGTGTGGTAGTAGGAACAGCAGTAGAAGTAGCAGCAACAGATTGAGAAGTGTGAACAACACTTGGAGGAGGGTGATATATAAAGCGTTCAGGGACCGGCGTGTTTTGACGCTTGATCATCTTCTGGTACAGATCTTTAAGCTCATCAAAGACAGTCCCCTAACCTGTTCCCAAGTCCATACAGCATGAAAGTAAGCAGCCGACTGATTTTTGACATATTGCTGCATCAACTTCCTCTCCTCTGTTCTTGACATAGGTCTGTTACGACGGTGTTCACGAAGCTGAGCAGCAAGAGACAATTATTGTTGACTATACAATTATGTTGATTCAAATCAGCTCCCAAAATATCTGTGAACTGCGAGTAATCAAAAGTAAGAATAGTAAGCACCCGCATCCATTCATTATCATCCTAATGCATGGCATCATGCCTCAACTGCTCACGCCTCTGTTGTTGAAGGGCTTCTTCCTCAGCCCTAGCTTGTTGATCAATCTCTGCTTGCAGTCGCTGTGCAGCCTCCTCCCCCAACCTTTCTTCCTCAATTTGTCTGCGAGTACGCTTCCTTGGAGGAGAGGGTGCATCTGTCACAGGGGATTTCCCCTTAGGATCATGAGACAGACCAGTAGATGGACCAGCAGAAGTACCAGCAGAAGGACCAGCAATATCCTCCATCGGTCTAGGATCAGCAGCAGCAGTAGGGATGCTTGATGGACTAGGAGGAACAGGCAAATCATCATACGGCTTATCAGCAAAAGCAGCACTAGCCAACAAAGTCAGCCCATCCTCCTCAATATCCTCATCAGAATCAGAAAGCACAATCTTCTTCTTTTGGTGCCTCTGTTGGGACTCTAATGCTTTAATCCTGTTCGCCAATGGAAGGACAAAGTCACGGATGAGCTTGCGGTGCTAATTTAGATCATTCTCCAAAGAAACAACCCTTGCGTAATACATGTGCATTAAAATATGTACACTAAGCCTCCCTTTAGGCTTAACCTCCCGTCAATCCTAGATCTCAAGGATTGACCATTCCAATGTGAACCACCAAGTGGTTGAACCGCGGACCATCAAAGGCTTTAGTCAATAAATCAGCAACATTATCATCCGTATGTACTTTAAGAACCTGTATCAACTTCTTCTCATTGGCATCCCTTAAAAAGTGGTGCCTAATTTCAATATGTTTTGTTCGTTGATGAAAAACAGGATTCTTTATAATGCAGATAGTGCTTTGATTATCAATGAAAATTTTGGTGTTCATAAAGTTGAACCCATAATCCAACATCTGATTTTGTATCCACAAGACTTGTCCATAGCAACTAGCAGCAGCTACGTATTCAGCTTCTGTTGAAGAATAGCTACTGTTGATCCCAAACTTAGATCGATTAAGCTTTGTGTAAACGAGATTAGATCAAGTACTACACGTAGAGAAACCTTTGCTTATTAATAAAGTAACAAAGTGTTATGCGGAATTAACACTTGATCTAAAACACAATGATGTTAAACAAACTTTCACTTGTATTAGAATAATCTTGTTGATTACAATGAAAGGTTTTAACTTGCGAATACTATGAAAACTGATATATAAACATTAACCTAAAAGATCTTCTTTTATAGAACAAGAAGTCTTGTACAATAAGCTACGAATCAACTATTCTAGGTAAAGATAAACATAGAGAATACATTGTCGTTTCTATCCTTACTAGAAGTAATCTAGAATATAATATACGTGTAGCTCACATCTTCCATCAGTGCTTGTCTTCAATCTGTCAACGCTTGACTTTATCTTGTCAACGCTTATGCTGTCAGCGCTCACTTTGCTCTTGTCAACGCTTGAGTTGTTCTTGTCAGCGTTCAAGTGTTCTGGCCTAAATTTATTCCCAACAATCCTCCCCTAAACTTGATATCCACTCTTATGATCAAGTTTCTGAATAAACATTAAGAACTTGGAGGAGTCTGACAAACCTTATCATATTGGTAATAAATAAATCTGATCAAATTCTTTGCCACGTCACTTGTATAGTCTATCTCCAACTGGGTGTCCTTCATCTTCTCCAAAACAGCCTTGGATATGAAATACTGAGCATCTACAAGTAAATACTCAGCAAACTTTGTAGAACTCAAATGGTATACACCTGCAGCTGAATATAACCTCCATTGAAGACCACTGAGGTCATCTTCAAGATCCTTCCATATTTCAGGATCTTCTTCATTTGTCCCACACATTCTTTTGAATGTGGTCCAAAGTTTTATTCCATTGGCTGAAGTTGGTGCTTCAGCCTCATACTTGGTCTCTAGCAACCTCCAAAGGTCTACCAAGTCTTCTCTGTCACAACTTGCAAATAAAGATATGAGAGTGGTAAAAGTGTGTACCTCCTTGCCAAATCTTCCAATTTTCCAGAATCCACATTCATCTTCCTCATAGCTTATAATTGGATTCCTGGAATCTAGTGGTAACACATGCACCATATCTGAAGCTTCTAATGGGGAGAGCTTGAGGCTCTTTCTAATGATTGCTTCACTTGGATATAATTGAGACATATCTTTTGGAAACTCAAGAATAAACCCCTTCTTTACTGGTCTAGGGACTATCATAGCTTTCTTGATTGCCATCTCTTCTGCAAGTTGCTCCTTTCTTTCATCTGAAAGAAGTCTGAAAGTGTTTTCTTCCTGCACTTTCACCCAAATAGGATAAGCCCTATGTTCCAATTCATTAAATGTCAAAGCCTTCAGCTTCTGATGTGTCCATCCAACTCCATGACATTTAAGCAACATAAAGTAGAGCTTCCTTCTATCCCTTTTCAATTCAGAGAGAATGTTGCTTGCCCTGTACTTCAACATCACCTTACAATCCTGCTGAACTCTAAGAAGAATTTCCAAACCCCATATCTGATCTGAAATGGTCAAGTCTGGATTATCCATGCAGCTTTCTTCCCAAGAATTGTACATCTGAACTACCTCTGGCATATCAAAATCAATTTGCAACTTCAAATCTCTCAGCCTTTCCCTAGCAAGCTCATCACCATACTCAAGTCTTTCTGGTTCAACAATCATCACACTTGAGTCTGAGCTAGCTCCATCACTTTCTTCTTCAGAAGTCACAACAAATGGTGACTTTTCCTTCTCACCTTGTTCCATCATTTGCTCAGCCAATCTTCTATCAAATTCAACCTGAGCTGCATTCTTTGGAACAATTTCTTCTACCAACTTACCCTTACCTTTATCTGTTGGTTCAATTGTTGGTAGGGTAGATGATAATACCTGAGTAGGAACATCTTTGATGATAGATGATGACTGGAATACATCACCTCCATATGCAGATCTGTCAACGCCCAAATTTCCTCTATCAGCGCTCAAAATACTTCTGTCAGCGTCCAAACTTGTCTTGTCAACGCTCAAATATTTTCCCTCAGCGCCTTGTGTAACCTCCCTCAACATATCTGTAAATGATAAATTTAAATTTGTTGGAGAGATT
Organism: Glebionis coronaria; assembly: GCA_025667525.1. Lineage (NCBI taxonomy): Eukaryota > Viridiplantae > Streptophyta > Magnoliopsida > Asterales > Asteraceae > Glebionis > Glebionis coronaria. Next base: position 369,799,735 of record CM046880.1, on the reverse strand, counting down.
AAGGACGTATCAAAACCTTTTTGTTCCTTTAATGTAGTAAGAGCTTCAGCAATATCCAATGATTGACCATCTTGACTGCTCTTATCACTCAGATTTCTTGCTTCCTCCCCTTTGGAAGACTCCTCCATACCTCCCCTTGAATGAGCACTCTCCAAAAAAACAATCCTCTCCCTCAAATCTTTGAGTTCAAGGCCTTGGTTACTGACAATTTGTACTAAGTCTGCATTTTGCTTTTGCAAGCTAATGCAGACAGCCGTCAATTCTAAAAGCGTCATTGGTTCCAGTCTGCCCTCTTCCAAAATGGGGATTTGACCTCCCAAGTCAGGTTCATTGGGCATGGATGAGGACTGAATTATGTTGGGACTTTCTTGACCAGCATCTAAGCCTGTATCAATAGTCCCAGCCTCATCCAGGTCACCAGCCACACTTGTGGTGGTGGTTCTCTCTGCTTCATGGCTAGGACCACCAGAGGAGAACACTCCAGCAGTCCTTTGGCGTTTAATCAACCTATATTCTGGTGGTGTGGAAGATGGTGTAGAAGATGGTGTAGATGTAGGTTGGTTAAGGGGTGTTTGGGATTGTGATGGTTGGGTGTCAGCGGTGGAAATAGGCATATCAACACCCACATTAGATGTGTCAGCGTCGAAGGAATTTTGGTCTATGTGCATTTGGTCAGGTGAGGGTAAAGGTTCAGGGATAGGCTCAAGTTGTGGGTGAGGGTCAATATGAGGATGAGGGTCTGGTTGGGGTTGTGCTGCTGCAATAACAGCAAGCATGGCTGGGGTTAATGGTAGGTCTCTATGAGGTGGTGAATTCATCTTGGTGAAAATAGCCTTCTTTTGTTCAGGGATCTTATAAAAGTCATTGTGATCCCTTGAACAATATCTTTGAGCATCAAAAACCATTTGCAGAAAACGGGGATAAGCTAAAGTCATTTTTGTCCCCTTGTTTTTACACATTCCTTCAAAAATCATTTTAGACCAGTTATAATTTTGCCCTGTTGTAATACACACAATAGCAGATGCAATGGATCTATTGATCTCATTGTGTGCAGTACATTTGGGACTCAAACATTGAAGGAGAATGTGAATTAGGTACTTCCAGGATGGGGGAAATTCCTGCTTATGGTACTTATTAAGAGTACCTTCATCAGGAATAGGGTATCCCAAAGCCCTAAGCCCTTGTTCTATTTCAGATATGGGAAGCATGGTTATACCATCAGCATCATTAAGATGCAAGGCCTGGCGTACCAAGGCCTCAGTAACCACCCAAGGTCTCCCATGTACAATAGAAGTCAATGTTGTCACTCCATTAACTGTTGAGGAACTTACAGTGTTCCAAAACTGTTTAATGTGTGTGACTGGAATGAGTGGTGCATAAGAAAGAGCATACCTTAATGGGGATGCATTCAAATACTCCACCATCTGTGTGTATTGAGGGAACAAAGTATTATCAGCAACAAGATAAGCAATCATGTTGTGTTGAGACTTGAACCCCAAATCCAATTCTGCTGAGTTAAATCTTGGTGCCATTGATGAAAGCTGTTAAGTTGATGTATAAAAGATGAAGGTTGATAAGAGAAAAAGTGTTAGACAAGAATTATAGATACCCTGTTTAAAATAGGAGCCAAATTTATAGGAGTGGATGAATGCACGTGATTGGCCCAAAAATAGGCAAAGATTTTCAAAAATCAATCATGAAAATATTGAAAAAGTTTATAAGTTATCCCATGCATTTAATGAAAGTAACAACTCCTAAAATTACGGCTTGAAAATATGTCAAAAAGTAACAACTGGGTAGGTCCCATTGTTTGTCAACGGTCAAATATAACCCATCAACGCCCAACGGCTATAATCTTGTCAACGTTCGCCTAAAGCCATGTCAGCGTCCATTTTGGTCACAACAACGCTTGGAAACATCTTGTCAGCGTCCAAAAATAAAATTGTTTTAAAAAGTGAAAAATGACCTTAACAAGTAACTTATCCTAGAGAAGATAACCAAAAGCTGATAATTATCATAGGGCGGCAAGCACTGTCCAGTTATGCACACTTGCATAAGCAAGATAGACATAACAGTCCTCTAGTGTCCCTTGCTAACCAAAATTCTTAACAACCAAGTTACCTCATAAAATCCTTGTTACTCCCAGGTAAAACCCATATCAAAAGGATTCCCAAGCCTCCCAATAGACCACAACCAATTCTAGGCCAAAAATGTCTTGGCAGCATGCAAAGTTGATATACTATGCATGCTACAGTGCCTCATGGTTTAGAAAAACTAACCCATACTCACCAGTGGACACAATCTAGAATTGTGATGAGAGTATTCTAAGAATACCCAAGAGTCCTAAAGGTTCCTTAAACCTCCCCTCAAACTATGATACATGAGTTCTCAAAATATATATATGAACATTAAAAATTTATGTCAAGATAGGAATATAAATATTCCAACCATCATCCATAAACAAAACATGTCCAAATAGCTCTTCAAAGATCCATAAGCAACTCTGTATCCAATGGCATAAAGCTACCATTACCTGCACATTTAGATGAAAACCACAAAACTAACATTTGTTGCTGACAGCGTCCCGACAACACTTATCAGCGTTGAAGGAACTCTTGTCAGCGTTGAACAATAATATCTCCAACAACGGCAAAATAACACTTGACAGCGTTGCATTTACCTTTGTCAGTGTTAGAAAAAGAATGTGGAAAATCTAAATCATCACAAAGACCAATAACAATGCATTATCCTGTACATACTTTTACAAAAAGATTCCAAAACCACATATTAAGTGAGATTAACCATTCCAATATTTGTTACCAAATATTGAAATCTTCCAGCATCAAAAGGTTTAGTTAATAAATCAGCCACATTATCCTCTGTGTCTACCCTATCTGGTTGTATTAAACCTTTCTCAAAGCAATCTCTTATAAAATGATGTCTAATTTCTATGTGTTTGGTTTTAGAATGATGTACATGATTTTTAATAATGCATAAAGTACTGTTATTGTCTACAAAAATCTTGGTATGCATAAAATTATACCCATAATCCAACAGCTGGTTCTGAATCCATAAGACTTGTCCACAACAAGCAGCTGCAGCAACATATTCTGCTTCAGTTGTAGAGTTGGCCACCACTGTTTGTTTCTTGCATTGCCAAGATATTAATCTGCTCCCAAGAAATTGGCATCCACCAGTTGTGGATTTCCTATCAAACTTGTCACCACCATAATCACTATCTGAATATGCAATAAGGTCAAATGGAGAATCTTTTGGGTACCATAATCCAAGATCTGGATAACACCTTAAGTACCTAAAAATTCTCTTCACAGCAAAAAGGTGACATTCTTTGGGAGTCACTTGATGGCGTGCACATGCACACACAGCAAACATGATGTCAGGTCTTGAGGCTGTAAGATACATCAATGATCCAATCATTGATCTATAATGCCTAACATCCACATCCTTTCCAGCTCCAATTTTTCCCCAAGGGTGTTGTCTATCCATAGGAGTGGAAGCCTCCTTTTCATGTGGAGAAAAACCATATTTCTTCAAGATTTCAGCTACATACTTGTCTTGTGAGATGAAGATACCATCTTCTTTCTGCTGAACTTGTAAACCTAGAAAGAAGTTCATCTCACCCATTGCACTCATCTTGAATTTATCTGTCATGAGCTTGGAAAATTCCTCACTCATTTTTGGATCAGTAGACCCAAAAATGATATCATCAACATAGACCTGCACAAGCAACACATGTTTTCCTTTCTTCTTTGTAAATAGTGTCTGATCTATGGTGCCCCTTTTGAAACCATTTTCCACCAAGTAGGTGGACAATGTACCATACCATGCTCTTGGGGCTTGATGAAGTCCATACATTGCTTTCTTCACTCTATAAACCTTGTCTGGATTTTCAGGATCTTCAAAACCAGGAGGTTGCATGACATATACTTCCTCAACAATTGTCCCATAGAGGAAAGCACTCTTCACATCCATCTGATAAACAGTAAAATTCATACAAGAGGCATAAGCTAGAAAAATTCTTATAGCTTCAATTCTTGCAACTGGTGCAAAAACTTCTTCATAATCAATTCCTTCCTCTTGTGTATAACCCTGAGCTACCAAACGTGCCTTGTTTCTGACCACAATTCCTCTTTCATCTTTCTTGTTCCTTAGAACCCATCTTGTCCCAATTGGTCTCACATATCTAGGACAATCAACCAGCTCCCAAACATCCTGTATAGTAAATTGGTGAAGCTCATCCTGCATTGCTTCCACCCAACTTGGTTCTTTGAGAGCATCAAAAATTTTCTTGGGTTCTTCCTGTGACAGAAAACAGGCAAACAAACATGCTTGTACAAGAGGGGTATCAACCTTCTTGTGTATATTGGCAATAAATCCACCAAGACCTTGATGGGATCTTCTTGTCTGAACTGGAGCCATAGCATCACCAATGATTTGAGATGTGGGGTGATCCTTTGCTGTGGAAGTGAGAACTCCTCCTTCAAAAAGTCTGGTGTCCTCAATTTCACGTTCCATGTTGCCAATATCTTCTTCAGATTCTTCTTGATCAACAGAAATCTCTTCATGGATATTGGAAGGTCCACCCTGTTCAAAATGAGAAGAGAAAAGCTGTGTAAAGGTGTCTCCAAAGTCTGATCCTTGTTTATCAGCGTTTGGGCTAACAACGCTTGAACTGGTGTTGTCAGCGTTGGAGCCATCAGCGTCTGAATTGGTCGTGTCATCGCTTGATTTCCCTTTGTCAGCGCTTGAAGAATCATGCATGTTTGTATTTGGTGGTATCTGAATACCACCATTATCTTTTCTAGCAGCAGTAGCAGCAGCATAATACTCATCTGTCCATATAGGAAGTGTAACAAATTCTTGTGTGGGAGATGATTCAACTGCTGGTGGTCCATCCTCCTTAGCAACCTGTATACCTGAAACATTACCAATTCTCTTTTCCAAAACACTTGAAGTTACCTTCACAATGTCTGGATCAGTAACAGGCATATAATTTAAAGCTCTAGATAAAGGTTCTAAGTCAAACAACCAATTTGGACCACTCTCAGGATCACTAGGTTTACTCTCTAAAAACCTAACATGTACTTTTTCAAGTATACGTTTTTCCTTTTTAATGTAAACCCTATATCCTTTACTCTGCACTGAATATCCCATGAAGTAGCCTTCATCACCTTTTGAATCAAATTTACCTAGGGCTTCACTAGTTTCTAAAACAACAACATGACACCCAAAAGGCTTGAGAAAGCCAATATTGGGCTTTCTTCCCCAAAGTAATTCATAAGGTGTCTTATTATGTATCTTGTTGACCAATGCCCTATTTTGAACATAACAAGCTGTGTTAACAGCTTCAGCCCAAAAGGCTATAGGAAAGTGGGCATCAGCCAACATGGTTCTGGCTGCTTCAATAAGGGTCCTATTCTTCCTTTCAGCAACCCCATTTTGCTGTGGGGTTCTGGCTATGCTAAACTGCCTAGTAATCCCTTTCTTGGCACAAAAATCATCTAACAACTGATTTCTAAACTCACCCCCATTGTCACTTCTAATAATTTTGACCTCATTACCATTCTTCTTTTCAATCTGGGTAATGAAATTAATCAGACTTAGGGCAGTTTCACTTTTCTTGGCTAAAAAGAAAGTCCATGTGAACCTGGAGTAATCATCAGTAATGACAAAACAATATGATTTACCCTTCAAACTTTCTATATTAGTTGGACCAAAGAGGTCCATATGCAATAAGTGAAGGGGTTTAGAACTAGAGTGCACCTGTTTAGACCTGAATGAGACCTTGTGCTGCTTGCCCTTAAGGCATGCAACACAAGAGTGGTCATTGTGGAAAGCCTTTTCAGGCAAACCATCAACTAAACCAAGCCTCACAAGCCTATTAATATTCTTAAAGTTTATGTGCCCTAGTCTCCTGTGCCAAAGATTACTTTCATCTACTGAGGCTTTAGCATACAGACATGACATTTTATTATTTACCTTAATTCCATTAAGATTCACATTATATATGTCTTTATGCCTTGGTGTTCTAAAATCTATGTATTTCTCCTCAGGGAGCTTATAATCTTTGCTTAACACCAAGCACTCAGTATCTGTGAAAAGAACCTTATTTTTGTTATCACACACTTGTGATACACTAAACAAATTATAATCCAGGTCTTTCACCAAGAAGAAATTATCAAACCGTAGATTGTTGGTGACAAGGGTTCCTTTTCCTGTGATGGTGCCATAGCCCCCTCCAAAGTATACCTTATCACCATCTTGAATAGGAGAGAAATTGGTCAGATAGTCTTCCTTTCCTGTCATGTGCCTTGAGCATCCACTATCCCAGTATCCATAGTCATTGATCTTCTTCTGAATGCCCTGCACATAAAGAAAACACATTAGTTTTCTTTGGGAACCCAAGCCTTGGAAGACTTGGATTCATTTGGTTGTTCAACAAGAACAGACTTGGTTCTCATAACAACTCCATTTTCATCCCTGTTTGAATGAAATTCCCAGTTAACCCCAATTGGTGTTGACAATGCCTTTGAAATATAATGAAACCTGTTGCATGTCATAGAAATACCAGTATTATTAGGGTTCTGGTCTTGTTTTGGTCTCCATGTTAAGCTAGTAGAAGCTTTAGACCTATTTCCCTGTGGCTGCAAATACCTAGGTTTAGCAGTGTTTCTATCAGCGCTGAAATTTCTCTTGTCAGCGCCCCGATTACTCCTATCAACGTTGAACCTAGGGTTTGCTACAGGAACCCATTGCCTATTTGACCAAGTGTTTGACTTTTGAAACGGTCTTAGGCCTTGTGTGTTAGACCCTCTAGAAAAGAATGGGGTTGGTCTAACAACTTGTGAACTCTTGTTCACAAAGGTATTGGGTCTGACAGTGTTTGACCTATGTTGACTTTTGTCAGCGCTGAAATGGTTCCTATCAGCGTTGACATTGGAAGCGTTGACACATCTGTATGCCAAATGTGAGAAGCTCCCACAAGTGTAACAAGATTTTCTAGACATAGTCTTAGGTCTAGAAGCAAAGAAGCCTGTTCCATGGTCACTAACTTGGCTTTTTGGAGACCTAGTATTCCTATACATCTCTGCATACTTAACACTAGGTTTTCTAACAGCTTGTGGGCCAAGGTCAACAGGTTTGCCAGTGGTAGGGTGTGTGATCTTAATAGGTTTAGGATCATCAATTGGTTTTGTGATTGGTGTGGGCTCATTTGGATTTTCACACAACAACCCTCCCTTAACAAACAAAGTGTGGTTAGCTTTCTTCCACTCTTCTAGGTCAGTCAGCTTTTGCTGATATTCCTCAACTGGGGAAGTCACTCTAGGTGGAGGAATGAACTCCTCCTCTTGGCATTCTGGCAAGCCAGTCCAAGATAAGTCCTTTGATTGGACACCATAGAAATCCCCAGCTGGTGGTGGAACAACAGTATAATTATTCATCCCAATCCCACTCATATCCTTAGAGTCTCTTTGTTTACTAACACACTCTCCTAGGGATTGTGTGGCCTTATCAAATCTCTGGATTTTAAGACTCACATTATCTTTATTTTTGTTAGCCTCTTCTAACTGAGCTATCAAATCAAGATTAACCCTATTTACTATATCTTGAACATCCTTACTCTGATGTAACTCATGTTTTAAGATATTTATTTGATCCTTTAAATCAAACTCCATTTTCTTATACTCAGATACTGTCTTTTCTGTTTGGGTAAGAGCAACTTGATAGTTAGATACTTTGCATCTTTCAGTACTTGCCTCATCTAATAATATAACTATCTCTTGTTTTAGTTTTTCAGTATTTAAACGACAACCCTTAGAACAGAAAGCATCATCATATACCTCATTATCTGATGAGGAGGAGGAGTGTGCCATGAGAGCATATTCAGCATGCTCTTCTTTAACTTCAGCAACCAAAGCTCTGTCCTCTTCCTCATTCTTAGCCATCCAGCTCCAATCCCATTCTCCAACACCATCAATTTGTTGAACAGCAACCATGGCCTTGGGATCTGGGTTCTTAATTATTTGGCTAGAAGGCTTCCCAGCATCAGATCTCCTTGGAGATCTACATTCCCTCATAAAGTGCCCCATCCTATGACAGTTGTAGCACTCCACCTTGGATTTGTCAAATCCAGCAACATCCCTAGCATTAAAGGTCATCTTCTTCTTGAACCTTTTATTGAACCTGTTTGCTCTTAAACTTACAAGAGCCATAGTCCACTTGATGTCCATCTCTTCCAATTGTTCATCACTTATCTGCTCAAGATCTTCATATGTAATCCTTGAATCACTGGGCAAAGAAGCAATGAATGCACACACAGTATCAAGATCAAAACCAGCAGGTTTAATTCTATCAGCGCCATGATTGTGTGTGTCAGCGCTTGAGTACAAAGCGTTGACAGGATATGATCCAGCGCTGACAGATTGACATCCAGCGCTGACACCTTGAGATCCAGTTGCTGAATGTCCATAGAAGTTCATGGAATCAAATTGGCCTTCACTTTGTGAAAAGAAGGCCATGTTGCTGCTGGAAGATTTGTTATCACTTTCCAATTGCCATTCATTCTCCAATAGTCTTAACTTGTTGAAGATGTCATCAAACCTGGAAGTCTTGTGGGTGTTATTGACAAGAATAGATCTTGTCTCAATCTTCCATACATCACCAAGGCTTTTGAGAAAAGTAGCATTCAATTCAGGGTCATCAGTCTGTTTTCCCATGAAGGAAAGTTGACTTGTGATGTCAAGAAGTCTACTTCTCACACTGCTGAGATTCTCATTAGGTTGAGCTTTAAAGACAGCATACTCATGCAATAGTTGCTTCTTCTTTTCTTCTTTTGTGTCAGCATTGCCACCATGTGCTACTTCAAGAGCTTCCCAAAGCTCTTTTGCAGACTCAAATCGTTTGTACTTGTGCTGATTCTCATGACCTAGGGCATGTTTCAAGATATTCAAGATTTTCATGTCCACCCTCTTCTTGGCTATATCTTCAACAACAACAGCTCTCCCATCTTCAGGCTTTTCCACCTTATCAGATTCAGGACAATTAGGAACAGCTGTCCTTGTGGCAATAGCAGCAGTAATCTTTGCTGCTTTATCGAATGTGTTTCCATATTCGATAATTTCCCAAAGAGTGTAGTCATGAATAGCTATGTATTGCTCAAAATTGGACTTCCAAAGCTCAAAGTTCCTGGCATCAAACATGGGAATTTTGATACTAGGGTTTGAGAAGTTGTTTTGAAGCAAAGCAGGAGGTTGATTTGTGCCAGACATGATGATTTTAGGGTTTTGAGAATTTTAGGGTTTTTAGGGTTTGGTGTTTTAGGGTTCTGCGTTACTTAAAGATCAAAAGTTTCTCAACAAGCTCTGATACCACTTGTTGATCCCAAACTTAGATCGATTAAGCTTTGTGTAAACGAGATTAGATCAAGTACTACACGTAGAGAAACCTTTGCTTATGAATAAAGTAACAAAGTGTTATGCGGAATTAACACTTGATCTAAAACACAATGATGTTAAACAAACTTTCACTTGTATTAGAATAATCTTGTTGATTACAATGAAAGGTTTTAACTTGCGAATACTATGAAATCTGATATATAAACATTAACCTAAAAGATCTTCTTTTATAGAACAAGAAGTCTTGTACAATAAGCTACGAATCAACTATTCTAGGTAAAGATAAACATAGAGAATACATTGTCGTTTCTATCCTTACTAGAAGTAATCTAGAATATAATATACGTGTAGCTCACATCTTCCATCAGTGCTTGTCTTCAATCTGTCAACGCTTGACTTTATCTTGTCAACGCTTATGCTGTCAGCGCTCACTTTGCTCTTGTCAACGCTTGAGTTGTTCTTGTCAGCGTTCAAGTGTTCTGGCCTAAATTTATTCCCAACAGCTACTATCGTCTGTTTCTTACATTGCCATGAGATAATTCTTCGACCCAAAAACTGACAACCACCAATAGTAGACTTCCTGTCATTATTAGCACCTGCATAGTCACTATCACTATAGGCTTCAAGAATAAAAGGTGATTCTCTAGGATACCACAAGCCTAGCTTGGGTTGAGCCTTGATGTACTTGAAAATTTTCTTGACTGCATTCAAGTTAGAAACTGTTGGAGCCACCTGATTTCTAGAGCAAGCACTTACTGCAAACATAATATCCGGACATGATGCAGTCAAATACATGAGTGAGCCAATCAATGACCTGTACATGTGAACATTTACCAGAGGATCTGGCTCATTCTTGAGTTTGACTTTAGTGACTTCATAAGGTGTTGCTGCTGGTCTAAGAGGTTCCATGTCAAACTTCTGAATGATCTCATGAACATACTTGTCTTGACTTATGAAGATTCCATCCGACTGTTGCTTGACTTGAAGACCAAGGAAAAATGTAAGTTCTCCCATAGCACTCATCTGGAATTCGCCCTTCATTAGTTGTTCAAACTCATCACACCATTCCTTCTTAGTGGAAACCAAAGATAATATCGTCCACATACACTTGAACTGGGATGATGTCCTTGGTATTCCTCTTAAGAAATAGTGTTTTGTCAATCGTGCCTCTTCTGTAGCCGTGTTTCAACAAGAAAGTGGAAAGACGCTCATACCAAGCTCTAGGAGCCTGATGAAGTCCATAGAGAGCTTTGACCACCTTGTAGACTTTCTTTAGATGAAGTGGATCCACAAAGCCCTTAGTTTGAGTGACATAAACTTCCTCATCAATCTTGCCATAGAGAAATGCACTCTTGACATCCATCTGAAAAACCGTAAAGCCAACATAGGAAGCAAAAGCCAAAAACAGACGGATGGCCTCAATCCTAGCAACAGGAGCAAAAACTTCAGTATAGTCAATGCCTTCAAGTTGTGTGTGACCTTGTGCAACCAACCTACCTTATTTCTCACCACAATACCCCTCGCATCTTTCTTGTTTTTGAGAATCCATTTGGTACCAATTGCTGTCTTTCCATCTGGCAAGTCAACTAGGATCTAAACATTCTGAAACAAGAACTGCTGCATCTCCTCCTGCATAGCCTCCACCCAACTTTGATCCTCAAGAGCATGAGAGACTGATCTAGGTTCCACCTGTGAAAGAAAACAAGCAAACAAACAGTGAAGAAAGTCCGTGTGATTATTACGCTTTTGGTCCTCAATATAGCTCATAAGAGCATGATGATCAGACGTTGCTTTCTTATGCATGCGGCGAGTCTTGACAGTAGAACCAGTATCTCCAATGATTTGAGTAGTAGGATGGTCTTTATGCGTATGCTGAACATGATTAGAAGCTACATCCACTTCTAGTGCCAAGTTATTAAGATCCGCAACAATGTCATCATCATATGAAGCAGAGTCAAAAATGCCATCTATTGGTTGTTTATGAATATCATCCAGCTTAGTAGAAGACTTCTTTTGATAGTTTCCCAGGTCAGAAGGACCAGAGAATCTAGTAGAGGAAGCAGGATCACTAACCGGACTACCAATAGGTGTTAAACTTGCATTAGGAGTAACATTAGGAGCACTAGGAGCAACTTAGACAGCAGGGGTACTCAAGGGAAACGCAAAGCCTCCTTGAGCAGCTGCTGTAGTAGCATCTTGTTGTTGCTTGAGCAATGTGTCAAGAGCTCCTTGTGAGTCCATAATGTCTGATGGAGAAGCATCACTAGGAGTAGCATTGGCATTTGGAGAGACAGTGGTGGAATAGGATGGAACAGCAAAAATATCATCCTCCTCATCTGAGTCTGAAAAACTAGAATGAGCACCTGCACTAGAAGTTGCAAACACTTGTGGACCTGCATCTTGGTTAGTTTTGAAACAAAAATATCCCAATGAGTCACTAAGATAATCAAGATCAAAATACCATTCAGGACCCTTGCCTTGTATGTTTGACTTCTCCTCAAAATACCTGAGATTAATAGTTTCAATGACTCGCTTGGCTTGGAGATTATAGACACGATAAGCCCGAGAGTGAGCTGAATATCCCACTATGTATCCTTCATCTGCCTTGCCATCAAATTTCCCCAAATAGTCACTAGTATTCAGAATGGTGACACGACAACTAAATGGCTCAAATGAGAAATGCTAGGTACTTTAGCTGTGAGTAGCTCATAGGGAGTCTTCTTGTGAGGATTGGTAATAGAAACTCTATTCAAGACATACCTTGCAGTATTGACAGCTTATGTCCAGAACATGGTTGGAAGCTTGGAATCTGCAAGCATTGTTCTCGCAGCTTCTATTAGAGTCCTGTTCTTCCTTTCTGCAACACCATTCTGTTGAGGAGTCCTTACTACACTATAATCTCTTTTGATACCTTTGGAATTACAAAGTGCTATGAGGTCTGCATTTTTGAATTCTGTTCCATTATCACATCGAATACCTTTTACCTTTTTGGACAGCTGATTCTCAATTAGTGTAATGAAGTCCTTGAGAATTGAGTAGCTCTCATTTTTGTCAGCCAGAAAGAACACCCACGTAAACCTGTTATACCCATCAGTTACCACAAGACAGTATTGTTTGTGGTCAATGCTCCTAATGGAGGTAGGACTAAATAAATCCATGTGTAGTAGCTGCAATGGTTCAGTTATAAGACTGAGAGCAGTAATGGCCTTGAAGGATGCTTTATGTTGTTTGTTTTTGTTGCATGCAAGGCAATTGATGTCATTTCTGAAGGTTTTGGGAGGTAAACCAGAGACCAAGTTCATATTGCTACTTTGTGAATGGTCTTGAAGTTTACATATCCCATCCTTCTGTGCCATTTAGTGGCTTCATCTTCTGAGGCTTTAGCAACTAAACAAGCTAATTGACCAGTAGGATTAACTTCATTTAGCTTGATACTATAGAGATTGTGTCTTCTAGGGATTCTGAGTAGAACTTGTGAGTCATCCGGGAGCTTAAAGTCTTTGGTTAACACCAGTGCATCAGTATCCGTAAAGAGGACAAACTGCTTCTTGTCACAAATCTGAGATACAGAGATCAAGTTGAAGTGTTGAAGTGCTTCCACATAGTAGACCTGCTCAAAATTAAGGTTAGGTGTCTAAATCGTTCCTTTTCCAGTGATCCTTCCTTCACCACCTCCAAAGTAGACCTTTCCGCCTTGAAATGGTACAAAGTTAGATAGAAGTCCTTTATTCCCTGTCATGCTTCTAGAGCATCCACTATCAACAATTCCTAGAGTAGGATCTTGGTATGGAGTAACCTACAACAACAAGAAAAGATATATGCAAAAGTTAGTGTCTTAAGGGGACCCAAACCTTTTTAAGTTTGAGCCTGCCTTGTGGATCTTTTGTAGATAGACAAGAAGATTGATGAGATCCACTGTTGTTCTTAGGTTGCCTATTCATCATATGGGTGTTATTGTTTGACCAAGAACAACCTGTTGAGGGCTTAACAGCAGTACCCAAATTTCCCAACCCAAAATATATTTGGTCTAAATTAAATGCATAATTCTGATTAAAGTTCTGAAAATAGTTAATGGTTGGTCTATTATGGGTAAATCCATTGTTTCTCCAATGATCAGAAGCTAAAGGAGAGGTCCTTCTAGAAGAAGAAAAAGATTGGGCACATGGGTTTAGTCTTCTAGGAGAATATGGAGCAACTCCTGGTGGACCAAGAGCAGGATATGCTTGATAAACAGAAGAAGGTTGATCATAAAAATCCTAATCTTTAATCAAATGAAATTTACTTCCACAAACAAAACATGTTTTAAACGACCTTTTATTCAAATGACATTGTTTCATACTGCTAAATTTATTACACACAACTCTAGGAGAAACAGCATTCCTAGGACTCAATAAACTAGAACTAGACGTAGTTGAAGTAGAAGCAACTCTCTCTTCACTCTTCCTAGCACTAGTAGCAGCAGGGTCATTTGTCTTGTAGCTTGTAGATCTTGACTCTTCACTTAAACCACATGATGCAGAGTTACTGGCTTTGTCACTGAAAGTACAAGAGACAAAGTCATTAGTATTAGTAGAGCTTTTTGGGGACTCATGCATCTGTGATCCATCCAAGTCATTATGCCTAGATATGGGCATAAAAGTTCCTGTAAGAGGTAGAGGGACAGCATGTATTGCTGCAGCTGGTTGAAACCTATTGTAGCTAGGTTTTCCCTCCTCCTTGTCAGGATCAGACACTTGAAAAAGATAAATCAAACACATCTTCTGAATCAATATATTTATCAAATCCTAAACCTCTCTTAGTCCTACCAGACATGCTACTATTAATTAACTTTGAAAGATTCTTAGGTGCATTTTTCCATTTTTCAAATCTTAAAAGTGTAGCATCCAATTTTTCCTTCATGTCTTGCTTATCCTTGATACTGTCATCTTTTACCTTTTCAGTGTATTTAAGCATATTGGTTGTGTTTTCTAAATCAATGTTCAAAATTCTAATATTATCTTCATATTCACGTTGTGTATCTTGAAGCCACCTCATTTGTTGTTCCAATGTTTTTAAAGAATTCTTATATGCTTGAACATCTAAAAAATACTTATCATTTTGTTCATTTAATTCATTGTATTGAGACAACAGTTCTGAATATTTATCATGACAACCAAGAGGACAATGTTGTACCTGAGGTGAGATGCCCATAAGAGCAAATTCTTCTGCTTCCTTGGCATCAGACAGATTCCCAGCAATCATTGCAAACACGTCAGTAGAAGGTTCAGTTGTTTCCAAGGTAGCATTCTGATGATCACTCCAGTTAACCATAGAGTCAACAGACACCAAAGCTTTCTTGTCATCCTTGACCTCCTGAATCTTGAAGGCTGAATACCTGTTCTTCTCCTGGTCATTCTTGTTAGGGCATTCCCTAGCAAAGTGACCTTGCTGCTGGCAGTTATAGCATCTAACCTTGCTTCTATCAAACCTTGCTGGCTCTCTTGGGTTGTAGTTAAACTTTCGACCGGCTTTCTTCTCAAACTTGTGAACCCGGAGAGTGAGCATGGCCATCTGCCATTTGAGATCCATTTCATCCAGGTCAAGTTTATCAACCTGTTTGAAGTCATCAAAAGCAAGTTGCTGTTGTGGATCAACATCAGCAACAAAAGAGTGAAGAACAGCTTCTACCATGCTACCAGACTTGGATTTTGGTTCAGGAGTAGAAGTATGCTGAGAAGACACAGTATAGCTTGGGCTGCTAGCATAAGACATGGGACTAGATCCCATGGAACTCACAAAGGCAGAGTTAGCAGGAGTAGGAAAAGAATCACTTGAGTATCCTCTCACATGAGGCTTAAAGGTTTTGAGCTTATAAAATAGATCATCAAAATTAAGATAGTCAAGGCCACCTTTTGCTTTGAGAGAGATTACTACCAGATTCCATGAGTAAGGTAAAGCTCTAAGAAACCTGGCATTGATATCTCCATTGTCAGGTTTAGACCTGAGATGATTCAACTGGCTCAGTATCTTTTGGAACCTATCATACCCTTGATGAATACCTTCAGTTTCAGAGATCTTGAATTCTATGAATTCATCTCTCAGCATGGATCTGTGCATTTTCTTTGATTCCTCATTCCCTCCAAACCTTGCTTTTACTCCATTCCAAATCTCTATATCATTATCCAAGTGATAAAAATCACCCTTGTGATCATCAGGAAGAGACTGAAGTAAAATAGTTTTTGCTTTGATCTCCTTCTGAACAGCTGTGATCTCCTCATGAGTTATAGGATCAACAAGAATGATGTTACCATTCTTGTCTCTTCCAGTAAACCTCTTACTGTTTCCATTGTGAATAATCTTCCAAAGGTATAGATCAGTGTTGGTGATCCAGCATTCCATCTTCATTTCCCAGCTATCATACTCATCCTTTTTCAACAGAGGAAATTTTCCATTTGTGTTGGAAACCGTAGCAACGATCTGCTGAGGTTGTTGTGTTTTAGGGGTGTTGTCTTCTCCTGTATGAGTGGAACTAGATGCAGACATGATTAAACAAATATGTTAGTAATAAGAAAATTGATTCTTCTTGTACAGAGACTCTCCCAGGATCTGATACCACTTGTTGGGTCCACTAGATGTGGATCTTGCAGCCTGTTAGGGATGGTGAACGACTTCTGTAATCACAAGTCTATTCACAGAGAGACTCTAGATGAATAACACAGTATAAGTGCGGAAAACAAATACAATGAACAAGAAGAACAGAATAACTATAATGACTTGATCCTTTACTAAGGATTTCTAATATTGATATGAACTAGGACAATGTTTGATGAAGGTGTGTATAACCCTTCTGCCTAAGGTTCCTTATATACTACAAGTAAACCCTA
Source organism: Glebionis coronaria (assembly GCA_025667525.1). NCBI lineage: Eukaryota > Viridiplantae > Streptophyta > Magnoliopsida > Asterales > Asteraceae > Glebionis > Glebionis coronaria. Next base: position 369,783,456 of record CM046880.1, on the reverse strand, counting down.
ATACATCAATAAACCAAAACGTGTAAAACTGATATGCATATCCTTTCCTAACATATCTCTTGCATATCCTAACAGAATACTCAAAATAATAAAGTTTGACTTTCTAAAGACTAGGAGCACGTGTTGCTCATACTACTACTAGGACCAGGAGGAACTACATACCTCCTAGTATACCTACTAGAAATAACTATTCCAAAGGTCCTAACAACATGTCATGAATTTATAATTAATTATTAATAAATAATATGTGATGATTTATAATATATTATTACTTAATAATATGTCATGAGTTATAATTGATTATTAACTAAGCCTTAAACCTAATAATGCCTTTCTAATAATTCGTGATATAATAAGCTAAATTAATTAAGCTCATTTTAGTATAAACCGAAATAATAATTTAAGCCAATTTAATTAAGCCCAAATAAATTAAGTCTAAAATAAGCCGAATTAAACCAATTCATAATAAGTCCATAATTTAATTAACCAATTCAATAAGCCGAAGTATTAATAAGTTCATGTACATAAGCCATGATTAATTATGTCCATACTTAATTAATTCAAATATTTTAGTAAGCCCTGAATAATTAAGCCGAATAAGATAAGCAAATCCAAACACCCCTTTGTGTGTTTCCCGTGTCCTCTCGGTTTAACTGAGTCAAACAAACACCCGTCGAGACCAAAAGTTCTGGGCTGTCCAAAAAACGCCCTCACCGAGAGTCCAAACTCTCGGTTGCCCACATGATCTTCCCACTGGCCCCCCCTTCTGTTGCGGCCGTTAGAACTAAACTCTAACCGCCAGACTGTGGCTGCCTAGCAGTGGATCTGTGACAACCCAAAACCGAGGTCATTGCTTAATCTTATTTTACGATTATTTTTAAAATTTTTGGATGAGTTTGAACGATAATTATTTTTGGAGGTTTATGTTTAAACCAATGTTGGAAGGTCTATATTTAATATTTATTAAGTATAAAGAGTATTAGCAAGCGTGATATCGATGGATGCCAAATATTTTACGTCTTATTGTCGGTTGTTCGATTTTGTCATTTTTGAGGTTTTATTTTAAATGACGTGTTAAGTCGAGTCGAGAGTCGATATTATTATTTTTGAGGTATGTTTTAAATTTTTAAAAGTATCTTTATGAAACCCAAGCCCCGTAAATATTTTGAAAATTGACAATAGTTATTTCCCGCTTTTTAGCTAACTATTTTCATTTTTAGCCACAACTATTGCCAAATTGCATCCAAGGCCCTCCACCACTATATAAAAAGCTTAAGCAAACACACACACTCCATTTATTCCACTCAAAATTTTCTCATCATCTCTCTCTTCTCTCTTATTTTCCGAAACACCATCCACCACCCCAAACACATACAATTTTCAATTTAACTCAAGTTTGAGGATGATTTGAGCTAAACTAATCATAGACCCACTCTTAGAATTGATCAAGGATCATATTTGTGTAAGAATTTTACACATGCAAGGCATTTTTATTTTTTTGATATTGGTAGGTAGAAACCATGATCATGCATGGTGTTCTTGCCATGATCAATAGTGATTGTTGCAAGAATCTTGTTAAAAACTTCATTTTGATTCAAGGGTTTTAATTTTGATAATGATTTTGATGTTATGGTTTATATATGTTGATATTAGGGTATAGTAATGATCATTTCTATGGTTGGTTTTGATCAAAAAGTTGATTTTGTACAAGATTTTGGTAGTGATTGTATAACAGTAAGTAAACAGTAAAATCCGAATTTTTATGTTTTGAAAATGGCTTAACTTATAGCCTAGGGTTGTAGATAATTTTATTACCTTCGATTTAATATAAGGTAGAGCTTCTATCTCCAAACGAGCGCGAAGTTATGATGTTTTGAATGATCGTGTACCGGGAGACAAGTATCGGCACTACATATAGTTGTTGTGATATTTGGAACGAATCTCGGGGACTCTAAATGGAAGTTTTGAAATATGTAACCTACTGATAATGAGGTGTTTACCTTAGAGGTTGAGTTTACTTTAAAACCCTAGTGTCGGTTTTGTAAACGGAGTCGTTTAAATAAGTTAAAACGGTTGTATGAAAAATTAACGTAAATCTGTCCGGATTTTGTAGTTTGAAAATGAGTCGGGTAAAGGACTTTAAAAGTAATTTCATTTGATAAACGTGTAGGAGGACTTTCTATATATAGTAAGTTAGTTTATCGAGTCGTTTCATAAACGTTTGACAAGTTTAAAAGGGGTAAATAAGCTAGTACATGTAGTATGTACCGGCGTATTTTGTTAAAAAGTGTAAAATGGTAAAGTAAATGTGTAGTAAAGTATAATGAAGTTATTTATATCGTATTCTCTCGAGTTTATTGTGACTTTATGAGTTTGAGTTTGATGTTGTTATATATGATTTATTTCTCGAGTCATTATTAATGAACGCGCCTTATTTGATAGGTAGCGGTTCTCGTGTTAGAAAGGCATCCATTATCATCGACGATCATCTCGCTAGATCTCTTATACTAAGGTGAGTCTGTAGCCTCGCTTTTTATGCTAGCTACTAAATGTTTTATACCCGCGAGGGGGATACATGCTATTTGAAAATAAATGAACACAAGTCATGAGTAATTGTTGGACCCGAATGTTACTTAAAGTTGAATTCATTGTATTGAGTAACTTGTTGCTAAAGACCCTAAATTCATGAGTCGTTAACTATCTTCTGACTTGATGTTGTGAGTCGGGAATAGCCTCTTATTATAATGATAGTACTATTGGGTTGACCACCCTATCTGAGACCAGGGCATCACGTTGAGTAACCCGCTGGAAAGGATAATTTTACGTGAATAAGATTGTGGTATTCTAGCAACTGATACCCTATAGGGGCAATGGTTTTACTCTAGTCATTCCGGCATTTGGCGTGGGTGACTATTTGGTTAAGGGGTCGGTGTCATGAGCTTAAATACAATGTTTTTTATTATTATTTTATTATTGCCTTGAATATAGATTGTGTGTACGACAATTCTATAAATGATTATGATTGATTTTATTCTTGTGTTCAAATGTGATTTGATAAACCTATAGACTCGCTCAACATTATTGTTGACTCGTTTTATGCATGTATTTCAGGTAATAGTAAGTGATGGAGCAGGGAGCTTTTCTGTGGAGGTTGTGGCTTGGCTTTTGGAAGAATGTTGGTCTAAAATCTGTTTCTACCTTTTACTGTTGAACAATTTACTTTATGTTGATGTACTGTAGTAAATTTGTTGGTTGTTGGTCGAGATCCATGGGGACTAAACGCTTTACTCTGGTGTCGTGTCAGTACAATCATGGGATGAAATTTATGTTTTAGACCTTTTTATGAAAATCTTGTTCATAATTATGTGTAAACGTCTCACGTTTGAGTCGTTCAATATACCTTGTGTGATGATGCCTGTGTCTAGCACCCAATTGTGTATTTCCGCTGCGCAATGTAAATTGGGGGTGTTAGAGAATTGTAATCAGAGCTGCAAGTTATAGAGAACTAGGTCGATTTTGAAAATAGTCCTAAACTATAACTTTGGTGTCGAAAGTATTTATTCTTCAAATGCACACAACTCCTCTACAACACTCCGGTAAGATCACTTTTAGTTTTGTTTTGCGTTATAGATGTATCTGATGTAGTGATTTTACTACTCTTTAGGAAAATAGAGCAAAAAGGGCAAGTAGGCACGACGATTTAGGAAAACCGTGTGTGAATGACCCTAAAAGTGAGTTCGTTCTCAAGGAGGCTAGTGTGTTGTCTAATGAATTGATTAATGTTTGTGATTTTATTTGAGAAAAAGAAAATAGAAATAAGAAAGAAATGACGGTTACGAAGACGGATCGAGCTAAGACGAAAAGGCGTTCACGTAAAACCGTAAAAAACTACAAAATTAAAAATTCTAAACCTAAAAATTAATTAAAAGCTAAAAGTAGTCTAAAATAATATAAATAAGAATAAAAATCCAATAAAAATATTTTAAAACCTTTTATTAATTAAATATTCAATTTTAAATGCTAATTAAAGCCCTAAAATTAAATATAATTAATCAAAATATCCAAAATATTATTTTATTGAACAAATAACTTACTTATATTATCTAAAGACTAAAAAGTATTTTTCCTAATTTTTAAAAACTATTTTTTATTTTTAAATCACTAAAAACTATTTTTAAACTAAAATAATTATAAAAAATAATAAAATAATACCAAAAATAATTTACCAATTTTAAAAATCCTAATTTACCCTAATGAACAGTAGAAAATTGAAAAAGTTTGAAAAGTATTAAATTTTTCACTAAAAGACAAAAACAGTTTGAATAAAACCCTAATTAAACTAAATTAATTATAAAAAAAAATAAAAAAGTGAACAGTGAAAACTTTTTATACCAAAAATATTAAAATAATATTCTAAGTCTAGGAAAAATGTTTAAACTGAAAAATAAGTATTTTTGGCACTAAATGCCAAAAACAGAAATATAAAAAGTTAATTAAAAATGCTATAAAACCTTAAAAATAGCTAATGAACAGTAATAAAAATTATATTTAAACAGAAAAATCCTAAATTAAATTAGAAAAATAACAAAACAAGTTTCAGGTCCTAACTCTAATTTTCACCCACAAAAGACAAAAATTCTATGTTTCTGAAAGTGACATGTCAAGGACTTTGTCCTTTTGCTGAGCAGTGGTAACTTTGTGCAAGCAGGGGGAACTAAGTTCCCACTGATAGTGTTAATTTTTGTTCAGAAAAGCAATAAGCTTAGGAAAGCTTATTTTGAGTGCTTATTTTGGACAATAAGGCACCCTTATACTCAGTTGAGTATAAAGAGTCAATGTAAACACAAAAACACACCAATTACTTCACAAAAATCCACACAAAGAGCACCAAAAGTTTCTGATTAAGCCCTATTGTGTCTGATGAATAGGATGCTGGTTCACTTGGCACAAAATTGATTTTCAAAGCTTACAAACTTGCATATGAGTGCACCAAATCACATGAGAACTATCAGTGACCCTAGATACTACCAATCTCTAACATATAACAAAACTTGGTGGCACAAAAATCACAAAAATCAAGCAGAAAAGGACTTGACTATTTTTATGTGTTATGTCCCAATTTTTAACATGCAAGTGTGTTCTAAACCTGTCCAAACTGAAAACCCAATACACTTACCACCTAATGACAACCTAGTGAGAGTGTCTAACCAGTTTTAAGCCAAGATCCTTGTCATTTGATCCTACTTAAACCCTAATCCAAACACCCTTTTAAACACTGAAAATCAACTTTTCACACCAAATTCAAACAACATCAAACCAAATTGATCCTAATCAATCCTAACATGCTTAATAACCTAAAATAAGCAATATCCAACAGCTTACAAACACATAACCAATTTTCATGAAAAATCACATAAAACTGGAAATTTATAAAACTCAAAAAGGGACAAGGTGGTACCTTGTTGGACCTACATCCAGGCCCAACAATGGCTGCTAGCCATCTCCTAACAGACCCGGGTCTGTGCAGTACTCTTGGACAACAAGCAAGCTTCAAGTTATACCTGCTAAGAGAAAATGAAGAAAGCACAATATACCAACTTTCTGATTTTTATAAAACCTTTCAAACCTTTTTCACAACTTCCAAATAATCCTCTCAAATATCTTTCTTCCAAAACACTTGAACAATCACTTATAATCTTGGAAAAACCAAATTAGAACAAGATTTCACCAAGAAAAATCACTTTTTCAGAAACTTTTAAAATTGTTTTTGACAACTCAAAAACTTAACAAATCTTTGGAACTCAGAATACTTAGCTCAAAAACATTTACCAACTTTTAAATAACCATAAAAGGAATTACATTTATCAAATACCAACTTTATATTAATTAAAAAGGAATTACAAGGTTTTTGCTAAAATTCTGGAACAAAGATAAATGAAAGCTTATACGTCCTTATATAATGGACTATAGAACTATCTAGAATGTGAAAACCCTAGTTAAGTGGAATTCCAGAAAAGCCCTTGGGTCTTCAAATTTGAACTTGGTCAAATTGTGCCCATGTGATGATCTTGATGGATACAGCTGTTGTTTGTTGATCAAAGACGTCCAAATGGTCTTGGGGACCAAGTAATGCAATCTTGGACGTTTATCTTGTCCCTTTGGGGTTTTGTGAAGAAAGGGACGTTTGTGGGGAATCTTGGGGTGTCACATGGGTGTGTCTAGGGTGGGTTTGGGATGTGGGTTTTGGTGACATAGTTGTGAATTAGTGATCTGGAAAAGAAGAGACAAAACCCCCTTGTTTTTTATTGGATTGAATCTGGGACTAAGTAGGGTTTATGGGGGGATTAGTGCACGTTTAATCCGTTTTGGGGAAATTAGATTTTAAAAAATCTATTTGGTGGGAAATTAGATTAAGTTATTTAATTGGTTTGGGTGGAAGTCTGACGTGGGGGGGTGAGATGAGGTGTAGGGAGGGTATTGGTGGGTGAGGGTGACGTGTGGGTTTGATTGGTGGGGAGTAGTTTGGGTGTTTGACTGAAATGGCCCCCCAATGTTCTTCTTCTTTTCACTTTGCAATAAACAGCAACAACTTTCAATTCCCTTTGTTAACAAGTTTGGCAACTTGTCAATTTTGGCACAGAAACTTTTTAAACTTGTAGCAAGGACTTCAAATGTAACTTCTTCAATTCCCAAGGGCTAAACTTGTACAATCTTCATTCCTCAAGGACCATTCTTGCATAACTTGATTTCTACAAGGACCAATCTTGATAAATCTTCAAAAATTGAGGGACTAAAGTTGCCAATATTCAAAACTTCAAGGGCATTTTTGTAAATTCAATTCTTGGGCCCGGTTCATTGTGCGGCTTCGTTTCCCGTGTTCGTTTTTGAATGATTCTTGTGATCTTTTTGTCTTTTCCTCAATATCCGTACCTAAAATACACAAGCAACAAACACGAGCATATATTTGGCAGTTTTAATGATATTTAATGCATTTTAAGCCCGATTTGGACGATGAGACTATGTATAAAAGTAGTCTCATCACTCCCCCATACTAAACCATTGTCGTGCCCTCACGCAATGCTAGAATAAAGTATCGTAGCATCTCCAAAATTCATTTTTATTTACTTTATTGAATGATAAACTAGCTACACTACTACTATTACTACTACTTGCGTTTTAGACATAATGTATAATTTTCATCGCAAAATGGGACGTTTAGGTTCATAGAATAAGAACACGTGAATGCTTCGTTAGAATTAATTTCGTCGTCCTCGATTTTCACCCTAATTCCATGCCAAGCGTGCAACGAGATCATTGTCATTATAAGTTAGTAATGCTAACACTACTCATATGCCCTAATCACGTACTTATCCTCCCATTATTCCTATGTTGTATCTCTTATATTTTATTTTGTCTTGAATGTTTCACGAGGATACATTGTTTGACTTATGCGTGAATAGAGATTTAGGTCTAAAAATAGAGTCCTAACGGTGTAACTAAGACCATCAAATCAATAACCCTTCCTAATAGACAACGATGTCAAAAAATTAAGTTGACAAGAAGAATCGATAAACACGGTTTTATAACGGTTTTGAACATGAGACTTATTACCAAGACTTTTATACGCCCCCTAACGGAAGGGCCTTATTATCTTTGGTTTACCTCCATCTTTTATTCAACTTCGCCATGAAGCTTTTATTATGACTTCGGTCTTGCCTTGCCTTTTATTATCCGCCTCATCAGTGGTTTTATTAGCCAAAGACGTATATCCTCACGCTAAAGCGAATTTTGGATCTTTAAATCTTCGAAGATTAAGGCTTGATTCACTTTCAATTTTGCATAGATTTTTCGGCCTTGTGGGGCTTCAAATTGTTTGCTAGATTTAGGTGAGCACTTGAAATCTTTTTATTAGGTGAAGCTTTCGATTATTCGGGTGCCAATACTTCAAAACAGTGACGCTGGCGATACCTTAATGTCTTCCCAATTTAATTACACGGAAGCTACTAGAAAAGACTAGAAACCCAACAATCCTAACTAAACCGCTAAGTCAATATTTATTAAGCAAAAAATATTTACAAGCGAAGGGAGAATAAGCAAACAACGAGAACACATGAGTTTTTAAAAGAATACAAGCACTCTACGTTTAGCATAGTAACTTATAATTAACTCTATCATTTCTCGTCCTCATTTAAGAGACTTAGCCTAATGTGTAGTTAAGGAATCAAAGCTAAGTGCTCAACACGCACGGTCGAGTCAAAAATTACTCTTATTCTCACCATCGGAAAATCTACATTCGTGTCTTCAAACACTTATAAAACATGAGAAATTTTTTAAAATTTAGCCATTTTTAGCCTTATTTTGCAACAAAACGATAAACAAAAAGATAAACTTTGGAAAGCGTGAAGGTATGGCAAGGCAAGTATCTATTCACCCCCCCCCCATACTAAAGTTAAACATTGTCCTCAATGTTTCGAGTCTAGGGGTGCAAACACCCCCATACTAGAGACGTAGTCGAATGCCTAATCTAGCATGGAAAGGGTGTAACCAATAAATTTATAGCCGTTTATGAAGTGTGCTAAAAACCTAAGGTTAGAACATCAAAAGGATATATCATGGATATTGAGAAACGTCTCCAAAGCAAACGATCGAGTGCTCCCATAAAACGAACACGAGAGGCTCCAATCGTGAAGATCATGATCTAAAAACCACAATGCACAAACAACCACGGAACAAAGGTTGGAAGGGCATAAATCCCCTCACATTAAACTACATTAGAAAGCGATAATATGTACATGGATAAGCATGGGTCTCCCCCACGAGGCACCTTGTTTTTTATTATCGAGTCATGAGCTCGACTCGATCCCCCATAAATGTGATCATTTAGGGATTATCATGGTGTGGTCAATTTTTAGTGGGGCTTACATGATAAACAAGGCCCAATAAAACAACCGGTATTAAGGACTAAGTCCTTTGATGGTGTAAAATACCGGGATCGAAGATGGCGTTCTCGTTTTCATTGGAAAAACAAATCAACGCCACTTCATCGTGTGCCAACAAAAACCCAAAGGGTTTGAAGAAAATAGATGAGAAGAAATAGAAGGGTGGGACAGTGGGTAAGTCATGAAAACATTGAGCTACTCGAGGTAGACTCGCACCAATCAAATAGAAAGATTTTCCATTTATTGCATCGGTGGAAGACCGAGATTTCCCTATATAAGCAATTCCAGGATCAAATATCTCGTCCTCGGTGGAGAAAGGGGAGGGAACATAAGGGGCTTCCCCCACACTAAGTCCACACAAAGCATCGTCAAAAGGAGAAGACGAGCTTGTAGCACTCAATACACGTGGTGATGACGGAGTTAGAGTTGTAGAAAAATCTTTTAAATTCAATTCAAAATCTTTTCCTTTTTCATATTTTAAACTCTCCTTGTGAAAACCCGACTTAATTATGTCAAAAATATTTGGTGTTTCTAAAGCAATGTTATTCACACTAAAAATTCTCACATTTGAAAACCGTTTATGTAAAGGTGGTGGCAAGTTCTCAAAACGTTTGTCGACAAAGAAAACTTCCCCATCGGGATCAACACATTCATCATCCGAAGAATCATTCGTGATTGGAATCGTAGGCTTAACACTCTTAACCTCCACCGGCGGAGGGGACGGAACTTCATTTTTCTCAACAACTTCTAAAACTCTTTTTGAAATCTTTTTGCAAATGTTTTTGATGGGATTGACATTGTACAAAGACGTGATCGAATACACATGAGAAAGTGTGGAGTTTTGAGTTGCATTAATGACGAGTTCTTCCTCATTGAAACGAAGAGTGATTTTCCTTGCATGCACATCGATAAGTGCTCTCGAGGTATCCAAAAATGATCGACCTAAAATTAGCGGAACTTTAGGATCGATGGGAATGTCAACAACAATAAAGTCTATGGGATAGTAGAACTTTCCAACTTTCACGAAGACGTCCTCGGCCACTCCACAAGCTAGAATCGTAGAATGATCGGCCATCTCGATTGACATTCTTGAAGGAGTGAGATTGGGAAGATTGAGCGATTTAAAAATCTCAAGAGGCATCAAATTAATACTAGCACCAAGATCGGCCAAGGCGTAGCATTCTTCCATGTCTTGTATAGCACATGGGATTAAAAACTTGCCGGGATCACCGACTTTTTGAGGTATGCGGCTAAGAAAAACCGATGAACAACTAGACGATTTTTGCAATTTCTCTTTGTTATTCAACATACTTTTGAAATTCACGGCAAATCGAGGCATCATGACTAAGGCGTCGGCAAAACCTATATTGAAATGCAAGTCACGAAACATTTTCATAAAAAGTTCAAATTGATAATTATTTCGTTCTTGTGCCTTTTCCTTGTCTCGTCTTGAAGGTTAAGGTAAAGGTGGTGTGGGTTGGGGCATAGGCATAGGCATCGGCCTTGGAATCTCGGGTTCCATGATTGGTATTGGTTCAACCGTAGGTGTGGTTTGAGCGGTACTTCGTGGGCTTGGAATTTGCTCCTTTTCTACCACCACCTCGGGTTCTTTCTCTTTTTCCTTCTCCATAGAAGTACTTGGATGAGAAATGGGTTCTTTGAAAGTTTTACCACTACGAGTAGTAATAACCTTCAATTCTCCTTTCGGGTTCACGATGGTATCACTAGGAAGACCACCCGAAGAAGAGGGCTTACACATGATAGCTTCAAACATTTTATCCATTCGGTCTTCAAACTTAGATGGCCTAGCATCCGCTTTTAACAATTCTTGCTTAATCTCATGTTGACCTTGCTCCATTTTTTGTTGATTTTGTTGGAGACGTGTGACATTTCCTTCCATTTTATTAGCATGAGTCTTAAGTTCATTAGCAAGTTCGTTTTTAAGCTCGTTTTTCAACTCGGATCTTAAGCTAACCATTTCACGTTGCATATTGTCAAACTTAGCATCGTTTGCCTTAGCATAATTCAAAAATTCTCCTTGAAGATTTTTGGTGTGATCATTTTGAAAACCTTGAGTCGTAGTCTGAAAATCACGGTTTTGGTTTTGATTTGAAATTTGCCCATTTCCACTTTGATAATTACCCTTGTTGTAATTCCTTTGATTGCCTTGATAATTACCACCTTGGTTGTTGTTTTGATAGTTATTAGCATTTTGATTTGGTGGATCTTGATTTTGGCGGGAACCTTGGCCGTTTTGGTTATAAGTTCCCGTGGCTATATAAGCACTCGAAGTGTTACCATCCGCGGTAATGCACTCGGAAAGATCATGAGCTCCACCACACGATAAACAACTCTTAGCAACCGCTTTAACCGAAGCGGAATTCGAAGCTTCTTGAGCTTTCCAATGGGACATAAGAGTCGAAAACCTATCGAAAAACCGATTTTCCTCATTAGCTTCATCTTGTAAGGCATTAATGCTACGAGACGATGGTGACGATGATGAACCCAATTTGGTAACACTCGGTGTGTTACGAGGGCTATAAACCTTAGACCTATTTTCAATTATCACCAAAGCTTCTTCAACCGTTTTACACAAAAAATTACCACCCGCGGCGGCATTTAAATAATCTCTTTCATGATCATTAAGTCCATTGTAAAACGTGTCAATTTGATGCAAGTCGGAAAAAACGTGATGAGGACATTCATACAACATCTCCTTAAACCTATTCCAAGCCGTTGAAAAACTTTCATTTGATTCTTGTGAAAATTTAGAAATCTCATTTTTCAAATGCGTAGTCTTAGAGGGCGGAAAAAATTGGTTCACGAACTTTGAAACGAGATCCTTCCACGTCAATATAGAATTGGGTGGCTCTTTCTCTAACCAAATTTTAGCGGGCTCCGCTAAGGAATACGGAAAAAGCATCATCTTAATCGAGTCATTCGAGACATCCTTAAATTTGCACGTGGCGGTAAGACGATTGAATTGGCGGATATGGTTGTGTGGATTGTCCTTCTCATCACCACGGAATTTGTTGTTTTGGATCATCGACAACAAACCCGTTTTCACCTCAAAATTCTCCGCAAGGATAGCGGGAATCACAATAGCCTCTCCATAACCCTCGGTGGGTGCTTGAAGTAACTCCATCATAGTTCGATTCGCCATGGTTGGTGCTTCTCGTACAATGGGTTCGTCAATAGGAGACTCCTCACTAGAATGAGTTGGAGTGGGAGTTTTGTTCTTTCGTCTACGTGCACGTTTTGCTTGATTACGAGTTAGCATAAACGTCACGTACAAGGAGGAGACGAGCAAAGAAGATTCTTTTTGGTGTTTTTAATTTTTTAATTTTTTTGTGGTTTTTGATGGTATTAACTTTTTTGGAAATTGGTGAAATGTATTAGGTAGACAAAAATCTACAAATCTCCTCCTTAATCAAATCTCTCGATTAAAGAAGCCTCAAGGAATGAAAATGATCACGTGAAGTGAACGCCTTCGATGACTTTAGAACGATGGTGGAACACCAAATCGTTCAAGAGGGTATAATCAATAGAAACCAAGAAAATATATATGATACTTAAGTAATACTTTGGGCGGCAAAACCCTCGATTAGCTTTCAATCTCAAAATACGCACAAGCAAGCGGAGGAAACGAGGCGGCGCGAAGCACTTAAGAGCCTTTTTCCTTTAGGTCGTGAAATACAACCGCCTTATACCCACCTTATAGTTTGTATTTTTCAAAATCGAGCTTCACGAATGTATTTATCTATTTTTGCCTTTTTTCTTTAGTTTGAGATTCGAATACAATGATTGGGTAATGACCTCCCAAGTCAAGGTTGTGATTTCTCACGTATTTGGAGTACTTGTGAATTTATTGTTCTACGTATACAATATAGTAATAGTATTCACACAAAAACCGAAAAACGATAATACGTATTAGTAGAGTGCTACTAATACAAATACTAATTATGGCTATATAAAAAAAACAACAATTGTTCAATCAAAACACAATACGCCTCCCCGACAGCGGGGCCAAAATGATGAAGTGATTTTACTACTCTTTAGGAAAAGAGAGCAAAAAGGGCAAGTAGGCACGACGATTTAGGAAAACCGTGTGTGAATGACCCTAAAAGTGAGTTCGTTCTCAAGGAGGCTAGTGTGTTGTGTAATGAATTGATTAATGTTTGTGATTTTATTTGAGAAAAAGAAAATAGAAATAAGAAAGAAATGACGGTTACGAAGACGGATCGAGCTAAGACGAAAAGGCGTTCACGTAAAACCGTAAAAAACTACAAAATTAAAAATTTTAAACCTAAAAATTAATTAAAAGCTAAAAGTAGTCTAAAATAATATAAATAAGAATAAAAATCCAATAAAAATATTTTAAAACCTTTTATTAATTAAATATTCAATTTTAAATGTTAATTAAAGCCCTAAAATTAAATATAATTAATCAAAATGTCCAAAATATTATTTTATTGAACACATAACTTATTTATATTATCTAAAGACTAAAAAGTATTTTTCCTAGTTTTTAAAAACTATTTTTTTATTTTTAAATCACTAAAAACTATTTTTAAACTAAAATAATTATAAAAAATAATAAAATAATACCAAAAATAATTTACCAATTTTAAGAATCCTAATTTACCCTAATGAACAGTAGAAAATTGAAAAAGTTTGAAAAGTATTAAATTTTTCACTAAAAGACAAAAACAGTTTGAATAAAACCCTAATTAAACTAAATTAATTATAAAAAATAATTAAAAAGTGAACAGTGAAAACTTTTTATACCAAAAATCTTAAAATAATATTCTAAGTCTAGGAAAAATGTTTAAACTGAAAAATAAGTATTTTTGGCACTAAATGCCAAAAAAGAAATATAAAAAGTTAATTAAAAATGCTATAAAACCTAAAAAATAGCTAATGAACAGTAATAAAAATTCTATTTAAACAGAAAAATCCTAAATTAAATTAGAAAAATAACAAAACAAGTTTCAGGTCCTAACTCTAATTTTCACCCACAAAAGACAAAAATTCTATGTTTCTGAAAGTGACATGTCAAGGACTTTGTCCTTTTGCTGAGCAGTGGTAACTTTGTGCAAGCAGGGGGAACTAAGTTCCCACTGATAGTGTTAGTTTTTGTTCAAAAAAGCAATAAGCTTAGGAAAGCTTATTTTGAGTGCTTATTTTGGACAATAAGGCACCCTTATACTCAGTTGAGTATAAGGAGTCAATGTAAACACAAAAACACACCAATTACTTCACAAAAATCCACACAAAGAGCACCAAAAGTTTCTGATTAAGCCCTATTGTATCTGATGAATAGGATGCTGGTTCACTTGGCACAAAATTGATTTTCAAAGCTTACAAACTTGCATATGAGTGCACCAAATCACATGAGAACTATCAGTGACCCTAGATACTACCAATCTCTAACATATAACAAAACTTGGTGGCACAAAAATCACAAAAATCAAGCAGAAAAGGACTTGACTGTTTTTATGTGTTATGTCCCAATTTTTAACATGCAAATGTGTTCTAAACCTGTCCAAACTAAAAACCCAATACACTTACCACCTAATGACAACCTAGTGAGAGTGTCTAACCAGTTTTAAGCCAAGATCCTTGTCATTTGATCCTACTTAAACCCTAATCCAAACACCCTTTTAAACACTGAAAATCAACTTTTCACACCAAATTCAAACAATATCAAACCAAATTGATCCTAATCAATCCTAACATGCTTAATAACCTAAAATAAGCAATATCCAACAGCTTACAAACACATAACCAATTTACATGAAAAATCACATAAAACTAGAAATTTATAAAACTCAAAAAGGGACAAGGTGGTACCTTGTTGGACCTACATCCAGGCCCAACAATGGCTGCTAGCCATCTCCTAATAGACCCGGGTCTGTGCAGTACTCTTGGACAACAAGCAAGCTTCAAGTTAAACCTGCTAAGAGAAAATGAAGAAAGCACAATATACCAACTTTCTGATTTTTCTAAAACCTTTCAAACCTTTTTCACAACTTCCAAATAATCCTCTCAAATATCTTTCTTCCAAAACACTTGAACAATCACTTATAATCATGGAAAAACCAAATTAGAACAAGATTTCACCAAGAAAAATCACTTTTTCAGAAACTTTTAAAATTGTTTTTGACAACTCAAAAACTTAACAAATCTTTGGAACTCATAATACTTAGCTCAAAAACATTTACCAACTTTTAAATAACCATAAAAGGAATTACATTTATCAAATACCAACTTTATATTAATTAAAAAGGAATTACAAGGTTTTTGCTAAAATTCTGGAACAAAGATAAATGAAAGCTTATACGTCCTTATATAATGGACTACAGAACTATCTAGAATGTGAAAACCCTAGTTAAGTGGAATTCCAGAAAAGCCCTTGGGTCTTCAAATTTGAACTTGGTCAAATTGTGCCCATGTGATGATCTTGATGGATACAGCTGTTGTTTGTTGATCAAAGACGTCCAAATGGTCTTGGGGACCAAGTAATGCAATCCTGGACGTTTATCCTGTCCCTTTGGGGTTTTGTGAAGAAAGGGACGTTTGTGGGGAATCTTGGGGTGTCACATGGGTGTGTCTGGGGTGGGTTTGGGATGTGGGTTTTGGTGACATAGTTGTGAATTAGTGATCTGGAAAAGAAGAGACAAAACCCCCTTGTTTTTTATTGGATTGAATCTGGGATTAAGTAGGGTTTATGGGGGGATTAGTGCAGGTTTAATCCGTTTTGGGGAAATTACATTTTAAAAAATCTGTTTGGTGGGAAATTAGATTAAGTTATTTAATTGGTTTGGGTGGAAGTCTGACGTGGGGGGTGAGATGAGGTGTAGGGAGGGTATTGGTGGGTGAGGGTGACGTGTGGGTTTGATTGGTGGGGAGTAGTTTGGGTGTTTGACTGAAATGGCCCCCCAATGTTCTTCTTCTTTTCACTTTGCAATAAACAGCAACAACTTTCAATTCCCTTTGTTAACAAGTGTAGAATATTGATAACCTATGAATCTATGAAGTGGGTTGATGTTTTCTAGTGAGAGAAACTAGAGAGAGAAAGTGAGAGAAAATGTGTATGATTTTATTAATATGAAAGTGAAATGAGAACAACAACCAACCCCTTTCCATGGTGGAAAGGGGTATTTATACTCCAAGCTTACAATGGGCTTGGGCCGGTCCATGACAAGCCCATGGACCGGTTCTTACTTAACTTAATAAGTAACATTTAACTAATTGCTAACTACGAGCTATTACAACATAAATCATATTGTGGAGTGACCGATACTTCTAATATACGTTAAAACGTATTTCTAACAATCTCCCCCTAAGGGAGGTCACTCCACGTTACAAAGTTCTAAACCTAGCATACTATACTAAGTCTTCGTTCTTTAGCTCGTAGTCTATTCTTCTTTTCTTTCTTTTGTTGTGAATATGTTGGTTTGATCTTTTTGGCTTTGACTTGAGAGCATTGTTCTTTGGCCTTTCACGTGCGATCTTTGCCTTTCTTGTGAACTTTGCCTCCTCGTGACTTCATGTTCCACACACTTACGTCTTTTTGTTGAATTCTCGAAAGCTTCAGAGTTTGGTACAGCGGAAGACTTCATCTTGTACTTTCTTGAATTTTTGCTGAACTTTGTTGCAAAAGACATAAGCATGTGGGAACGACTTTTACAGGTACACCGCAACACCACCGTCTTCACCGGTACACAGCAACGCCACCGTCTTCAACAGGTACACAGCAACGACACGAATAAAATGGCTTTGAACATTTTATTCTAATTCGGTAGCATTTTACCTCCGGTCGGTGAAGACCGTTGGACGATATTAGATATCGTACCCGTGACGGATAGTTTCAATTAAGTAACTTCCTGACAGGATTTCGCGGGTAAACCCGTTCTCTTTATTCGACCGTCCAAAGCTGACTGCGAACATAAAGAGTGAATCACTTGGATAAATTATCCTTGTGATTTGAAGCCGTCAATTCATGAAACCTGGAACAAGTGAATTTCAATTAAGATTTTCACCATCGTTGCTTTCCAGTTGTCACGAGCTCAATTCATAAAGAATCTTGCACGTCACCTACCAAGTGCTGTTTGATGTTAACACTAGAAGGATTTCCACTCGTCACTGTGGTCAATAAAGAGTCACTCTGAGTGTTCTGGCAAGATCATATGATAATGCGAAGAGGCCTGGAACGAGTTTAAGTTCAATTAAGAATTAAACCACTATTACCTTCCAGTTTTTCACAAGATTGGTTCTAAAAGAACCGCATGTGTAACCTACCATGAGCTTGTTTGATGTTGGCTCAAGCAGGATTTCCATCTTCATTGTAATACTTACGTATTACTCGGATGTTCTGGCAATATTACAGGAATATTGCGTAGGACTCATGAAAATCTCTTACTTTTCACAGTGTGTGAGAAAGCAAGGAATAAATGGAAAGTGTCCTAATGAGACTTTTGATGATCTCTTGGCTCTAGACTCGATTGTGCGTTTTGATTTAGTGAGCGATGGCTGGAGAGGAGTGCCACCTTTTCAATACCAGTCTATTCTGAGTGAATAAACCAATAGATAACGTGTTGATCTCCGTGTGATTAAAACAAATACCTTTTGAGAGATATTTGAGTTAGCTGGGAAGGGTTGTGCATTGCATCACTGGGTCCATGATGTCTTTCTTCAATACCGAGAATCATTAGCAAAAATAACCTCAATAGCATATGTATTGACCCGGTTTCTACCTAAAGTTGTAAGGAGGGCTTCTTTCTTTACACCCTTTATCTTTACAATTCTTTTTCATTCTTCAACCCCTTCAATGCTTACCAATACGTCATCACTAGCACCTTGTTGTGATTGTTCCAGTGCTAGCTTAAGTACTTGGTCGGCATTCAGCTACGTTCACAATCTTTCTCCATCTTTCCTAGGACTTCTAATTCTATCTAGGGAATTGTCCTTGGGAAGATTCCATCGGCTCTGATGAATCATTGGACTAAACCTATTCCTACCACCCTTTTGTCACCACATTCGTCGTGAATTAAGTGTGTTTTGGGAAGGAATTGCCACCATGAAAAATCATTGAAAATCACTTAAGGTACTTGTGATATTGAAATCAAAAGTTTTGTACCTTAGGTGTTTTGTTCATCAAAAATGCTCCCCCTTAACACGTGCTTTACACATATTAAGTTGGATAATCGTTAAGTCTTTTTCATTTTTTAGCCAAGTATCATTTAAATCTCCTTAATCCCATTTTCTCCCCTTATCCAAAATGTTAACCATTAATATTTGGGATATTGAATGGATTAACCGGTCTTTGGGTAAAAATGAAATCGATGTTTGGCCATAGAACAAGTTATTGCTCCCCCTTAATTTAATAAGGGATAGTTGTAGTGCTTTGGTGTGATATATTTTGAAAGATTTAGAATCTCGTGAGAAATTCTTGAAAAATTATCAAACCTTTACACTACATCAAGCCATTAACGCACAATATTCACAAATATACATATTCACAATTGAAAACCAATATAAAGTGACCTGAAATGTACGACCCATTAGATGGATCGTTGCAGTAGCTTGTGGTGCACTAAATATGGTCTACCACCCACGAATCTTTCCAAGCTCCTCATCAATCTACGTTCACGGAGCTTTTGATCGGTCTTCTTGATCACGTACTTCGCCATCTGCCGGTAACCCGGATGCCAATCCTCCATCATTTCTGGCAAAGTCCCACCCGAGTTCAGATGCTCCAACTTTCCTCTGACTTGTAGAAGAGTCCCATCACTGTACTTATGGAGCTCACCCACCCTCATAAACTTCATTAAACCTCGACTGTTCAAGTAGAAGATGCCGTAATTCGGGACAGAAATGCCGGTATAAGGACATCTTTCTACATGTTGAGGTAGCACTTTATTCACTGGACGGGTTAGGTTAAGCTTCCTTTGATAGCTTTCGACTCCCAACTGAAGATCTTCAACTCGTGTCTTGATGACAATGCTTCGTGTGAACATACGAAGTGCTGTATTCAAAGCAATGAGGTCTTCATGAGGAATATGTGTGAGTTGATCTCGGGTCATCAGAAGCAGCATATCTTCGATATCCTCAAGGCGAATGATGGAAAAATCTCCCTGCTGGATTTTGTATTCCTTGTCATCCTCCCTTTTCAAATGAATCTCCGTCACATGATAATAGCCATTCTTGGCTTCAGTTTTCATCCCTAAAATGCTGGAGATGCGGATGTCGGATCTAACGTTGCTTCCAGAATTGACTAGGCAGCAACCCCTGTACGCCCTTCGGACTCGTTCGTCCCAATGAGATGCACCTATGACAGCATACATATCATAATTACGATTTATCTTTGGGACCCAGAGTCGGTTTACCTTTTCCTCGATAAAGGGTATTGTCCCCCAGTTGGCAGCTTTCAGCAAAGTCAGGGAGGTTGTGTACTTTGATGACCCCTTCAGTAGATACACAAGATCATTGGTGACGAAGAAGTCAAGAGCAATCTGATTATCTTGAGTAGGATCCATTGGAGGTGGAGCTCTTTCTGATTCATGAAGTCCTGGCCGTTGAACGGTATTCAGAGCCTTCAGGATCTCATCGGCGTAATACTCGAACTCCATTTGGGTCAACCGGGTTTTGGCGCGTAATCTCTTATCCTTCAGGGCTTTCTTTATCAAAGATGGAGTAACCGAAGTCTTATACTCATGAGCAAGAAATGCACATAAGTCAATCGGACTGCGGATACGAAGATACAAAACATCTTTATCAGCGTCGGTGATCGGATCATACTGCGCCGCTGCCGTGATCCAAGCCTGTGGTGGTGCAGTCTCGTCAATCTCCAACGTGTCTGCCCAGTCCCTTGTGCTTGGAACAGTAGATTGTGGGTTTTGTTGCAGAGGAGTGGTGACGTGAACATCTGCTTGTTCTGTTTCAGGCATCTCGGCAGTGTCAAGAACGGGTGAGTGTTGTGCAGCTTCAGGTTCGGTTACCGATTCTGCAATCACAGGAGCAACAACAATAGAACTAACGGGGTTAGTGGTAACAGGTATGGATGCAGCGATAAATGTACCAGGAATAGATGACCCTGTAGTGGCATTCACATCGTGGCGCCACTTCGATCGTCTGGATTCCGTGGAAGTAGATTTTTCTTTTGCTGCTGTAGCTTTCTTGGACTTGGTTCCAGTCTTAGCAGGTTTCTTGGAGCTGGTAACCTTCTCTCCCTCTTTAGTCTGTTTACCCTCATCATTATCCTCATTATCATCCTCGTTGCTCCCCCTAACACTCTCCTCATTACCATCATCGCCATCATCGCCATCATCATCATCGTCATCATCATCCTCATCATCATCATCATCCTTATCATTATCATCCTCATCATCATCATCATTCTGATCCTCATCATCAACATCATCATCGTCATTCTTATCTTCTTCTTCTTCTTCTTCCTCTTCTCCACCAGTACCCTCTTCTTCTTCACTCTCTTCCCTTTCTTCCTCAGGGAGAATGTGGTAGGGTACCACACTTCCAAATGTCTTGAACAACTTATCATCCTCCATGATAGCGTCATTCAGGGATTTGAAGAGAGCCCGTTGAATCCTCGATTTATCAAACAATCCAAGTTCCCTCATTCGAGCTTTGAGGATCTTCTTAAGTTCAAAATCCGTCAAGTCATAAGCAATCTTGTAAGCGGCTTCTGAAGGATTGGATGATTTGATCATTAAGTTGTCAGCAGCGAGTGTCTTCAACTCATCACGCATTTTAGGCATTAGGGATTCAACGGAGTCTTTCACTCTCTGCTCAATAGTAGCTTCAAGAGCTTCTTTTTGCTCTTTAAGGTCATCCTTAATAGCTTTAAGTCTCGTAATTCGTGCTTGATGCCTATCAGCTTCAGCCTTTTTAACCCGAGCAAGTTCTTCTGCATGAGCTTTACGTGTAAATTCCATATCTGCAGCGAACTTAGCAATCAACTCTTCTTGAGCTTTCTTAGATGCTTCTTCACTTTGAGCTCGTCTAAGTAACTCTTGGCGAAGTTCACCCATTTCTCTCTTGTGATTATCCACATGTTTATCCAACATTTCGGCCATCACTAATGCTGCCATTGCAGACGTTGCAGAGCTGCTCTGGGTTGATGGAAAAGGCTCGGTTGTAACTGCGGTACTAAGGATGGGGTTTATGGGTGGTGGAGGAAATGGTGTTGAAACCGGTCTGGTTGGTAAGGGTTGAGTTGGTTGAAGTTGAGTTGCCAAGGGTTGAGTAGACTCTTTTTCAATACTAGCTGAAACAGGGGGGGTGGATGTCTCCTTCGAAGTAGAATACTTTTCAGGTGATCCAAACTCAAACACATCATCTGGTTCCACGTACTCTTCTTCAACATTTACCCGTGCACCCGAACCACTACCTCCAGTGTCTTTCCTACTCCTTTCCATAGCTATCTTCATCGCTTTTCTCTCAGTCTTGTTAAGAGCAGGATCATCAATATCTTCTTCATCGTGGAGAGCTAGCTCATCAGCCATACCCTTTCCCTTCTTAACTGCAGTCTTCTTCTTTTTGGCTTTGGGTTCAGGTAAATCTGTTTGCTTCCGTTTACCCTTGCTCTTAACCGTGGTGGAAGAGTCTTCACCTGCTAGAATGCTTGCTCATTGATTCTCAATTTCTGTTAGCAAGTTCTTATAATCATCAGATGCTATTATCTCATCGGTCAGAAGATGACTGGGAATGGGACCAGGAATAACCGTATTCGAATGAGTCTCCTGCCTTAAGTCTACCAAATCATCATCATCCATCGTGTGGTGACGACTACCTGCACGCTTGTTAATGGATGCATCGTTTTCCATAAAGTAATGTATGATCAGCTTAATGAACCTAGGGTACTGGTAACTTTTAACCTTACCCTTTGTGTTTGTGAAGAGTTGAAAAGTAAACTCCTCCCACAGCAGTGATGCATAATCAATACCCATACCTTTAAACATACCATAAAACATCTTGATGATTGGTGGACGAACAGCATCAAATCCAGTTGTTTTGGGTGTTAAACATCGGCTTAGAATCCCAAAAATAGCTTTCCATGGTTGACCAACTTTGGCAGTAGTAAACTCAGACGGGGTTCGTATGTCAAGACATCCAATGGCAGTGAACATCTCCATGATCTGGTCCTTAGTCGGGTTGGCTGAGTATGATAGATCTTTGAGTGTCGGCCGAAATCCAAAGATCTTCCTAAAATCTGACACAGTAAGCGTCTGCTGCTTGTTGTCCAAGGAAAAAGTGATTTTGTTCGACGTCCTCTCTTTGGTAGCCCAGAACTCGTAAAGGTATTCATAGGGCACTGAAGCACTTCTCCTTAGCGCATGCTTGAGATGAGATTTATCAAGCATGGTTGTACCTACCTTAAATCCATTATGGATAGAGTGAGATACCTCCTTCAAACGAAAGTTGTTCGGAATAAACTTTAGAGTCTTGGCTTCGGCAATGGCGGTGGCTCTGGTGTGTTGTATTTGTTGTACTGTAGGGTTAGTCATCGTCTCTGCTTAAGATAAAACACAAAGGTTGAAACATACAAATATGAATATCAATATGACTTTAAACCTAAGCATAGAACATATGACCTAATCCCTTAAGCTTGTAAACCATTCAAACATCTTCTATACGGAATAAACATTCAATTCGGAATACTTGGTCTATGCTGAATATAAACCCTATGCGGAATGATAGGTCTATTCGGAACATAAGGCCTATGCGGAATAAAAAGTCTATTCTGAATAAAAAAAGGCTATTCGGAACATTTATCCTATGCGGAATAAAATCCCTATTCTGAATAAAATGTCTATTCGGGACATTGGGCCTATGCGGAATAAATTCCCTATTCGGAACATTGGGCCAATGCGGAATAAAATCCTATTCGGAACATTGGGCCTATGCGGAATAAATTCCCTATTCGGAACATTGGGCCTATGCGGAATAAAATCCTATTCGGAACATTGGGCCTATGCGGAATAAATTCCTTATTCGGAACATTGGGCCTATGCGGAATAAATACTCTATTCGGAAAGAACAGTCTATGCGGAATAAATTCTCTATTCGGAAAGAACTGTCTATGCGGAATAAAAATCCTATTCGGAAAGACTTGGCCTATGCGGAATATTCAGTCTATTCGGAAAAAGTTTCTCTATGCGGAATATTCATTCTATTCGGAAAGATTTCTCCTATGCGGAAAGATCATTCTATTCGGAAAAACTTCTCCTATGCGAAAAGACCTCCTATTCGGAATGTTTTTCAACACTTATATATATTCTAATTAAGTACAAAATCCGTTTGAATCAAGTGATCTAAAGGCCAAAGCAGTTCATTAGATCTATTCTGAATACAACCCAGGCAAAACCCCCAATTTTAATTAAACCCTATTTAATCAGAAATTGCAATCGATTGTTTTCAATTAAAAGAGTTAATTAAATTGATATGCTTGAATGATTAATCCGATTATATACCTTTTTGATGATCTTGAACTTAGAAGATTACTGATTGAATTTGAGATGTTTGTTTGATTTCGTGAGTGTTTGAGAGCTAGAGTGTTAATGGCGGCAAAGGTAGGGGAACAGTGAAAGTAGAGAGGAGACGGGGTGTGTAAATGTGACTAGGTCAAATTTTTCATAAGTTTGACATGTTGTCAACTTTACCCCCTCAATTTTTCTACTTTCAACAAACAAAATCTTTTGTTTTCCCAAGTTCTAATTCGTGTCATTTTGACCCTATCTTATGTTAACTACCCGAGCCTTAGTGATTAACTTATCTTAACACAAGCACAAAACTATCCATGACAAACTTATAAGCAACAACAAGACAAATGCCAAAGCAATCCAACCATTAACCATTAAGCGTTTTGAGTTTCCTTGAAAAACTTTTGAAGATCTGTTTGATGTGAAAGATGATGTAACATTTTCTCCCCCTTAAACGATGACCCGTTTTATATTTAAAGAGTTGTAGTCATTGTTTAACGAGGCACAGGATGATGAAAAACATTTCCCAATTGATATCTTGAAAAAGTTTGATTCGTGGTGTCAATAAGATTTCTCTTATTTTAACAAATTAATGCACTGAGACGTACACTAATTCGTGTAAGACCAAGTTGTAAAGTAAACTTGATCCCTTTGCATGATTTGGCTTGTAAATCACGCCCGAGAAAATTAATTCCCGTTCTGAGCCAATGTTTTCCAAAGAAAATACGTGACTTTAATATGAAAACCGGGTTGCAGTCAGAAATAACTACAAGCCATAATGGGCATGTTTTAAAACATTACAACTTTTATACGGACTCTATTTATGGCACCGTGTCAATATTAATCGACATTTCTAAGGCCGTAAATATTACCGTACTAAAAGACATGCCCGTTTTAAACGAAAAATATTTTTGGTTTTTCTTGATTTTATAATTTTTATGGTTTTTCTAGGTTTTATATTTTTTATGGTTTTTCTTGGTTTTATATTTTTGTATTTTCTTTTGTGGTTTATATATTTACTATAATATACATGATCACGAACAAAGGATACTCTGAATAGTTTACCACGACTATTCAGCTGATTCTTCTGCCAACTCTTTGAGAGTCGCTGGAGTGAATGATTTCATGCCAAGCTTGTCGATCAAAAACTCGATTCGTCCTCGATCTAAGGCTTTTGTGAACATATCCGCCAGCTGATACTCAGTACTGACAAAATACAGCTCGATCACTCCGTTCTCCACCTGCTCCTTAATGAAATGGTAGCGAATGTCTATGTGCTTGGCCCGGGAGTGTTGAACATAGTTGCAGCAAAGGGCAATGGCGCTCTTGTTGTCACAATACATCGGGATTTTGTTAAATCCAAGACCGTAGTCAGTTAATTGTGATCTCATCCAAAGGACTTGAGCACAACAACCGGACATGGCGATGTATTCAGCCTCCGTGCTTGATATTGCAGCGCTTTTCTGCCTTTTTGAAGACCAACTGATCAATCTATCTCCAAGGAGTTGCACAGATCCAGAAGTGCTACGCCTCGTGTCTTGACATCCAGCATGATCGGCATCTGCGTATGATATTAAAGCAATCGAGGAATCTTTCGGATACCATAGACCACGATGAAGTGTTCCTTTTAGATACCGAAAGATCCTTTTAACTACATGTAGGTGCTTTTCGGTAGGCCGAGCCTGATACCGGGCACACATGCATACAGCAAATTGCAAATCAGGCCTGCTAGCAGTCAGATATAGAAGGGTGCCGATCATCCCACGGTAAAGTTTTGGATCGACAATAGTCCCATTCCTATCTTCATCTAACTTGGATTTCTCCACCATTGGAGTGTCTACGGGGTCACAATTTTCAAAGTTATATTTCTTAAGAGATTCTAGAGCATATTTGGATTGATTAATAAAGATGCCTCTGGGATTCTGAGAAATCTGTAATCCTAAGAAAAATGAAATTTTTCCCATCATCGACATCTGAAAGCGTGTGGACATTATCTTCTCAAATCGATTTGACAATTCTATGTTAGTGGCAGCAAATATTATATCATCAACATAAATTTGTACCAGAATCATGTCGTTGCCTTCTTTGAGAGTGAATAGAGTGGGGTCCACTTTGCCTTTGGAGAAGCCTTCCGAAATGAGATATGTTGACAGGAGATCATACCACGCACGTGGAGCTTGTTTCAACCCATAGAGAGCCTTCTTAAGCTTGTACACATGATTAGGAAACTCTGTATTGACGAACCCATCCGGTTGACTGACATAAACTTCTTCCCTTAGTTCACCGTTCAAAAATGCCGTCTTCACATCCATTTGATAGACGATCATGTTCATATGAGCAGCAAACGCAAGAAATAGTCTAATCGCCTCCAATCTAGCCACAGGAGCAAAAGATTCCTCAAAGTGTATACCCAAGGCTTGTTTATATCCTCTAGCGACCAATCTAGCCTTATTCTTCAATACCGCACCCATCTCATCAAGTTTAACCTTATAAACCCATAACAAGGTAAGGATGTTAACCTTGTCAGGGAGAGGAACTAATTCCCATACTTCAAGTCGTTGGAATTCGTTTAGTTCCTCCTGCATAGCTTCAATCCAAGATGATTGGGTCATAGCCTGCTGCCAATTTTTGGGTTCAACTTCAGAGAGAAATGCATCAAAGTGACAATAGAGTGCATTCTCTTGTAATTGATGGCGTGTAGAGACTGGTCGATCTAGATCTCCAATAACATTCCTAATTGGGTGATCTTTTGTCCATTTAGTGCTATGATTTTCAATCCTAGGTGGTCTGGAGTAAACAATAGAAGGAGCTTCTTCTGAGGTAGACGCGGGTGAAGGGTTTTCAGGGATCGCTACACCAAAGAAAGGAAGCTCTTGCAAGTGAGCATATTCCAAGTCGTGATCAGTAGAATCCTCTTCCACATCATTAGGCACAAGTAGGGGTGATGATTCAGGTGTAGTTTGAGAATCACTTGGTGAAGGTGCATCCGGTTCAATGTGAATTGTAGATGCATTAGATAAAGGTTCATTAGCTTGAGCAACCACTTTAGGTATTGGAGCAATTACTACAGGTGCTTGAACTTCATCAGTCGGGGGATCGAAGAATTCATCAAACAACGGTTGAAACAGTTTATCCCACTCGGGCCTTGATGGTGGTAAAAATGATGTAGAAGTAGGATTATTGGGAACTAATCCGGAACTAATAGCACCGGTTCCCATCTCATGAAGCGCGGGTTCAGAGCTGTGTTGCTCAGAAGCCATCGCTGTCAGCTCATCGAAATCTGCGTCCATAGTTTCTACAATCTTGCCAAGATGACGGTTATAGATTCGGTATGATCTCTTGGACGGTGAGTAACCAATGAAAATACCTATATCGGCTTTCGGTTGAAGCTTACCCAAGTTCTCACTATTGATGTTTGGATAACAAAGAGCACCAAACACATGGAAAAATGAAACATCGGGTTTACGGTCATGTAGAAGCTCATAAGGTGTTTTTCCATGGCGTTTCCGAATGATAGAACGGTTTTGGGTGAAACATGCAGTAGATATAGCCTCTGCCCACAAGAACAATGGAGCGTTCGCGTAAATAAGCATGGTCCTAGCAGCTTCCATAAGTGTACGATTCCGTCTTTCAACGACACCGTTTTGTTGTGGAGTGCGTGCAGCGGATGTTTCATGTGAGATACCAACTCCTTCATAATAATCACGAAGAGTTTGGTTGACGAACTCTGTACCATTGTCTGTACGAATACGGCGGACAGTAGTATTCAAACGTACCTGAATGAATTTCAGAAAAGTGATGATAGCCTTCGGTGCTTCATCCTTTGTACGTAGAAATCTAACCCATGTAAACCTGGAAAAATCATCCACAATGACGAGAATGAATTTCTTACCGCTCACACTTTCAGTTCTCATTGGTCCACAAAGATCCATATGCAAAAGATGAAGTTTTTCTTGATTGTTGTCTTCAGCTTTGGGCTTGTAAGATTTCTTGGTGCTTTTCCCTCTTGAACACGCAGAGCATAAATGGTCCTTGTGAAATTTAAGCTTTGGAAGACCACGAACTAATTCGTTTTTAGCCAGATGATTAATAGCATCAAAGTTAAGATGAGATAATCTGCGATGCCATAACCATGACTTGGTCTTAGATGCTTTAGAGAGAAGACATACTGGAGAGGCGGCCATCATGTCTTGTAAGGACAAAGTATAAAGATTTGCACCACGAGATCCCTTCAACAAATCTTTTCCTTCCAAGTTGCGGATGAAACAAGTGTGTTGTCGAAAAGCAACCTCAAGGTTGGAATCACAAAACTGTCCTACTGAGAATAAGTTATGACCAAGACCTTCTACATAGTATACCCTAGAAATCGTCACGTTTCCAATCTGATATTCACCATACCTCATAATCTTTGCTATATGATCATTCCCGAATTTAACCGTACCAAGAAACTTGCTGACGAAATTTCGGAGCATCGAGCGATTTCCGGTCATATGTTTTGAACAACCGGAGTCCAAATACCACAGGATGATTTGGACCACCTAAAAATATCACCACACAAAGACAATGTAGAGGTATCGGAATCTGAGTGTTCCTTGTTATTAGCAGGTACAGATTTAATAATCTTAGATTTGCTAACTCTAGGTTTCTTAGATTTCCTAGCCTTTTTCTTCCTAATTGGTGGTGTAGATTCTAGTTGGCTTAAATCCTGAGGTATTTCTTCACTGATAGGCACTATAGTGGGGGCTGACCTAATTAAAGGGCGCTGTTTCCATACTTGAGTGCGAGTGTTCCTAACTAAAGGACGCTCAGACCTAACCTCAATGGATGCATTCCTAGTTAAAGGGCACATTTTTCCATCTAATGTAAAGGTCCTACCAGTGGGACGCCATTGCCAGCCAACTTGGGCACGAGTTCTACCCGTTGGCTTCCATTCAAGACCATTCTTAATAGCATTCATTTCATTCACGTGATCAATCAGACACAAATCATGACGCTGGGAAAACATACATTCATTACAATTCCAACAATTCAAATCAGAATTCACGAATGGTTTAGGCTACTGCACAGGCGCAGAGCTTTTAGTCTTAACATGATTCTTTTTATTTAAAACTGAACTAGCATTCCTATTGTGAACTTCTACTTTCTTCTTTTTGGCACTACTAGTGGAGGGCTTGATCTTATCTTTCTTGAGTGGCGATCCTTTAGCCTTATAGTCTCTTTTAATCCTGTAGAAGGCAAAGTGGGAATATTAGCAACAGATTTTAAAGGTGCCTTACTTGATTGTACCAATGACGGTTTTGCTCCTGGAGTCTTATTAAATGGAGTTACATCAATGGGCCTATTATTAAGTAGTGCAGAACCTGGTGTACCTATATATTGCAAATATGCCAAGCAATATTGAACTCGCTTAATATATTCATGAGCCGAATAATAGTCGCTACTTGAGGGATCTAAGGCATAAAGATCGTCTAAAATATCCCTAAGAAGATCAACATGCTTAATGGCATTCCTCATATAATCATCATAGGTAACTGGGTTTCTCTTATGAAGCGGGTTCTTATAAAGCACTACTGACTTGGTTGTTGGAGCACTAGTGGACGGTGCAGAGTCGGTAGCTAAGTTATCAACAACTTCTTGTCGGGTGAGAAGAAGTGTCTCCTTTAACTCGGCCAAAACCATATTTTTGTCAATGAGCAGGATGTTCAAATCAGAGATTTCCTCGCACTTTTGGTTCAGTTGTTCAACATAAGATTGTTGCTGTGCCGCATTAAAAGCGAAGCGTTCTTCTAGTGAACCATAAAGAGCGGATAGTCCCTGTCTTGTCCGATCCATCTCCCCTAGAACAGACGAAAGTCTAATTTCTAAGACCTGGTTTTTGGACTCTGCAGCCTCTAGTTCCATTTTGAGTGTTTCATTTAATGACACATCTCTCTTCAATCTCATTATCTCTTCCTCTAATGTCTTAACAATTGCAATCATCTTGTCACTCGTCTCAACACCGTTTTCACAAACATTTGATATCAAAAGATTCTCATTTTGAGTTTGTTGTTTTAATTCTAAAGATATACAATGTTGTTCTAGTTGATTAAAGCGTTTTGAAAGTAAATTGTAAGAATCTTGTAGCTTTAAAAACTCAGCGTTAGATTCATGACAAGAATGATTATCTACCTCATTTACAGTATCAGCAACATTTACAGAGAGATCACAAACATCATCACAAATATCATTACAAATATTCACAGAATCACAATTAATCATAGCGGATGTAAGCTCATTCGAATAATTAACATTTACAGTAGTAAGCACATCACACGAGATTACTGCAGACAAGAATCGGTCATATTCGGTTAAAATCTTTTCTTTTTCAACTAGTTGTAGTTCGTAAGCAGTGTCCATTTCATAAAACACTTTTTGAACTTCACCAATTTCAAACACAAGATTTTCTTTAAGAGATGCAAAAATTCCTTTTAGACTTTCGACAAACGGATTGATCTCATTTTTAAACACCTCGTTCATATGTTCGAAAGCCCATTCTCCGGCGTTTAGGCCATTTGAAGTCGTACGTTCCAAAATGACCTTGTCAAAATTAGTAAAGTATTGATTAATCTCTTGTAAGTTTAACCATACAGTGCTAACAGGTGGAAGATCCTTTGGAATTTGCTTAGGACCTTCCATATTGACAAGTGTAGGAAAAGTACTAGGGTTTTCTTCATCTAATATGTAGGTTGGTACTGTTATGAGATCTTTGTCCATATGGAAGCGAATTCTAAAATCCGTTTTTGCAAGCTCCTTATTCAATTTAAAATAATCACACTCGGGATATTTTGCAGAATTGTATGACTGATCCTCATCAACTAGTTCCTTACTTGTTCGATCACCAGGAAAAACAATCGGTTCTAAGGCCAATCCTAATTGAGTTGCATTATAAAGTCTAGGACTATGTCTTAAAGCTTGTTTTGCATACCGTGGATTAGGGGGAAGGCCTTTTTGGCGTGATAAGTTAAATTCGCTAAATGAAGCATCAAATAAGTGAACTAGTTGAGAAGCAGCGTATTGTCTTAAAAGCAAATAATCTAGGCTTCTAATCTTATTAGTAGCATTAATCTCCATTTCATTCTTCTTAGACTCGAGTGATTCAAAATCTGTTTGAAGTTTTTGAAAATTAGTGACCACTAACTCCTTTTCTTTAAGTTCATTAGACAAATTTGCTCTTAAGTTTTCAATTTCTTGCAAGTGACCCATTTGTTTGTTTCTAAAGTGACCATATTCGAGATTAGTTAGAACACTAGACGAGGGCACTAATTCCAAGGTTTGAACTTTCTCGTTGCTTAAGGTAAGCTTATCAGACAAATTCTTATTCTTAGCTAAGGTTTCTAAGAGTGCAGCATTCATTTGGCTAAGTAATGTAGCAGGAACCATGACCAAATCTTGTTGAGCAGGAGTAGGCGTTTGCGAAATGGGTCCCGATTGTGATTCACTCAAAGTCTGGGGACTCACATTGATAATGCTATCATTGTTTGTCTCCTCATTTGAAAGACTCACCACCGAAGATTCATTCGAGTCAGCACTCTCTTGCACAACTTGATGTGGTTGAATACTAGCATCAGTGGTATTACCGGTGGTATTAATAAGTACCTCAGATCTCTTTTCTGGCCCTAAGCTGGAGATAGTTGCCATGAGAGCAGCCTTTGCAGATTGAAAGTCATCACAGTCGGAGTCATACGCATCAAGATCATCGGCTTGGTAAGCTGCATTCTGCGTAGTGACAACTTCTTGTTCAGCAATCCCTGGATCAGCAAGAAATGCAAGCTCCTCTTCATCAAGTTCCCTTCCTTGTGCCTGAGCATTTACCAGATAGATCTTTTCTGCAAACCATTGTCCATCCCTTCTCCTCTTGGGTTTCTTACAATCCCTGGACATGTGACCCTCTTCCTTGCAGTTGTAACATGTAATCATTCTCAACTTGCCCGTGGAATTAGCCCGTGGAGCAGGATTGGCCATTGGTGCCTGATTGACCGTGCGAGCATTGGTGGTTGATGTGGTAGGTCTCCCCTGATATGGTTGAATAGGCTGAACCATGACCCTGCCATTCTCAATAGTAGCTTGTTGACGAGAATTGGATGAATTCCTCAACTGATTGTTGGTAGGAGCTGATCCTCTGTATCCTCGTTTGCTTAAAGTTCTTGTGAGATAAGCAGACATAGTAGTTAGCACTTCAACTGGGTCAGCTCCTTGTTGGAATACAGGAACGGGGACTTCCTCATCATCACAATACATTGCTTGATCTGGATGAGCTGCATAATCACTAGAAGGAATACTCATTTGATCAGGGTAGCTTGTTGGATATGCTGCATTCTCTTGATAAGAAGAATATGAAGGCTGAGCATAAGGTGCAACATTTGCTGGATGAAGTTGTGAAGCATACTGTGGTGAAGGTGCATTGAACCGATATTGTTGCTGATGTGAGGTGGGTGGTTGCGGTAGAATCGAGTATTGGGGGAAGGTTGGTGTCATGTAAGGTGATGGATGATAGGCTTGATGTCCCAAGATATAAGGTGTGTTGTTGTGTGACAAGCTTGGTTGATTCGCCATCAAAGCTAAGGAATCTGGGTACATACCGCGAGGAGAACGGTGCATAATCACATGCTTCTCATGCTGCTGAAGAAAAGCATAGATTTGATCTAAGTTGCACTTATGCAAATCCCGGGTTAACTTCACATCGGTAATATACTCACCCCATTCAGCTTGAGGTAAAGTATTCAAGAACTTGGTGTTAACCTGGAATGGAGCAATCACGAGATTGTATACATTCAGATCATTCATTAGAGTAGTGAATCTGAAGTAATAATCGTGTAGTGTTTCCCCTGGGCTGTACGTGAATCTATCAAACAGATCATACAGCTGACACTCCCTTTCCTGTTTGGTGAGAGACGTACCTTGTAGCAACACCTTTAGACGTTCCCATAAATCTTTGGCAACCGTATATTGACTAACCATACGATAAATATCATGCGGAAGAGCTTGGAGAAGTGTCTGTAGAGCCTTTTCATCAGCATCAGCAATGAGTTGTTGTGCCGGTGTGAGTTCTTCATATTCTCTTGGTCGAGACACGTTATTTGCCACAATGGTACCATAGTCGAGTGGACCATTCAAAATCGATTTGACCATAAGTCTTCCGTATGTTGGTTTGCCCTTCAAATATTGCATCATACGGCCCTGCCATGCCTCAAACACCTCTTTAATAAGCATCGGTGGACGACTATCAGTCCCTGTTATGATCGAGATATCCGTAAGAGATGTCATCTGAGGCATTAATGAACTTGGATTCATTGTGATCACTTAAAAGACTCAAAGATTATCGGTTGATCGAGCAGTGAAGAAAGGTTGAGAATTTGTGTTGTGTTGGTTGTAATCAAGATTAAATCCACTAAAGATCGTCGAAAAAACTCAAATACCCCTTGAACTTGCTTATACGGAATAACCCAAACTCAGAATAAACCCTATTCGGAATAATACCTATTCGGAATAATCCTATGCTGAAAATGCCCTATTCGGAATAAACCCTATGCTGAATAACCCTTATGCGGAAAAACCCTTATGCGGAATATTTCTTCAATTCGGAATATTTGGCTATTTGGCTTATTCGGAAAAACCTGCTATTCGGAATGATGGGCAATTCGGAAAGCTATTCGGAATATTTATCCTATTCGGAAAAATTTTGGCTATTCGGAAAAATATTGGCTATTCGGAAAGTTTTTGGCTATTCGGAAAATATTGGCTATTCGGAAAGAATTCTGCTATTCGGAAAAATTGCTGCTATTCGGAAAAACCCTTCTATCCGGAAAGTCTATGCGGAAAATTCTGCTATTCTGAATATTGTCCTATTCGGAATGTCTATTCGGAATAAACCTTCTATTCTGAAAAACTTTCTATTCGGAATCCCTATTCGGAATAAACTGGAAAAAAATGTTTCCGAGACTTAAAAAAACAGCTTTTAATCCGATTTTTGATCCAAAACCACAAAAAGTTTTATGATTTTTACCAAAATAAGCTAAACCCAATCCTTATCAATCAATCCCAATAACAAAAACACCAAAAACAACAAGATTCAAGATTGATTTTTTCTAAAGATTACTAATTGATTCAAAAACTAAAAAAGCAACACAATCCTTACCTTAAATCACCCCATAGCTCTTGATACCAAATGTAGAATATTGATAACCTATGAATCTATGAAGTGGGTTGATGTTTTCTAGTGAGAGAAACTAGAGAGAGAAAGTGAGAGAAAATGTGTATGATTTTATTAATATGAAAGTGAAATGAGAACAACAACCAACCCCTTTCCATGGTGGAAAGGGGTATTTATACTCCAAGCTTACAATGGGCTTGGGCCGGTCCATGACAAGCCCATGGACCGGTTCTTACTTAACTTAATAAGTAACATTTAACTAATTGCTAACTACGAGCTATTACAACATAAATCATATTGTGGAGTGACCGATACTTCTAATATACGTTAAAACGTATTTCTAACAACAAGTTTGGCAACTTGTCAATTTTGGCACAGAAACTTTTTAAACTTGTAGCAAGGACTTCAAATGTAACTTCTTCAATTCCCAAGGGCTAAACTTGTACAATCTTCATTCCTCAAGGACTATTCTTGCATAACTTGATTTCTACAAGGACCAATCTTGATAAATCTTCAAAAATTGAGTGACTAAAGTTGCCAATCTTCAAAACTTCAAGGGCATTTTTGTAAATTCCATTCTTGGGCTCGGTTCATTGTGCGGCTTCGTTTCCCGTGTTCGGTTTTGAATGATTCTTGTGATCTTTTTGTCTTTTCCTCAATATCCGTACCTAAAATACACAAGCAACAAACACGAGCATATATTTGGCAGTTTTAATGATATTTAATGCATTTTAAGCCCGATTTAGACGATGAGACTATGTATAAAAGCAGTCTCATCAGTGTCCCTCATAACTGAAATGATTTCCCGAGTATTTATTAAGTAAATACTACGATATTGTATTGGAATTACTGAAAGTACGCTGAGTGCTTGTCAGTATCATATTTAATTTTTTTGCGAGCATTGCATAAACATCATTTGCATTGTGTTGCATAGCATGGATTACGTATGACATTTGCATGAGCATTGCATACTAATTATTATTTTATTAACGATGACCTTAAGTATCCTTGAACCCTTATAATTGTAGAAAATGGTTGGTTTACCTCGTGAGGATGGATGGATTGATATGACTAATGTAGTGGATGGTGAGGAAGTGGATAACTTTGGTGCTAGTGACGATGAGGAGTCTTTTGAGTTTTTAGTTAATGGGATTCCACTTACTGTAGTTGGTCAGACAGAGCCTGAGTTGATACAAGGTAGTTATGTTCCAAGGGTCAATGTTGTGCCACAGACTGTTCCAGATTGTCAGCGACCTGTTGTTCGTTCTTCGACTCCTACTTGTGATGCTTATATTAGCAGTTTTCCTGGGATTGCATTTGATAGGGGTGATGTTCCTGTTGAGTCGAGTAGGGCTGCTAGTGCACGATCTATTCATGATGGTATTCCTAAGGTTTATTTTCCAGGTCCTAGGTCTTATGATGATATTTTCTAGTTTCTTAAGAAGTTTGATAGTTCCTTGTTTGAAAGGTATTTGGTTGAGACTCGTGTGATTAGGAGGTTTGAGCAGAATGAGAAAAAGTTTGACAGGTTTGTTGGTAGTGTGAGGAGATCAGAGTTTGTTAAGGCAAGGGAAATGGATGAAGTTGTTAGATTAAGATCTATGGTGTTGAATTTGAGTGGGCAAGTTGAAAGGTTACGTAGGGAGCAAGAAAGGAATGCAAGGTTGAGTGCATGGGGTCTGCCGATGAGATCTTTTTCTAGTCAAGGTGTTGTGATTCGTGATGTGCCGAATCAGGTTGAAGCTCGAGTGTTGGTGAAGCCAAGTGAAGGAGGTAGTCGAAAGGGGAAGGAAAAAGTGGAGGAAGAATCTGAGGATGATGATAGCAGCAGTGATGACGAGCCGGTGTACAAGAAGCTGCGGGGATTTGATGTTTAGTTCCTTTATGTTGTTTTTATTTAGCCTTGTTGTAATAGAACTTATGTAGACTCGTACTGTAGTTTGTGATGAAACTTAATGACTTTTAAGTTTGTTGTGATGAAGGATTGTAATGACATTACTTGTCACAATTTTGTGGAAATTTTCCAAAGCAATCCAAAATTACCTTCATGACTTATGATTTGTCTTATTAGTTCTTGCGTGAATTGGTTAATGATTCATTATGAATTGTGTTGTTGGTGCATGTAGTATCCATGTTACATCTTGATAGAGAAATCCTTCTTCTTATCATGATATGAGTACTTACTTGTTCTTTTTCTGTTATGGTTATACAGGAAGGAGTTGGGAGGCATTTTTCTGACTTTACTAAATTGTTGTTTAGTTGGTGTCCTGTAAACATGCCGCCTAAAGTGACGACTGCTACTGTTAATACCATGATTGAGCAAGCTATTGCTAGAGCTTTAGAAGTTGAACGTGCTGCGAGGAACCAAGAGGCTGAGAATAGGAATGTTGTTGATCAGGTTAGAGGAAATGCTGATGAGCAAGCAGAAGGAAATGTTGCGGGACAAGTTGGAGGTAATGCTGTTGTTCAGCAGGTTCAGAAGGAATGTTCTTATGCTAGTTTCATGAAATGTGGACCTACCCAATTTCGTGGTACTGGTGGTGCATTGGAATTAAGGAGGTGGATTGAAAAGATTGAAAGTACTTTTGAAATTAGTGGATGTTCAGAAGCTAGTAAGGTGAAATTTGCTGCAGCTACTTTTCAGGATGATGCATTGAGTTTGTGGAATAGTCAAGTAGCTACTGTGGGGTTGGTTGAAGCTAATGTTAGAACATGGACTGTGACCAAGGGACTGTTGACTGCTAAGTTTTGTCCAGAGGAAGAGTTAGGTCAGTTGGAAGATGAATTGAGGCATTTGGTGCTGAGGAACAATGATATTGTAGCTTATACAAGGAGATTTTCGAATTTATGTTTGTTATGTCCTGATGCGTTTGCTGATGACCGTAAGAAGATGAAGCAGTATATTAGGGGTTTATCTAGTAATATCAAGGGAGAAACTACTTCGTCGAAACCCAAGTCATTTGATGAAGCTGTTCAAATGGCTCATGCTTTAATGGATTTAAAGCTGCAGGATCAAAAGGATAGTATTGCTGAAGGGAATAAGAGAAAGTGGGAAGCTGCACACTCAAGCCAAGGGCAGAATCGAGGTGGTTATCGTAATAACAATAACCAAGGACCAAATAGGAATCAACAGTATAATTTGAGAAGGAATGATGGTGTTCGTGATGCCACAGGAAATCAAGGTAACAAGGTGAATCCGAAGTGTGGTCGGTGTAATCTGTATCATGTTGGGAATTGTCCACCTGCTTGCAACAAGTGTGGGAAGGCCGGACATAAGATGGCAGATTGTAGAAACAAGGGTGTAGCCACTGGGGCCAATGCTGTCAAGGTAGTTAACTGTTCTGGATGTGGAGGTCGTGGACATAAGCAAGGGAACTGTCCGAGGGTTGGCATACGACAGTGAGGCAATGTTGCTGTTGTTGCTGCTGGGATTGCTGCTCCAGCCTATGTTGTGGGAGATGCTAACAAACCACAAGGGTCGAATGTAGTGACTGGTACGTTCTTACTTGATGCTTGTTATGCTAGTGTGTTGTTTGATTCTGGATCCGATAGAAGTTTTGTAGATGTTAGATTCAGTCAGCTATTGGATAGAGAACCAGTGAGATTGACAACTAGTTATAATGTGGAGTTAGATGATGGTAAGGTTGTAAGCACTAGTTCTGTACTGAAAGGTTGTTCCTTGAAGTTAGGTAATTATGTGTTTAGTATTGATTTGATGCCTATAGAATTAGGATCTTTTGACGTGATTATTGGAATGGACTGGTTAGTTGGTAATGGTGCAGTAATTGTTTTTGGAGAAAGATTAATTCAGATACCGCTAAGGAATAGGGTATTGACTGTGAAAGGAGATGAATGTACTTCTCGTTTGAGAGTTGTTTCTTGTTTAAAGATGATGAGGTATAAAGAAGCAAGTTGTGATGTGTTTCTTGCACAGATAAGTAATGATGGTGTGAATGAAAGGAAATTGGAGGATGTGCCTGTGATTAGAGAGTATCCTGAGGTTTTCCCTGAGGAATTTCTAGGATTACCGCCACATCGTGAAGTGGAGTTTCGTATTGATTTAGTGTCGGGTGCTGCTCTTGCTGCTCGTGCACCGTATCGTTTAGCTCCATCTGAGATGAAAGAACTATCTGATCAATTGAAGGAATTGATGGATAAGGGATTTATTAGACCGAGTTCGTCGCCGTGGGGTGCGCCTGTTTTGTTTGTTAGGAAGAAAGATGGTTCTTTTAGAATGTGTATTGATTACAGAGAGCTTAACAAATTGACTGTCAAGAATCGATATCCACTGCCGAGGATTGATGATTTGTTCGATCAGTTGCAAGGTTCTTGTGTATACTCGAAGATCGGTTTGAGGTCTGGGTATCATCGACTGAGAGTTAGGGAAGAAGATATTCCTATAACAGCTTTCCGTACTTGATGAGATGGCATTTATACATGATCTCATCGTTCTTTTCGGGCTTTAAATGCATAAAAATGTCATAAAATACCATATATATGCTTTTGTTTGTTTACTTGTGTATTTTAGGTATGTATATCGTGAAAAAGACAAAAGATTACAAGATACAAGGAAAAACGGACACGAGAAACGAAGCCGTACAAAGAACCGGGCCCTAATCATGGAATTCTCAACAAATACCCTTGAAGACTTGAAGACAAACAAGATTGATCCTCAATTATTGAAGAAATGACACTTAAAACCCTTGTATATTAATAATTACAAGTTTGGTCCCTTAAGTTTGTCAAAATTACACAAAAGGTCCTTCAACTTTGAAGAAATGGCAAGAATAGTCCCTCAACAAATCAAAATTGCCAATAATGGTCCCTCATGAAGTCAAAGATACAATGAAGACCTTTAAAGATCAAGAATGTCCAAGATCAGCCCTTGAATTATCCAAAAATGGCAAAAATAACCCTTGAAATCCTTTTTCCAAAGTTTTGTGCCAAAAGTGACAAGTGGTGAAAGTTAAAACAAAGGGAAATACGTTTTTTAGGCTGAAAGACTTTGTTTACCAAAAATTACAAAATACAAGGGTTAAAGCTGTGCACTTGAAACATTTAAATCAAAAATGCGCCAAACACACAACTTTCCCCCAAAATCGGATCAAAAGAACTACTATTTACCCTTCTTCACCCCCAGTTTTTACTCCACTTAAACTTAGGGTAAAAATCAATTCCCTTTGCACATGTGTGATTCACACATGCAGAAACCTATCCCAACCTTAAAACCCTTAATCCCACTCACTATGGACCCCACCCCCAATTCCCGTTTAACCAATCACATGACAACTTGGCCTCCAAGATATCTGACATGGCAAAATCAACAGCTAAGAGTCCTTGCTTCATTCCAAAGCTAAAATGAACAGCCAAGATCACTTTGGATAGCTCACACCAAGAATTCGTCTAGAAGACTCAAGGGCATAATAGGAAATTCAGTTCTAGGGTTTGTGAATAGTGTTTAGCCAAGCATTTGCCTATAAAAGGAGACCTCAACATGTGAGAGTCCCTTTGTTCTAGTTTTAGGCTATCAATCTTTGTAATTCCTTTTTAAAGTAATAAAATTTGATTTTCTAAATTTTGAGAAATCTTGTTCTTGTTTATTAAAAGTTGGTGTTAGAATAGCCTAATTCTGAGTTCCATTTATATGTTTGAAGGTTTTTGAGGCAAGGTTTTAGTTGATAAAGCTTGGGTTTCAAAAATCAGAAAGTGCTTGTTTATTTGATCTCACCTTATTGTTTGTTCATCTTAGCAGCATTGGAAGCTGGTACTTGTTCTGCTAGTACCTCAGCTCAAACAATCCAGGGCCTGGATGTAGGTCTTGGAGGTTTGCACCCTTCTCCTTTTTCAATTTCTCTTTTATTTTCTGAATTTTTGGTGAATTTGCATGTTTATGGTTGAATCTATGTTATTGTGGTTGATTATTGTTGATTTGGCTTGGATTGATGTTATTGAGATGTTATTGATCTAATTTGTGGGTTAGAACTGGATAATCCTTTGAAAATTTGTGAAAATAGGTTTTTAAGGGGTGTTTGGGTCAACTGCATAATTTGGATTTGTGGTTTATTAAGTGTTGGTATTGTGTTGTTTTTGCTGGTATCTGCTTAATTGGTGCTATTGCTCATCTGTTTGCAGGTTTTGAGGTTTGAAACACCTCAAATCCATAAAAGGGCTTTAAAATCTTTGTTACTTGGTGAAATTGGTTGAAATTTAGAGGACATCTAGATCTAATCATAGACTAGGGTTAACAAGTGTTAAATCTAGGTTAATTACACCAGGGAAAGAGATTTGAGTGCTTGAATTTGGATCTGTGGTCAATTAGATCAGCAACTTTCTGTATATTGTTCTTATTCATATCAGTGACTGTTTTTGGTGATTTTTGCTTGATTCTTGTGTGCAACTTGTTGTTTATTGTTTTTATATTGACTCTCAATAAGCCAAAGCTTATTGAGGTGCCTTTTGTTCCATCAAACAGCAACAAGCAAGGCTTGAAATCAAGCCAAAACTTTACTGCATATCAAGCAGTGGGAACTCCTTTCCCCTGCTAGTTACCACTACTAGTGTAAAAATTGGTGTCAGCTTATCAATAAGCTATAATAGCTTATTCCAACCTGCAACAACTTTGTTTTTGTAATAGGTGCTCATATTTTGACCCATTTGTTCATCCTGGAGCATTTGGGTGGTTGACTTTTAGGTTTGACTAGAAAACCAACTCCTTTGACTTTTACATAAGTTCATTTGTGCTTATTCTGGCTTATTGGTTGTGCTTATTGGATTTTTGTTGATTGATTTTGCTTATTGAGTCCATTTGAAAGCTTTTGCAAGTTGAATCAGCTTCTGAGGTGCATTATTTCTCAAAAACGACTATTTTGTCGTTTTGTGGATTTTGCTTTTCTATTTTCTGGCTTATTGAGTGTGCTTATTGGAAATTTCTTTTGACAGATCTCTTAAGCATCCTAAAAGAGGGTTGTGTGTCAAATTAGAGCTTATGGCATTAGCTTATGGCTTAATGGGCTGAAAAGCCCAATAAGAATAAGCTTTGTGTTCAATAAGCTGTGATAAGCTCACATTCAGCTTTTGGGCCTTTAGAGTTTTGTTCTTAGAATTGAATTTTAAGTCAGATAGGGCTTTTCCAAGTCAATTGGGCCAAGTTTGACTTTTTCGGCCCAAAAGCCCATTTAGGTTGACTGAATTTGGATTTGGCCCATTTGAGGGCCCATTAGGGGTATTTTGGTAATTTCACTTTGATTTTCTGATTATTTAGGTTAAAATAAACTAGGGGTTTGCAAGTTTTTAGAATTTTTTATAATTTTTGGATTTTTAATATTATTTTATTATTATTTTAATATTATTTTTGAAATTTTACATTTTCCAACTTTTTACATTTTTCTTAGGTAAAATACATTAAAATAGGAATTTAGCAACTTTTAGAATAATTTTATCACTTATAGAATAATTTTTATAATTATTTTAAGTTTTAATAGTTTTTAATTCATTTTAAAAAGTTTTTATTGGTTTTAAAATTTCTAAAAATAGTTTTTAATCTTTTTAGGTCATTTTAGAGGTTTATCAATTAAAAAATCTTTATTTGGGCTTTTTGATAATTTATTTGATTTTTAGGGCTTTAATTAGCATTTAAAAATTAAACATTTAATTATTTAAAAGGTTTGAAAAAGTTTTGATCATTGGTAAACTCTTAGTTTATTATTTTTGATTTTTGGTAAATTTTTGGTAATTTTTAGAATTTATTTTTATTTTTGTGATTTTTAAGGTTCTACGTTTTAACTTTCTAGTAGTGATTTTTTTGTTAATTTTTATTTTTACGTTTTCGTCATCTTCTTTTCTAATCCCCTTCTAAACCAATCATTAATCACAAACATTTAACAAATTTTTCACACACATATACCTCCTTGGGAAACGAACTTGGAATCCATTAGGGTCATTAGTGTTGATTTTCCTAAATCATCACTCGATACTTACCCTATTTACGCTCTTTTCCTAAAGAGTAGTAAAACTCTACAATCAATTTTGGCGCCGCTGCCGGGGAGGTGTGTCGTGATTAATTTGCGTTGTTGTTTTTAATATTAACCAAAAAGTATTTGTATTAGTAGAACTCTACTAATACGTATTATCGGTTTTCTTGGTTTTTCTGGTACAAATATTATTACTATATTGTATTAAGTATCACAATCAATAAACAATATCTCCAAAAGTGTGAAAACACAACCTTAATTGGGATTTCATCACTCAATTATTGTATTCGAATCTCAAACAAAAAGAAAAAGGCAAAAATAGATAAATACTTTCGTGAAGCTCGATTTTGAAAGATACAAACTATAAGGTGGGTATAAGGCGGGTATTATAAAATATACCCTAAGGAAAAAGGCTCTTAAGTGCTTCGCGCCGCCTCGTTTCCCCGCTTGCTTGTGAGTATTTTGAGATTGAAGGCTAATCGAGGGTTTTGCCGCCCAAAGTATTATTACGTATAATATATTTGCTTGGTTTTCTTTGTGATTAAACCCTCTTGAACAATTTGGTTTTCACCAAAGTTCTAAAGTCATTCGAAGGCGTTCACTCCACGTGATCGTTTTCATTCCTTTGAGTCTTCTTTAATCAAGAGTTTGATTCGAGGAGAGATTTTGTAGATTGTTGTCTACGAAGATACACCAAAATCCAAAAAAATTAAATATCATCAAAAACACAAAAAAAAATTGAAAATTCACAAAACACCCAAAAAGAATCTTCTTTGCTCACCTCCCATTCTTCGTGAAGTTTATGATCACTCGTAATCAAGCAAAACGAGCTCGTAAACGACTTCAAAAGCAAGCCAATCAAGAGACGTTGATTGTTGAAGAACCTCCAATTGTTGAACCTATTGTAGAACAAGAAGTCGTCATGGCTAATCGTACTATGATGGAGTTGCTACAAGCACCCACCGAGGGTTTTGGAGAGGCTATTGTGATTCCCGTCATCCTTGCGGAGAATTTCTAGATTAAGACGGGTTTAATGTCGATGTTGCAAGCAAATAAGTTTAGAGGTCACGAAAAAGACAACCCGCATTACCACATTAGGAATTTTAACCGTCTCACCGCCACTAGCAAATTTAAGGATGTTCCACATGACGCCATTAAGATGATGTTGTTTCCGTACTCGTTGGATGGACCCGCTAAAATTTGGCTCGAGAAAGAACCGCCAAATTCGATTTTGACATGGGCCGATCTCGTTTCTAAGTTTGTGAACAAGTTTTTTCCACCATCTAAAACAACACACTTGAAAAATGAGATTTCACGATTTGTGCAAAGAAATAATGAAAGTTTTTCAATGGCATGGGAACGCTTTAAAGAAATGTTACATGAATGTCCACATCATGATTTCACGGAATTGCATCAAGTGGATACTTTTTATAATGGGCTTAATGATCATGAACGAGATTATTTGAATGCCGCCACGGGTGGTAATTTTTTGTGCAAGACGACAAATGAGGCTTTACAAATCATTGAAAATCGATCTAAGGTTTATAACCCTCGTAACACACCGAGTGTTGCCAATATGGGTTCGTCATCTTCGTCACAATCGTCTCGTAGCATTAACGCCTTACATGATGAAGCTAATGAGGAAAATCGGTTTTTTGATAGATTTGCTAATCTTATGTCCTATTGGAAGGCTCAAGAAGCTTCCAATTCCGCTTCGGTTAAAGCGGTTGCTAAGAGTTGTTTATCTTGTGGGGGAGCTCATGATCTTTCCGAGTGCATTACCGCGGATGGTAACACTTCGAGTGCTTATGTAGAAACGGGAACTTACAACCAAAACGGCCAAGGTTCCCGCCCAAATCAAGCTCCACCAAATCAAAATGTTAACAATTATCGAAACAACAACCAAGGTAATTACCAAGGCAACACACGCAATTACAACAAGGGGAATTATCAAAGTGGGAATGGACAAATTTCTAATCAAAACCAAAACCGTGATTTTCAAAACACTACACAAGGTTTTCAAAATGCTCACACTAAAAATTTGCAAGGAGAATTTTTGGATTATGCTAAAGCAAATGATGCTAAATTTGATAACATGC
Source organism: Glebionis coronaria (assembly GCA_025667525.1). Lineage (NCBI taxonomy): Eukaryota > Viridiplantae > Streptophyta > Magnoliopsida > Asterales > Asteraceae > Glebionis > Glebionis coronaria. The sequence continues at coordinate 369,739,755 of CM046880.1, read as the reverse complement.
AACGTGAGATGATTAGCTTAAGATCCGAGTTGAAAAACGAGCTTAAAAATGAACTTGCTAATGAACTTAAAACTCATGCAAACAAAATGGAAGGAAATGTCCAACGTCTTCAACAAAATCAACAAAAGATGGAATTAGGACAACATGAGATTAAGCAAGAGTTATTAAAAGCGGATGCTAGGCAATCAAAATTTGAGGACCGAATGGCTAAGATGTTTGAAGCAATCATGTGTAAACCCTCTTCCTCGGGTGGTCTTCCTAGTGATACCATTGCAAACCCGAAGGGAGAAATGAAGGTTATTACTACACGAAGTGGTAAAACTTTCAAGGAACCAATCTCTCGTCCAAGTACTTCTACGGAGAAGGAAATCGAGAAAGAACCCGAGGTGATGGTCGAAAAGGAGCATATTACAATCCCACGAAGTACCGCTCATACCACACCTACGGTTGAACCAATACCAATTATGGAACCCGAGTTTCCAAGGCCGTTGCCTAATGACAAACCCACACCACCTTTACCCTACCCTTCAAGACGAAACAAAGAGAAGTTGCAAGAACGTAACAAACAACAAATCGAGCTTTTTATAAAAATGTTTCAACAAGTGCATTTTGATGTGAGTTTAGCCGACGCGTTGTTATATATGCCTCGTTTCGCTTCCACTTTTAAAAGTATGATGAGCGATAAGGAAAATCTTTCAAAGCTTGCTAATTGTTCTTCGGTTTATCTTAACCGAATACCGGAAAAAGTTGGTGATCCCGGAAAGTTTCTCATTCCTTGTGATATACAAGATATGAAAGAATGCCTCGCCTTGGCCGATCTTGGTGCGAGCATTAATTTGATGCCATTTTCCATTTGGAAATCGCTTTCGCTTCCGGCTCTCATTCCTTCGAACATGTCCATCGAGATGGTCGATCATTCTACGATTATGGCATGTGGAGTAGCCGAAGATGTTTTCGTGAAAGTGGGGAAGTTCTACTATCCCGTTGATTTTATAGTAGTTGACATCCCCGCGGATCCTCAAGTTCCTCTAATTTTAGGTCGTTCATTTTTAGATACTTCGAGATCGCTTATCGATGTTCATGCGAGAACTATCACTTTGAGATTCAACAAAGAGGAACTTGTTATAAACGCTACTCAAAACTCGAAACCTTCTCATGTTTATGCAATCGCTACCATCAATCACATTGACATCGTTGATGTGGTTTGCGATGAGTTTTCACAAGAAGTGTTAGGTTTTTCCGATAGCTCGTCAAGTGGCAATCCCACTATTTTGGATTCAATTCTTGCTAATTCCACACCAAATCTCACTCCATTCCAAGGAGGCGATTTCACTTCAAATGAAATCGACAATGAAGATGAGGTGTTGATTAGTGATGATACTTCTATTCCACCATTTCTTTCGCCGATGGAAGTTATGAGTGTTGAACCAAAATCTTCAATCGAGGAACCACCTATCCTTGAATTGAAAGATCTTCCTTCTCACCTTGAATACGCATTCTTGGAAGGTGATGACAAGTTGCCGGTTATTATTGCAAAAGGTCTTGCTAATGATGAAAAAACCGAGCTCTTGAAAGTTCTTAAGGCTCATAAAGGGGCAATTGCGTGGAAAATATCCGACATTAAGGGTATTGACCCAAAATTTTGTACTCACAAGATTTTAATGGAGGAGGACTACAAACCCGCAATTCAAAGTCAAAGAAGGGTGAATCCCAAAATTCACGATGTCATTAAAAAGGAGGTCCTTAAACTCCTTGACGCGGGAATGATTTATCCTATATCCGATAGCCCATGGGTGAGCCTAATCCATTGTGTCCCTAAAAAGGGAGGAATGACCGTTGTGCCTAATGAAAACAACGAGTTAATTCCCACTCGTGTTGTTACCGGTTGGAGGGTGTGTATTGACTACCGAAAGTTAAATGACGCCACTCGTAAAGACCACTTTCCTTTGCCCTTCATGGATCAAATGTTGGAGCGACTTGCGGGAAACGAATTCTATTGTTTTTTAGATGGTTTTTCCGGTTACTTTCAAATCCCTATCGACCCTCGTGATCAAGAGAAGACTACGTTTACGTGTCCTTATGGAATGTTCGCTTATCGTAGGATGCCTTTCGGACTTTGTAATGCACCCGGTACGTTTCAACGGTGTATGATGGAAATTTTTCACGATATGATCGAGAAGTCGATGGAAGTATTTATGGATGACTTCTCGGTGTTTGGTAATTCGTTCACGTCATGTTTATCTAATCTCGAGCAAATGTTAAAACGTTGTGAAGAAACCAATCTTGTGCTTAATTGGGAAAAATGTCATTTTATGTGTAAACAAGGAATCGTCTTAGGATATAAGGTGTCGAAGGCGGGGATTGAGGTCGATAAAGCTAAGGTAGACGTCATCGCCAAGTTACCTCATCCCAAAACCGTTAAGGGAGTTAGGAGTTTCCTAGGCCACGCGGGCTTTTATCGTCGTTTCATCAAGGACTTTTCGAAGATTTCTCTTCCTATGACACACCTTCTCGAGAAGGATGCTCCTTTTAACTTCAATGAGGATTGTGTCAAGGTTTTCGAAACTCTCAAAAGGAAACTTACCGAAGCTCCCATTCTTGTTGCTCCTAATTGGGAATTACCCTTTTAAATCATGTGCGATACAAGTGATTATGCTATAGGGGCCGTCTTAGGGCAACGTTATGACAAGCATTTTCGTCCTATCCACTATGCTAGTAAGACGATGACCGAGGCTCAATTAAAGTACACCACAACGGAAAAGGAATTCCTTGCCGTGGTCTATACTTTTGAGAAATTCCGACCTTATCTCGTCTTGACTAAAAGCATCGTGTATACCGATCGGCTATCAAGTATCTCTTAGCTAAGCAAGATGCTAAGCCGAGATTGCTTCGTTGGATGCTCCTCCTCCAAGAATTTGATGTCACCGTGCTTGACAAAAAAGGAGCCAAGAATCTAGCGGCCGATCATCTCTCTCGTCTAGAAGATCCTCACAAAGATGTTTTCGAGAACAAGGAGATTACCGAAACATTTCCTCTTGAGACTCTCGGTGTAGTGAATTCTAAAGACACCACCTTATGGTTTGCCGACATTGCAAATTACCATGCGGACAATTTCATAATCAAGGGTATGACGACACAACAAAAACGAAAATTCTTTCGTGACGTCAAGTTCTATTTTTGGGACGACCCTTATCTCTTTCGGATTTGTGCGGATCAACTCGTTCGACGTTGTGTGTTTGGTGCCAAAGCTTCTAATATCCTTAGAGCTTGTCACGAGGGACCCACGGGTGGTCACCACGGTGCTAGTCTCACGGCTAAGAAAGTGTTCGATGCCGGTTTCTTTTGGCCTTCTATCTATCGTGATGCACACGAACTTGTGAAGTCGTGTGATTCATGCCAACGTCAAGGAAAATCGTCTCAACGTGATGAAATGCCGCAAAACATAATTCAAGTATGTGAGATTTTCGACATATCGGGAATAGACTTTATGGGGCCGTTCCCATCGTCTCATGGCAATAAATATATCCTCGTCGCGGTGGACTACCTTTCTAAGTGGGTGGAAGCTAAGGCTTTGCCTACTAATGATGCTCGTGTGGTAGTGAAGTTTTTGAAGCAACTATTCTCTCGGTTCGGAACCCCTCGTGCTATTATAAGCGATCGTGGAACCCATTTTTGTAATGACCAATTCGAAAAGGTTCTAAAGAAATATGGAGTTACACATCGTCTTTCTACGGCTTATCACCCGCAAACGAGTTGGCAAGTCGAGGTTTCGAACCGAGCTTTGAAGAGGATTTTAGAGAGGTAAATTGGAGAAAACCGTGCTTCATGGTCCGACAAACTCGATGACGCTTTATGGGCCTTTAGGACCGCTTATAAGACACCTATCGGTTGTACTCCTTATAAGCTAGTCTATGGGAAGAATTGTTATTTGCCCATTGAGTTGGAGCACAAGGCATATTGGGCCCTTAAGCATGCAAACTTTGACTTGAAGACCTCGGGAGATCACCGGAAAATACAATTGAATGAATTGGATGAATTAAGGGATAATGCTTATGAAAATTCATTAATTTTTAAAGAAAAGACTAAAAAAGTTTCATGATTCAAAGATTAAATCCGGGTTTTTAACGTTGGTGATCAAGTGTTGCTTTTTAACTCTCGTCTTAAGATATTTTCCGGGAAATTGAAATCTCGTTGGTCGGGTCCGTTCACCATTGCACAAGTGTTTCCATATGGGACTATTGAGCTAGCTCAAGATGATGGTCCTAATTTCAAGGTGAATGGACATAGGCTTAAGCACTACTTTGGTGGGGAAATTCCTTCAATGGTTTCCCTCGACCAAGTCACCTTCCCCCAATGATAATTAGCATTGAGGGGATCGAGTCGAGCTCATGACTCGGTAATCAAAAACGAGGTGCCTCGTGGGGGAGATCCCATGCTTATCTTTATGCTCACTATTCACTAATAAGGGGACTTGTACCCTTTCAACTCGTTGTCTCGTGGTTGTTTGTGTTTGTGTTATCTAGATCATCATCATCATCTACGATTGAAGACTCTCATGTTCGTTTACGTGAGCCTCCATCGTTCGTTTGAAGAAGTTTTTCACGATTCCATGACATATCCTTTATTGTTCTAACAATTATCTTTTAGCATACTTAATAAACGGCTTTAGATATATTGTTGATCACCCTTTCCATGCTAGATCCTAAGCATTCGACTCTTCGTCTCTAGTATGGGGGTGCTCCACCTTTAGACTCGAAACATTGAGGACAATGTTTACTTTTAGTATGGGGGGGTGAATAGGTACTTGCTTTGCAACGCCCTCACGCTTTCCAACTTTCAATGTTTTGTTCTGCTAATAAGGCTAAAAATGGTCAAATTTTAAAAATTTTCTTAGTTTTCATAAGTGTTTTTAAGACACGAATGTATATTTTCCGTTGGGTAGAATAAGAGTTAATTTTTGACTTGATGGGCATTTGGAGCCATTTACATTCCTTAACCCGCTCAATTCAAGTTTTGCTAGACTTTTATATAGGGAGCTTTAAAACGCGAAAGTCTTAATTCATACGGGTTAAGAACAAGAACTTTTCGCAAGTTCCTATAATTGATTCTAGAAAGTCACTTATCAAGGGAACTATAAAACGCATTCTCTAAACTTGAAAAAGTCCAAGAAAGTGCAAGATCCTATAGGTGGCTTGAAAACCCAAAACTTTGATTTGATATAGTCTTAATGAAAGCTAATCCAAATTTGGCTTAATTTTGACTTGCATGGCTAAGTATTCACGAGTCTCTTTAATTAGAGGTCTTTAAATAGTGAAGAACGAGAAATGATAGAGTTAGACAAGTGATCATGCTAAACGTAGAACATGAAAAGTGTTCTTTCAAAAACTCATATGTTTTTAATTGTGGCTTTTTCTTCCCATAAGATCAATGCATTAGGAATAAATCATAATTGCAATAAGTAAGGTCGTACGATTTGAAAGGTTACTTATCCTCTAGCGCAAGATCGTTTAAAAGTTGCTCGGGGTTGAATAGAGTTCATAGCCAAGGCATAACTTATTGAAGCGGGACGCAAAGATTGGCGATCATCCAAAAAGGCCCTAACAAGGCATGAGGAGCTTTATTTTTGCTAAAGATCCAAAGATGATGTGAAGTATCATTATTCCTAAATCAATATGAAGGATCGAGACATACGACGAGAAGCAATTACTCCCCTAAAGAATGGAGAAAGTCTATCCAAAAAGACCCTAACAAGGTATGAGGATAAATATATCCAAGTCCGAAAAGGAGGCGGATCGTTGTATATCAAAATCCAAAGTAAATATTGAAGAAAAATGATGAAGTCGTGGTCCAATATGAAGAATCTCTCAAAAACGTCAAGTGAAGAAATTCCAAATATATTAAGAGAAGACCATAATTTCAAGAACGTCTTCCCAAGATTTGAAGTATGAAGTACATGCCAAATATCGGTCCGAGAAAGGTCTCAAATCGTGAAACGAGTTATGCCAAGATATGAACTTAAGGAGATACACGAGAAGCCGTTTTAAAAGATTTTGTCCTTCGGCTAACTATTGATCAAATCGTGCTACTTTGCTTTCGGACTAATAACTACTCAAATAAGTCAATATGAATCACTTGTGATCCATGACAAATAGATAAAAAATGCTAGTAACCCATTTCCTTTTATAATAACTAGGATTGCGGGGAGAAAAAGTATTACACAATTTGGACGTATGAGTAGTGTTAGCATTGTGACTTGTACCAACAATGATCTTGTTTTTGCACTTGGCATGGAATGTATGACAATCAAGGATGACGAAGTTTACTCTAAGGGACATTTACTTGTTTCTATTCTTTGACCCTAAAAGTCACTTTTTGTGATGAAAATCATACATTATGTCTTTACACATCATCGTAGTATGTTGCAAGTCTTTTGATGTCCCATATATTAGTGATGATTAAGCAATGAAGAGAGAAAGAAAATAGATGAAGAAGAGATGAATTCCTAGAGAGAGAAAGTAGTGAGAGAAAGTAGAGAGAGAGATGATTAACTTGGTGAGATTAGATTAGGAAAAGAAGTTACAAATGACCATCCACCCTCCTAACATGCTAGGAGGGTAGTATATATAGTCCACCCACATGCGGGCTTTAATGGACTATATATTGGGCCGGGCTTGTCTTTTGGACTTTAATTAGTTTAAATCCAAGCCCGTGAACCACGACTAAATAACTACTTATTACAACGTTCTACTAAATATTACAATAGAAACCTATGACCGAACATTCTTGTTTGACTCAATATTTTGAGGCTAACAATCTCCCCCAATGCGAGGTCATTCCTTTTTGATATTTGGATTCCAATGGAGATTTATGAATTTCGTCATAAATGAGTCTTGAACGTGTAACAGTAGTTTTGTTCCTTCATGCTATGATCTTTGAGCCTTTGTTGTTGTCTTTCGACTTAGTCTTTTAGTCTTGAGATCTTCAAATCATCCTTGACTTGTCATTGCCATCTTGCGATCTTGTGTCTTTATCCACATGCTCACACTATCAATTGTTGGATAAGTCTTTGGGCATGAATATGTGGTTGTGAATCTTTGACTTTGCTGAGTACACCGTGACGCCACCTTCTCGAGACAAAACATAGACACGGACTGAATGGCTTTGACATTCGTCCTAAATCGGTAGCGTTTTACCTCCGGTCGGTGAAGACCGTTATACGATATTAAATATCGTACCTGTGATCAGGTAGATTCAATTAAGAATCTCCTTGACAGGGTTTCGCGGCTGTACTAGCCGTTCTCTTTACTCGACCGTCTCAAAGCAAGACTGCGAACATAAAGAGTGAATCAATTGGATAAATATCCGCTTGATTAAAGTCGTCAATTCAAATTCCTGGAACAAGTTTGATTCATTAAGAATCTTACCATTGTTGCTTTCCAGTTGACACAAGTTTGATTCATAAGAATCTCACAAGTCACCTACCGTAGCGCTGTTTGATGTTGACGCTAGAAGGATTTCCATTCGTCACTGTGAATATTAATAAATATCACTCTGAATGTTCTGGCAAGACCATAAAGATATTGCGTAGAAACCTGAAACGAGTTTGAATCAATTCAGAATCAAACCACTGTTGCTTTTCAGTTTTACATATGTTCAATTCATAAAGAATCTTGCATATGACCTACCGCAGTACTGTTTGATGTTAACACTGGAAGGATTTCCACTCATCATTGTGAATACTAAGTAGTATCACTCTGAGTGTTCTAGCAATATCGTAAGGATATAGCGTAGGACTCTCTTGATCTTCATCCGTGTGTCCTAACGAGATTTGATTGATCTCTTGGCTCTAGACTCGATTTGTGCACTTTTAGTGGTCGGAGGCTGGAGCAGATGCCACCTATTCAATATCAAATATCTCGGAGTGAGAAAGTCAATAGAAGTCGTGTTGATCTCCGTGACAATAAAACAAACTTCTTTTGAGAGAAGCCTGAGTAGCTAGGAAAGGGTTGTGCTTCACATCACTGGGTCCATGATGAGTTTGTCTTCATGATGGGTTGACCCGGTTTCTGCCTAAGTTGTATGGAGGGCTTCTTTCTTTAGACCCTTTATCCTTACATTTCTTTTTCATTCTTCAACCCCTTCAATGCTTACCAAGACATCATTACTAGCACCTTGTTGTGATTGTTCCAGTGCTAGCATCAGTACTTAGTCGGCATTCTGCTACGTTCACATTCTACTCCATCTTTCCTAAGGACTTCTAATAATCTATTGGATTGTCCCTGGGAAGATCCCTCCGGTTCTGGTTGGATCATAGGACTTAAACCTAACCACCCTTTTGACACCAATAACGTCGTGAATTAAAGATGTTGTGGGTATTTGATCGTAACCATGAAAACCACTTTAAATTCTAACAAAGTGTTTGAAAAACATTTAACACCTTGCTAGTTTTGTCGTTTCAGAAATGCTCCCCCTTCACATGTGCATCGATAATCGAAAGTGTTTCGCACATGTGGGTAAGAGTTAAAGTGCTTGAGTCTTATAGATCACATTTTAATCACATTTTCTCCCCCTATCTCTAATATATAAAATCTTTTGATATTAGAGATACCAAATTTGATTAAAATATATTTTGAAAAATAGTCTTGAAAATCTTCGGGAGAAAGATGTGTTAATCTTTTGCATGAAGTTGAATTGCTCCCCCTCAAAAATTGATCCAATGGAATTGTCATTACGAGGATTTGATCCACATTAAACTTTTGAGGATAGGAGTTGTTGAACACACAATTTTTTGAAAGATTTTGAATATCATTGAGAAATTCTTGAAAAAAAAATTGTGTTCAACGCTTTTTGAAAAATCAATTCTTTTTGACGAAAAGGTTTTTCTAAAGCATAAACTTGAGTTCATAGACTTTGAATGTCTTGACAAATCCACTCAAGTGTAAGAAGATTTAAGCAATGAAGAGAGAAAGAAAATAGATGAAGAAGAGATGAATTCCTAGAGAGAGAAAGTAGTGAGAGAAAGTAGAGAGAGAGATGATTAACTTGGTGAGATTAGATTAGGAAAAGAAGTTACAAATGACCATCCACCCTCCTAACATGCTAGGAGGGTAGTATATATAGTCCACCCACATGCGGGCTTTAATGGACTATATATTGGGCCGGGCTTGTCTTTTGGACTTTAATTAGTTTAAATCCAAGCCCGTGAACCACGACTAAATAACTACTTATTACAACGTTCTACTAAATATTACAATAGAAACCTATGACCGAACATTCTTGTTTGACTCAATATTTTGAGGCTAACATCTTTTTACTCTTCAATAAAGGTTAATAAAATTGAACTTTGGTGATGCTTAGATACTTTATTCTAGCATTGCGTGAGGGCACGGCAATGGCTTAGTATGGGGGAGTGATGAGATGGCATTTATACATGATCTCATCGTTCTTTTCGGGCTTTAAATGCATAAAAATGTCATAAAATACCATATATATGCTTGTGTTTGTTTACTTGTGTATTTTAGGTATGGATATCATGAAAAAGATAAAATATTACAAGATACAAGGAAAAATGGACACGAGAAATGAAGCCGTACAAAGAACCGGGCCCTAATCATGGAATTCTCAACAAATACCCTTGAAGACTTGAAGACAAACAAGATTGATCCTCAATTATTGAAGAAATGACACTTAAAACCCTTGTATATTAATAATTACAAGTTTGGTCCCTTAAGTTTGTCAAAATTACACAAAAGGTCCTTCAACTTTGAAGAAATGGCAAGAATAGTCCCACAACAAATCAAAATTGCCAATAATGGTCCCTCATGAAGTCAAAGATACAATGAAGACCTTTGAAGATCAAGAATGTCCAAGATCAGCCCTTGAATTATCCAAAAATGGCAAAAATAACCCTTGAAGTCCTTTTTCCAAAGTTTTGTGCCAAAAGTGACAAGTGGTGAAAGTTAAAACAAAGGGAAATACGTTTTTTAGGCTGAAAGACTTTGTTTACCAAAAATTACAAAATACAAGGGTTAAAGCTGTGCACTTGAAACATTTAAATCAAAAATGCGCCAAACACACAACTTTCCCCCAAAATCGGATCAAAAGAACTACTGTTTACCCTTCTTCACCCCCAGTTTTTACTCCACTTAAACTTAGGGTAAAAATCAATTCCCTTTGCACATGTGTGATTCACACATGCAGAAACCTATCCCAACCTTAAAACCCTTAATCCCACTCACTATGGACCCCACCCCCAATTCCCGTTTAACCAATCACATGACAACTTGGCCTCCAAGATATCTGACATGGCAAAATCAACAGCTAAGAGTCCTTGCTTCATTCCAAAGCTAAAATGAACAGCCAAGATCACTTTAGACAGCTCACACCAAGAATTCGTCTAGAAGACTCAAGGGCATAATAGGAAATTCAGTTCTAGGGTTTGTGAATAGTGTTTAGCCAGGCATTTGCCTATAAAAGGAGACCTCAACATGTGAGAGTCCCTTTGTTCCAGTTTTAGGCTATCAATCTTTGTAATTCCTTTTTAAAGTAATAAAATTTGATTTTCTGAATTTTGAGAAATCTTGTTCTTGTTTATTAAAAGTTGGTGTTAGAATAGCCTAATTCTGAGTTCCATTTATATGTTTGAAGGTTTTTGAGGCAAGGTTTTAGTTGATAAAGCTTGGGTTTCAAAAATCAGAAAGTGCTTGTTTATTTGATCTCACCTTATTGTTTGTTCATCTTAGCAGCATTAGAAGCTGGTACTTGTTCTGCTAGTACCTCAGCTCAAACAATCCAGGGCCTGGATGTAGGTCTTGGAGGTTTGCACCCTTCTCCTTTTTCAATTTCTCTTTTATTTTCTGAATTTTTGGTGAATTTGCATGTTTATGGTTGAATCTATGTTATTGTGGTTGATTATTGTTGATTTGGCTTGGATTGATGTTATTGAGATGTTATTGATCTGATTTGTGGGTTAGAACTGGATAATCCTTTGAAAATTTGTGAAAATAGGTTTTTAAGGGGTGTTTGGGTCAACTGCATAATTTGGATTTGTGGTTTATTAAGTGTTGGTATTGTGTTGTTTATTGCTGGTATCTGCTTAATTGGTGCTATTGCTCATCTGTTTGCAGGTTTTGAGGTTTGAAACACCTCAAATCCATAAAAGGGCTTTAAAATCTTTTTACTTGGTGAAATTGGTTGAAATTTAGAGGACACCTAGATCTAATCATAGACTAGGGTTAACAAGTGTTAAATCTTATTTACACCAGGGAAAGAGATTTGAGTGCTTGAATTTGGATCTGTGGTCAATTAGATCAGCAACTTTCTGCATATTGTTCTTATTCATATCAGTGACTGTTTTTGGTGATTTTTGCTTGATTCTTGTGTGCAACTTGTTGTTTATTGTGTTTATATTGACTCTCAATAAGCCAAAGCTTATTGGAGTGCCTTTTGTTCCATCAAACAGCAACAAGCAAGGCTTGAAATCAAGCCAAAACTTTACTGCATATCAAGCAGTGGGAACTCCTTTCCCCTGCTAGTTACCACTGCTAGTGTAAAATTTGGTGTCAGCTTATCAATAAGCTATAATAGCTTATTCCAACCTGCAACAACTTTGTTTTTGTAATAGGTGCTCATATTTTGACCCATTTGTTCATCCTGGAGCATTTGGGTGGTTGACTTTTAGGTTTGACTAGAAAACCAACTCCTTTGACTTTTACATAAGTTCATTTGTGCTTATTCTGGCTTATTGGTTGTGCTTATTGGATTTTTGTTGATTGATTTTGCTTATTGAGTCCATTTGAAAGCTTTTGCAAGTTGAATCAGCTTCTAAGGTGCATTATTTCTCAAAAACGACTATTTTGTCGTTTTGTGGATTTTTGCTTTTCTATTTTCTGGCTTATTGAGTGTGCTTATTGGAAATTTCTTTTGACAGATCTCTTAAGCATCCTAAAAGAGGGTTGTGTGTCAAATTAGAGCTTATGGCTTAATGGGCTGAAAAGCCCAATAAGAATAAGCTTTGTGTTCAATAAGCTGTGATAAGCTCACATTCAGCTTTTGGGCCTTTAGAGTTTTGTTCTTAGAATTGAATTTTAAGTCAGATAGGGCTTTTCCAAGTCAATTGGGCCAAGTTTGACTTTTTGGGCCCAAAAGCCCATTTAGGTTGACTGAATTTGGATTTGGCCCATTTGAGGGCCCATTAGGGGTATTTTGGTAATTTCACTTTGATTTTCTGATTATTTAGGTTAAAATAAACTAGTTTGCAAGTTTTTAGAATTTTTTATAATTTTTGGATTTTTAATATTATTTTATTATTATTTTAATATTATTTTTGAAATTTCACATTTTCCAACTTTTTACATTTTTCTTAGGTAAAATACATTAAAATAGGAATTTAGCATCTTTTAGAATAATTTTATCACTTATAGAATAATTTTTATAATTATTTTAAGTTTTAATAGTTTTTAATTCATTTTAAATAGTTTTTATTGGTTTTAAAATTTCTAAAAATAGTTTTAATCTTTTTAGGTCATTTTAGAGGTTTATCAATTGAAAAATCTTTATTTGGGCTTTTTGATAATTTATTTGATTTTTAGGGCTTTAATTAGCATTTAAAAATTGAATATTTAATTATTTAAAAGGTTTGAAAAAGTTTTGATCATTGGTAAACTCTTAGTTTATTATTTTTTATTTTTGGTAAATTTTTGGTAATTTTTAGAATTTATTTTTATTTTTGTGGTTTTTAAGTTTCTACGTTTTAACTTTCTAGTAGTGATTTTTTTGTTAATTTTTATTTTTACGTTTTCGTCATCTTCTTTTCTAATCCCCTTCTAAACCAATCATTAATCACAAAAATTTAACAAATTTTTCACACACATATACCTCCTTGGGAAACGAACTTGGAATCCATTAGGGTCATTAGTGTTGATTTTCCTAAATCATCACTCGATACTTACCCTATTTACGCTCTTTTCCTAAAGAGTAGTAAAACTCTATAATCAGTACTCGATATGGACATTTTGAATTTCAAGTGATGCCTTTTGGGTTAACAAATGCGCCTGCTGTATTTATGGATTTGATGAATCGTGTATGTAAGCCGTATTTGGATGATTTTGTTATCGTATTCATTGATGATATTCTCGTTTACTCCAAGAGTGAAGAGGAACATGAGAAGCATTTGAGAACAATTTTGGAATTGTTGAAGAAGGAGAAGTTGTATGCGAAATTCTCTAAGTGTGAATTTTGGTTGAAATCAGTGCAATTTTTGGGGCACGTGATTGATAGTGAAGGTGTTCATGTGGATCCTGCTAAGATTGAGGCAATTAAGGATTGGTCAGTTCCGAAGACGCCGACTGAAGTTCGCCAATTTCTTGGTTTGGCTGGGTATTATAGAAGGTTTATTGAGAAGTTTTCGCTAGTTGCTAAGCCGTTGACTAAGCTTACGGAGAAGAATCGAGTGTTTGAATGGGGATTGGAAGAGGAATATGCATTTAGTATGTTGAAGGATAAGTTGTGTTCTGCGCCGATATTGTCTTTTCCAGAAGGATCTGAGGATTTTGTAGTGTACTGGGACGTGTCTCATAAAGGATTTGGAGCTGTATTGATGCAAAGGGAGAAAGTAATAGCGTATGCATCGAGACAATTGAAAAGCATGAAGAGAATTACACTATGCATGATTTAGAACTTGGGGCTGTGATTTTTGCTTTGAAGCTGTGGAGACACTACTTTTATGGAACCAAGTGTGTGGTTTTCACTAATCATAAGAGTTTGCAGTATGTTTTGGATCAAAAGGAATTAAATATGAGGCAAAGGAGATGGGTGGAGTTGCTGAGTGATTACGATTGCGAGATTCGTTACCATCCTGGTAAAGCGAATGTGGTAGCTGATGCGCTTAGTAGAAAGGAAAGAGATAAGTCTATAAGAGTTAGAGCTTTGACAATGTTGGAAAGTGTTGATTTGACAGAAGCGATATTGAAAGCCCAAACTAATGGTTTGAAGGAAGAGAACGTTGAGGCAGAAAATTTGGGTAGAATGTTGAAACCTTTGTTCGAAGTAAGGTCGAATGGATTGAGGTATTTTTAGAATAGGATTTGGTTACCATTGTGTCCGTCTGAGGAAGATTCTTTAGGGGTGCGAGATTTGGTGATAAATGAATCTCATAAGTCGAAGTATTCAATACATCCTGGATCGGACAAGATGTATCAAGATCTTAAGAAAGTTTATTGGTGGCCGAATATGAAGGCAGATATAGCACAGTATGTTAATAAGTGTTTAACTTGTGCGAAGGTGAAGGCTGAACATAAGAAACCGTCTGGATTATTAGTGCAACCTGAGATTCCTGAGTGGAAATAGGAGAAGATTACTATGGATTTTGTGACAGGTTTGCCAAGGACTGCAAATGGTTGTGATATGATATGGGTGATTGTAGATAGATTGACTAAGTCTGCTCACTTTTTGCCGATGAAGAAGACAGATAGTATGGAGAGGTTAACAACAGTGTATGTGAAGGAGATTGTTTGTCGGCATGGTGTGCCTTTGTCGATAATTTCTGATCGTGATAGTAGGTTTACTTCAGAATTTTGGAAGTCTTTCAGAAAGCGATGGGAACGGAGTTATGTTTAAGTACAGCATATCATCCGGAAACTGATGGACAACGTGAGAGAATGATTCAAACGTTAGAGGATATGCTATGTGCATGTGTGATTGATTTTGGAAATGGTTGGGATAAGCATTTGCCATTGGTTGAATTTTCGTACAATAATAGTTATCATGCTAGTATTAAAGACGCTCCATTTGAAGCTTTGTATGGACGTAAGTGTAGATCACCAGTGTGTTGGAGTGAGGTAGGAGAAAGTCAATTGACTGGGCCTGAAATGATATTTGAGACGACTGAAAAGATTGTACAAATTAAGAAGCGTTTGTTATCTGCCAGAAGTAGACAAAAGAGTTATGCTAATAACAAAAGGAAACCGTTGGAATTTGAAGTAGGAGACATGGTTATGTTGAAAGTATCTCCATGGAAAGGAGTAATTCGTTTTGGAAAGAGAGGAAAGTTGAGCCCGAGATATATTGGACCATTTAAGATTATCCAAAGGATTGGATTGGTGGCTTATAAGTTAGAATTTCCTGATGAGCTTAAGGCTATTCATAATACTTTTCATGTGGCTAATCTGAAGAAGTGTTTAGCTGAAAAGGATGTGGTGATTCCATTGGAGGAAATTCAACTTGATGATAAGTTGCATTTTATAAAGGAACCTCTAGAGATAATGGATAGGGAAGTTAAGAAGTTGAAGCATAGTAGAATTCCGATTGTGAAGGTGAGATGGAACTCTAGACGTGGGCCAGAGTTTACGTGGGAACATGAGGATTTCTTTAAGGACAATTATCCTCATTTGTTTAGGAAGGATTAAGCGTCGCGGATGTCGCTTCTTTTAAGAAGGGGGGATGTGACAACCCAAAACCGAGGTCATTGCTTAATCTTATTTTACGATTATTTTTTAAATTTTTGGATGAGTTTGAACGATAATTATTTTTGGAGGTTTATGTTTAAACCGATGTTGGAAGGTCTATATTTAATATTTATTAAGTATAAGGATTATTAGCAAGCGTGATGTCGATGGATGCCAAATATTTTACGTCTTATTGTCGGTTGTTCGATTTTTGTCATTTTTGAGGTTTTATTTTAAATGATGTGTTAAGTCGAGTCGAGAGTCGATATTATTATTTTTGAGGTACGTTTTAAATTTTTAAAAGTATCTTTATGAAACCCGAGCCCCGTAAATATTTTGAAAATTGAATAATAGTTATTTCCCGCTTTTTAGCTAACTATTTTCATTTTTAGCCACAACTACTGCCAAATTGCAACCAAGGTCCCTCCACCACTATATAAAAAGCTTAAACAAACACACACACTCCATTTATTCCACTCAAAATTTTCTCATCGTCTCTCTCTTCTCTCTCATTTTCCGAAACACCATCCACCACCCCAAACACATACAATTTTCAATTTAACTCAAGTTTGAGGATGATTTGAGCTAAACTAATCATAGACCCACTCTTTGAAATGATCAAGGATCATATTGGTGTAAGAATTTTACATATGCAAGGCATTTTTATTTTTTTGATGTTGGTAGGTAGAAACCATGATCATGCATGGTGTTCTTGCCATGATCAATGGTGATTGTTGCAAGAATCTTGTTAAAAACTTAATTTTGATTCAAGGGTTTTAATTTTGATAATGATTTGGATGTTATGGTTCATATATGTTGATATTAGGGTATAGTAATGATCATTTCTATGGTTGGTTTTGATCAAAAAGTTGATTTTGTACAAGATTTTGGTAGTCATTTTATAACAGTAAGTAAACAGTAAAATCCGAATTTTTATGTTTTGAAAATGGCTTAACTTATAGCCTAGGGTTGTATATAATTTATTAGCTTCGATTTGATATAAGGTAGAGCTTCTAGCTCCAAACGAGCGCGAAGTTATGATGTTTTGAATGATCGTTACCGGGAGACGAGTATCGGCACTACATATAGTTGTTGTCGATATTTGGATCGAATCTCGGGGACTCTAAATGGAAGTTTTGAAATATGTAACCTACTGATAATGAGGTGTTTACCTTAGAGGTTGAGTTTACTTTAAAACCCGAGTGTCGGTTTTGTAAACGGAGTCGTTTAAATAAGTTAAAACGGTTGTATGAAAAATTAACATAAATCTGTCCGGATTTTGTAGTTTGAAAATGAGTCGGGTAAAGGACTTTAAAAGTAATTTCATTTGATAAACTTGTAGGAGGACTTTCTATATATAGTAAGTTAGTTTATCGAGTCGTTTCATAAACGTTTGACAAGTTTAAAATGGGTAAATAAGCTAGTACATGTAGTATGTACCGGCGGATTTTGTTAAAAAGTGTAAAATGGTAAAGTAAATGTGTAGTAAAGTATAATGAAGTTATTTATATCGTATTCTCTCGAGTTTATTGTGACTTTATGAGTTTGAGTTTGATGTTGTTATATATGATTTATTTCTCGAGTCATTATTAATGAACGCGCCTTATTTGATAGGTAGCGGTTCTCGTGTTTGAAAGGCATCCATTATCGTCGACGATCATCTCGCTAGATCTCTTATACTAAGGTGAGTCTGTAGCCTCGCTTTTTATGCTAGATACTAAATGTTTTATACCCGCGAGGGGGATACATGCTATTTGAAAATAAATGAACACAAGTCATGAGTAATTGTTGGACCCGAATGTTGCCTAAAGTTGAATTCATTGTATTGAGTAACTTGTTGCTAAAGACCTTAAATTCATGAGCCGTTAACTATCTTCTGACTTGATGTTGTGAGTCGGGAATAGCCGCTTATTCTAATGATAGTAATATTGGGTTGACCACCCTATCTGAGACCAGGGAATTACGTTGAGTAACCCGCTGGGAAGGATAATTTTACGTGAATAAGATTGTGGTATTCTAGCAACTGATACCCTAGAGGGGCAATGGTTTTATTCTAGTCATGCCGGCATTTGGCGTGGGTGACTATTTGGTTAAGGGGTCGGTGTTATGAGCTTAAATACAATGTTTGTTTATTATTATCTTTATTATTGCCTTGAATATAGATTGTGTGTACGACAATTCTATAAATGATTATGATTGATTTTCTTTTTGTGTTCTAATGTGATTTGATAAACCTATAGACTCGCTTAACATTATTGTTGACTCGTTTTATGCATGTATTTCAGGTAATAGGAAGTGATGGAGCAGGGAGCTTTGCTGTGGAGGTTGTGGCTTGGCTTTTGGAAGAATGTTGGTCTAAAAACTGTTTCTACCTTTTATTGTTGAACAATTTACTTTATGTTGATGTACTGTACTAAATTTGTTGGTTGTTGGTCGAGATCCATGGGGACTAAACGCTTTACTCTGGTGTCGTGTCAGTACAATCATTGGATGAAATTTATGTTTTAGACCTTTTATGAAAATCTTGTTCATAATTATGTGTAAACGTCTCACTTTTGAGTCGTTCAATATACCTTGTGTGATGATGCTTGTGTCTAGCACCCAATTATGTATTTCCGCTGGGCAATGTAAATTGGGGGTGTTAGAGGATCCTACCGCAGCCCCTGTTGGTTTGCGGCCGCCAGGAAAAAGTACCCACTGCATACTTAACAACTCCCACCGCAGCCTCAGTGGCTTGCAGAATCCAGAAGAAGATACCCACCGAGAGACCCCTTTGGGGTCTCGGCTTGGTCTGAGCAAAACAAACACGACCGAAGGCCAATCAAAAGATGGTTCCCTTCCTTTTTGATTATCAAAACATGCATTAGTTTCATGTATTCATATTTAAATAAATTTCATAATTGATTTCTTGAAAAATAAAATAATAGATAAAGATATTGATGATTACCGGATCAGATGGCAAATGAGAAAATGACGAACACGAGCACACACTAATGAATCAAGATCAAAAACAATCTTCTTCCTCCCTTTTTCTTTCCTTAGGCCGGCGACTATAGTATCTCCCACTAGGGTTTCTTTTTTATTTCTTGTTTTGTTACAAATGACACAAAGTGTAAGTGTTTTGGTTAATATTTTCCATGGGTCATGCCTTGGGCCCTTCTTAATCCTGTAAGGCTTTGTATAACATGAAGCCTGCTATTATTTATTTCATGTCTTAACTTGTATTCTCATGTATTCATGAATTCATGATTTTTACTTTCGATATCTAACTTGTCATGTCGTAATTATTATACGTAATCACTTGTTGTGAATTAATTATATACTCTTCGTGTTGTAATTAAAATATACGTTATTACTTGTCATGAATTTATGATTTTTTATTCTGTGTCATATCTTGTCATGCCGTATTTAATATACGTAGTTACTTGTCGTGAATAAATTAAATAATAAAAGTTTTAATTTAATGATATTTTTAAGCGGGTTTTACAACTCTTCCCCTCTAGAAAAAATAATTCGTCCTCGAATTATAAACATGATGTGACTGAAAGGATATACTTGAATCATGAGGAAAATGAGGATAAGAAGGCCGAATCGACTCCTCGGTTTTCCAAGTAGCTTTCTGCTCGGGATGGTTCCTCCAAAGAATCTTGATGAAAGGGATAGTCTTGGTCCTCATGACCCTATTCTTGACGATCTAGAATAGTTTTTGGTTCCTCAACGTAAGATATATCCTCACGAATCTGGTCGCGTGGATAAGAAATGACATGCAAGAATACACGAAACGGTAATATACGAAATCACGTGAAACAAATGATACTAGTAACCTCTGAGTAATGATACATGAAACATAGTGTGAACGTGATACGTGAACAATTGTGAACGTGCTACGTGAAACATATTGTGAACATGCTACGTGAAACATATCATAAACGTGATATGTGAAACATATCATGAACTTGATACGTGAGACATATCGTGAATGTGTGATAACTGAGGAGGTAACGTCAACAATACGAAACTTCATCGGCAAGATCGAGAATGTTGAACACTCCGAAAGAAATGACGCTAAGCTTGCCCTTGATAACAAAACATTTGAATCCACGTGCGGATGATATTTCAAAAATACACGATCACCTAACTAAAAACTCTAATGATCTACGCCGTTTGTCAGCATAACTTTTCTGACGAGTACAGACTTCCTAAAATTTCTCCTTGGCTATGGCGACCCTTTCAGTCTAACCGTCTATCTGAGAATGGAAATCTGTAGTAAACTTGAGTCTGGTTTCCCAAGCTTTCTGTAAGCCTTTCCAGAACCGAGACGTGAAACATGAATCGTGAGGTGGAACAAGAACATGAACGTGAACAAGGTCATGAACGTGAACGTGAACTAAATCATGAGTAGGATAACTCACTTCATAGGGCTTTAGTTGTCGTAAAGCATAGGCGATTACCTTCCCATGCTGCATGAGTACATAACCAAACCTTTCTTAGAAACATCACTGTAATATGAAAATCACATGTACCAGATGGGAGAGTAAGAATAAGCGAAAAAACTAAACTCTGCTTTAGCTCTTCGAAGCTCTTCTCTCGTCCGTCGTTCAAAACAATTTCTCACCCTTACGCATGACCTAATCAAGGGTATGGTAAGTCGTGAGAAGTCTTCAATAAATATGTGGTAACAACCAACTAACCCTGGAAAACCATGTACTTAGTCGCTGATGTCGGTCACAGCCATTTAGTGATAGCCTCAACCTTTGTTGTATCTATGGTAATTCTTTATGTTGAAACAATGTGGCGCAGAGTGCTACTTTACTCAACCAGAACTCACACTTGGAAAACTTAGCATACAATTTCTCCTGTCGAAAAATCTGTAGTACCGTGCGAAGATGATCCTCATGCTCTTCTCTAGACTTAGAGAAGATCAGTATATCATTAATGAACATAATGACGAACTTGTCTGAAAATTCATGAAAACTCGATTCATCAAGTCCATAAATACAGCTGGAGTATTCGTGAGACCAAAAGGCACAACTACGAATTCATAATGGCCATGACGTGTGCGAAAAACAGTGTTGGAAATGTCCTGCTCTTTCACTCGTATCTGATGGTAGTCTGATCGTAAATCAATCTTGGAAAGGTTTTTAGAGTCTTGTAGTTGATCAATAGGTCATCAATATGTGGAAGAGGATAACGATTACGGATTGTGATCTTGTTTAGTTCATGGTAGTCGATACATAATCTCATGCTACCATCCTTTTCTTTGACAAACAGAACCGATGCACCCCATGGTGATACACTTGGGCGAATGAACCTCGTTCTAAAAACTCTTGCAACTGGTCCTTTATCTCCTTTAACTCCATGGAAGACATGCGATAAAGAGCTTTTGAGACAGGTTCAGTTTCTGGAATAAGTTCAATGCCAAACTCAACCTCGCGGATATGAGGTATTCCTGGAAGTTCTTTTGGAAATACATCCGAAAACTCGTAAACAATTGGCTGATCATGAATAAAAGGAACCTCGGAGTTCGTGTCATGAATGGTAGCTAGAAAACCTTCGCAGCCATGAGATAATAAGGTACGTGCTTATAAAGCAGAAATGATCTGCACAGATTTTCCCGGTAGTAAGCCATGATGAATGAATTCGGGAGCTGAATATCAATGAATATAATCCGATATGAGTGGCAATCAATCGTGGCGCGATGTGCTGCTAACCAGTCCATACCCAGAATCATCTCGAACTCGCACATGTTCAAAAGAAGTGTGTTAACAGAACGGATCTTGTCATCAAACTGTAAAGGAAGATCTCTATATACATGAGGAATGCAAACAGAGTCTTTCATGGGCGTGGATATACGTAATACATGATCAAGAAATGTGGGTGCCATAGTAATACATGAAGCAAACGTGGTAGGTATCACTGAATGTGTTACGCCCGTAACAAATAGAACACACACTGCATGTCCAAACATGAATAATATACCAGTGATGATACCTGAAGTCTTAGTGGCTTGATCCACATGTGGCACAACAGGATGGGTATACCCCTTGGACGGTACCCTGAATTACTGAGGGCCTGGTTCAGAAGATATACGTGAGTCATGTGTCTTGAATTGTGTCTTGAGAAAATATACGTGTGACATGTGTCTTGACTGGTGCCTTGACATGTGTCTTCAAAAAATATTCGTGAGACATGTGTCTTGACTGGTGTCTTGACATGTGTCTTCAGAAATATATGTGAGATATGTGTCTTGACTTGTTGTCTCGACATGTGTCTTGAGAAATATACGTGAGACATGTGTCTTGACTTGTTGTCTTGACATGTGCCTTGAGAAATATACGTGAAACATGTGTCTTGACTTGTTGTCTTGACGTGTGTCTTGAGATGTGGAAACGATAAAACTAAGAATTTTAGGTTATAATACCAGAATTGGCAGGTCGGTTGTACTGTTGACCCATGTATTTCTGGTCAAGTCCGTTACCGGAGTTCTTGTTATTGTTGCCAGAGTAGTTGTTGTCACGGTAGTTGTCGCTACCGCCTTGCATGTCAGTTCCATGACGGTCATTATTCTGACCGTGATTCATGTAACTAGTATGTTGAGTGGCCGGCTGGTACCGGTTCCTACTCGTATGCTTGAAAGATACAATTGAGTGACGCGTGACATGTAACTAAGAAGATAAAGACATGGAATGGGATAGTAACGTCTGATGGATGTAGTATATTTCTTGTCTGGTCGCTCCGGTCCATCGTACTCATCTCTATCCTGTAGAATTTCCAAGCCGCGAGCAGCATCTTTAACTTGAGAAACTTTGGTAAATGGAATGCACTTGAGACGATTGAGAGTCGACTTACGAATACACGTGGAATACTATAAATGAAATACACATGGAATATGGTAAATGGTGTAACACCCCCAAATTTATACAACTCAATACAGCGGAAGACTCGTTGGTGTTACGCGATAGCACATTACTCACATCATAGACAACGCATAAAAATCGCGTCGTTTAATAATAAAAACATTTCCATTCATAAATATCAAAATTTACATAGGTCCCAAGTCATTATATTTCATACAGGTTTTACAAAGCATTGAATGGAAATTATTGTTTAAGTGCGGGCCATGAATTCTTGCTGTCTTCCCGAGAATTACCTTCAAGTACCTGAGATAAAACATGTTAAAGGAAAAGGTCAGCGATAACGTCGAGTGAATTCATATAGTTTAATACAATCCATCAATATAACATCGGTATACAATTATTACCGAAAATCATTTTGTACAAATCCATGTAGTAGGCCATAAAGTAGCCAAAATCATTTTATACAAATCCTTGTCAAAATCATAATATAGGCTTTCGCCTTCAAAATCATTATACGAACCAATGTCGCAAAAAATGTCATACAATACGTTTTATAAAGTTGTATGGAGTTAAATAAAAACCGTTATATGATTATGGTTATGAAAACCAAAACACGAACGTAATATCAATAGTAAGACCCCGTATTGCTAGTCAGGCAATATATCGTAATTTAATGCTTAAAGTAGTATTTCGTTAATTGGATTATTATAAGCCGCATGACATTGTTACCTTACTACAACAAACAACGGGTAGCTAGCCCGAAACTCAAATTGCCCATCTAAATTAGTGTGTCGTCACAATAATCACGCTTGTGTAAATCTTCTCATACATAAATTCGCTTACCAATCAATGTGGCACGACGGGGATCAACCGTCAAGGCGCGAACTGGGGTGATCGTCCCCAAATAGTACTATTATATGCATAAGCATCTACCAAATCCCAGTAGTTCACAATTCATGCTAATGGGACTTTTAGTGACATAACCTAACTTTAATAATCCATTTCATCTATTGGGTCATTTAATCATTCATCAGGTCATACGATCATTCGGGTCCAAATCAATAAACAAACAATCGGGACAAATGGTGTCCTATTTTAGTAAAACTAACATGTTATCTCCCTCGCGGGTTTATAAAATATTTCATAAAAACATTTAAAAGAGTGCGAGGCTATGAACTCATGTTGATGTGGGAAAGCAGGTTATCGGTAATTCGGATGTACGGTACGTGCTTCAATCACAGAAACCTAGACAAATAATACTCGTCTTAGACTCTTGTCCAATGACTTTATAAAAATAACAATTATGTATACATATAATGATTATATATATATGATGATCAAGTGGGTTTACATATTCTCATTTACTCATTTTAGTGTTATGTGTTGATAACTTTTATACTAGTTTACTAGTTTTACCTATTTACATATTTTAAGTCCAATAAACTTATTATAAGTTATTTAACTTGTATTAATCCATTTTATACTTGTATTATCAGTATTTACACTTTACATGTTGGGCCCAAATGTGTTAAGCCCAATAAGTACTTTTGATAAGTGTTTAACTTATTTAGTTAAATTATTAGTCCAATATGCTAACTTAGCTCGTTAATGTCCGTGTGTCCTATAGTTCGGGTTTTATCGGTTTTTACTTGTATTAGATACTTATATATCAGTATATGACTTTTAAAAACTTTACATTAGACGGGTTTGATCGTCTAAGTTTTAATTGGCGAAAAACGTAAATTTTACGGTACTAGCCGAAAAAGTCGTAAAAATCATGTTTATAGTTTTATAACTTATAAAACTTATCAAACTACCATTTTTATAAAATGTCCATTTATTTATCCTTATATATATTTATATAAATGTATTATATAAGTTAGTGGGTTTTAATTCACGTTTTATACTATTTTTATTTGAGTGCTTATATAATACTATTATACTTTAATTTCCCAAAATCTGATTTTTACTTTCATGTTCACAAAAACAGCTATATCTAGAGTTCTATATGGAGATAGAAGCCCAAATTTTTATTGCATAAACTACATGATATTTGATCCATTTAACTCTCCTATGGCTACTGTTGAATCAGCCTCTAAGTATTTTATAAAAATCGTCCAAAACAGTGTACTCAGATTTGCACTCTAAACTTGTTTTGATCATATCTCACTCATTTTTATGATTCCATTGCATGGCCAACTCTCACATGTATACAAGACTCATAGCTTACTGTATATTAATCTATTCAAGCTATTTTATCAGTTCATCATATGGTTATTTACTGTTTTTATACAGCCTACTAAATTAAGCAAGATTAACCACTTTTACATATAGTTTTTCATCTTTTTATCCATGATTATCAACACCAAATCCCCACACAATATTTTTATCATCATATATTCATCATATACATATACAATAGGAAAGAAAATACATGATTACATAATCAAAATAACAAGAGGATAGGAAGAACAATCTTTATACCACCATGATGATGTAGGTTGTGATCAAGACATGGATTTTGATCACACAACTTGTGATGAACCAATATCATCTTCAAGTCCACCAATCTTCAAGAACTCCTTGTGGAAAATCAGCCCTAAGACTCCATAGTAACTCCTCCTTGGATGTTATAATCACCACCAATCAATAGGGCTTCAAAAGGGCATCATCATATATGTAAATAACATAGGATTTGTGGTTGAATCAAGATCAAGTGAGGGTGTTTTGGGGTAAAGTGGACGGCACCATAGAGAGAGGAAGAGAGAAAATGGAAGCTTTTGCATGGATGAAAATGAGATGAGTGGTTTGGTTAGATGGTTTTGCTAAGTTGGTAGCTTACTTTGTAAGCTTATGCTTACAAGTGTAAGTATTAAGCTACCACTTTGACACATCAAGTGGTGTGTGTCATGGTTTTGCCGTCCCATGTGTAGGGGGTGGGGCAAAACTTGTTTTTGTCTCATCCCCAATTATTTACGGGTACTCCTCGATTCTAGTTTCCTCGATTTACGTGCCCTCGGGTCGTTTTACGAAAAACGTTTTTATAAATTATGAATCAACGGCACAAAACGAATCTAATAAAAATTGTCTCATCAAAAACGGAGTTCGAAAACGTAAATACGTAATCCTAAGGTTTCTGGTTTAGTCGTAAAGGACGTTAAATTATAATCGTAAGTCCTAATCTCTTCTCGTAAATTTGTGAGTTTATGAACCAACACAAATTTAAAATCTCAAAATAATATTCACGGATAAATTTATTTTCTGAAATGTCGGACTGTCACCAAAACGGTGTATGTAAACGTAAGCACGTAACGTTGAATCCTCCGGTTTAGACGTAGTCGACGCTACTTCAAGACGTAAATCCAAATTACTTCCCAAAAATAAGTGAGTTCATAATATAACATTAAAATAATATTTTTAAATAATATTTGAGAATAAAATATCAACCATAAATTGACGAATTGTCACAGCATTTACCCCTAAACATGATCTTTGTCCTCAAAGATCATCTTACCTTACTACTCGCTTCTTATAGAGTTAAAGCCATGTGGGTATTTCCTCCACATTCGGTCTTTCCTCACAAGTGTAATTCATTACAATATGCGAGTTTCATCAAACATAACTACGGGAATAAGATCAGGCTAAATGTTGACTTACTTTCTCTATCCATGATGTTCACGGGTTTCTGATGAATGCAACTTTTCACCGATCTAAACTTTACTAAGAAACAATCAGATTTTCACTTGATAGACATTTTATCAAGTTCGATATAATTCACGCAGCTCTTGAAGTCCTAGGGTAGATCCAGCTTATATGCCTTTCAAACCAATCTTTTACATCATCTCAATGGTCCCATACAACGGGGACTTATATCCCATGATCTTTCAGATCATCAATTCATTTTTCCATGGTTAAAATTTTTTGGCATAACTTCGCTACCCATCTGGCACTTCAAGATCTAAATTTCATATTTACATAACCTCCTGCCCACTACCGGCAGTCAATAATAAGATCCTAATTTCAACAATCATTTCAGGTCTCGCGGGTCGGGTATTTTGTAAGGTTAGGTTCGCCTTCATAGGAAACCTTAAACCTAAAAGACATGTCCAACTCACAATGGGTATATGTCGGGTGTCTTCATCTCAACTCCTGCTTACAGATGCTCTAATATATATCCTCACAAGATTCGATCTCGATCCTAATACGATAGTTATCAATGATAATCTCTCCAAAGGAAAATGATTTTACAGTTTATTACCAAAGGTCAATCATTCAAACATAAAACAGCACTTATAGTATTTTGCCGTTTGACGCAAAGTGTTTTATATATACCGTATGTTTGTAACTTTTCTTTAGTTTAACTAGAGGTTAACGTAAATGCACCATAACTATGTAGCCCTATTCCTAATAGATTGACCCCAAAATAGCATATCCAAATTATAAGACCAATATTCATGATAAGACCCTCTTTACGCTCTCTCTTTCTGCTCGCTCCTGTCAACGAATGAATTGACTACTTGTGTCACTGGCATTCCATTAGCATGGTGGACTCAGTGAGCTATTTACGATGTCTTTCATTTCAAGGCTTGCTACCTCCTGGCTGTCTCAGCGGTCCTAGCTCCTTTATCACTGATAGGTTAGGGGCATTAGCAGGTTATCCCTCTCTAAACTCTTCAAGGCATGGGAACCCGCAAAGGAGAGGCTAGCAGATTGATAAAGGGGATCACCGTATCGTTACTTCACCTCGTCCCTTCGATTGGGGTGGTCAGCAGTACTCTCATCAAGATTCGTTCTCAATGACTTCTGAGCAAATCTCTATAAATTCGATGCGAAGCGAGGATCTTGATAGAGATGAAATATACAGGCACACCATGTTTATACAACTCCTTTAAATACAAAAGAGTCAATTTCTTCATCAAGAATCTATCATTAACAGGAATGATATTAGCAGATTTGGTCAGTCTGTCGACGATGACCCAAATCGAATCAAATTCAGATGATGACCTTTGCAATAGCTAGACGTTTACTAATGTATGAGGCGATGTCTGCCTTCATAATTTGCCATCGGTACAACTTTTTCAGCTAAATATACATTAAATTAGAAATGACATGAATATAATACTTATACTCACGAGATTTCGACATGACTAAATCTCAAAATCCTCTATATTTAGGCAACCTCAAGTGGCCCTTCAAACATTTAACGCTATCGGCTTCTCAATTCTAATGGTTCACATTAGCTGCGAATCCCTTTTTATTATCTATATTTTCCTTCTTACAAGCATTGTTTATTTTTATATTGTTCGGCAATTTATTTTGCACCTTCATTATTAAGGAGCATGTCCTAATTGGTTCTTTATCTTTTCTACATAATGTGTCAGCATTTACATTCATCTTTCCTAATGAAATAATTATCAGTCTACAATTTACTCAGAAATTCTTTCTTCATATTTTCTAAGTTTTAGTTTCGTCTCAACTATCATTTTTATCCGTTTTACTCAATCCGACGTTTAAAGCGTCGATAAATATTACAAGTAATTAACTAATAAATATTAAATTTTTATGAAATGTAAACGTAAAAAAAAAATTAATTTCTTAGTTCGACCAATTATATAAAAATGTTCAAAATACATTTGAATTTAATTAACAAGATCTTTGTTGATCTATTGAAAGTACTTAATAAGATCCGTAAATGTTCGAAAATCTTTGTTTATACTTTGGTCAAAATTTTCTTAGTTGAAAAGCAAATAGTGTCGTTTCAAATCTCAAGTCATGGTTTAAATGGTTTCCTCAATTCTTCTTAGGTTGTCTAGAAGTATACACAAACATTTACCCCTAAACAGGAGTTTAGTTAAATGATTTGTGTATAAGGAAATTGTTGGAAATACGTTTTACGCATTTAGAAAGTCTCGGTCACTCCAACAATGTAGTTATAGGCTCGTAGTTAAGTTTAGTTTCATTTATTAAATAGCCCGACCCATGAGCATGTTCATGGGCCGGAAGCCCAAGTCCATTAAGGACTTGGGGTATTTAAACCTCTTTCCACCATGGAAAGAGGTGTTGGTTGTTTTCATTTCACATTTCAATAGAAAAGTTTCTTTCACTTCTCTCTCTAACTTTCTCTCTCTAAGAAAAACATCAACCCTCTTGATTCATAAAGATTATCAATATTCTTCAATTGGTATCAAGAGCATGGGATGAGATATAGGTTTGTTTTGTGTTGCGTTTTGTTTTCTAAACATTTCGTAGTGTGTTGGTTTGTTTTTGCCGAAACTTCAAATTTGTTTAGTGTTTGATCGTAGTCTAAAGTAGTGTGACATAGGAATTCGTGTTTAAAGGGTTCTTGGTATCTTGGTTTTCTTTAAAACATCATCTTTCTTGGATCAAAAGTGCAAAAAAGTTGTGTGTTCTTCATTCCGAAATTCAAGCAGTAACATCCATCGGAAAGGACAAGTGAAAAGTGAGCTTCCATCGCAATAACCATCACCATCGGAAAGGGTTTTGGTTCTACATTGCGATACGTGGATTTCTCTACTTATTCCGATCTGGGCGTTCCGATCGTACTTTGCGATCTGGGATTCCGACGGGTATAAGGAAGTTTTGTTAAGTCGTTACTCTGCTTAAATTTTGTCAGCTACTTTGCGATCTGGGTATTGCGATCTGAGTATTCCGATAGTCTTTGCGATCTGATTATTCCGATAGACTTTGCGATCTGAGTATTCCGATAGGCTTTGCGATCTGAGCATTTCGACAGCATTGCATTACGATCTAGGCATTCCGATACCACCATCATTCCGACCAAGTTACATTGCGATCTGAGCTTTGCGATCTAAAATCATTCTGACAGCCTTGCATTACGATCTAAGAATTTCGATAGTGAGATATTCCGATCTGGGTATTCCGACAAAAAGAACATTTCGATAGAACATGTTTTTAGATACTTAGGGGATTTCTTCTATTTGGCAATTAATTTGGTAATTTGGTAAATTTTAAAAGCAAACACAACAACAAGATAACAACACAAAAAACTCATAACCTTATTTCATTGTTCGATCATCTTTGATAATCTTTTGTGATCAAAATGAATCCGAGTTCATTAATGCCTCAAATGACATCACTTACGGACATTTCCGTCATTACGGGAACAAATAATCGCCCTCCAATGCTCATTAAAGAAGTTTTTGAAGCATGGCAAGGCCGTATGATGTCATACATTAAGGGAAAACCGACATATGGGAGGCTTATGGTCAAGTCAATTCTAAATGGTCCACTTGATTATGGTACTATCGTTGTTAACAATGTGACTCGACCACGTGAATTTGAAGAACTTACACCAGCTCAACAACTTATTGCTGATGCAGACGAAAAGGCTCTTCAAACCATTCTCCAAGCTCTTCCACATGACATCTATCGAATGGTGAGTCAATATACGGTTGCAAAGGATTTATGGGAACGTCTAAAGGTTTTGCTACAAGGTATGTCTCTTACAAAACAGGAACGGGAATGTCAGTTGTATGATCTGTTTGATAGGTTCACGTACAGCCCAGGGGAAACGCTTCACGACTATTACTTCAGATTCACTACTCTAATGAATGATTTGAATGTATACAATCTCGTGATTGCTCCATTCCAGGTTAACACCAAGTTTTTGAATACTCTACCTCAAGCTGAATGGGGTGAGTATATTACCGATGTTAAGTTAACCAGGGATTTGCATAAGTGCAATTTGGATCAACTCTATGCTTTTCTTCAGCAGCATGAGAAACACGTGATCATGCACCGTTCACCTCGAGGCATGTACCCTGATTCTCTGGCACTGATGGCTAATCAACCAAGCTTGTCATATAACAACACTCCTTATATCATGGGACACCAAGCTTATCACCCATCACTGTACCTGACTCCAAGCTTCCCCCAATATTCGATTCTACCTTAACCACCCACCTCACATCAGCAACAATATCGGTTTAATTCACCTTCATCTCAGAGAGAACCACAAGCATCACAATATGCCTCACAACATCACCCATATTCACCAGCAAGCATTGCACCTTATGGTCAGTCATCACACCCTCCTTATCAAGAAAATGCTGCATATCCATCAAGCTATTCTGACCACATGAGTATTCCTCAACAAGACCAATCATTGTATTGTGATAATGATGAAGTTCCCATTCCTGAGTTCAAACAAGGAACTGACCCAGTTGAAGTGTTAGCCACTATGTCTGCTTATCTCACAAGGACATTGAGCAAACGAGGATTTAGAGGACCAGCTCCTACTAACAATCAGCTGAGGAATTCATCCAATTCTCGACAACAAGCTACCATTGAGAATGGCAGGGTAATGGTTCAACCCATACAACCTAATCAGGGGAGACCCAATACATCAACCAATGCACGCATGGGCAATCCTGCTCCAATGGTCAAACCTCCTCCAAGGGCTAATTCCACAGGTAAGTTGAGAATGATTACATGCTACAACTGTAAGGAAGAGGGTCACATGTCTAGGGATTGCACAAAACCCAAGAGGAGAAGGGATGGTCAATGGTTTGCAGAGAAGATTTATTTGCTAAACGCTCAGGCACAAGGACAGGAACTTGATGAAGAGGAGCTTGCATTTCTTGCTGATCCAGGGATTGCGGAACAAGAAGTTGTCACTACACAGAATGCAGCATACCAAGCAGATGATCTGGATGCTTATGATTCAGACTGTGATGATCTTCAATCTGCTCAGGCAGCTCTTATGGCAACTATCTCTAGCTTTGGGCCAGATAAAATATCTGAGGTACCTACTAATACCACTGATACTAGTATTCAACCACATCAAGTTGGGCAAGAGGGTGCTGATTCGAATGAGTCTTCGGTGGTGAGTCTTTCAAACGAGGAGACAATCAATGATAGCAATATCAATGCAAGTCCCCATACTTTGAGTGAATCACAACCGGGAGTCATTTCGCATACGCATACTCCTACTCAACAAGATTTGGTCATGGTTCCTGCAAAGTTACTTAGCCAAATGAATACTGCACTCTTAGAAACCTTAGCTAAGAATAAGAATTTGTCTGCTGAGCTTGCCCTGTGCAACGAAAAAGTTCAAACTTTGGAATTAGTTCCTTCGTCCAATGTTCTAACAAATCCCGAATATGATCATTTTCGAAACAAACAAATGGGTCATTTGCAAGAAATTGAAACCTTAAGAGCAGATCTTTCTAACGAACTTAAAGAAAAAGAGTTAGTGGTCACTAATTTTCACAAACTTCAAACAGGATTTTGAGTTACTCGAGTCTAAAAAGAATGAAATGGAAATTAATGCTGCTAATAAGATTAGAAGTTTAGATTATTTTCTTTTAAGACAATACGCTGCCTCTCAACTAGTGCACTTATTTGATGCTTCGTTTAGAGAATTTAACTTATCGCGTCAAAAAGGTCTTCCCCCTAACCCACGGTATGCAAGACAAGCTCTTATCCATAGTCCAAGACTTTATAATGCACCCCAATTAGGATTGGTCTTAGATCCGATTGTTACTTTCGAGGATCGCACAAGTAAGGATATAGTTGATGAGAATCGGTCATACAACTTTGCAAAATATCCCGATTGTGATTATTTTAAAATGAATTAGGAGCTTGCAAAAATGGATTTTAGAATTCGCTTCCATATGGACAAAGATCTCATCACAGCACCAACCTACATGTTAAATGAAGAAAACCCTAGTACACTTCCTACACTTGTCAAAATGGAAGGACCTAATGAAATTCCAAAGGATCTTCCACCTGTTAGCACTGTATGGTTAAACTTGCAAGAGATTAATCAATACTTTGTTAGTTTTGACAAGGTCATCCGGGAATGTACGACTTCAAATGGCTTAAACGCCGGAGATTGGGCTTTCGAACACATGAACGAGGTGTTTCAAAATGAGATCAATCCGTTTGTCGAAAGTCTAAAAAGAAGTATTGCATCTCTTTCGGAAAATCTTGAGTTTGAAATTGCAGAAGTTCAAAAAGTGTTTTATGAAATGGACACCGCTTATGAACTACAATTAATTGAAAAAGAAAAGATTTTATCCGAATATGACCGATTCTTGTCCCAAGTAATTTCGTGTGATGTGCTTACTACTGTGAATGTTAATTATTCGAATGAGCTTACATCCGCTATGATTAAATGTGATGCTGTGAATATATGTGATGATGTGTGTGATCTTTCTGTAAATGTTGCTGATACTATAAATGAGGTAGATAATCACTTTTGTCACGAATCTAACGCTGAGTTTTTAAAGCTTCAAGATTCTTACAATTTACTTACAAAATGATTTAATCTACTTGAACAACATTGTATATCTTTAGAATTAAAACAACAAACTCAAAATGAGGATCTTTCGATAACAAATGGTTGTGAAAACAGTGTTGAGACGACTGACAAGATGATTGAGATAGTTAAGGCATTAGAGGAAGAGATTATGAGATTAAAGAGAGATGTGTCATCAAATGAAACACTAAAATTGGAACTAGAGGCTGTAGAGTCTAAAAACCAGGACTTAGAAATTAGACTTTCATCTATTCTAGGGGAGATGGATCGTGCAAGACAGGGAATGTCCAAACTTTATGGTTCACTAGAAGAACGCTTCGCTTTTAATGCGGCACAGCAACAATCTTATGTTGAACAATTGAACCAAAAATGTGAGGAAATCTCTGACTTAAATATCCAGCTCATTGACAAAAACATGGTTTTGGCCGAGTTAAAGGAGACACTTCTTCTCACCCGACAAGAAGCTGTTAATAACTTAGATACCAACTCTGCACCGTCCTCTAGTGCTCCAACAACCAATTCAGTAGTGCTTTATAAGAACCCGCTCCATAAGAAAAACCCGGTTACCTACGATGATTATATGAGGAATGCAATTAAGCATGTAGATCTTGTTAGGGATATTTTAGATGATTTGTATGCGTTAGATCCCTCAAGCAATTACTATTACTCAGCTCATGAATATATTAAGCGTGTTCAATATTGCTTAGCCTACTTGCAATACATAGGAAAACCGGGTTCTGCACTACTTACTAATCGCCCCATTGCTGTAACTCCATTCAATAAGATCCCAGGAGCAAAACCGTCATTGGCACAATCAAGTAAGGCACCATTAAAATCTGTTGCTAATATTCCCACTTTGCCTTCTACAGGAGTAAAAGAGTCTACTAGGGCTAAAGGATCGCCACTCAAGAAAGATAAGATCAAACCCTCCACTAGTAGTACCATCAAGAAGAAAGTAAAAGCTCACCCTAGGAATGTTATCTCAGTTTTAAATAAAAAGAATCATGTTGCTAAGACTAAAAGCTCTGCACCTGTGCAGAAGTCTAAACCATTTGTGAATTCTAATTTGAAATGTTGGAATTGTAATGAATGCATGTTTTCCCAACGTCATGATTTGTGTCTTATTGATCATGTGAATGAAATGAATGCCATTAGGAATGATCTTGAATGGAAGCCAACTGGTAGAACTCGTGCCCAAGTTGGATGGCAATGGCGTCCCACTGGTAGGACCTTTACATTAGATGGAAAAATGTGCCCTTTAACTAGGAATGCATCCATTGAAGTTAGGTCTCAGCGTCCTTTAGTTAGGCACACTAGCACTAAAGTATGGAAACCGCGCCCTTTAATTAGGTCAGCCCCCACTATAGTGCCTATCAGTGAAGAAATACCTCAGGATTTAAGCCAACTTGAATCCACACCACCAACTAGGAAGAAGGCTAGGAAATCTAAGAAACCAAAAGTTAACAAATCTAAGATCATTAAATCTGTACCTGCTAATAACAAGGAACACTCAGATTCCGAAACCTATACATTGTCTTCGTCTGGTGATATTTTCAGGTGGTCCAAATCATCCTCTGGTATTTGGACTCCGGTTGTTCAAAGCATATGACCGGAGATCGCTCGATGCTCCGAAATTTCGTCAGCAAGTTTCTTGGAACGGTTAAATTCGGTAATGATCATATTGCAAAAATAATAGGGTATGGTGAATATCAGATTGGAAATGTTACGATTTCAAGGGTATACTACGTAGAAGGTCTTGGTCATAATTTATTTTCAGTAGGACAGTTTTGTGATTCCAACCTAGAGGTTGCTTTTCGACAACATACTTGTTTCATCCGCAATTTGGAAGGAAAAGACTTGTTGAAGGGGTCTCGTGGTGCAAATATTTATACCTTGTCCCTACAAGACATGATGGCCGCCTCTCCAGTGTGTCTTCTCTCCAAAGCATCTAAGACCAAGTCATGGTTATGGCATCGCAGATTATCTCATCTAAATTTTGATGCTATTAATCATCTGGCTAAAAATGAATTAGTTCGTGTTCTTCCAAAGCTTAAATTTCACAAGGACCATTTATGTTCCGCGTGTTCAAGGGGGAAAAGTACCAAGAAATCATACAAGCCCAAAGCTGAAGACACCAATCAAGAAAAACTTCATCTTTTGCATATGGATCTTTGTGGGCCAATGCGAACCGAAAGTGTGAGCGGTAAGAAATTCATCCTTGTCATTGTGGATGATTTCTCCAGGTTTACATGGGTTAGATTTTTGCGTACAAAGGATGAAGCACCGAAGGCTATCATCACTTTTCTGAAATTCATTCAGGTACGTTTAAATACTAATGTCCGCCGTATTCGCACAGATAATGGAACAGAGTTCGTCAACCAGACTCTTCGTGATTACTATGAAGAAGTTGGTATCACACATGAAACATCCGCTGCACGTACTCCACAACAAAACGGTGTCGTTGAAAGACGGAATCGTACGCTTATGGAAGCTGCTATGACTATGCTGATTTATGCGAAAGCTCCATTGTTCTTGTGGGCAGAAGCTGTATCTACTGCATGTTTCACCCAAAATCGCTCTATCATTCGGAAACGCCATGGAAAAACACCTTACGAGCTTCTACATGATCGTAAACCCGATGTTTCCTTCTTTCATGTGTTTGGTGCTCTTTGTTATCCAAACATTAATAGTGAGAACTTGGGCAAACTTCAACCAAAAGCCGATATAGGTATTTTCATTGGTTACTCATCCTCCAAGAAAGCATACCGAATTTACAACCGTCGTCTTGGTAAGATAGTAGAAACTATGGACGCAGATTTCGATGAGCTGGCAGCGATGGCTTCTGAGCAACGCAGCTCTGAACCCGCGCTTCACGAGATGGGAACCGGTGCTATTAGTTCCGGATTAGTTCCCAATAATCCTACTTCTACATCATTTTTACCACCTACAAGGCCCGAGTGGGATAAACTGTTTCAACCGTTATTTGATGAATTCTTTGATCCCCCAAATGATGAAGTTCCAGCACTTGTAGTGATAGCTCCAATCCCTGAAGTTGTTGCTCAAGCTAATGAAGCTTTATCTAATGCATCTTTAATTAACATTGAACCGGATGCACCTCTACCAAGTGATTCTCAAACTACACCTGAATCGTCACCCTTACTTGTGCCTAATGATGTTGAAGAGGATTCTATTGATCACGATTTGGAATATGCTCACCTACAAGAGCTTCCTTTCTTTGGTGTACCGATACCTGAAAACCCTTCAGCCGCGTCTACCTCAGAAGAAGCTCCTTCTATTGTTCACTCCAGACCACCACGGATTGAAAATCATAGCACCAAATGGACAAAAGATCACCCAATTAGGAATGTTATTGGAAGTCTAGATCGACCAGTCTCTACACGCCATCAATTACAAGAGAGTGCACTCTACTGCTATTTTGATGCATTTCTCTCTGAAGTTGAACCTAAAAACTGGCAACAGGCTATGACTCAATCATCTTAGATTGAAGCCATGCAAGAGGAACTAAATGAATTCCAAAGACTTGAAGTATGGGAATTAGTTCCTCTCCCTGACAAGGTTAACATCCTTACTTTGTTGTGGGTTTATAAGGTTAAACTCGATGAGATGGGTGGAGTCTTGAAGAATAAGGCAAAATTGGTTGCTAGAGGATACAAACAAGCCTTGGGTATCGACTTCGAAGAATCTTTTGCTCATGTGGCAAGATTGGAGGCTATTAGACTATTCCTTGCGTATGCTGTTCATATGAACATGATCGTCTATCAAATGGTTGTGAAGACGGCATTTTTGAATGGTGAACTAAGGGAAGAAGTCTATGTTAGTCAGCCGAATGGGTTCGTTAGCACGGAGTTTCCTAATCATGTGTACAAGCTTAAGAAGGCTCTCTATGGGTTGAAACAAGCTCCACGTGCATGGTATGATCTCCTTTCAACATATCTCATTTCGAAAGGCTTCTCCAAAGGCAAGGTGGACCCCACTCTATTCACTCTCAAGGAGGACAACGACATGATTCTGGTACAAATTTATGTTGATGATATAATATTTGCTGCCTCTAACATAGAATTGTCAAAACGCTTTGAGAAGATAATGTCCACACGCTTTCAGATGTCAATGATGGGAAAAATTTCATTTTTCTTAGGATTACAAATTTCTCTGAATCCCAGAGGCATCTTTATTAATCAATCCAAATATGCTCTAGAATCTTTAAAGAAATATAACTTTGAAAATTGTGACCCCGTGGACACTCCAATGGTGGAGAAATCCAAGTTAGATGAAGATAGGAATGGGACTATTGTCGATCCGAAACTCTACCGTGGAATGATCGGCACCCTTCTCTATCTGACTGCTAGCAGGCCTGATTTGCAATTTGTTGTATGTATGTGTGCCCGGTATCAGGCTCGGCCTACCGAAAATCACCTACATGTTGTTAAAAGGATCTTTCAGTATCTCAAAGGAACACTTCATCGTGGTCTATGGTATCCGAAAGATTCCTCTATTGCTTTAATATCATACGCAGATGCCGATCATGCTGGGTGTCAAGACACGAGGCGTAGCACTTCTGGGTCTGTGCAACTCCTTGGAGACAGATTGATTAGTTGGTCTTCAAAAAGGCAGAAAAGCGCTGCAATTTCTAGCACGGAGGCTGAATACATCGCCATGTCCGGTTGTTGTGCTCGAGTCCTTTGGATGAGATCACAACTAACTGACTACGGTTTGGATGAGTCATTCCGATGACACATTGCGATGGGCTATTACGATGAGTCATTTCGATGTCTCATTGCGATGGCTCATTGCGATGTGTCATTGCGATGGTTCATTGCGATGAGTCGTTGCGATGGGTCATTCCGATGGCTCGTTGCCATGGCTCATTGCGATGGCCATTATGATGGCTCATTACGATGGCGTGTTGCGATGGCACATTCCGATGTGTCATTGCGATGGCTTCGCACTAGGTATTGCGATGGGTAATATTGCGATGAGTTCTCATTTATTCCGATGGAAATGTACTGATTGCGATGACCTTAGATATTGTGAGAGGATGTTATTTCTTTAGGATTCCGATGCTTGATTCATTGCGATGGTTTGGTTAGGATTCCGATGGTTTGCTACATTTTGATGGAATTAGGTCTCTTATGATTATGCAATTGCCTTAGAATATCTAATGAGTTCGGCCTAGCTTGCACTACTTCCTCCTTAGGTTTAAGTACTTTAGGGCCATTTAAACGAAACCAAGTGTTATTGAAAGAAGTTAATTTTTATCTCATAAGAATACTTGAATGGTTTCTTATTACAGAAGTTCATCTTATTTAATAAGTTGATTCCTATGTAAACAAAAGAGATACAAATTACTTAGTCAATGTCTTGTGTTTTTGTTTCCAGGCCATGGCAGACAAAGCTTCATCTTTGTTCAAGCCCACTATCTTTTGGGTTGAGGATAATCCTACAATTCATGACGTAGTGGTTGAAACTAAATCAAAACCCACTGAGGTTTTGGTTGAAATCAAACCAAGACCTACTGAGGTGTTAGTAGAAATCAAACCTAAACCTACTGAGGTTTTGGTCATGACCTCCAAGAAATCAAAATATTTTAAGAACTAATGCTAGGACGGTATCTCTTTAGAATAAAAATATCACTTGCAGTCATGTCATTATCCTAAGTGTATTGCTAAATGTAAGGACCTTGTTCATCTGATGTATGTGTGAATGTTGTGGTAATAATTGTAATGACTTTTTCCCTATGTCTAAAACTTGGCATAGACTTAATACATCTACATATGTTGTGTATATCATTTGTGAATATGTCATCAAAGCAGGAAAATGTCACTCACCGAGGAAGAACAACGACTTCGTGATCTTGAACTTGTCTCGCTCAGTAATAGGCTTCCATATGCTGAGAACAACTCTCGATTACAAGATGATTTTGATCCGGCTTTACCAGCTTTCAAAATTGCCACGGATATCCTAGACATATCACCCATCAGAGACACACTCAGACGTACTGCATCTGTTCCCGAAGTCTACATGCATGAATTCTGGAACACTGCATCTTTCTCTAAAAAGACTATCTCTTTCGAACTGAAAAAAACACCAAGGGTACTCAACTTAAGCATTTTTCGGAAATTGTTTAAGCTTCCTAGGTTGGCACAAGGAGAACAATTTGTGGCTAACCCAAATAATGATGAAGTGCTTCGAGTCATTCGTGCCGTGAATTATGAGGGTGAAATTAACAACCCATCACAATTTAACACCTCACACATAGGGCAACCCTGGAAAGCAATTATCAACATCATCGTCAAGTGTCTCACTGGAAAAACTAGGGGCACCGATGCAATGAGACCACCACAGGCTCACTTATTTTGGGGATTGTATACTGCATCAAAAGTCGACTATGCACTTCTTCTCTGGCAAGAATTTTGTTATCAGTTTACTGGAACGAAGAAGAAATCTGTGCATCTTCCATTCCCGAGATTCACCAAGCTCATTATCCACCATTTTATGAAGAATGACCCAACCATTGACACTCGCGGGAATTTCTTCTATCACACCAAAGATGATGATTATGTGATTCTCTCAATGAATGCAGACACTAATTCCACAAAGTATGCATTACTTCCTGCACTAGTACCCGACACAATGATTAATGATGGAATCAAGGAGAGTGATAAATACCAAGAGATGCTTAATGATATTGACGCACAATTTAAGCGGGCAAATTTACCACCCTTAGAGAAGCAAAAAGGTAAACGCAAGAAACGAGTTTCACAGCGTCAATCAGCTGCTTCTAAAGATAAACGCCTAGGAAAGATACAAATTGTTGATGAAGATGATGAAGATGAGCTGATCCAAACTGAAGAAAAACAGGAAGAAGTACCACTCTGCAGGCCTAAGAAAGCAAGGAAAGCTAAAGGCAAAGAGGCAAGTGTTGCTCCAAATGATCCTGCTCAACAACAAATTTTTGAAGCCAAAAGACTTAGTATTATTCTTCAACAAAGCCGACAGGAAGCCTTTGGCGGATCAGGCTCAAGGGTATTTGAAGACTTAGCAGATTTTGGTAATCCTGATGGTGATACAGAATTTTTCGACGAAGAAGATACTTATGAAGATGAGTATGAAGATGCTGCTACCTTTCACCTTGAAAGTCGGGAACAAAGTGAAGAACGTGAGAGCAGTGCTGACACTGATACAAGTATGATGTATCGAGATGCAAATATCACCACATCTCTGCCTGAACCGACTCACATGGTACTAAATGAAGATGCTCATGCAACTTTCATACCAGACACGCAACTTCAAAGTAAGTCTACTTCAAACTCTGATGATGTTTTGAAATATCTCAATTTAGAAGGAGAGGGTGTTGAGGTCACCAACACTGATCCGTCAACAAATGAACAAATGGTGGATGTCCCTATAACCACGATTACATTGACCACCACTTCACTACTATCAACCCCAGTCATCAGTGAGGTCACAACCACCACCATCACACCCGCAATTGTTGAGCAACCAGTATCAACCACCACCATTACCATTGAATCTACACCGTCATCCACAGTTGAACAACCTGTATCAACCACCGTCCTAACCACTGTATCTACATCAACACCTATCCCGGTACAACCAGTATCATCCACGACCACCTTAACAGTTTTGGTTACACCTCCACCAACAGAACCACAAGTATCATCCACATCAAATCCTTTTCTCACAGTCAATGATCCGTTGATCCTGTCTCTTCAACAACAACTAGAGGCTCAAGCTACACAAATAGCTACGTTGACTGAAAGGTTTGCTACTCCTCCCAAGGAACCACAACCAGATGAGCCTACTCTTCAAAAACTAACAGACAGAGTGTCAAAGCTCAAAGAACAACATAAATCATTTCGTAAAGAGAAGAAAACTCGGGATAAAGAAAATGCTGCTTTTCTCGGGTCAATTGACGAACAGATGACTACGATCATTCGACGCGAAGTCAAGTCTTATGTAGATCAACAACTACCACATCTTGTCGGTAATGGTTTATCTACTCTTCAATTAATGACATTGCTACAGACACGTCTGCTAGATTTGGGAGCTCATAAATCCAAATACAAACGCAAAGTTCTGCAATATCTCAACAAAGCAATTGATGAAGAGAATCCTGGAGACACTACCGACTCTGAGTCTGATGATGAGAATGAGTTAGAAGAGGAAGATGACGAGGAAAACGATGAAGAAGATGATGGTAATGAGGATAAGGATAAGGAAGGAGATGAGGAGGAAGAAGAGGATGAACAAGGAAAGGATAAGAATGGTGATGAAGATGAGGACGAGGACGAGGATACAGATGATGATCAGGATGACGATGACGATAATGAAAAGGGTAATGAAATCAACAAGGGTGATAAGAATGACGACACCGGTACAAATGCCGAAGAGTCAAACAAGGATACGGCCACTGAGAAAGGTTTAGAGGAAACTGCAGAAAAGACTGCTGACACCACAGAAAAGACACTAGAATCGACAATCTCAGAAACTCAGCAGGTTGCTACAGGTATATCTACTGCACCAGAATTCACTACTGATTCTCACATTGAATCTGTAGAATACATGCAAGCAGAAGAACCGACCGAGACAATGCTTGAAGAAGATCCTCACGATGATATACCGGTGATGCAAACTCAACCTTCAGCATCATCTGCAGTTCAGCATGACGATGATATGGAAGTTGAAGACTTAAATGTTCCAGAACCGACATTTGTTGAATCACTTATCATCGATGATACTGTACAAGAGCAACTTTGGCTGACAAATGCAGCACCACAGCATCCATTTGACACTGCAACTGAAATGGAGATGACTCAATTCCTCAACAACCCTATCGACTTCTCAGCTTTTCTAAGGTATTCTCATGGGAAACCGACGATGACCCCGTATTTGATTAAAATGGCTGCTGTAAATGTGGAATTCTTTGACACGTTAAAGATCAGCCATAATGAAGCAGAATATCACCTGAATGAGCTTACCAAAGCAATGAGAGCGACAACTATAGGAATTCAGACTCCCGTATTACGACCTCTCACACCAACGGTCATCACCGGTTCTGCTACAATCCCATTAGAACATTTTGTCTCACACGATCTTGAATACCTTGAA
Source organism: Glebionis coronaria (assembly GCA_025667525.1). NCBI lineage: Eukaryota > Viridiplantae > Streptophyta > Magnoliopsida > Asterales > Asteraceae > Glebionis > Glebionis coronaria. Next base: position 369,698,002 of record CM046880.1, on the reverse strand, counting down.
AATGGAGCAAAAAAATATGCCACGTCACTAACAATGCTCAAGGCTATCAACTTGGAGAATGTTCCATGGATAGAGGATAAAGTGCCTGAGTCAATATGGAGAAAGAAGCCGCTCAAGTTTTATGATATCTATGCTTCACTGGGCATATCTCACTGGGACAAAAAGAAGAAGTTAGCCTATAATCACTTCCATCGTACCAAGAGAGGTGCTTCTATTGTCTCATCTCACAGAATCAAAAGCATCCTAGGAGCAACCACTCAGACTGTCTTTGGTTATGATTACTTAAATGTAATCCTGTTCAAACGTACCGATGAGAAAGAATACCGCATTGACGAAAGTGATCTCCAGTACCTTCAACTTGAAGACATAGAAGATCTTTTGTTGCTCTTGGCTCAAGAAAAAGTTGACCATCTATCACCTGATATTGTCATAGCCTTGAGTTCAAACTTTCGTCAATATGCCAGGAAAATAGTCATTCATAACCGGGTGGAAGACTTTCAACTTGGAGTAGAAAGCTATCAGAAGAAGCTAAACCTGGAACGTCCCCATACGACTCCACTCAGTAATTTCCATAAGAACAAGAAGGTTTACATGGGGACTACCAAGCCGGAAGCAGGAATTTTTTATCCGAATGAGACTGGCGTCATGCAATATATGAGATTCTCCGAACTGCACAAATTCAGTGATGCAACGCTAAAGAATGTTCGAGATGATCTGTCGGTTCTCAATGCCAACTTACCTCTTCCGGCAGTCACATACACCTGGACAACCCAGTGCAGAAAGGGGTCTTCATACGCAATCAGGAAGATTGAGGACGTTCTAAGGAAGCGCCGGTTGCTACGAAGTATAGAACGATTCGTCGGTGGACGACCATTTGGAGCTCACCATCGGTTCACGGAACGAACCAATTAATTTTGGTTCGTCTCATTACAAGTCAACTCCATATGTTTATTATTGTGAATATGTTATCTTTTTACTTTATCAGCTTTTGTGGCTTGTTGTAGTGTAAAAGTATGATATTTTTCAAGAATTTCTCTCGAGATTCTAAATCTTTCAAACAAATCATACTCAAGCACTACAACTTACCCTCATTAATTTGAGGGGGAGCATTAATATGTTCTTTGGCCAAAATCTAATTTCATTTTATTACCCAAAGACCGGTTAATCTATTAATATCCAAAATATTGATGGTTAACATTTTGGAAAGGGGAGAAAATGGGGTTAAGGAGACTTAATGATATTTGGCTAAAACAATGAAAAAGACTTAAAAGATAAACCAACTTAACATATGTAATGCACGTGTTAAGGGGGAGCGTTTTTGATGATCAAAACACTTAAGGCACAAAATCTTTGATTCTAATATCACAAGTGCCTTAAGTGATTTTTCAAGGATTTTTCATGGTGACTATATCAACCCAAAACACACTTAACTCACGACGAATGTGGTGACAAAAGGGTAGTAGGTATAGGTATTAGTCCAATAATTCATCAGAACCGATGGAATCTTCCCAAGGACAACTCCCTAGATAAAACTAGAAGTCCTAGGAAAGATGGAGAATATGTGAACGTAGCTGAATGCCGACCAAGTACTTAAGCTAGCACTGGAACAATCACAACAAGGTGCTAGTTATGACGTATTGGTAAGCATTGAAGGGGTTGAAGAATGAAAAAGAATTGTAAAGATAAAGGGTGTAAAGAAAGAAGCCCTCCTTACAACTTTAGACAGAAACCGTGTCAATACATATGCTATTGAGATCATTAGTTAATGATTCTCGATATTGAAGAAAGCCATCATGGACCCAGTGATGCAATGCACAACTCTCCCCAGCTAACTCAAATTTCTCTTAAAAGGTATTTGTTTTAATCACACGGAGTTCAACACGTTATCTATTGGTTTATTCACTCCGAATAGACTGATATTGAATAAGTGGCACTCCTCTCCAGCCATCAATCACTAAATCAAAACGCACTATCGAGTCTAGAGCCACGAGATCATCAAAAGTCTCATTAGGACACTTTCCATTTATTCCTTGCTTCTTCACACACTGTGAAAAGTAAGAGATCTTTTATGAGTCCTACGCAGTATTCTTGTAATATTGCCAGAACATCTGAGTGATACGTAAGTATTACAGTGAAGATGGAAATCCTGCTTGAGCCAACATCAAACAAGCTCATGGTAGGTAACACGTGCGGTTCTTTACGAACTAATCTTGTGACAACTGGAAAGAAACAGTGGTTTAATTCTTAATTGAACTTAAACTCGTTCCAGGCCTCTACGCATTATCGTATGATCTTGCCAAACACTCAGAGTGACACTCTTTAGTGTTCACAGTGACGAGTGGAAATCCTTCTAGTGTTAACATCAAACAGCACTTGGTAGGTAACAAGCAAGATTCAAATTTGAATCAAGTTTGTGACAACTGTAAAGCAACGATGGTGAATATCTTAAACGAAATTCACTTGTTCTAGGTTTCATGAATTGACGGCTTCAATCATAAGGATTTTTAATCCAAATGATTCACTCTTTATGTTCGCAGTCAGCTTTGGACGGTCGAATAAAGAGAACGGGTTTACCCGCGAAATCCTGTCAGGAAGTTACTTAATTGAAACTATCCGTCACGGGTACGATATCTAATATCGTCCAACGGTCTTCACCGATCGGAGGTAAAATGCTACCGAATTAGAATAAAATGTCAAAGCCATTTTATTCGTGTCGTTGTTGTGTACCTGTTAAAGACGGTGGTGTTGCTGTGTACCTGTTGAAGACGGTGGCGTTGCTGTGTACCAGTTGAAGACGGTGGCGTTGCGGTGTACCTGTTGAAGACGTCCTCACATGCTTATTCCTTCAGCATCAAATACTCCTGCAAATTCAAGAAAGTATGACCTAAAAGTCTTCCGCTGTATCGACTCTGAAACTTTCAAGAATTCAACAAAGGATAAGTGTGTGGGACATGAAGTCACAAAGAGGCGAACCTCACAAGAAAAATAAAGATTGCACGTGAAAGGCCAAAAGAACGTGTTCCAAGCAAAAGGCTGATATCATTCAACACATATTCACAAAAGAAAAGAAAAATAAAGAAAAGAAGACTACGAGCTCAAGAACAAGATCTAACATGCTAGATTAGGACTTTGTAAATTTGGAGTGACCTCCCTTTGGGGGAGATTGTTGGAAATACGTTTTACGCATTTAGAAAGTCTCGGTCACTCCAACAATGTAGTTATAGGCTCGTAGTTAAGTTTAGTTTCATTTATTAAATAGCCCGACCCATGAGCATGTTCATGGGCCGGAAGCCCAAGTCCATTAAGGACTTGGGGTATTTAAACCTCTTTCCACCATGGAAAGAGGTGTTGGTTGTTTTCATTTCACATTTCAATAGAAAAGTTTCTTTCACTTCTCTCTCTAACTTTCTCTCTCTAAGAAAAACATCAACCCTCTTGATTCATAAAGATTATCAATATTCTTCAGAAATAATCCTTTAAAAATTTCTTTGATAAAATATCTGTCAAAACATATTTCCATTTCTTTTTGGTAAAATCCAAAGTCTTAAAAGGGCTCTTAATTTTTGAAGAGTCAATATAGATTCCATTATCTTATTAATCATACGGTCAAATCATGTAAAGATTAAGTCTTAAATCACATGTTAAAATTCAAGGTACAGGTTTTTATTGTTCGGCCAATTCAGGGCAATCTATAAATAATTATTAACTCATTCTTATTCTTATAAACAAACAAATAGTCCTTAACGATCACGAGCATGAATTTATCAAATTACAGCCTACGCACGTGATTCACCAAATTTATGGATGCTACATGTGTATTAATCAATCCAAACGACATAACATGAAACTTATAATGTTCATTACAGGTTCTGGATGTAATGATTGGAATAGATAATCTTTTTCGCGGATGCGAAGTTGATGATAACCATGCCATGGATCAAATCTTTAAAACATACGCTAGAACCTTGTAAATGATCGAACAAATCTTCCATTTCGAGTCATGGATATCGTTTTCGATTGTCAATTTACTCAGTTCACAGTAATCTATAAATATAAGAAATAATAATACCATAGCTCTTCATAATGACGAGCTTGGTAGAATAAAATCTTTCCCCGAAAACTCTCTTAGTTGTACGGTAATTCCTTTAATTCAGATGGTGCTGACGTACAGTGCACACGCCACGGGTGCAGCATCGGGAATATAATCAATACCAATTTCAACTTGCCTTTATGGCAAAAGTCTAGGTAATTTACCAACAAATACCTCCTAAAGTTTCAGATAACATAAACATCTTTTAATAAATTCATATTAGGTTCTTTCTAGATTATAATATCTATGACTAATTCATAACCATTCACGGTAAAATTTCAAGTCTAAATGCAGGATATGGTCATCCGTCAAGAATTATTTAGATCACTTTTGATAATCAACATCTTATCTTTTAGGGGAATTCTATTCGAGTTCCCATCAATTAAGACAATGTCGTCATGTCATAATCAATCAATCCATTCTAATGGCACTACCAACTTTTCAGTTTTATTGCCGTCGATAAGATGTGAACTTCTAAAAAGACTAATAATAACTCAAAATCCTTCACAAATTCAAGGATATATGGAGACACAACTACCATTAAAAGAGTAAGGTCAACGCATAATCTACGCGAGAGAACTTCAATTCAGATACAGACGAAAACATTTAATGAATATGAATATATCCTATGTTTTCATGAATTGAGTACGCATTCGAAAGCTCCTCGGATCGTTACCCAGGTCATTCAAATGGAATCAAATCAAAAGAAATGATAGGAACGTCGATACATCCAGTCGGGTATCAACACTCGGTAATCAGATACTTTTCCTAAGAATCTCACTACGGGAGAATTGGACAAGAAAGAATTGTCAATTGTCAAATAAGACAATTCCACAGATGAGTAAATTCAACTCAGAAGAATAGATGCTACAGGCACATATGTAGGTGTCCTTAACACTTTATCCTTATTTTTCACTTCTTGCAGATCTCATAAAATTTAATCTTTCACAATCTTCAAAGAAAATGTAGTGTTTATTAATCAGTTTTATGGTGACTACTAATCAGCCTTGCATGGTCCATTCCAAATTGTATGTAGGCGCGCAACTATTAACGATGCAATACTCAGTTCGTCAAAATTTTATCATCATATTTATAATAAAAACATTTTCATGCTTAATTCTTAAATAAGAATCAAAAATAAATTTACAAAGATTTTCTTTGTTATGAAAACAATTAAGTTTTCTAAGGTGTTTTATAAACAACTTCATTTCGATAACAATCACTTATAAATCTCACTTTGAATAATCCTTATAGTGATGAAAATTCAATTTTTCTCAAGGGATACTGTTTTGTCTTATAAAATCAATGAGTGATCTGCAAAAGAGTGATGATGAGTTGTTCACCAAGAACTAACTACTATACGATAGGAAATGAGCTTAGCCAATTAATCATGAGGTTCATGACCTCGATGGCACTCAAAAAGAATAATCCACAACGTAGCTCAATTAGAGATGAGTACTTGTTCAATGGTTGCATCACTAATGCGAACATTAGGAAGAAGCAAGAAAAGATAGATATCATCGATACATGTAGAATTTAGCAATCAAAGGTAGTATTTTCATTAATCACAAACAAGTCTAAATTGTACCGTAACACATTACGTGTCACTATGTCATACAATTCCAAGAACTCACCCTACCAACTGATGTCACAGTTAAGTTAGGGATTATTTTTAAAAGATACCACAATGAATACTAATCTACAAGAGTCATTAGGTGTTCCACATGTCCCGGAAGATCCATCGGTCCCAATTCAGAAGAAGATTTCTTCAATTTATTTCTTGGACACTAGGCATCCTCATCATTGGACAATGGCCTAGGAACAACCCTTAACACGAATCAACAATCAATTAAAACCTTATAATTCAATCACAGAGCTTAACGACTTCTTCTTAACGATTTCTTATTCCATATAAGTTAAATTTTATTTTTTTCAAGTTTTAATCAACTTATACTCAATTCAATATCCTACCTTATTTTCCATTACTTTCAACCTTATTCTTACACCTTAAAAGGGCAATAAAAGCTTGATATGATCAACACTTAATTTCCAATTCTATAACTTCTTTATCAATAATTATCAAATGAGTCACTAGTATGAAATGACTTGATCATTCAACTAGACTTCTCGGAAAGGTACTAGTGGCATGAGGCTTTGGGTAATGGTTCCAATGACAGCCTCAAGTGCAACATTCACCCTTTCGATTTCAATTTAAGAATTGGATGACACGAATCAGATGACATCTTTCTAGGTGGTAACATTTTGTCAAACTCCACTCTATAAGGAAAGATCGTCATGGCATCGATATCAGTTTTAATCTCGCCAATTCTTCTTTAATATCACAATCAACTAATATCAATATTTCTACGAATATCAACCATTTGTTGGGATCATAAATATCCACAACTTGGTTTAGATCTAGGATAGCTAGAATTCCTACGAGGATAGCTTCGATTAATTTACCAGGGGATTTAGGGTTCCTTGTAACAATCTACGTCGTATAAATACCTCGTATAAATATCAAAATAATCATCAAACAATCATGTAATAAAATTACATCAGATATATATATAATTCAAGTTATATATATATATTAAAATAACACTTCTCAGTCTGGCCTTGTCGGTAACTCGGGAATTCTTCAGCACCGTTATAGTCAAAAGATTTTTAGACATTTTTAGAAAAATGTTTATAGTTAAAAGATTTTGAAATGTTTTATTCAAAAACTTGGTTTTAAAAATATTTCGTTCTCTATAACGAGAGCTCTGGTACCAAACTGTAACACCCCCAAATTTATACAACTCAATACCGCGGAAGACTCGTTGGTGTTACGGGATAGCACATTACTCACATCATAGACAACGCATAAAAATCGCGTCGTTTAATAATAAAAGCATTTCCATTCATAAATATCAAAATTTACATAGGTCCCAAGTCATTATATTTCATACAGGTTTTACAAAGCATTGAATGAAAATTATTGTTTAAGTGCGGGCCATGAATTCTTGTTGTCTTCCCGAGAGTTACCTTCAAGTACCTGAGATAAAACATGTTAAAGGAAAAGGTCAGCGATAACGCCGAGTGAATTCATAGAGTTTAATAAAATCCATCAATATAACATCGGTATACAATTATTACCGAAAATCATTTTGTACAAATCCATGTAGTAGGCCATAAAATAGCCAAAATCATTTTATACAAATCCTTGTCAAAATCATAATATAGGCTTTCGCCTTCAAAATCAGTATACGAACCAATGTCGTAAAAATATCATACAATACGTTTTATAACGTTGTATGGAGTTAAATAAAAACCGTTATATGATTATGGTTATGAAAACCAAAACACGAACGTAATATCAATAGTAAGACCCCGTATTGCTAGTCAGGCAATATATCGTAATTTAATGCTTAAAGCAGTATTTCGTTAATTGGATTATTATAAGCCGCATGACATTGTTACCTTACTACAACAAACAACGGGTAGCTAGCCCGAAAATCAATTTGCCCATCTAAATTAGTGTGTCGTCACAATAATCACGCTTGTGTAAATCTTCTCATACATAAATTCGCTTACCAGTCAATGTGGCACGACGGGGATCAACCGTCAAGGCGCGAACTGGGGTGATCGTCCCCAAATAGTACTATTATATGCATAAGCGTCTACCAAATCCCGGTAGTTCACAATTCATGCTAATGGGACTTTTAGTGACATAACCTAACTTTAATAATCCATTTGATCTATCGGGTCATTTAATCATTCATCGGGTCATACGATCATTCGGGTCCAAATCAATAAACAAACAATCGGGACAAATGGTGTCCTATTTTAGTAAAACTAATATGTTATCTCCCTCGCGGGTTTATAAAATATTTCATAAAAACATTTAAAAGAGTGCGAGGCTATGAACTCACGTTGATGTGGGAAAGCGGGTTATCGGCAATTCGGATGTACGGTACGTGCTTCAATCACGGAAACCTAGACAAATAATACTCGTCTTAGACTCTTGTCCAATGAATTTATAAAAATAAAAATTATGTATATATATGATGATTATATATATATGATGATCAAGTGGGTTTACATATTCTCATTTACTCATTTTGGTGTTATGTGTTGATAACTTTTATACTAGTTTACTAGTTTTACCTATTTACATATTTTAAGTCCAATAAACTTATTATAAGTTCTTTAACTTGTATTAATCCATTTTATACTTGTATTATCAGTATTTACACTTTACATGTTGGGCCCAAATGGGTTAAGCCCAATAAGTACTTTTGATAAGTGTTTAACTTATTTAGTTAAATTATTAGTCCAATATGCTAACTTAGCTCGTTAATGTCCGTGTGCTCTATAGTTCGGGTTTTATCGGTTTTTACTTGTATTAGATACTTATATATCAGTATATGACTTTTAAAAACTTTACATTAGAACGGGTTTGATCGTCTAAGTTTTAATTGGCGAAAAACGTAAATTTTACGGTACTAGCCGAAAAAGTCGTAAAAACCATGTTTATAGTTTTATAACTTATAAAACTTATCAAACTACCATTTTTATAAAATGTCCATTTATTTATCCTTATACATATTTATATAAATGTATTATATAAGTGAGTGGGTTTTAATTCACATTTTATACTATTTTTATTTGAGTGCTTATATAATACTATTATACTTTAATTTCCCAAAATCTGATTTTTACTTTCATGTTCACCAAAACAGCCATATCTAGAGTTCTAGATGGAGATAGAAGCCCAAATTTTTATGGCATAAACTACATGATATGTGATCTATTTAACTCCTCTATGGATACTGTTGAATCAGCCTCTAAGTAAAAATCGTCCAAAACAGTGTACTCAGATTTGCACTCTAAACTTGTTTTGATCATATCTCACTCATTTTTATGATTCCATTGCATGGCCAACTCTCACATGTGTACAAGACTCATACCTTACTGTGTATTAATCTATTCAAGCCATTTTATCAGTTCATCATATGGTTATTTATTGTTTTTATACAGCCTACTAAATTAAGCAAGATTAACCACTTTTACATATAGTTTTTCATCTTTTTACCCTTGATTATCAACACCAAATCCCCACACAATATTTTTATCATCATATATTCATCATATACATATACAATAGGAAAGAAAATACATGATTACATAATCAAAATAACAAGAGGATAGGAAGAACAATCTTTATACCACCATGATGATGTAGGTTGTGATCAAGACATAGATTTTGATCACACAACTTGTGATGAACCAATATCATCTTCAAGTCCACCAATCTTCAAGAACTCCTTGTGGAAAATCAGCCCTAAGACTCCATAGTAACTCCTCCTTGGATGTTATAGTCACCACCAACCAATAGGGATTCAAAAGGGCATCATCATATATGTAAATAACATAGGATTTGTGGTTGAATCAAGATCAAGTGAGGGTGTTTTGGGGGTAAAGTGGACGGCACCATAGAGAGAGGAAGAGAAAAAATGGAAGCTTTTGCATGGATGAAAATGAGATGAGTGGTTTGGTTAGATGGTTTTGCTAAGTTGGTAGCTTACTTTGTAAGCTTATGCTTACAAGTGTTAGTATTAAGCTACCACTTTGACACATCAAGTGGTGTGTGTCATGGTTTTGCCGTCCCATGTATAGGGGGTGGGGCAAAACTTGTTTTTGTCTCATCCCCAATTATTTACGGGTACTACTCGATTCTAGTTTCCTTGATTTGTGTGCCCTCGGGTCGTTTTACGAAAAACGTTTTTATAAATTATGAATCAACGGCAAAAAACGAATCTAATAAAATTGTCTCATCAAAAACGGAGTTCGAAAACGTAAATACGTAATCCTAAGGTTTTCGGTTTAGTCTTAAAGGACGTTAAATTATAATCGTAAGTCCTAATCTCTTCTCGTAAATTTGTGAGTTTATGAACCAACACAAATTAAAATCTCAGAATAATATTCATGGATAAATTGATTTTCTGAAATGTCGGACTGTCACCAAAACGGTGTATGTAAACGTAAGCACGTAACGTTGAATCCTCCGGTTTAGACGTAGTCGACGCTACTTCAAGACGTAAATCCAAATTACTTCCCAAAAATAAGTGAGTTCATAATATAACATTAAAATAATATTTTTAAATAATATTTGAGAATAAAATATCAACCATAAATTGACGGATTGTCACAAATGGAATACACATGGAATACACATGAGATGATTGGTATAAGCGTTAACCATCTGAGATGATCAAAGGAAGGTAAATGATTCAACGGTTAGAAGACAAAACTGAAGAGAACAACATGATAGCCTAGCTAATCTAGCATAGACCTAACTCCACTTGCATAAAGAAGTATGAAAACATGATTAAACGAAATCCAAGAATGACTAGCATGAAAGCATGATTTAATGAAATCCAACAATGACTATGATGAAAGCATGATTAAATGTAATCCATCAATGTCTAGCATGAAAGCATAATCAACATGAAGAAGCATGAAAGCATTATCAACATAAGGAAGCATGAAAGCATAATCAACATGAAAAGTATGAAATCATAATCGACATATAGAAACATGAAACATAATCAACCGGGATCTAACAATGACTAGTGTGGACGACTATGGTTCAACCCGCACTAGTCAAAATTTTCAAAATACATAAACATGTGACTAAGTGTGGAAGAATATGGTTCAATCCATACGAATAAAAATTCAAAAGAAAATATCATGAATAAGGATTAACAACATGTGACTGAGTACGAACGACTATGGTTCAATCCATACTAGTCAAAATTCACGAGGAAATATCATGAATAAAAACAATGACATGTGACTAAGTATGGATGACTATGGTTCAATCCATACTAGTAAAGGAATTTCAAGAGGAATCATCATGATTAAGAATCCAACAAAGTTCTGAAAATATCAATACATGGAAGATAACAAATGTCGGTTTAGGAAGATCCTGGTGACTGCTCACTAGTCACAAGTAAAATTTTAGAGCCTACAAGTCGAAGCCTTGGCTCTGATACCATAATTGTAACGACTCACTTTGACAAGAAGGCCGTTATGTCATAATCATGGCGTGTCATCAAAGCATAATAAAGGCATAACGTCATAAAGACATAAAATACCAATAGGAAAGCCAGAATCAAACACCGGCTCCTAACATAAGCTCAACATGGAAGAAATAAAGGAAGCCTAAAGGACAAAACATGTGTCCAACATAGCATAAGTATTAAAATGCATATATGAAAGGAGTATAAGGTATCCATCATCCTAAGCAATACTCTCAATGCCCAACTCTTGTCTTAGGTACCTGCCGTATGAGACATGAAAAGAAAAATACGGTTGAGAAATATGCTCAGTGAACGGATATAATGACATGACACGAATAAATGTAACATAAATAATAAATATGAAAGTAGCGGAAAATAACGTGCATGTCCTGCGGAAAACCTAGAAGAAAATCTATGAAACATGAAGGATAACTAAAATGTCATAAATTGTACAAGTGATATAAGTAAATTTCCACGAGCTCATATAAGTCATAACATGTTATCCACGTGTGCATGAATAAATAGAGGGGTTGCCTTGTCATGCAATTAGAGGGGTGACCTCTTATAATAGTTATAGGTGGAGGGATCGACCCCAATGTGATGAGGTGTAGAGCACACACCAAGCCAATCACCCTGTACGTGTAAACTTGTAAACCTATAAACTAGGACGCACCCATACGCCCTGAAATAATAAAAATGGCCAACTTGTAATATAACATGTAACGTGAAGGGACGCCGCGAGAAATCATTCTCTTCGCGGAAGATTCATGACACAATTACCTCATATGTCATGGTTATGGTACCTCCATAACTAGGTGTTAAATCATGTAAGTCATGGTCACGCATGTATATAGCTCGGGCAAATACATGGGTTATGAAATAAATAAAATGAGAGCATGGCACACATTAAAAGTTTTATAATATGAAACTGGGGAGAATATGTCGCATAGTAAATGGGTAATCCTTATCATGCATAGAAACGAATGTCCATACTAAAGGACGGAATATCCATACCTTGTGTCCAGTAATTGGTGAGCGAGATGAATAGCGGGAAAGTACTACTCCAACTTCACGTGAGCTACATGATAAAGTACGTGTATGAGTTGCTTGTTCATGGTATAAGTTACTTGTTCTTAATTTGAGTTACTGGTTCATGGCTTAAGTCACTTGTTCATGCTTTATCGTGTCTTTCCTTAATGTTATACGTTCATGTGTTCTTGATTAATGTATTTCATGATTCTTGTGTTATTATACTTGGTATTTCCATAATTAGTAACTTTCAATAAATAGCAGGTTTTCCATATATTTCTAAAAATAGCAGGTTTCCATATATAGTAACTTTCCAAAAATAGCAGGTTCCATATACAGTAACTTTCCAAATTTAGCAGGTTTCCATAAATAGTAAGTTTCCATTAATAGTAATACGCTCTTTAAATATATGTAAGTAATTTACCTTGTTCATCGAATAAGTTAATTTACCTAAGTCATGGTTTAATAAGTATATTAAATAGGCTAATTCTTATAAGTCATGAATTATTAAGTCAATATTAATTTAGTCCACTTAATAAGTAACTTTAACATGTCATGAATTTATAATTAATTATTAATTAATAATATGTCATGATTTATAATAGATTATTACTTAATAATATGTCATGAGTTATAATTGATTATTAACTAAGCCTTAAACCTAATAAGCCCTTTTTAATAAGTCGTGATATAATAAGCTAAATTAATTAAGCTCATTTTAGTGTAAACCGAAATAAAATTTAAGCTAATTTAATAAGCCCAAATAAATTAAGTATAAAATAAGCCGAATTAAACCAATTCATAATAAGTCCATAATTTAATTAACCGGTTCAATAAGCCGAAGTATTAATAAGTTCATGTACATAAGCCATGATTAATTATGTCCATACTTAATTAATTTAAATATTTTAATAGGCCCGGAATAATTAAGCCGAATAAGATAAGCAAATCCAAACATGGTTCCTTTCCTTTTTTATTATCAAAACATGCATTAGTTTCATGTATTCCTATCATATTTAAATAAATTTCATAATTGATTTCTTGAAAAATAAAATAATAGATAAAGATATTGATGATTACCGAATGAAATGGCAAATGAGAAAATGACGAACACGAACACACACTAATGAATCAAGTTAAAAAAACAATCTTCTTCCTTCCTTTTTTGTTTCCTTAGGCTGGCGACTATAGTATCTCCCACTGGGGTTTCTTGTTTATTTCTTGTTTTGTTACAAATGACACAAAGTGTAAGTGTTTTGGTTAATATTTTCCATGGGTCGGGCCTTGGGCCCTTCTTAATCTTTTAAGGCTTTGTCTAACATGAAGCCCGTTATTATTTATTTCATGTCTTAACTTGTATACTCATGTATTCGTGAATTCATGATTTTTACTTTCGAAATCTAACTTGTCATGTCGTAATTATTATACGTAATCACTTGTTGTGAATCAATTATATAGTCTTCGTGTTGTAATTAAAATATACGTTATTACTTGTCGTGAATTTATGGTTTTTAATTCCGTGTCATATCTTGTCATACCGTATTTAATATACGTAGTTACTTGTCGTGAATAAATTAAATAATAAAAGTTTTAGTTTAATGGTATTTTTAAGCGGGTTTTACATATACTTAAAGTGCAATAATAACTGCATAGTGTATAATAATTTCTAAACATGTTTGTATATATGAAATTGATTTTAAAAGTAAGGTGATTAGAAAATTGACCTAAAACTAATCTTTCTAATTAAGATTCAAATTTTTAAGAGATTGTGAGTTATGTGCCTCAAGTGATATAGTGTTTTTATGCTTTTGTAATTTTTTTTTAAATAAAGTCGCATGGACCAGTTCTCCCAAATCTTCACATAAAAGAGTGGAAATCATATAACAAAGCAATGACTATTTGAAATTTCGAATTCCTCCGCCCTACTAAATTCTTCACTTACCAAACACGAGAAATTTCATTTCTATTTTTTTGCCTTCATATATTTGTACCAAACATACTAGGAGATAATTAATAATCTTACCATTCAACTACATAACGAAATATTCTTCTAAACTAATGAATTACTACTCATGTTAACTCACCAAGTATCAAAAGTATTAGATAAGGACGCATTAAAATCCACGATATGCCCTGACTTTGTTGATAAAAAATAATATTTTACTTATATAAACTTTTTATAATCATAATTAACTGTTAATACAAATAAGTTACAAAGACGTTCATTTACATTTTACGTTCTTTTCAGGTTTTGTTGATTACCCAATCTCTCGACTATAAAGTCGGATCCCTTAGGTAAAAGGATCCGGGATCCGGCTAAATAGTATCCTTTTGACTATAAATAATAGTCGTCTCCCCTCATTTTAAATTACTTCTTTCACATATATCTTCTATTTTATTTCTATCTTTCATGTCATAGGTTTAGATTAGATCCCTCTTTGTAAGTCATTTGAGATACGAAGATCCCAACGGTCATGTACAGGACTTTCAAGCTCGAGTTCTATCTTCATACCAAGTTTTCATCACCATCTCATGATTGTATAATCAAGAAACATATTACTTGGAATCTCATGATATCATTAAATTTAGTATTAAAAACTAAGTGAAATCAGTTTGTCACACAATCGAACGTGACCTTGAGAAAAGATGCTTTATTCGACCAAAACATGAAATTTTTAACTTCAAATTTTGACAGAATGTATGGTTATGTAAGGTTGAGCATAATAGGTTGCAGGTCGGATTGGACTGAGAAACTGAATCTATCGAACTTAAGTAAAGAGATTTCAAGCCGGTTTTCAGTTTGTTTTTTCTTTCATATTAGATATTTGATCCAATCTAGTTCAACCTTAAACAAACCGATCATATGTTATGTTGGATTAGACCGAGCCAGACATAGGCTAGATATTCCGTTCTAGATATTGATTCCATATTTTGAACCAAATTAGTTTTTGGTTCGATATAGTTCAATTTTCGAAACGTGATCGACCCCACTATTCCCTCTGTCCCAAAGTTATTGTCATCCGACAAAAAACACACAGTTTAAGAAAAGTGCATTTATTATAGTTTTATCTTTCTTACTCTTTGACAGAATGTCAGTTTTACCCTTACTAATTAATTAAACACTTTTTTAAATCTTGTAATTATACTTTCAAGTAAGGGTAATATAGTAAACTTGATCAAACTATTTTTTATCTATTTTTAGTAGTGGACAATTATTTTGGGGTGTCCGAAAAATATGGACAATATAAGTGGGAAAAGTATTATATAAAGCTTATGAACTTGGGTGTCCTAATTGACTATTTATAATTAAAGTTGCTACTGTTACAATTTGCCCTAAATTAACTTGGGTGCCCTTTTTTAAAATTTACCATTAATGGTATAACCACTTGCCTCTTATGTATTTAAGGGTAAAAAGCCCACTTGCGAATAAATATGCCACGGTTATTATTATATGTAAATATATTTGACCAAAAGTCAAAAGGAACTAGAGCTTTCGACTAGTAGTAAAGAAAAGTCAACAAAAGTCATGTAGCAGGACCACGAACCACCAGGAGTAACATTGGTCAAACCTGAAGAAGAATTTAAACGACTAGAATAAACATGAGTCAACAAGTAGGAACTTAAGAAGCACCATGAACTGAAGAATAGTCCACCAGTAGCAACGTGAGAGCTATCACGAGGATAATTGTTGACTAGGAGCACCTTAGTCCTACTATGAGGAAGCATGTTCACGAGCAGTAATGACCCTCTACAAAAGTGTTAGACGAAAAATACAAAAACATGTACAAAAATACATACAGCAAGCCTCCCCTTAGGCTAAAACCTCCCCTCAATCTTAGGACTCAAGGATTGAGCATTCCAATAGTGACCACTAAAAAATTAAATCTAGGGCCATCAAAGGCTTTGGTCGACAGATCAGTCACATTCTCATCAGTATGGACCTTTAAAACCTAAATAAACTTTTTCTCATTGGAATCTCTTAGGAAATGATGTAAAATTTCAATATGTTTGGTTCTTTGGTGAAAAACTAGGTTTTGACAATACATATAGTACTCTGATTATCAATGAAGATTTTGGTGTTCATGAAGTTAAACCCATAGTCTAACATTTGATTTTGTATCCAAAGTACCTGACCACAGCAGCTAGCAGCAGCCACATATTTAGCTTCAGTAGAAGAAGTAGCCATTATGGTTTGTTTCTTGCATTGCCATGAAATCAACCTTCTACCCAGAAATTGACATCCACCAGTAGTGGATCTTCTGTCATTGTTGACACCAGCATAGTCACTATCACTATAAGCTTCTAGCACAAAAGGAGATTCCTTTTGGTAACCACAAGCCTAACTTAGGTGGGGCTTTGAGGTACTTAAAGATCTTCTTCACAGCATTCAAAATTGGAAGTCAAAGGTGCAACTTGATGTTTAGAACAAGCAGTCACTATGACTATAAGCTTCTAGAACAAAAGGAGATTCCCTTTGGTAACCACAAGCCTAACTTAGGTGGGCTTTGAGGTACTTTAAGATCTTCTTCACATCATTCAAAATTGGAAGTCAAAGGTGCAACTTGATGTTTAGAACAAGCAATGACTGCAAACATGATGGCAGACCTAGAAGCATTCAAATACATTAGAGAACCAATCATTGATCTGTAGAGATGAACATTCACAGGTGGATCTGGTTCATTCTTGAGCTTGAGTTTGGAAACCTCATAGGGGGTGGTAGCTAGTCTTTAAGACTCCAAGTAAAATTTCTTTATGATTTCATAAACATATTTATCCTGACTAATGAAAATCCCATCCTGCTTTTGCTTAACCTAAAGTCCTAGAAAGAAAGTGAGCTCCCCCATGGCACTCATTTGAAATTCACCCTTCATCAATACTTCAAATTCATCACACCATTCCTTCTTTGTAGAGCCAAAAATGATGTCATCCACATAGACTTGAACAAGAATGATGTCTTTGTAGTTTTTCTTAGCAAACATCATTTTATCAATAGTGCCCCTTCTGTACCCATGTTGCAACAAAAAGGTAGACAATCTCTCATAGCAGGCTCTTAGAGCCTGATGAAGTCAATATAGGGCTTTATCAACATTGTAAAACTTCTTGGGGTGCTGAGGATCTATAAATCCCTTAGGTTGAGTGACATAAACCTCTTCTTCAATCTTACCATAAAGGAAAGCACTTTTTACATCCATTTGAAACACCATGAATCCCATGAAAGAGGCAAGGCCAAGAATAGCCTTATTGCCTCAATTATGGCAGCAGGAGCAAACACTTAATCATAGTCAATTACCTCCTACTGAGTGTGTCCTTGTGCTACTAACCTGGCTTTGTTCCTAACCATGATTCCTCTGGTATCTCTTTTGTTCTTCAGGATCCATTTGGTACCAATAGCAGTTTTGTCATTAGGAAAATTTACCAGAATCCATACATTTTGAAACAAGAACTATTGCATTCCCTCTTGCATAGCTTCTACCCAACTTTCATCTTCAATAGCTTGAGAAACTAATCGTGGTTCAACTTGAGAGAGGAAACAAGCAAACAAACAATGAAGAAACAACTCTGCTTGATCAAGGGGTTATAAAAAGAGTGTTATCTACATGTCAATTAATTAAATATTTTGAGAAAGAAAAATGAGAACAACTATGTTTTATATAAGAAGTAGAATGATTTTAAATAAGGTGATTATAAATTAACCTAAAAACTAATATTTCTGATTAAGGTTCAAATTTTTAAGAGATTGTGAGTTATGTGCCTCAAGTGATATAGTATTTTATGCTTTTGTATTTTTTTTTAAATAAAGTCGCATGGACCAATTCTGCCAGTTCTTCACACAAAATAGTGGAAATCAAGTAACAAAGCAATGACTTTTTGAAATTTCGAATTCCTTCGCCCTACCAATTTCTTCATTTACCAAACACGAGAAATTTCATTTCTATTTTTTTGCCTTCATATATTTGTACCAAACATAGATGATCAATAATCTTACCAATCAACTACATAATGAAATTCTTGAAAACTAATGAAATACTACTCATGTTAACTCATCAAGTATCAAAACTATTAGATAAGGACGCATTAAGATCCACACGATGCCCCGACTTTGTTGATAAAAAATAATATTTTTCTTATATAAACTCTTTATAATCTTAATTAACTACTAATACATATAAGTTGCAAAGACGTTCATTTACGTTTTAAGATCTTTTCAGGTTTTGTTGATGACAAACATATCTTCGTTGTAAGTAAAATACATACAAATTTTAAACCAATAGTTCTCTAACCAAAATTATATCCATTTCTCATCTTCGAAGCTAAGCTATAAAATGGCTAAAGTTTAATTTTTTCTTCTAAATCTCAAAATGTTTTAAGGCACAAGTTAATTAAACGAATGAAGAGTTTTGTAAACTTCAAATGTTTTCTAAACACGAGTTGATAAATCACTAAAACCTTTGCTCAATTCAACTCGTCTTTCCAAAAATGTATTAAACATAACATCAAGGGTTTGTAAACATCTTACTAACACAAAAGGTAAGATAGACATTTTTTAACATACTTTCTTTTCCATATAACTCTCTCTTCTAAGAAAAATGAAAAAGAAAATTCATCTTTTGACATCATGGATGATATCATAGATGTCTTGTCAAATATTTGAAAGATTTAAATTGGATTTGGTGGATACTAGTTGGCATAACCCGACATAACCCAAAATTGACCCAATCTCGCATACAATAACCTTTTGCCTATAAATAGTAGCCCTCTCCCCTCATTCTAACTTACTTATTTCACATATATCTTTTCTTTTGTTTCTATCTTTCAGGTCATAGGTTAGAGTAGATCCCTCTTTGTAAGTCATTTGGGATAACGATCATGTACAAGACTTTCAAGGTCGAGTTCTATCTTCGCATCAAGTTTTTGTCACCATCTCATGATTGTATAACCAAGAGACATATTACTTGTCATCTTATGATATCATTAAATTTACGTACTAGCAAATAGCAATGGACATGTATAAAAAACTAAGTGAAATCGGGTTTTTTTTTGGTAAAGGGGTCATTCCCCGATAAAATATATTAGAACTCAAAAAACCAATAAATACAATGGAATGTGACTGAATGTCACATTAACTCAAGCTAACGCTTGAACAGCCTAGAATGAATAACAACCAATAATTCAAATCGGTTTGTCACACATGTGAACGTGACCTTAAGAAAAGATGTTTTATTCAACCAAAACATTAAGTTTTTCACTTAAAAATTTGACATGTATGGTTTTGTAAGGTTGAGCATAATAGGTTGCATATCGGATTGGACTGAGAAACTAGATCCATTGAATCGAAGTAAAGATAATTCAAGCCGGTTTTTGATTCGTTTTTTCTTTCATATTCGATATTTGATCCAATCTAGTGCAACCTTAAGCAAAACCGATCATATGTTGTGTTGGATCGGACCGAACTAAACATGGGCCAAATATTTCGTTGCAGATATTGATTCCATGTTTTGAACCAAATTAGTTTTTGGTTCGATATAGTTTAATTTTCGAAACGTGATCGACCATATTACTCCTTGTGTCTTAAAATTATTGTCATCTGACAAAAAAACACAACTTAAGAAAACTAAATTTATTACAAAAGAAAATTTACTTTATAATAGAATGACAATTTTACTCTTACTAATTAATTAAACACTTTTTTAACTCGTGTAATAATAATTTTAAGTAAGAGTAATATAGTAAACTTTGATCAAACTTCCCTATTTATTCTTTATGATAGGGGTGAGCAAAAAAACCTGATAAAATCGAAACCAAACCGAAAACCAAAAATTCGAACCGAAAAAACCAACCAAAACAAAAAACCGATGGTTCGGTTTTTACTTTTTCAAAAACCAAAAATGTACGGTTCGGTTTTGGTTTTCATCAAAAAACTGAACCGTAAAAACCGAACCGAACCGAACCTCTTAATTACATAACAATATATATATATTTAATACTATATAAAAAATAAAAAAATAATTCTAACTACTAAAGTATTCTTTTTGTGGGTGAAATATATATTCATCTTAATATTTATATGCGTATTTATATGTACGCGCGTTTACTTTACAATATATCATTACATATGTGACAACGATTGTTTATGTATAATTCGTATTTTCACTTTTATCTGTGTGTATTTTGTAGATGTATGTTTAATTCTAATTTTTTGGGATAAACGTTATTAGGCTTAAGATTAAAAAAAATTAAAAGAAATAACCAAAATTTTTTTACGTAAAACAAATTTGTTAGTATAAATTCGCTAAGCACAAATATAAACGGTTTTAAAACCGGAATAACCGAACCGAAATCGACTAAAAACCGAAACACCCAAAACCCAACGGTTTCGGTTTTTGGTTTTATAAAAACCGAATATTACAGTTTGGTTTCGGTTTTTGTTTTATAAAAACCGAATATTACTGTTCGGCTTCGGCTTTTACCAAAAACTTACCCAAATCGACCCGTGCACACCCTTACTTTATAGTGGAGATTTATTTTGAAACCTTCGAAAAAAAGATAAATAATAAAAAAGTGTTATATAAAGCTTGTAAAAAGATGATGTCAACCCTTTTAGCAATGTTTTAAAACATGGGTTTTAAATCGGCCTGGTCGAGTCACCGGGTCCGATCAACCTGGGTCGACCCAGGTCAACCCGGTTAACCCAGTTTTATTAAAAAAAAATACTTTTTTTAATATTTTTAATAATTAGTAAAAGTTATATATAAAAACCATAAAAACTTCCGAATATTGAGGATATACATTGTTTACCAACTAATATAATATGTAAAAATAAAATTATGTTGCAAATATTACATATTTTTTTCAAAAAAATCCTGAAAAAATCAAAACCCGGCCGGGTCTCAAGAACCAGGTTGACCCGGGTCACCCCAAACCCGTCGGGTCAAGCCGGGTTTCGAAAATATGAAACCCGGATCAAAATACCCGTTTTTTCCGACCGAAACCGGGTCAACCGGTTGACCCGGCCGTGTTGACCCGGACCCGGGTCCGAGAACATTGCCTTTTAGTGGATCCTTTGACCCGCCCATCTTCCCTCGTCTATCCCCAATTCCCCATTCCATACATTTCACTTGTAACCACCAAAAGTGAACCTCTTCCGTTTATTTAGCAGATCCCATTTGTGGACCTCATAACCACCAAAAGTGAACCTCTTCCGTTTATCAGGTTCGGTATTTCTTCATCTTAGACTTATTTTTATTTTTTTCAAGAATCATGCACGTGTGTTTGGGATTGCTTATTTTTTTTACTCTTATGTTTCTGCTTATTAGAAAATAATGTTTCAGTTTGCTTATTTTGTTAAAATAATTGCAGAAATTTTAAATCCAAATAGGAGTAGTTTATAATACGCTCGCTATATAGGTTTCAGATTAGTATCTTAAAATAGAGAGTGTTCGAACTGTGTATTGAAGAAAACTACGCTGATTTTTATGCCCCAAACAGTTTAGGGCCTGTTTGTTTTGGCTTATGGAGTTATGGGTATGTTTGGCACTAGTACGAGCTGGAGCCGGATGACGGAGCATGTTTTTTACATGCTAGTTTAACTAGCATTTCATTTACTAGCTTTTTTTTTAACATGCTCCTTCAAGTTGTGTCTATCAAACCAGACTTATTTTTAATGGTAGCTTATTTTTCTAAAACAATAAGCTATAATAAGTTCGCGCGCCAAACATACTCTATATGTGGGTTTATGAGCTTATTTGATTTTGGCTTATGTTTCATAAGCCCCAAATTTTCAGCTTATTTTGAGACTTGTCGGTTTATATAAGTTTATTACGATATGATAAACTTATATATGTCTCAAGATAAGCCAGAAAATTGAGGCCTATGAAATATCAGCTAAAACTAAATATGCTCATAAGCCCACATATAAGTGGAAACAAACATCCCCTTAGGCGACCAAACACTACAGGCTACATACTGCTAAGGTACGCACAAAACTATAAGCAGTCTCAAACACCCTCAGGCTGAAAACAGAAACACAATTATATATCTAACTCTATATATCTCGAACCAGATGGAAACTCGATGTATGCCGTTAGATAGAATCAACAACATTCCTTCAAGCATAATAGAAAACATCTTATGTCTTTTACCAATTGAAGAGGCGGTCAGGACAAGCATCCTCTCTAGAAACTGGAGGTACAATTGGAACAAAATCCCCAAACTTGAGTTTAGTGAGTATATGTTCAAAGAATCAACCGATGAGAATGAGGCATCTGTATTCGAAGAGACCTTTGAGATACCGAATCAGAGAAACAAAATGACTAGAAGGTGTAAAATGTTTTATGCTATATACCAAGTTCTGTTATCACACCAAGGTCCAATACACGAGTTCCGCCTATACTTAAATGGAGATGTTACCTGTGTTGAAATCGACCAAATAATATCTCATTTGGCGAGGCAGAATACTCTCAAGAAGTTTACACTTGACTTGAGTACTTCATGGCGGTACAAGTTACCCTTATCCGTTTTCTCGTTGCATCAGTTGATGGACCTATCGCTAGTGAATTGTGATATTTACCTTCCACCAACAAAATATCAGTTTCATAGCCTTGAAAGCTTAAACTTGATCAATGTAAAAACTAGTACAAAAACGCTTCTACATCTCATATCTAGTTGTCCACTACTCAAGAGCTTCAGTCTGGTAAGTTGTTACCATAATATATCAATGCTCATAGGCTTTTATAACTTATCTGAATATTTTGTGTTCCTGCAGCGTATAGATGTTCATGATACCCTCTTTGATGACACTACCACCCTTATTGAGCTATTCGAGTGTTTACTTCCGGTTGAGCATCTGACTATTTCGAGTGTGGCCATTCAGGTATATATTTTAATTACGTGATATTCAGTTGAATTGAGTAACAAACTTTGTGCGTCATATTGTTCTAGTTTTTTGTCAAAGATGGGGTTCCACAAAAGCTTCCAATGTCATTAGTCAACCTCAAAGAGTTCTGTTACGAAGATGCGTGGTTCATTGATTTCCATGATTTACCTTTTCTTGTTACTTTGATGAGAAGCTCCCCGAAGTTGGAGAAAATCAAGTTACATGTAAATAACATAAAACCCGTCTGCTATCCTTTTTCTATTAATTCTGATAACATGATACATTGACACAATCAAGTTAAATGCCAACAGATGTTTCCTCTAGAGGAAGACCTTGCTTATTGGAAATCTAAAGCCAACTCTGTTTGCCTCAAAGATTATTCGGACATTCGGTTGGAGCATTTGACGGATTTGGAGATTGATAATTTCAGCAACTTGAAGATAGAGTTGGGGTTTGTGAAGCTTATGATGGCAAACTCACCGATGCTGAAAAAGTTGAAGATATATCTCTTGGATAATGTTACTAAGGATGAAGAAATGGTATTACTAAGAATCCTTTTACGCTCTCCACGTGCATCACCACTCGTAGAAATTATTGCTGAGACCATCTGATTTATATGAAAATCGAACATTTTGTTTTCTAATAGTTCAAACATGGGCTTGTTTTCCTGCTGGTGGCTGCTTACAATACTTTTTTTTTTGGTTTCATGCTATTAATATTCTTATTTCAAGTGTGACTCCCTACTTGTAGTTTGTGGTGTCAAGTGTGAATGGCTAATTCATTATCAATTCGTGTTCTTAATTTTTTATCCAAAAAATGTGGTATAACAGGGTTCGTATACTTCACTTTGTATTGATTATCAGTTTAGTTTTTTTTTGAATTTATGATATCGAAGAAATTATTAGATATAACTTGTTCATATGTTTAGGCATTATTTAGTTGTCTAATTATTTCTGTGTTAGTTTTCCTTTCCAAAAACCGTAGGTAAACTTTTAGTTCCATTATTGGTCTAGCTGTGACATCAAAAGAGGCTAACCTGGTTATAAACTTGGTTGTTATGTATTTGACGTTTAACACATAAATTGGAAGATAGTAGTACATATTTGGACCTCTTACTAGTTAAGATAATGTTGTTCACACATATATGATTCACGTGACACCACATCATGTTATTTCCTCTCTTTTATCCGCGCTAAGATTCTACAAAGCATAATATTTGCACATCGAATCAAAAACCGAATATGATTCGTTGGCCACCAAAGGTATTTTTGGTAGAGGTTGCGAATTCAAGCCTCACCGAAGCATTTGTGAAATATATATATTAAGGCTAAGTCAGTCTAGGTCGATATTTTCTGTACATATGCAAACGTTAGAAAACTAACTAAACCGCAAGTGCATACATAATTATTGCGAAGTAACATAGTATATTATGTCAGTTGTGTACTAAATGAAGATATTTAAACTATAAACGTTTTAAATAAACAACAACATAGTTGAGATGGCCGAGTTGGTCTAAGGCGCCAGATTAAGGTTCTGGTCCGAAAGGGCGTGGGTTCAAATCCCACTCTCAACATTATTATTTTTTATTATTTTTTACCACATTTCAAAATCATTTACTACGTAATCTCTAAAAATGAATGCCACATGTAAATAACAATATATATACGAGGTTCTAGCTAGAAAATCCAAGGTTAATATAGATACACTGTTTAGTCATGGATATGAACTTGCAAGACTAAAATACTGATACGAGCACTGGTCGTTAAACTGATATCGAATCTATAACATAAACAAATGATATGATGCAGCAATCATTTTCTCCTTCTTATGATTGATAAGATCTCAGTGCTCGTGAATGATTTTCTAGACAATATACCACGTTTGTTCTTACGCTTTTCCTGTTAACAAAGTACATTTACATTAATAAAGTTGTGGTTTAAGGGAAGATTTTAATCAAACAGATGATTCAAACACACGTTACCTGTAATTGAAACGATAAGGGTTGAGGTTTTAATTGAATAGACAAGTTATCATGCACCGGTAAAGCTGCTAAAGCTGTAATAAACACAATAAGAGTTAAAGTTTCACCTAAATTGTGTTTTCTTCAAAATCTATGAGAATTTGTAGTTCTAGGGTTGTACCAGCAAGTGATGAGAATGAATCTATAGACTTGTCACTTTTAACTGATGTCATGTCCCCGAAATCATATGATGGCGTTTTGTATATACAAGTGTAGAAGAAAAGCGGAACTTCTTCATCTATCTTAAACCCTTGGTTGATGTTGTTGTGGTTTGCAACAATTTCGCCTCCAGAGTCCCTTTAGAAATAAGTCCAAACAATACAGCGTATAATTATCTAATTCAACAGGATATGACATGATATTGGTAAATGCCTTTATGCATCGTTAATTACCTTAAGTTATTGCTTCGACTTAAAACATCTGAGGTAGCTGATAAAAACCAACAAATTAATACTAATAATGTTAACTACAACAAATGTATCTGGAGTACTAAAGACAATATCTTACGTGGTTTTAAGTAACGAGAATTATATCGTGGGGTGTTCACATTCCAAGTCAGTCTAGGTCGAGCAAGCTTGTCGGAATATTCTTGGCACAGAGAGATTTTCTATACACAGATATTAGAAAACAAAAACAGATTAGTGCAAAAGTAACGTACGTAAAATAATACTTTCTATGTCAAATATGCAAAGATTAAAACACAATTTCGGTTAATAGAAACAACTAACCTGTTTCAAGGAATCAAGTTTAATTTCGGTTTGAGAGATAGTGTTTGTATTTGCTTCTGAAATATGGTGATCAAGATTTGCCGAGACACTTCCAAGATGATCCACAACTGCGACTACTGCCCTACACACATATTCCTTGGTGTTCTCAACGACTCTGCGTGTAAATAAGACCCGTAAATTTTGACTGTGAATCAGTAATCAACCAAACTTTGTACTTTTATTAGGTGACGGGTCAAAATGGGTCAGAATGATGAACCAACCTACAAACACTCTTTGGTTGATCGTATATTGTGTTTGTTACATATATTTTTTTAGCTATGATTTTGAAATACTAGGCCATGTGGTGTGGTGTTTCAAAACCTTGCCGGATACACATTTGGGGTGGAAAAGGAAATTGTCGGAAGCGATCACTAACATACCTCAGTTAGGCCACGTACATCTGATTCAAAGTCTCACTTTTCCGGGTATCATAAACAAGTAAAACCTCATCCGTTTTTTTATTCAGGATGTGAGGGGACTTTTTACTAGTTTAGCTCATCCGACCTGTTTCATCTATAATTATACTTTTCTATATTACTAGTAGTACATGTTTGGCATGCTATCAATAAAGAACGCTGTTTTTAGCTTGACGGTATCCGTCAACCATGTGTGTAAGTTCGTATACGAACAAAGACAAGATGTGTAAAATTGTCGCGCGAGTTCCTAGCCAAATTGACCCATTTCTATGTAAAAGTGTCGCACCAAAATGTGTATATTATACAAGATAAACCAAATAAGGAGAAACTTACAAATGCTTGTGTTTGGAACTCAAGAAAGTGGTTTCACAGTATCCTGCTGCTGCATGAAGTTGTGAACACAAATCCTTCAACTCCTGGATAAAAAAACAAAGCACATGAATCTTCAGACTTTTTGGCCGACTAATTCACGGGGTTTGAACCACCTTAACACATACTCAAAACGAGTAAAGCCTTCCCTTTTCAGAAGTTTAACGTTATTACTTTAGGTTGTTTGAGAAATACTTACTTGGATAGATGTGGTAAATTTAGAGAAAAGTTGTGGTTCAGGTTGTGAAAATTCAGTTTGATATGAATCAGAACCATCATCCATATTCTTGCTTGCACTTGTTACAATTCTCTCAATTCCTAATATATTTTCCTCTTATATATGTGTTTGTGACTTTCTGTGGACATATGTTCACATGTGTATGTATAGTTATGACAAAAGCACTAAAGTTGATTGATCAAATTAGTACCATGTTTATTTTTGTCCTTTTTACATCAATTAAAATTTTATCTAAGAATTACATATGATATGATAATATTGATTCTTACATTAGTTTGTTATGCTAGATAACCAAACTTTATGCGTGTTAAATTTAATAGTAAATTGTTTCATTAAAAGTATGAACATTTTTATTCACTTATTTTCAAATATTAAAAATAAACAATTACTACAAGTTTAAGTTTAAGTAGATACATTATTTTTGGACACCCTATAAGGTTGTGTCGCTGTGTTCAGTTTTGTCAGCATGGTGCAAAATAATTGATATCCATAAAATGACAATTTTTTTCCATTCATTCATCATTCCCGTGATACCTTTTTGTTTAATTTTTCTTTTCTTTTTTCTACAAATTAGTGAATATATTATGCTAAAACCGCTTGTAAGTTATATACGCATAACTTTGAGAAAATTACGTCTAGAGATCAAAATCTAGCGGTTTGCATGTTAAATTCGACGTACCGCGAAAGTATGTGGTCCAACAGAAAACGTCTGAAAAAACTTATGAGGATGTCGTGGAGTTTCAATTTAATGATTTAGACTTGATAGAAGAAAAACAATAAAGTAGTTGTATTGAATTATATTTGCTTGTCTTGTTACATAACAAAATAATTATTTTGTGTCTCATGGACATGCTAATAATATAAAAGCCAAATTACAAAACTACAATAATTTAAAGCATTTCAAAATGAGGGTACTCTAGATAATTAGCCAATAAGTTACATGCCCCACAGTTCACATGTTATTTATCGACCTTCTTGTTTGAACGGCAAATAGTATACAGATAATGATAGGTGCGGTTTCATAAGGTTTATATTTATTTTTATTTGTTTTGCATATAAATACGTATATTTTTAACACTGTGAACGATATAGTTCAAATATGCAATTTGTTGTTGATTTATAAGAGTGATAAGAGGAGCTATGAATTTTGGTTAAAGAGGGCTAATCATTAATAAGGCATAAGGTATCATAAACCATGATGAGGAAGTTTAATGTAAAAACTAGTAAAAAAATGATTTGTAATACATATAAATAATAAATGAAATACGTTAGTTAGCGATGACTAAGCACCCACTAGTCTCCTACTAGATCCGTCCTAATAATAAGACATTTTTATTGCTTTTGACTAGAGTGACTAAAAAGTAAAAACTATAAAACGACCATGATACTATACATTTTTATTTTGATCGCAGTCATCTTTGTCATCTCGACGCTAACTTAACGTTTCTTTTTCCTTAACATGACCATCAAATACGTGTAATAATAAACCAAGGTTGAGTAAATGTGAATATTGGGCACATGGAGGGTCTTTATGTAACTAAAACTCCAATGAGTTGGATATTATCAAATGTCAAATTATGTTCACATGAAAGCATAATAAGTTCCAAGTCTTCAAGATAATATGACAAATGAGATGTCACATATGTGCCTGTGTATTTTGACTATGTTTTACTCTTTTTTAGGGACAAGAATATCGACCTTTTAACGCAGACGCGATAGTTTAAATCTAACGAAATTAAATTAAATTTTTTGTAGCATCCTGCTGACTTCTGACTATCTAAAAACGTGGACATCTTAAGATTCTGGCTATCTGACTATGTTTTACTCTCTGATCTCTACTATGTTCTTAAAGCATCTTCAGGGCCGTCCCGTTGAATTTGGAGGCCCTGTGCCGTTTTTACACAAAAAAACTTGTCGGCACAAAAATGTAAACATGTAAAAATATGTACTAAAAAAGGTACGTGCATTTAAACATAAAATATAACAACGTATGTATTTAAAAAGTTTTAGATTTGTGATTCATGATATATAACAAAATTATGAGCCCACGTAAAGCTTATAAATACAAAATGTTTGTAAAAAACATCAACTCGACCAATTTCAACGGTTTATTTAGACATGTAAAGAAAGTGTAAATTTGATGAACCTTTTGTGTTTATTAAGATAAAAGTGTAATAATGATCAACCTTTTGGGTGTAAAGTGGATATTACTAATAATCATTATCTTCTTCAATGACTAACCTTTGAGTTTACTGTAAATATATTCTCTGTTTTTCTTCCAAAAGATCTTTAGATTAATCTTTGTTTCACTTAAATGGCATCAAATCTTATGATCCAAAACGCATTCTTATCAACTTTTCTTTAAACCGCGATGTAAATTAGCCTTGCATTTACAACATCGGAGGCCCCTCAAATTCGGAGGCCATGTGCGATTGCACACTCCGCACACCCCAAAATCCGGCCCTGAGCATCTCGTCTCTTCCATTTAGTGTTTAGACTTTAAACTTATTGGGCTTTATTTCAACCCTCTTTATAAGCATGTTGCTCCATATATGACACTAAAAGCCCATCTATTACAAAGTAACAACAGTAAAAAAACAAAAATTAGTTTTGTTTTTTTTTTTTTTTTGAACGGAAACAAAAATTAGTTAATACCGGACTTTATGTGTTTATCTTTTTTTTCTCTTATAAGTTATCAACTTGAGTTTTAGAGCAATGTTTTAAAACTTGGTTTTTTAATCGAGCGGGTTGATATTAGTTACGATTCGATCGGTGTTAATCGAAGATTCAACCAGGTTTCGCTCAAAATCGAGAAGGCAGTCACTCGGTTAGGTTAACTCGAGTTT
The DNA here is from genome assembly GCA_025667525.1 of Glebionis coronaria. Taxonomy (NCBI): domain Eukaryota; kingdom Viridiplantae; phylum Streptophyta; class Magnoliopsida; order Asterales; family Asteraceae; genus Glebionis; species Glebionis coronaria. Next base: position 369,668,287 of record CM046880.1, on the reverse strand, counting down.
TAAAACACTGCTTTAGAGAGCCGTGTATAATTGCATGGGATCAACGTCAATTTCTCGTGTCACGGTGCTAAATCGGTGTTACTACATCGGGGTGGGCCAGCAAGTGGGGTGCATTAATGGAGAGAAATGCCATGTTTTAATTAGACTAGGATTTAAGCATGGGCTTCGTTCCGGGTAGCATCCGCTACTTAATATACTGCTATCTTTAATAGCGAAGTTGTAGCATCCGTAATACGTATAATGCGTCAACATATAAGCTAATAAGTGAAGCTACAACCTATGTAAGGAAATTAAAACATAAATCTTTAATTCTTGCAACAATCCAATCATACAAAAAAAAATAATATGTTATTGCATAACCTAGGACGTTTTACACAATTCAAGAGAAGAGAACTGACATATGAAAGTTAATGAGTGGAGGCAACTTAGTTTTGAAATATACAACCAAGTTTTGAAACAGGATATCGGCTGCAGCACCGTAGAGATGAAAACTTCTCGCTCAGTTCACTATTTTCAATGTGCACATGTGAAACAAGACAAAAAAAACAACATATAAGACATAATCAGGAAACCAAATACGGCTTAAGCTGCTTATAAAAGCCGAAACAAACACCCCTTACAGAATCCTACGTATATCTAATTATTTAGAGCCTAAAAATGATATATATGTTAATCAAGTATACATTTAACCTATAAAAGCACAAGGTTTTGGAAAAGAAATGTTATTCACCTTCGTTTTAAACATCGTTTGATCTTACTTGCCCGATAAAAGGACGAAAGTTATCGTAAAACATGATAAAAGCCTTGAAAGTCCCTAATCAATGCAAGAAACCCTAATCTTAACTTAATCAACACAAGGTATTACTTTTCAAACGTAATCTTATTATTGTATAATAAAGAATTACAAGTGTTATGGATAACACAGTTTGATGACAATGTGTTGTGCACACTTTGAACAACAATAAACCCTAACTTATGAATACAGTCGTAGCTGTTTGATTCACTAAGTTATATGCACTAATGTTCTTAATATCTCAAAGTGTTAAACATTAATGCATGGATACACATCCTATTTATAGTGTTACGAGTTTGACTTAAACAGTACTTGATGGCGACTACACAAGCTTTTACAAGTTCCCACATCAGTCACATGATGTCCTTCTATTCTTGGTAGTCTTCCATTATGCTTTAAGGAACAGTTGTCAAAAACAGTTTCCTTATTCTTCATAGTCTCGAACACACAAATGGCATGTCCAAAGTGTGCTGAGAGTTATCAGGGTATTGCCACCCCTGTTAACTCTCAACCCCTCAGAGTCCCTGATACATCTTGGCTGTTATCCATCACAGCCAATGAGTATGTCTTCAGGTAATTCTTCGACTTCCCTGACAATGTCTCTGACATGGACTCCTCTGAGGTTGCTCACAGAGACTTGGATCTCTGTGAGTCTTGCAAAACTTGCATGCCTCCTAGGCACAGGCAAGGGACTATCTAACAGCCTAATTATGTTTAAATCAATGATCAGGGAATCTAACAAGTTTAGATTCCCAACAATCTCCCCCTATTTAAACATAAATAATGCTAGATCTAACTAAGTTAAGGTATGTGAGTTTAACAGCTTCTTCTTACACATAACAGATCTAAACAAACATACCTCATGATTTTATTAAAACTTAAAGAAAATTACAAGTGCATTACATAAGCAAAATAAAAGATGAAGGTAAAAAGGGCTGTGAACATCTTCAATAGTCATCATTTTTAATTCTTTCTTCAGCTTCAGCCAAGTCTAATCTGTTATCAATTTCATCCTGCAAAGTCTTTGCAAACTTCTTGGAATACTCTGTGTTGATCTTGAGACATTTCTTGTGACAGAGTAGCTGAATAGTTGAAGCTAAGCACAGCTCATCTTCCCTTTGAAAAGCGTACTGGCAAGCCTTGTTCATGAATGCCATTCCTCTTTCAGGCTCTGTGTATGTCTGACCATCAACAGGGCCAACAATACCATTTGGGAGGATCAAATCCCTGTGCATACCATCCACATGAACATCTTCAGTAACAAAAGTTTCATTAACAATTTGTGAAATCCTTCTCCTTTTGTTGCCTGTCTTTGGGGGTTCTTGTTCAAAAAGCTGTGGTGGGGGATCAATCTTAAGTTTAGCTGTTGTTTCCTTGATCCAGTTAAACTTGGCCTTCAGAGTTTTAAGCAGAAGAAAATTTGCCTGTCCAGACTTCTTGGCAGCTAAGGCTTCAAGTTCGAACCATTCTGATAACCCAAGTGTCTTTAACCTGAAGTTGTCAAACACATCCATATTTCTCTGTTGGTTTTCCCTCCATAAGATCATCTGTGGGGTGTTTGTGGATTTATGAATGGTGTATTTAAACTTGGTTATCTTTCCAGAAGCATATCTGTTGTTTATGCAGGCATCATAGTCAGCTTTGACTTTCCTTAAAGCCTCAGCGCGTTTTACTTCCATTTCCCTCAACCTTTGTTTTTGTTTTTCCCTTTCAGGTGGTGTCATCTTCCTCAGAGTAGCTTCATTTAATTCTTTGGCTGTCTTGAGTTCATTTAATCTTTTGAATTCTTCAGCCTGTTGCTCTATTTCTTCAGGGGTCAAAGAAATCTCATCGGAAGGTGTAAAGGTTGAGAATTGGGAAAGGTCTGTGGTGGATCCTCCTGTCTCTAGCATCGCAGCTATCTTCTTAAGTTTGGTATCAGTGTCAACCAAAACCATCTCTTTTCCTTTCTTCGAGACAGAGGACTCCACACTTATGTTTTTCAAAACATCAGCTCTTTTGATAAACGTTGTCTGAGCCTGAGTTTGAATAGTTTTGGGGAGAGAGCTAACAGTGAATTTTAACTTCTTGGCAGCTGGCTCATCATCATCCTCAGGCTTGCTGGTGTTAACCAAAACCAGAGTCTTTGATGAGTCAGCACTGGTACACTTGTAACGTGTGATCCACCTCTTGAGTCAAGAAGTTGGGGTAGATCATCGTCATTAGCAGGAGGGTTAAGTCTTGGTGAAGATGGGTTTGTGGAAGGTGATTGTGGTGGGTTAGAAGTTTCCGGCATGGTGGATCTTGATTATAAAACTGAGAACGATGTTTCTTGAAGGTTTTAATATCAAACACCGCTCTGATACCAATTGAAAGTCCCTAATCAATGCAAGAAACCCTAATCTTAACTTAATCAACACAAGGTATTACTTTTCAAACGTAATCTTATTATTGTATAATAAAGAATTACAAGTGTTATGGATAACACAGTTTGATGACAATGTGTTGTGCACACTTTGAACAACAATAAACCCTAACTTATGAATACAGTCGTAGCTGTTTGATTCACTAAGTTATATGCACTAATGTTCTTAATATCTCAAAGTGTTAAACATTAATGCATGGATACACATCCTATTTATAGTGTTACGAGTTTGACTTAAACAGTACTTGATGGCGACTACACAAGCTTTTACAAGTTCCCACATCAGTCACATGATGTCCTTCTATTCTTGGTAGTCTTCCATTATGCTTTAAGGAACAGTTGTCAAAAACAGTTTCCTTATTTTTCATAGTCTCGAACACACAAATGGCATGTCCAAAGTGTGCTGAGAGTTATCAGGGTATTGCCACCCCTATTAACTCTCAACCCCTCAGAGTCCCTGATACATCTTGGCTGTTATCCATCACAGCCAATGAGTATGTCTTCAGGTAATTCTTCGACTTCCCTGACAATGTATCTGACATGGACTCCTCTGAGGTTGCTCACAGAGACTTGGATCTCTGTGAGTCTTGCGAAACTTGCCTGCCTCCTAGGCACAGGCAAGGGACTATCTAACAGCCTAATTATGTTTAAATCAATGATCAGGGAATCTAACAAGTTTAGATTCCCAACAAGCCTGATACAACTTTCTTTATTATTCTCGAACTTCATTTTATTGTGACCTGCACACACGAACATATAGTTAAATATGATTTGCAAAGACTAATTATATAAGTTACCTAAAAAATTTTACTACTTCTCGAAGAGAGCATGCATGAGGAATAACATATCCCCATTTAAATGCCCCTAGCCGTTGACCAACACAGTATCAGACTAAACTGAGTGTGACAATCAACAAAGACCATAGAAAAGTTCACGCGACTTCTTGCGATGTTAGCAGCTGATACAAACAGAAGTGACCTCATATCCTTCTTGTTGCACTTGCAGCAAATATAGATGACGCGGAGAACATATATATGACTGTCTATAACGTGTACATTCTTTTTGCGCTCTGCAATGCATAGAAGCATTTGGACTCTCGTGCGTTTAGCAAATTTCCTGTATTGAATCGTTATTAAAATTTAGAAATCAGCGAAAGCAAATATCTTTTATAGACACAAATGGGTTTATTCGAAAACACAATCTTTTAAATACACGACAAAATACATTATTTCCTTACTCTGGTTGATATTTTAAGATGATATGTATTCAACTTACATGATTCTGAAGCATTTTCATTAGTTCATCATTACCTCATAAGGAAGTAACTGCTATACGGCCTCTTGCCTAGTCATGCTACAAATTCCAAGCTCCGTATTTTGCATTAGTGAATATCTCCTGGTGTGAAGCTTCTACCCACACCTCTGTGTCTCCCGAGTGTGAAGCAACCCATATCTCTCATTCACGTATACCTTACGATTCACTAAATACTATTTGATCATCCCTTTTGTAACTTCCTTCTGATGCAGGCCTACGAATTTTGAGGATCGAAAGCCTCAAACACAGTACCCAAGACATTGTGAATGTGGCAGTTTTTGGTTGATGGATAACGATGGTGATCTCAAATAAGTAACAACATATGGCATAAGCAGTGCTTAGAAAAAAGTTTCAGTGTCTTCTCATATAGTGGCAAAAATCAATCTTTTCTCATAAAGGGACAAATATTTTTGACACTAACCTCTATCTTAGGTAAACCAAATCGATTATTCACTGTATGTTACTATGAAAAATATACAAAGGCAATAGAAGGATTCATCGCAAATGGGATCTAAACAAATTGCACAGCACGCAACCTTCATTCTTTGAGGTAAAAATTCTAACACATTCGACATGCTTCTAAGCTTCATTTATTTTACCATTTTAACCTGTGTACAACTAAAACTCATCTAAAATTGTGAACAATGTAAAAATGCATGACGTAGAATTTTTCTATAATTACCAATACATACATGTAATCTCCTTTGACTCGCTCCCAACATCACAAAAACAACATGTTTTTACACTTTTTAGATATGTAATCTTAGTTTAACATCAAAGCAGATATGAACTACATTTTTTATTGGTAAGCCTGGCAGTGGTAACAAATTTATAACAAAAAACAGAGTAAAAATTGTTAAAACCTAAGATAAGAAATGTTCATTTCCACATTAACTTCTGTTCATAACTGTTTAGTAAGGATGATGAAGATGAACAGAAACCACAAGAATATAATATCAGTTGATTTATTCTGAAATGCGTTTGTTTCGGCCTATAAAGGCTCCTTATGTCTTGTTTGGTTTTGGGCTTATGTTTCATAAGCTCACTTTTTGTTTCTTGTTTTGAAACCTCTCGGCTTATATAAGTTTAAAATGATAAACTTATATAAACTGAAAAGTTTCAAAAAAAGCCATACAAAAGTGAGCTCATGAAACATACGCCCAAAAACAAATAAGTCGTAAGCCGGCTAAAAATTAGATGTAGGTGTCCGTTCTTTCAATTACTTATTGAATCATATATACCTTCAAATCCAAATAAGTTTGTTGTGTTGCATACCGTTTTTGAAAGTTCTTTAGAGACCTTATTAGGCGACAACCAATCAACCATCGGCTAAACCATGTATAACAGCTGATGCAGCCATAAAATGAAACCTGGTGCGACCAATTATAAATGTTGCCATAAGAGAGATAAGTTGTTGCGCTGGCCACTTGTATTTTTAAATGTAGCAAGCACATAAATGACATAAACATGATAATACTATTTGCAACACCTGAACCGAAAAACACCGCTTCAAGTTTTAAGATATGATTAATAATTGAGAATACGTATATTAGTATATAATGGTAAATACACTTGCCACATAAGTTTTAACCGAGAAAAATAAAAATAGTTTACAACTTTTCTAAACCTTGGTAGTTGGAAAACAACACACTAGAAAATGAAGGTCAAATGTGAACTTTGTTTTAAGAAAAGAAGTGACATTAGTTTCTTTAGCGGGTTAACTATATCCTCAACCGTCAAGAACGATAAACTAATCACAACACTTTTGGGTTCAGGTTGAGTATACCTGCGCTAAAGAAGTTGCATCCTTCTTGTTTTACATTAGCTCATAATGCTCCTCCTCTATAATCTTTAGACACTGATCAGACTTGAAGTTCTCTTGAACACGCATGTGAACCTACATAACAAAGACATTCAGAAAAAAAAATTCATAACGGCAAAAGGGGAGATACTGACACTGGTCAAATAAACACTACTAACCCGAGCTTGAGGGGTGTGCATGAGATCGCGATCTTAACAATGTACCATCTGCGGCTGTCCAAAGATTGGTTATAAATCTGCCTAAATAAGGTACTTTTTTTAACATTCGAAGGTATTGCATTCTAAGGTAATTGTTTAATGATACTACATCTACGCCCATTTCTTAAAAAAGGAAAAAGGTTGTACTTTGTATTCCTTGATCACCCAAACTAAAAAAAAATACAAAATTTGCATTGCATCTCAGAAGTAACCTTTTTATTGGTAATTTGATCTCAATGTGAAAACTGCTAAAGCAGTGGGGTAAAGTATATTCAAAAAGCATGATTGAAGAAAAAATATCACCTCTTCAACATCTCTAGGTCGTTTGATATCTTGTCGCATCCTTCTTAAGTTACAGCTTTTCCTTGGACCATATACTCAAAACATTTTGGCTGCCATCATTAAATTAAGAATATTCAAAAAATAAAAAATACAAAAACCAACTGGGTATTGGTTTTTGTGGGTCGATGTGATGATTTCTATAACATAAAAAACTAATCAATACAAAAAAACTAATTAATTGCATAAAAAACAAAAAAATACAAAAAAATCGAATTAGTAACTTACATGTAATTGAGAATATTCAAGATTCTCATCTTTATTACTCATGTTCCTCGAATCACCTTGCACTGCATGATCATAAAGCGAGATCAGATGGATTTGATGGATTCTAAATTTTTTTCTTTTTGGTAAAGTTAGATGAAGAAATCAGTTCGATTAGATTTGAAAGATAGAAAGAGATAGAGAGGTATGCTACAGGAATAGGATTTTGTGGCTGGGAAGTGAGATGTTATGAAGTGTGGGTGGATCATCTATGGGTATGGGTAGATACATGATCAGGTATGGGTGACTCCTACTCAAATAACAAAAATCAGTGGCTGAAAACATGAATTTGAGAAAAACAAAGTGACAAATGGACGAAGGATACCATCCTTGTTACGTCTCCTCTCACAAAGAAAATATAGTATTTTATTCTTCATTTTCAATTCCCCTTATTGAATAAAGAGAGTAATATGATGTTTTCAAAAAATATGTTTTGGATTGATTTATGAATGATATGGCATTATGATGTACGAGTGTGAATTGAAAAGGGAAAATGTCGAGTAATTGTGTGAAGCATAATTGTGATGCATCTTATAAACCATGCAGGACATGTTTGGGTGTCATTGCTCGTGAATCTACAAGTTCGATCCTTTTATATTTCGGCGAGATATGGTGTGCGTCTGATTCCCTAATGGCTGAAATATGAGCCATTAGAAGTGCTTGTCATTTAGCTATCTCGCATGGTTGGCACAATGCAACAATTGAGTCGGACTCCAAATTGGCTATATCGTTTGCTTCTTTAAACGCAGACCATCTTTGGACCGTTGCTACCATCATTGACGATATCAAGCTTTGGGCATCCCAATTAGATCTCTCTTTCTCACGGGTTAATCATAAATGTAATTTAGCAGCTCATAATGTCGTTAAAATAGCCTATAGTTCTCATGAAAACTTTGTTTCGGATGTAACTTTTCCTTATGTAATTATCTCAATTGCGAGGAGTGACATATATTGTGGTTGCGGTCTCACTTTGCTAAAAAAATGTGGCTTGAGCCATAGCACACCTTCCATGTAATACAACGTGCATTACCGCGTGAACATATTACCCTTGATATTTTTCTGTTTTTGATACCACCAATAGGGATGAACAAGATTTAGAAAATAATGCTTACCTAGGAGGTTTTGATGAACACAATTTACACTTAAAAGTTAAAATGAATATGAACACCTAAAAGAATTATGATGATTTCCCTCTCTACCCCAAGTCAAATGTACGTGTTAAAAAAGAGAGGGCTATGTATATACATATAGGGATCAGCAAAACTAATCAAAAATCAAACTGAACTGACAAACCAGGTCGAACTGAACCGATTAAAATCAAATCGATCATTTTTTGTCCAATTTTTTAGTTTGTGTATTTATTTCAGTTTTGCTTGGTTCAGTTTGGTGTCGGGTTAAAACCAACAATATACGCCTAATCAAATATATTCGGTTCGTTATCGGCTTTGTTCCTTTTTAGTTTTCGGTTTATGTTTTTCATATTTGGTTTTTGGTTCAATTTATTCGGTTTGCTTCGATTATTGACGCTTAGCCCTAAGTAAGTGTGTCAGTGAGTGTGAAGTGGGTGGGATTTTTGTCTAAGGAGAAATTGTCGAGTCTAGTAATTACTTCCTCCCTCCATCTCATTTTCATTATTCATGTTTCTTTATATAATGTACCAATTAAATTGTTCATTACTAAAAATAGATAGAAAAGTTTGATCAATCTTACTATATTGCTTTTGTTTCAAATTGATGCTAGTTTAAGACCAGTGTAATACACGACTTTATGAATAATTTTACATTAGTTTACTCAAGTTACATGTTTAACTTGTTAATCACAAATACAAAACAACAATATGTATACAATTGATTTTTGTAAAACATGTTTAATCGTCGTTTTTGCATTGTTTTTAAGCTTTTGTACCTGCAAGAAAAAATAACACAGATCATACATATTTGCATAATAATTAAGCATATTTAGTGGTTATTTGTCTTTTTCATAGGTTGTCCGGTATAATAAAAATATGTGTTTTAGCACACATTAAATCACTTACTCCTTATTCGAATCCCGAACATTTTATTCATCAATCTCGAAAGAATAACCAAAGGAACAACCATTTGTTCTTTAGAAAACTGAATTCCATACTCAAAAATCACTATTTGATAATCTTTTTGACGCTTGTGTCATCTGCAACCCATTTCACGACCTACCATTTCCAAATGGCCGACGATCAATCCATGTGGCCCAATAGTCGAGCCGTAATACCCACTTCTAGGGTCGCTATCTTTCTGGTTGAACTTGGAGACAACTCTTTAGTGAAAGTTCATCACCTTTTAATGATCAAAGACTGCCAATTTGACGCTGTGCGCGGGCCAATCCGCTAAGTACATCGTCGAATTTGTCGAAGTATGTGGTATGTTCCGATATGGTGCCACGTCAACGTGGACTCTATTAAGCTTAAACTTTTTCCAGCATCTCTATCCGAAGATGAAATAGTATGGTACAATGAGTTGTGTCCCGATACCATCGAAACACGGGAACAAATCAGAACCGCTTTCGTTAGCCGATTCTTCCTACCCGCTATGTGCGAAAGACTCATGGGAGAAATTCGTGATTTCGTCCAAAATTCCAATGAATCGCTCGTTGATGCATGAAAAACCTGCTTCGTAGTTTTCATGGACATGGTTTAGGAAAATGAACCATCATCCAAATATTTTACCATGGACTCAACGAACCGACACAAGCAATCCTTGACGCAAGAGGAATCTTTCTCTATAAGACCCTTAACGAGGCATATCAATTGCTCAAAGACTTGGTCCTTTTGAAACTCGGTTTGTCTAAAGACTCCAACACCAAACCTTTCAAGAAAATTGTTGCATTCGTGGAAAGTAGCGATAATTCCAAACTTATGGAGAAAATGGAAGCATTGGCCAATAAGATCGACTCGCAACACAAAGATATCAAAGGAGAAATGAAAGAAATGCTCTACGGATGCAACCATTATGGAGGTAAGCGATGAAAAAACGATGGGAAGACCTAAACAAGAAGCAAACTATGCACAAGGAGGATACCGTGGAGGTGGTTATCGAGGGAACTACTACGGTAGGAATCTAGGTACTTTGCGTGAATATCCAAATAATGACAATCATACCTCACAACCACTTGATAATGATGATTTCAATTCATCATCCGAAAGGAATCTAGAAGAATTAAGCTTAGAGAAGACTCTTCGAGATTTCAGCGCATCTAAAAAGTCTAATAATGACTTTGTTAAAGCTTTTCCAAAAAAATGACTTTGTCAAAAACCAATTCTTCACTCTTAAGACAAGTGTGGAAAGAGGGAAAAAGAATCACACTGACTCTATCCATGATCTTGAAACCAAATTCGGTAGAATTTCTGATCAATATTACACTAAACTAAGTGGTTCGCTACCTAGTAACACTCAACCAAACCCAAATCCATCTGGAGCTAACGATAGACCATACCACCTACCTGTCACCCGTATTGAGCATGTGAATGTCGTATTCACTCATAGTGGGAGAACATATGATCCACCACCCAATCTGAATACCAAAACTACCACTTTCGCCGATGAAAGTGAGGACGAAGCTAAAGAAGCTGAGAATGGTGATATTGTATCTCCTTCCAAACCAAACAAACCACACAAACACCGCTCAAGGCGTATAAACCAAAAATCACATATTCTCAATGCCTACGCATAGAAAAGATGGAGGCTCGCAATGCCTAATTCTTAAATATGCTAAAAGAGGTTAAGATCAATCATCAATGTACCCATTGTTGATATCTTAACGGGCATTCCCAACTATGGTAAATTTTAAAGATATTATGAGCAACAATAGCAAGATGGATCAAATCTCTTCTGCCATTATAAGTGAAGAATGTTCCGCCATTGTGCAATACAAACTTTCCACCAAATCTTGGAGATCTATGAAGCTTTCCTATCCTATGTTTCCTAGCCAACAATGTTGAATGTCACGCCTTGGCCGATCTAGGCGTGAGTATTAATCTTATGGCGTACTCTTTGTACACATCTCTCTCAAATACTACCTTGAAACCAACAAGGATGAGTATCCTGTTAGCCTACCATACTTACCAATATCCTATTTGGGTAGCTGAAAATATGCTTGTCCAAGTTGGTAATTCATATTTACTGCCTACTTTGTAATCCTTGAAATAGAGGAAGATTTAAAACTTCCTCTTATTTTTGGATGACCATTAATATACACCGCTAACGCTATCATCCATGTGAAAACAAGGATGATCGCTATCTTTCGAGACATGCTTGAAGTATCCATAGAAATTTTCATGGATGATTTCCCAGTCTTTGAAAATTCATTCAAATGTTGTCTTTTCAATTTCAAACATATGCTCATCTGATACATTCAAGTCCGTCTTGTACTCAGTTAGGAGAAATGCAATTACATGGTGATAGAAGGAATTGTGTTTGGTCACAAAGTCTCAAGTGCAGGATTGGAAGTAGACAAAGCCAAGATCGAAGTGATTGCCAGATTACCACCATCCACAAACCTTAAAGGCGTTAGGAGTTTTCTAGGTTATGCGGGATTCTATCGCTGATATTCTCTAAAATCGCTCAACTGATGACCAAACTTCTTGAAAAACACTCGGTCTTGATTTCAATGAACAATGCACGAAGGCAATTGATACACTCAAAGAAAAGTTAACTAATGCACCAATTACGGTTTCACCAGATTGGTCGCGACCATTTGAAATTATGTGTGATACAAGCGATTTCCTTGTAGGAGCTATGTTAGGACAACGTGAAGGAAAATATTTTTGTCTTATCTATTTCGCAAGTAAAACTCTTAATAGTGCTAAGCTAAACTACACGGTTATGGAGAAAGAACTACTTGTTATAATCTTTGCTTTCGGCAAGTTCTAATCCTATCTTGTGTTGTCGAAAACCGTTGTATTCACTGATCACTCAACGTTGAAATACATGTTTGCCAAGCAAGACACTAGGAAACGTCTTATTAGATGGATTTTACTATTCTAAGAATTTGATATTGAGATTAAAAAATATAAAGGAGTAGAAAAGATCGCAGCCAATCACTTATGACGACTTGAAAATCCAAATCTGGAAGAGCTAAGGGGCAAAGATATCGATGATAAATTTCGCGATGAAACTCTCATGCAATCTCTACGGAGAAAGAGGAAGAAAGTCCGTGGTTGGCATATTTCGCCAACTATCTCGTTAAAAGAATTTTGAGAAAAGGTTTAACCTACTCCCAACGATGTAAATTCTTCGTTGATCTTAACCACTACTTCTGGGAAGACCCGTATCTTTTCAAGGTATGCCCCGATGGCATGATCAGAAGATGTGTTTACGATCCGGAAACGCGAAGAATTCTTGATGGATGTCATAATGTCCTGACTGGGGGACACTAGGTCCTTCCACCACAACTAAAAAAGTATTTAAAGTTGGTTTCTATTGGCCAACAATTTTAGAAGAAGCTCATACTCTCGTTCATAATTGTAATGCTTGCCAACGTTATGGTAGCCTCTCACAGAGGGATGAGACGCCTCAAAACAACATTCAAGTTAGTGAAGTGTTTGACATGGAATTGATTTCATGAGACCGTTTCCTAAATCTCATAAGTTCGAAGGCATCTTAGTCGCTATTGATTACGTGTCCAAATGGGCAGAAGATGAAGCTGTACCCATGAACGTTGCAAGAATGGTAATCAATTTCCTGAAAAAGATTTTCTCTCGATTCGGAATGTCGAAAGCTTTAATCAGCGACTGAGGAACTCACTTCTTTAATAAGCAAATAGAGAAGATCCTAAAGCGTTATGGAGTTACCTGACTTTGCTACTACTTATCATCCACAAAAAGTTGACAAGTCAAAAAATCCGACAGAGATTTAGAGCAAGTAATAAAAAACGCTTAAGGACAATCCTTCATTTTGGTCAAGGAAACTTGACGACGCTATGTGGGCATTCCGTACAACTTATAAAACTCTGGCCCACCAACTTACCGTTTGTTGTAAGGTTAAACCTGTCATTTTCCATTCGAAATCAAACACCGTGCTTACTGGGCATTAAGAAGCTGTAACCATATCTCAAAGTGGTCGGAGAGAAATGATTCTCGCAATTGCATAAACTCGATGAATTGAGACTCCAATCTTATGAGAACTCTAAACTCTACAAAACTCATACCAAAGCTTACTAGGATATGAAACTTTGAATCAGAAAAGAATTCAAGAATAGAGACAAAGTTCTCTTTTTCAAAATAAAGTACAAATTTAAAGCTCCAAAGCTCAAACCAAAGTGGTACGGACCATTTATAGTCAAACATGGATACCCGTCCGATTATGTGAAATTATATGACAAATATGGAGGAAGTTTCATTATTAAAGGACATCGTGTAAAACTATATTATGATGAGTCGAGTGAGGGACTTCCACTCGATAAAGAAAAGAAAATAAAAAGAAGTATTAGTCAGGCTGATGACTCAATAATAAAATAAGCGATTCTCGGGAGGCAACCCATGTGTTTTTATTGTTTTTTTGCTTACACCCCAAAAATTTATAGCTGATGTTCTACTTATATGTGAGGGGTGTAATTCATTTATTTATAAAAACCATAAAATCCAAAAATATTATGTATTTCATATTTTTTTTTGTTTTAGTTTTTGCAGGTATTATATAAATGAAGACAAGGCCAATAATTATGTGTTTTTAATCACGTTTCATATGACCGAGACTATGGTTTTCTCTTATTTCCTTATCTATTAGTCAGTTTAATTATATTGAGGACAATGAAAAACTTAAGTGTGAGTCAATAAAAGACTCTATCTTCCTTGGTAAAACTTGAAAATCGAATTTGATCAAGGAGGTGCAAGAACCATTTTTGAAGCCCGAAAAGTCAAAAATATTTCATCAAACTCTAAGGGATCATTAGCCTTATTATTAGGATTATTATTTTACTTTGTAAGATTCTTGATTATGACTTCTATGAACTTTATTTCTGAATTTATGTCTTTGTTTAGTATGGGTATCTAGTTTCATTTTACACTTTGGTATGATGGTGTTTGTGGTATGATAATTTGGTTGTGATTATGATATGCATCTAATTCAATTCAAGCTTTTTCTTACATCCATTTGTATTTATATTTCATGTGACAATTGGTTATCAAATATTAATTTGTTGTTAAACATTTCGTATGTTAAAAGTAGAATTTTCTAAGAAGTCATAGTCGATTTGTCTATGATTGACCATCTTTTGTATTGATCATTTCTTAAAGATTTTGATTCATCAAGAAACATAATTATAAGTGTCAACAAGTTTGTGAAATGAACCGCAAATCGAATAAATTGAAATTGGATTAAGCTTTGAATTGAGTGATTGAACCTAAAGCTTGTTTTCCTTATTTGATGTCTTGACGAAGATTAAATGTTTTGAAAATAATAAATTAGATCACCATCTGGTTATTATAATCATACTTATATGTTTATTATAGTCATACCAAATAGGATTCTCAAACTAGTTTTGTCAAGTGTTGTTTTTTATCATTTCTAATTATCATCATATTTCTACTTGTTTTGTTATGTTATTGTGTGAATATTATTTTGTAAATTATTAATAGATGTATCATTTCTCAAATTTATTACTATAATAGATCACACAAATTTCAGCAAACGGTCTCGGCTTGCCACAGAAAACTAGCTATAAACGAAAGCGTCCTACTTATCCGTGTATTTTTAACTTATTCGATAAACTGCGTTTATAAATTTAAAACTTGTTCTTTCATCAATCACGGAAAACACATAATTGGGTTTAGTAAGAAACAATGAAGTGTTTGTTTGTTTGAATCTCTTCGACATGTTATTTTGGCATGCTATTTGGTTTTAGCAAGCACCTTGTTTAGCTACGCTTTGCTATTTTTTCTAAGATAATTTTTTTTAAGAAAGTTTGATATCATATTTGATTACATTTTTCCAAATCGGATCAGTTTGAACATCATCGGTACACGTATTCTTAAATGAGAGAGGCCCATAAATTTGAAAAAGTGCTTTAAATAACTGAGTACGAATAATTGCAGGTAGCGGTGGAAATCAAGTTGGGTTAACTGGGTTCGGTTTAATTCGGGTTGGGTCAAGACTTAAAAAAATCATACCTAAACCTATGTTTAATTAGAACTCTGATCAGTCGGGTTCGGGTCAATTTGGGTCGGGTCAATTCGGGTCGGCGCAACTCGGGTTCGGGTCAACCCGAGTATAAATAAAAAAAATTAAAAATTGGCTTATTTAAGTATATTTCAATGCAAAATGTGTTAAAAAAACTCGGATCAAATCAAGTTGGTCGGCTTCAGGTCAAGGCTAAAAAATATAAACCCGAATTTGAGCCTAATTAAAACTCGGGTCAATTCAGCTCAACTCAAATTAACCCGAATATATTTTTAACCTCTGAATAAACTTATTTAAGTTCGAGTTGAATCAACTTTTTCTACACCCTTAATCATAGGTCATCAAACTTGCTTTTTTAATAACAAATTACTACAACATTGATATCACATGACATCTCACATTCTCACATATATTTCCACATTCTTGATCAGTGGCGAAATCAGCCTAAGAATAATCAAATTTTCTAAGCAATGATATAAAAGTTTTAATTGAAAATCAAGTTACGTATCGCGTGTTAAAATGTATAATAATTAAACCAAAGAAAAAACTGGTAAAAGTTTACATGTAACTTTACGCTAAAGGTGTGTTTGGTGAATTTTAACAGTAGCGGTAAGCATTAACAGCAAGCAGTTAGCAATAGCATTTAATTTTGAAAAATGTTTCACAGATTAAAGATAGCTGTAATTTGAATATGTAAAAGAAAATAAATAGACATAGACATACATATATAAATAGAAAACTATTTTAGATATTAATGAAATAGCATTTGAGAAAGTAGCATTTTTATGATAAATGATAATGTTAATATTATAATCAAACAAGTTTTTTTACCGATTATGTTAAATGCTAATTGATAAAAATATTCTTAGAAAAATTGATAGTACTAAACACAGCCAACTCTAAACTCTAAAGCATAGAGTTTTTCTATATTCCATGTTCCGGTTTGGGCAAATATCTGATCAATATAATGCTTTAGTTAAAATATTTCGCTCACGTAACCATTTTAATGCTTTCTCGATTTTATTATCGTATCCAACAAGTTTTTAATATGATAGTAGCTTTTATATTAAGAGGGAAAGGTATCATGGCTAGGGTAAACCCTTTTCACTGCGCCACATCAGCGCCACGTCATACCAACTAATCTCTCTCATCTTCTCCAAAAACACCCCCTTTATCACAACTAGTCTCTCTCCTCTTCACTTGGGTCCCACCACTCACCATTTTATTTAATTTTTCAATTTTCACACAAAATAAAAATTCATTTCATAAAATTAAAAATTACAATACGAAAAAAAAACCACGGAAAAAAAAAAACAATACAAAAAAAAACAATATAAAAATACGGAAAAAAAAGACAATACGAAAAAAAAAACAATACAAAAAAAAAAACATCATAGAGTTGATATTTTGCCGCGATTTGTAGTTGTTTCCTCATGATAACCGACTTTTGAGGTTCTGGCAAATCGTCGGTCCGAATGGAGAGAAACTCCAGCTCTTTAAACTCCATATCGGCATCCACTTTAGCCTTCTCGGCATCGGCTTTAGCTTTCCTCGAATCGTACAGCTCTTTACCCGCGTTTAATTTGCGGAGTAAAGCATCGTTTATGTCTTCCTTCGAAGTGGTCGATCCACTACCCGTGCTGCTCTCAGTTGTTTCTGATCGTGTCTTCTTGGCGGGTCTCTGTTTGCCGGGTGGTCGACGCTTAGCATCTGGAGCAAATACGTTGCTATGATCAATTTGGTCAAGACCCTCGGGTGCGTTCCATTTTGAGTAGTTTCTAAGCACCCTCCACATATGTTCAAGCGTAAATTTTCGGCGTTCGTTACAAGCCGCGAATTCACGTCGTGCAGCTTCAAGCACGTCGTCGTCGTTTTCACCGCTAGCCTTTTTAAGGCTTTTGAAGAGAGCGTGAAACTTCTGAACATCGGGGTGCGAACGACTCCATTTCCCGGTCAGCATATTCTTCGTACGCTTGATTGAGTTACGCCGGTTGAAATCTTCCAAAATCGTGTTCCAAAAAAACTCTTCAGTTTGATCATTCCCGCGTTCTTTGTCTTCGGAAGCGGCGACCCAAACCTCGGCCAATATTTTTTCCTCATCAGGTGACCACCGTTGGGGTGCCGAAAATTCAACTTCATCGACATCATCGATGTCGTCCTCGTCTGCGGACAAATCAACCGCAACATTTTTTTTTGCCGCCCGTTTCCCTCTGCCACGACCGGTATTTTTTGGCTTTCGTTGTGGCGGTTGAGATTGTGGTACTTTGAATTGAGTTTCGGGGACATTTTGAGATGGTGGATATTGAGATGGTGGATATGGATATTGAGATGGTGGATATGGATATTGAGGTGGTGAATATTGATTTTGGTGAAACGCTAGTTGTTGTTGATAAATTTGGTGGGGTGTTAATGGTGGAAAGTATTGTTGCGAATAGTTTTGACCGGAACCTTGGCCGGAACCTTGGCCGGAACCTTGGCCGGATCCTTGGCCGGTTTGTGTCACGGGAGAAGAAGACGACGATTGATTCGGATCCGTGCCGTGGTTGAGGATGTTAGCGTAGTTGAGGTAATCGTTTGGGAGGTTTGACATTTTTTTTGTGATTTTTGGAGTGTTTTTTTGATTGTAGAATGTATTTTGTGTGTTTAAAAATGTATAAGGTAATGAGTTTATATAGGGTTTAAAAATAATTAAAATTTTTTTTTTTTTTTTAAAAAAAAATAGCCGTTTATAGCCGTTTGAAACGGTAATAAAATATTGTGGGCCCCACTTATTTTGCACGGCGAGCTATGTCACTTTGTGACATTCAAGAACCGGCGAGGGGGGGGGGGGGGGGTAGGTGTAACGGCGAAGGCCGGCGAGCGGCGGCGAGGCTGCCACCTATGCACGGCGAGCCAACCTCGCCGTTACACCGTTCCCTCTAAGTCACACGCTTTTCTAACAAGGCCAACAACTCTAAACAAGTTTTTAACAGACTATGAATTTAATGGTGAATTAGACCGAACCGGCCAAAATCTAACAAGGCCAAAACTAAATTGGTCCAAAACACGACTGAGGACTCGTCCGGTTTGGTCTTCGCCTCGGTTTTACAACCGAGTTTTTTGTAAAATCGAACAGAAACAATCGAACCAAGGACCAAAATAACAAAAAACGTAGACCGAAATACATTCGATCCTGTCCGATCGACAATTCAATATGCTCAGCCTTACGTGGGCCGGAGCGAATCAAGAAACCAGATCAAGGATATTCCAATCGATTTTCGATTTTACTCGTATTCAAATTTTGTTTTGACATTATCTGATTCAGTCTTACGTAAAATCATCGATTATTTTTGTTTAATCAAACTAGATCAACAAACTAAACCGAGCGCGATCGAGCCGCATCTAACCCGACCTGAATAAATTTATTCGAATTTAGGTTGGGTTCGGATCGGGTCGGCTTTTTCGAAAACCCCAGTCATATCCCCCGGTTACACCCATCTTTTTAATTATCAACACGTGATAAATAAGCTCATTTATAAAAGAATCATAAACCAACACCAACACGCACATTTTGACTTTCTCTCTGTTCATCGTCTTGTTTGACTTTAGTTTGACTTTTAGAAAGTCAACAGAGCGTAAATGAAGGAAGTTGAAGTAAAAATGGAAGTGGGTCATGATGGGGTTGCTGTAATCACCATTTCTAACCCACCTGTTAATGCCTTTGCTATCTCAAGTATTTACCTTTTTCACCTTTTTTACTGTTTTTTTTACCATGGTTTAAGTCATTATATATGTTTTTGGCTTTTTGTTTCATAAGCCTCCATTTTGTATCTTACTTTGAAATTTATGAGTTTATATAAATTATCATGTCATAACAAACTTATATAAGGCCACGAGTTTCGAAATAAGCCGAAAAGGTTAAGCTTAGTAAATATAAGCTGAAAATATATAAGCTCATAAGCCTATTAAAAAGCTATAAACGTATGACTTGTTTGGTTTTGGGCTTATGTTTGATAAGCTCACTTTTTATGACTTATTTTGAAACTTTTCGGCTTATATAAGTTTAAAAAGACATACTCGTAATAACTTGTATAAGCCGAAAAGTTTCAAAAAAAGTTATAACAAGTGACCTTATGAAACATAAGCCGAAAACCAAATAAGCCATAAGTCAAACAAACGCCCCCTTAAAACTTAAAAGATCTTTTGTTTCTAGTTCTTGGTAGTTTTTTTTTGGATAACTATTGTTTCCGACCTTTTTCCCCATAGACACAAATGGGTAAAGTCTTTTCCTTTTTTGGAAGGTTGGCGTGGCCACGTCAGCGTTTGTTTGCACTAAAAAAGAATTGAACTTTAGATCTCCTACATGTTAATGATGAATCTCACAAACCTTTTACCACTAGGCCATGCCCGAGCGCTTAAGTAAAAGACTATTAAGGGGGTAGTAGCAAGAACTGAACTTGACTTGAGCCCTTAGTAAACACAAACTAGTTTACCATGTTTTTCGAATTCAAAGGTAAACTTTTGTCATTTCTTAGGGGATGTTTGATAGTGTTTATTAAAACTGATTATCTCGTTATCGTGTTCGGATATGGCATGTAGTTTTTGGATTAAAGCAACTTTAGTTTGATTATATGATTATTAGAGGGTGAAACAATTGCTTATCTGGTTATTGTGGTAAATTAAAGAAGAGCGAAATTCAAACACCGTCTCCTGCATTTTTGCGTAGTATCACAATGTTTAGCATAAGTTGTTAGATAAGCAATTTGAAACATATTCTAATTCAAACTTGGCTAACTTTATCAGAAAACAAAGTTGGTCAAAAGAGATCCTAGAACATGTCGTGCCATGCCAAACATACTGTAATTGTTTGTTTTCGTTATGGCTTTCTTTTTGTGTTTAGTTATTGCTGGATTAAAGGAGAAACTTGGAGAAGCTACAAGAAGAGATGATGTGAAAGCAATTGTTTTGATCGGTAATTTGAAAGTACTTTGAAATTCAAGTTTCCTGATATTGTTTTTTATAGCTTGTTGAGTTCAATTTTTGTAATTTTATATAGGCAAAAATGGGAAGTTTTCCGGTGGATTTGACATCAATGTGTTCCAAAAGGTTCAACAAACCGGAAAGTTATCTCTTCTACCTGATTTATCCATTGATATTGTGGTGAACAGAATTGAAGGTGTTGTCGAGTTATTCATAAAAGTTACCAACGACTTAATAAAATTTAAATTTGATAAAGTATGTTTTAAATTGTTCTTTTGCAATTTTAGATGCAAAGAAGCCTATAGTTGTTGCAATAGAAGGACTTGCACTTGGTGCTGGATTAGAAGTTTCAATGGTTTGTAAATTTCGGGCTAAAGAAATTACTATTTTGCTTTTCTTTATTGTGAAAACGTCTTTATTGAGCTATCTTAAACAGGGATGCCATGCACGTATTGCAGCTCCGAAGTCACAACTTGGCTTGCCTGAGTTGTCTCTCGGAATTATTCCTGGCGCCGGAGGTACAAGATTTGCTTATTTGTATACTTGTACACATTTGGATTTTAGTTTAATGAATATGATACTTAATAAAAAAGCTGAATTACTTTTAAGGTACCCAACGACTTCCTAGGCTTGTGGGATTGCCGAACGCAATTAATATGATGTTGGTGAGTTCCTCTCTGCTGCAATAAGTTTAAACATGGCAAAACCTGTATCTTGGTCATTTTGGTTTTGTATTTTAGTTATCCTATTGGCGTGGTTTAATTCCGACGAACCAGTCTTTCTGATCTATGTTCCTTAAGGTGGTAGATTGGGTGGGTTGGGTACTGGATCAAATGGGGAAATTTTTTTGTACAAGTCAAAACAAGTATATGGAGATAGTCGATAGCTGATTTATGGTGAATATTTGACTGGAGTTTTTCTTTCTGTAGACATCTAAACCTATACTCTCTGAAGAAGCGAAGAAGCTAGGTCTCATTGATGCTATTGTCCCTCCTCAAGAGTTACTAAAAGTGTCAAGGCAATGGGCCTTAGATATTGCCGAAAAGCGTAGACCGTGGGTCCGGTCACTTCACAGCGTCGACAAGATTGGCTCCCTATCAGAAGCACGTGAGATAATTAATGTTGCGAGACAGCAAGCCAAGCGGACCACACCTAATATGCCACAACACCTAGCATGCCTTGAGGTAATTGAGGAAGGTATTTTGCAAGGAGGATACCCTGGTGTTTTGAAGGTATGTTTGTTTGGATTCGTTCTGTCCCAATATAATTCAATAAGAAGCCAAGCTTTTATACTTGACCCATTTGGATAAACATTAACTAGATGGAGCTATAATAAGTAAATGGGTCAAACAAGCTTATAATGGTATGCAACCTAAACTTATACATATTATTGTTTCTCAGGAGGGCAAAGTTTTTAACGAGCTTTTAGTTTCCGACACATCAAAAGGTCTATGCCACGTGTTCTTCTCACAACGTGCAACTTCAAAGGTATAACAAACTCAATAGTGTGAATATTTTTTGCTTTCTGAACATTCTACATCTTTTGCTTATTTTTCATCACTGGCAGGTGCCTAACGTTACTGATATCGGACTTAAGCCAAGGGCAGTCAAGAAAGTTGCTGTGATTGGTGGAGGTTTAATGGGTTCTGGAATAACTACAGCCCTTATCATCAGTAACGTATTTGTTGTTCTTAAGGAAGTCAACTCTGAGTATCTTCTAAAAGGGATAAAAACAGTAGAAGGTAGGATCTGCATTTTGACAAAAAAATCGAGTTTATTCTGCCACTTATATACACGATACTTAAAGGTAGTTTTTACTTGTAGCAAATATCCGAGGTATGGTTGCAAGGAAAAAGCTGCCACAGTCCCGAGCTGAAAAGGCGTTGACGATGATTAAAGGGGTATTAGACTACTCAGAATTCAAGGATGTGGATATGGTCATTGAGGTATCTTCATTAACGGTTATCCATTCTTCATATTTAATTTTTATGTAGCTTAGAACGACGGTGCATATAGTTGTTTGACTAGCTACTTATTATAACAGGCGGTTATTGAGAACGTTCACTTAAAGCAAACAATATTCAGTGAGATTGAGAAGGTGTGTCCGCCTCATTGCATATTGGCAGCGAACACGTCTACCATTGACCTGAACTTGGTGGGTGAAAAACTAAGTTCTCAAGACCGAGTTGTGGGGGCTCATTTTTTCAGGTTAAGTGACTTTAGAAAGTTCTGTATATTTTATTAGAAATTCACTTTGGCGAATTTCAACCCATTTAACCCATTTCAATATAGGTTTAATCTTCTATAATCTGACCTAAATATATTTTTGAAATGGTTCGACAGTCCTGCTCATGTGATGCCTCTATTGGAGATTGTTCGAACAGAAAAGACTTCTGCACAAGTGATTCTTGATCTAATGACAGTTGGAAAAGTAATAAAAAAGGTTCCTGTTGTTGTGGGAAATTGCACGGGATTTGCTGTTAATCGTACCTTCTTTCCATACAAACAAAGTGCACACATATTGCTTCATTTAGGTGTGGACTTGTTCAGAATTGACAGATTGATCAGCAGCTTTGGCCTCCCAATGGGCCCGTTCCAGTAAGTTTCTGCACCAAGTTTTTTTAATTGATTTAGATGCCTGGATTTGGGTTTTAAATATGTTTATGCGAAGTTGAAAAATCCTAATCGAATGAGTTTTGTAATCAACTTGTGATTGTAGGCTTGAAGACTTGAGTGGATATGGTGTCGCAGTTGCTGTTGGTAAAGAATTTGCTTCGGCTTTTCCTGACCGCACATTCAACTCCCCTGTAGTTGACCTTCTAATTAAAGATGGACGAAATGGTAACCTTCTACAATACATGCTCAAGTTTCATATTTTGTTATCTTCCAAGAACGAGTCTTATGTCTACATAACACTCTTTTCAGGTAAAAGCAATGGAAAAGGTTATTACATTTATGAAAAAGGGTGCAAGCCAAAACCCGACACTTCGGTGCTACCAATTATAGAGGAGTCAAGAAAGCTAGCCAATCTTATGCCACACGGGAAGGTAACGCTTGAATTTTAATAGTCTTCTGTATTGGATTTGTGATTATATATCGGAAGTAATGTGTTTCCTTTTTTTATGTTGTTGTAAAGAGTCAAAAATTTTGTTTGCTTGAATTTTTTGTGGCAGCCGATATCCGTGACTGACCAAGAAATAGTAGAGATGGTACTATTTGCGGTAGTAAATGAGGCATGTCGTGTTTTAGAGGAGGGAATTGTTGTTCGAGCATCGGACCTTGACACTGCATCGGTTCTTGGGATGAGTTTTCCTTCGTACCGGTACACATTCATATTAGCTCCTAACTTTCCACTAACTTGTTAAATCTTTCACTGGCAGTATGAACTGACTAATTAATACTCCGTAATTTTTTTGTTTTGGTTGCAGTGGTGGCATCATCTTTTGGGCAGATTTGGTAGGAAGTAAGCACATATATACAAGTCTTAAAAAATGGTCTGAAAAATACGGCAACTTCTATAAACCGTCAAGATTCTTGGAAGAGCGAGCTCTAAACGGTGTACCTCTGGTGAGAATAATCCTAATCCTCCGTTACACATTCATCAAATTTTGGTTGGGACAAAAAAGTGTTCGCGGGTTGATCAACCCATCCTATCCGACCCATTATACACCCTGACTAAAGTAGCCCTGTTTTGGAATTTCTTGGAAGAAATATACAAGAACATACATTATTTTTTGCTTATTCCATGTGTGTAACGTGTTGATATGATTTTGCAGAGTGCACCAGTTTCAGCAGCTATGAGCTCTAGGGCTCGACTGTAAGCAAGACTATCTACACAGGTTAACTTACATGAAGACTGTTGTTGACATTATGTTAACAAGCTCCAAAAAATTTACCTGGATTGTGTGTATTTGATTTTCTGTTTATTAAAGGGAAACATTTGCAGTGAAAAATGTGTAGTATGTATCTCGTGACTCTTAAAATTGTCCGGATTAAGGTTTGTAAAGAGCGTTATCTCTTCAAAGAGGTTCGACTTTGAGGTAAAGAGCGTTATCTTTTCATAGAAAAACTCATTACAAACTCTCATCTTTACCGCGGTAAAAAAGCACACACATCACGCCCAATCAAAGTATTTATGTCAGTGAAAACTCAGTCTTCTCTAAATTCGGCTAGAAAAGATCATGATCGAGCTATCGAATAGCTCAGAAAAATAAAGAATTGTGTAATCATACTTGATAAAGAATTGTACAATCATAAGCTTTTAGGAACTAATTATACGGGGGGAAATGTAACTCTTCGGCATCGTTTATGTTTTACAATTTTCCAAATGATTTGGGGATGGGAAAACTATGGATGATATTCAAAAAGTATGGCACGGTGTTTGACATATTCATGGTACAAAAACGGCTGCGAAATGGGCAAAGGTATGGCTTCATGCGTTTCAAATTGTAGACGTAGAGGGGCTGTTTTTTTTTTTTTTTTTTTTTTTTTTTTTTTTTTTTCAAATTGTAGACGTAGAGGGGCTGTTATTGAGACTACGTCAAATTAGGTTGGCAGGGGAATCGTAGTGAAGGAAGCATGTTCCATTTACGCTAGGGTGGTGGGGGAAGAGCGTAGCAAAAGAACATCGGAAGGACAGGCGTTTTGTTGATGTGGTATACGGGGAAAACTGGAACACGGTGAAAACAAGAAGAGATGTGGAAGGTGTGAGACGAGAAACGGCCGCAAATGGTAATGGTAATAACAGTTTGAGATACGGAGGTGAAAGGAAGATGAGATAGATGTTGGATTGCTCAGTAGAAGTCTGATTGGGTTTCTTCCTAAGCTACTGGGGTTGTGCGAGTAAATAGGCATAAACAAGGCGCGCGGAGGCCAAGTTGTTGGGGGACTCAAAGTGATGATAGTTTTCGAAAACAAGGAAACGGCTGGGAATATAATGAATAATGTTAACCATGGAGATGGCTGCACAAATTAAGACTATGGAACAGTAGCAGCTACTCCCTTCGGGGAGAATGACATGATTGAACGATATCATGTTGGGCTGAATCGGTGTTCAAAAGAATAGCCGTAATAGAGACTAATTACTTCTTTTCATATATTTTCAATGACAAATGCTTTACACAATTACACATCTTAAAAAGTATCATTTCTTGAATTTGTGAACTTCATTTGGGTTCTAGTTCAAAAAAAAAAAAAAAAAAAAAAAACTTCATTTGGGTTCCCTGTTCGACCGGACCAGAACGAATGTATTTCGGTCCGGTCCTCAGTCCATGGTTTGCATCACATTCGGTCTTCGGTCCAGTCCAGATTGTAAAACCCGAATTTTGAGCTTCACCATCTAAGGGTTTTACATATGTCTAATAGGACTGACGTTTTGAACCATTTCGATCCTGGTCCGATCCAGTTTTAGACCTATGATCACCCCTAGATGGTGAAGCTCAAAGAAGGAATTGAAGTCTTGTGTGGCAAAAACAAAAAGTTTGCTCCACGGATGGTCTTAAAAGACATGGATGTTTTTTTTTAACGGCGACTTTATAAGAACTGACATCTAATTGTTCTTAAAAGAATTGATTGGTCAGAAAAACCAAACTAGTTGGAAGCTTCTTGGGTTTTGTAGTTAAGTATTCACCATTGTTCTATGTGTAGTATGCGATGCTTGTGTTGATATGAGAACTTCATATGCTTTGGAGTTCTCTATCTCTACTATCTACTACATTATAAAACATTTACACCCTTTCTAATTAAAGAAGTCTTAAAAAATTAAGACAAAAACATTTCTTCAAAAAGAAATAAACAAACTATTAGTCTGGAAATGTAATGTAATTCTCAATTTCAAAATGGGTAAATAAAACACATCTAAAACTTAAAAGTTACAAGAAAATAATTGAAAACCCTTTAATGTGTGTAACAGTCTCAATATGAAACGTCCATTTTGTAGAAACTAGAAGGGGGGGTTGAATAGTTTCTTAAAATTTACTTGTTAAAATATGGTTTCCAAAAATCATTTTTCAAAAACTTAGGCTTGAGGAAATATGTGAAATCTTCTTATGCACAAATATGAACAATGATAGTGTAGCTAAACTAATACTAACAAAAATATATCCACAAAGAATAAAGAATGATAGTGTAGCTAAACTAATACTAACAAAAATATAGCCACAAAGAATAAAAAATGATAGTGTAGCTAATCTAATATTAACACATGTATATGCAAAAAGTAATAAGGAATGTAAAGAGTTAAGGGTAAAGAAAGATCAAACCGAACACCAAGGATTTATAGTGGTTCGGCAACGAAGCTCACTCCTCGTTCCTACTCCACTCCTCGAGTACTCCTTACTCGAGAGTTCACTACACAACAAGCTCCTTATGGTGGAGAAAACCGTACACGTCGCTTAACCAATTTCCGACTCTAAGCTAAAAGTCGAGCCCTAATCGTAGCTAGGACCAATCTACACAACTATACTTAGTACATACACAACTTCCAAATAGACACAACTACTTGGATCTTCACAACTATGACACAACTACAAGAATATACAAATTGATCTTCAATAGATCTTTGGTGGTGGACTCAACACTTCACTAGGATAGTGTTCTTCTCTTTGCACTTGGAGAGGAAGAGATGGAAGAACAAGATTCACTTCTTAAACAAGTAATAATCAAACAAATGATCAAAGATTTGAGTGATTAAAGAAGGGGTTTGAATCTAGAAATGAATGTGCAAAAGAGGTGAGGTGAAAAGCTGAGAATGGTCAACTATTTAAAGGACAAAGGAGCCAACGGCTATATCTGCCCGCGGTACCTTATCACAGCCCGCGGTACCTTATCGATAAGGTACCGCCTAGGCGCTAAGGTACCGCCGGACTAGACTCCGCTCCTTTTTGTCCTTTAGTGGTGGAGGTCTTATCTGGGTATAAAAATATCCTGAAAGGATATTCTTAACAGTATAAGAATATGCCATTTTCAAATTTCAAATAATTTAATTTAATAAAACATTTTCTTAAAAATAAAGTTTAATAAAAACTTGTCACATTTAATAAAAAGTGAGTTTTAAGAAAAGATTAAATCACTTGATCACTTGATTAAGGTTAGTACTTGTTTATCCATACCTTAAGTGAAAATGGGTAAAATGAAAAATACTTGAACTCAAGAATTCGTTTTTCGTTGTTTTCGTAAATGCTTGTTTTTACATATTGTCGTAATCAAAACTAAGCGAGACCGAAAAATGCAAGTAACGTTTTTAGTCATTATTGCATTAACAATCTCCCCCTTTTTGATTTCGACGATACATAAACTCAATCACACAAAAACAAGATTTTCGAAGACGAGTTTATTCATTTCTCCCCCTTTGTCGAAGCAAAAAGGTTGCGTAATCCGGTGTTGAAGAAACGGACTTTGCAAAGACTCCCCCTTGGTGCTTACTCCCCCTAGCTTGGGGCACCGAGGAATCGAGATATGGTGACAAGCTACATAGAAGGGTTAGTTGAACAAAAGAAACAACCAACAATATATAGCAATAGGTCACAAAAAAAAAGAGAACACAAAGACAAAGATCCAAGATAGGTTACTAAAAGAACATCATACAAAGAAGTATGGAAAAAGAAACAAGCTAAAAGCATAAATCTAATCCTAGTTATTCTAGAATTCTAAGATTTGCTTGAATTTGGTGTCTTGTGGATAAGCAATCAATGCTTATATGAAAGACAAGGTAATAGCGGAGGGTGGTGGTGGTGGCTTGTTGGAGATCTCATAATCAAAGTGAAGAGGAGGCTTGATTAAGAGACTCTTGATGTAGCTCAACTCCTCATAGATGTGTGCCATAGCAAGATGTTGATATTGACAAAAATGACAATATGTTCCATGGTGCATGACATTATCATGAGAAGGAGGAAGAACACTAAAGGGTGGTGGTGGAAGAAAAGAAGTTCCACAATCAACATTCTTGGTAGGAGAAATGTGATTAAGAGTGTTCTTGGGTGGGTTTGGATTGAAAGAAATTGGAGAAAATGGAGGAGATTCAAGGCTTTCATTGGGAGAATAAGACATTTTGGATGTGAAGTAATGCAAAATACTTATGGTTTAAATAGGGAAGGCTTAGGATATTTTTGGGATGGTCAAAAGGTTTGAAACAAAGATTCTCAAAAAGGTTGGAGCAAATCTGGAGTTTCAGACAAAAACCCGAAAAGGAAGGCCACTGTAGGCGGTTCCTT
The DNA here is from genome assembly GCA_025667525.1 of Glebionis coronaria. Lineage (NCBI taxonomy): Eukaryota > Viridiplantae > Streptophyta > Magnoliopsida > Asterales > Asteraceae > Glebionis > Glebionis coronaria. Next base: position 369,639,835 of record CM046880.1, on the reverse strand, counting down.
ATCTAGGGCGGCGGTACCTTATCAATAAGGTACCGCGGTTCACATAAGGAACCGCCTGCAGAAGCAGGGTTTGGTGTTTGGAGGAAGATTTTCAGCAAATCTTATTTTTCTAGTCTAACTTATCATAGGGATATGCTTAAAAGCAAAGATAGACAAAGAAAACAAATGCAAACTTACCAAATAGAGATTTGACCAAAATACATGGATTAAAAAATCAATGTAGGAGGTGTGTAAGACAAGACCTTAAGTCATGACACAATGATCCTCCATGATTCAATCTTGTTCTTGCTATGTTTGAGAGAATCATACATATGAATTATGTAAGCTCTATATTAATAGCGAGAATCTATGAAAAAAAATCGTTTTTAGATTGAATTAACAATGTCAAACGAATTTCTCAACCATTTTCGAAAGAGACTTTGAGAGTTTTGAAAAGGAGATGAGAAGATTTTTCAAAAGGAGTTTAAAGGACTCAAGGACTCAAAGTCGTAATAGAAAACACACAATAAGAAAGGAATTTAAGGAAGATGTTCCATTAATCCTAGACCTAGACGCAAGTAATAAAAAGGTTCCCTCTTAAGTGGCTTAGTGAAGATATCGGCTAAGTTGTCCTCGGAGGGCACCTTTTCAATAGTAATGTTCCCCTTTTGAACATTATCCCTAAGGAAATGGTGTCTAATTTCTATGTGTTTAGTTCACGAATGTTGCACGGGATTCTTGCTTAGGTCTATAGCGCCTTTATTATCGCACATGATGGGAACATCATCAAGAGAAATCCCGTAATCAACAAGCGCTTGCTTCATCCATAGAGCTTGTTGGCATGCTTTACCGGCACTCACATACTCGGCTTCCGTGGTGGATATCGCAAGAGCGGTTTGTTTCTTGGAGAACCAAGAAGTTAAACAACAACCCATGAAGGTACAAACTCCACTAGTGCTTTTCCGGTCCACATAGTCTCCCACATGATCCGAGTCCGCGTAGAAAATGGTTTCTACGCCGGTCCCTTTAGGATACCATAATCCTCAATGTATAGTGCCTTTAATGTATCGGAAGATACGCTTAACCGCTTCAAGATGAGAGGTTTTGGGAGCCTCTTGGAAGCGAGCACAAAGGCAAACACTAAACATGATATCCGATCGACTTGCCGTTAGGTACAACAAACTACCAATCATACCTATATATTTGGTGTTGTCTACCGACTCACAATCATCATCTACGGTGAGTTTAGTATCCGAGGCAATAGGAGTTTTCATTGGTCTAGATTCTTCTAATCCAAATTTTTTTAGCATTTCTTTAGCGTACTTAGATTGACTAAAGAAAATACCATCGTCCATTTGTTTAATTTGGAGTCCTAAAAAGAAGTTAAGTTCTCCCATCATACTCATTTCAAACTCATCATGCATGATTTTGGCAAAGTCATCACACAATTCTTGACAAGTTGAGCCAAATATAATGTCATCAACATATACTTGTACGATTATGAGGTGAGAACCTTTCTTCTTTGTAAAGAGTGTATTGTCTACCATACCCATGGTATACTCATGTTTAACAAGAAACGCTTTAAGTCTGTCATACCAAGCTTTGGGTGCTTGTTTGAGTCCATAAAGTGCTTTCTTAAGCTTGTAAACATGGTCCGGTTTCTCAAAATCAATGAAGCCGGGAGGTTGAGCCACATATACCTCCTCATGATCAAACCGTTAAGAAATGCACTCTTTACATCCATTTGTTGAAGCTTAATATCTAAGGCACAAGCGTAGGCTAAAAGGATTCTAATTGATTTTAATCTAGCTACCGGTGCATATGTCTCGTCATAATCAATCCCTTCTTGTTGATTATAGCCTTGAGCTACAAGTCTAGCCTTGTTACGAGACACAACACCATTCTCATCTAGCTTATTCCTAAAAACCCATTTGGTTCCTATAATGGTAGAACTTCTAGGTGGAGGAACAAGTTCCTAAACATCATTGGCAACGAATTGATTCAATTCTTCTTGCATCGCAATGACCCAACTCTCATCCGTCAAAGCTTCTTTAACATTCTTAGGTTCAATCAAGGAGACAAAACAAAAGAAGTTGCTTTGGTTTTGGACTTGAGATCTTAGGGTCCTTTGATTTAAGTCACCAATGACATTATTGAGAGTATGATCCCTAGACTCCTTAATGTTTACTTCCTTTTCAACACTAAGGTCTTCAACTCCTATTTTTCTAACCTCTTTGGATTTAACTACTTCTAATTCATCCAAGTCATCATCAACCAATGGTGGTGTCTTGGGTGAAGGAGGGGTTTCATCAAAGGTTACGTTGAGTGATTCTTCAATAACCCCTGAGGTTCTATTTAGGACTATGTAGGCCTTACTAGTTTGGGAATAACCTAAAAGGATACCTTCGTAAGACTTTGGGTCAAACTTGGTAAGGTAGTGTTTGGTGTTGAGGATAAAGCACTTGCTTCCAAACACCCTAAAGTATTCTAATGAGGGTTTCTTACCTTTAAGAATCTCATAGGGGGTCTTTCCTAGGAAAGGTCGAATAAGAATTCGGTTGAGAATATAAGTCGATGTATCTACGCATTACACCAAAACTTTTGAGGCAAAGATTTCTCGTTTAACATCGTCCTACTCATCTCTTGGAGAGTCCTATTCTTCCTTTCAACTACCCCATTTGATTGTGGAGTGCGAGGAGCCGAGAAGTTATGGGTAATACCATGAGCTTCACAAAAGGCACCAAATTGCACTTCATTATCAAATTCCCTACCATGATCCGTCCTAATAGAAACAATTGAACATCCTAGTTGATTTTGAATTCTCCGACTAAAGATTTCGAAGTGATCGAAAGCTTCATTCTTAGATGCCAAAAATCTAGTCCAAGTGAATCTAGAATAGTCGTCAACTATAACTAGGGTATAAAGGTTACCTCCATAACTCCGTATGGCGGAAGGTCCAAAGAGATCTATATGTAGGAGCTCTAAGCACCGAGAGGTCGAAACCAAATTCTTGGCTTTGTGACTTGAGTGAACTTGCTTTCCAACTTTGCAAGCATCACAAAAGTGACTATCAAACTTAATCTTGAGGAGGTGTCTTACCAACTCCTTAGAGACTAAAGATTGAATTAAACGCATATTAGCGTGGCCTAATCTCCTATGCCAAAGAGTAGAACTATCATCTATAGTCGCAAGACATATGTTGTCTTTTGACTTCTTATTAACCTTCATGACATAAAGCACATGCTTTCTAATACCTTTTCCAATGAATTTTCCATCTTTTACGATTTCACTGTCATGTTCCGAAAAGATAACCTTACACTTATTATCACAAATTTGACCTATACTTAAAAGGTTAAAACCTAAGTTATCTACGTGCTCAACATTTTCAATGGTCATAGAGTCAAGAGAAACCGTACCTTTGCCAATGATATTACCACGTAGACTACTAGCGAATGTGACGTTACCTCCATCATATGCTTTGTAATGCGAGAACAAACTTCGATTACCCGTCATGTGTTTAGAACATCCACTATCCTTAATCCACTCATCGGGCTCCAAATCAATTCCCAAGCATATCTAGGTAACAATACACAAGATCAAACATTTGGTCCCCAATATCTCATGGGTCCAAAATTGTTAGTTCCAAACATCCCTTGCATTTGGTTGGGATGCATGAATGAGGTGGGGATTCCCCATGAAGAACAAAATGGAGGAGGGTAGTAATTCATGTAACCATTTTGTTGCTTATTACTTCTCCTAGGTGTGTTTGATCTAGGTTTAGAGTTATTATTATTCTTTTTAGGTGTTGGAGTTTTACTTCTAGTTCGAGAGTTGTTTTGATTATCTCTTGTAGGCGTTGTCGTTCTACTTCTAGGCTTAAACTCATTCTGTACTCTAGGTGGAGTAGAAGATAATCTAGATAAACTTCTATTTCCCATGAGAGGTTTACTTAACGGCTTATAGAACTTGCTAATAGTATTGTCGTCAAGTATGGGTAATTGAACCTTATTAACAGTAAGATGCTTTGGTTTTTCATTTAACTTAGATTTTTCAGAAAGTTCAGAATTTTCACAAAATTCAACTTCTGGCTGCGGTACCTTATCTATGGCCGCGGTTCCATAGCGATAAGGAACCGCGCCATAAGATGTGGAACCGCGTCCAGAAGATGTTTTATGTGAAAACCTGACTTGTTTTGGTTCACTAGTTGAGGCTTCATTTGAGTTAAAACCTAGACCAAGTTTTTCCTTAGAATGAACTTGTTTGTTTAACATATCATCAAGAGCACTAGTACCTTTCATGAACTTTTCCAATTTAATGGAGGTACTCTTGAGATCATCATTTTCTAATCTAAGTTTCTCACAACTTAAGCAACCTAAATCAACCTCTTTGTTTTTCTCAAGTTTAGCCAATTTCTCCCTAAGTTCATTGATCTCATTTTCAAGCTTAGTTTTGGTTGATTTTAAGGTTTTATTCTTTTCTATGAATTTAAGGCTAAGTTTGTGTAAGCTATCATATTTGCCTTCAAATTCAATATCATCTAAAGTGGAACTATCAGAGCTATAATATTCGGTTTCGGAATGTACCTCTTTAGAAGTGTGAGCCATAAGACATTTCTCCTCTTTGGGGTTGTCATCATCATCTTCACCGCTATCGCTCCAAGCGCCACTAACGAATGCCGTGTGGTTCTTATCACGAGCGGGCTTTGGACAATCACCAATGAAGTGATTTGGATCACCACATCTAAAGCAACTCCTATCACCTTTTTCGTTCTTGACAAATCGATTCTTTGAAAATGGTTTCTTGTCATAGTTTGGTTGCCTAACGTGTTGACCTCGTCTCTTGAAGAACTTCTTGAAATCTCTCACCGCCAATGCATACTCCTCGTCATCATTTTCTGAGGAACTATCATGGTCACTTTGTGCCTTCTTGGCCTTAAGTGCAAGAGATTTCCTTTCACTCTTGGTTTTTACTAATTCCGAGTCCTTCAAAATTATCATCTCATGAACTTTCAAGTTTCCTATGAGTTCATCGAGTGATAAAGTTGAGAGATCTTTCGACTCTTCAATAGCCGTGACTTTTGCTCTCCACTTTGGATGTAAGGCCCTTAGAAACTTCCTAACATTGTTCTTGCTAGAAAAACCTTCATCAAGTGCTTTTAGACTAGTAATAATGGTGTTAAACCTAGCAAATGCACTATCAATAGTTTCATCTTCTAAGATGACAAATTGTTCATATTGTTGGACAAGAAGATCGATTTTACTTTCTTTGACTTGGCTATTACCTTGGTGGGTTACTAAAAGAGTGTTCCAAATATCTTTAGCGGTTTCACACATAAAAAATTTTTCATACTCTTTCTTAGGTAAAGCATTATAAATCACCATTTTAGCCTCATTATTTTTTGAAAGTTTCTTTTTAGTATCATCAATAGCTTTGTCAAAAGTGACTAATTTTTTTGTTTTAGAAACTTCATTAAATTGAAAGGGTAAAAAATCACCATTGGTAATAACATGCCAAAGATCTAAATCTTTTGATTTCACATAAGTTTCAAATCTATTTTTCCAATAAATAAAACTATCGGTTTCAAAAAGTGGTGGTCTTTGCATAGATTGTCCTTCTAGGTACTTGTTGGAATCCATAGATCGATTCAAGTTTTAAAATACAATATACTTTAAAAATTCTTGAGCAACCCGCTCTGATACCAATTGTAGAAACTAGAAGGGGGGGGGGTTGAATAGTTTCTTAAACTTTACTTGTTAAAATATGGTTTCCAAAAATCCTTTTTCAAAAACTTAGGCTTGAGGAAATATGTGAAATCTTCTTATGCACAAATATGAACAATGATAGTGTAGCTAAACTAATACTAACAAAAATATATCCACAAAGAATAAAGAATGATAGTGTAGCTAAACTAATACTAACAAAAATATATCCACAAAGAATAAAGAATGATAGTGTAGCTAATCTAATATTAACACATGTATATGCAAAAAGTAATAAGGAATGTAAAGAGTTAAGGGTAAAGAAAGATCAAACCGAACACCAAGGACTTATAGTGGTTCGGCAACGAAGCTCACTCCTCGTTCCTACTCCACTCCTCGAGTACTCCTTACTCGAGAGTTCACTACACAACAAGCTCCTTATGGTGGAGAAAACCGTACACGTCGCTTAACCAATTTCCGACTCTAAGCTAAAAGTCGAGCCCTAATCGTAGCTAGGACCAATCTACACAACTATACTTAGTACATACACAACTTCCAAATAGACACAACTACTTGGATCTTCACAACTATGACACAACTACAAGAATATACAAATTGATCTTCAATAGATCTTTGGTGGTGGACTCAACACTTCACTAGGATAGTGTTCTTCTCTTTGCACTTGGAGAGGAAGAGATGGAAGAACAAGATTCACTTCTTAAACAAGTAATAATCAAACAAATGATCAAAGATTTGAGTGATTAAAGAAGGGGTTTGAATCTGGAAATGAATGTGCAAAAGAGGTGAGGTGAAAAGATGAGAATGGCCAACTATTTAAAGGACAAAGGAGCCAACGGCTATATCTGCCCGCGGTACCTTATCACAGCCAGCGGTACCTTATCGATAAGGTACCGCCTAGGCGCTAAGGTATCGCCGGACTAGACTCCGCTCCTTTTTGTCCTTTAGTGGTGGAGGTCTTATCTGGGTATAAAAATATCCTGAAAGGATATTCTTAACAGTATAAGAATATGCCATTTTCAAATTTCAAATAATTTAATTTAATAAAACATTTTCTTAAAAATAAAGTTTAATAAAAACTTGTCACATTTAATAAAAAGTGAGTTTTAAGAAAAGATTAAATCACTTGATCACTTGATTAAGGTTAGTACTTGTTTATCCATACCTTAAGTGAAAATGGGTAAAATGAAAAATACTTGAACTCAAGAATTCGTTTTTCGTTGTTTTCGTAAATGCTTGTTTTTACATATTGTCGTAATCAAAACTAAGCGAGACCGAAAAATGCAAGTAACGTTTTTAGTCATTATTGCATTAACACATTTCAATCTCTTGTAACGGCCTAATTGTAGCACTAATGTAGCTCATTTATAAACTTTGTAAAAACCTTTTTCAACCTATCATAACAACCAATTATATATACTGTATAAAGTAACACAATCATTACACAACCCCATTAGTCCATTACCCACCATCTAAAATACATGCGCGACCATCTCTCCTACAGTCCTTCATTTCCGCCTCCACTAACTCATCTGTTGCGAAAGCCATAGAACCCGTCTTCGTCAAAGTCATAGAATCCGTTGCAACAACATGTTTAATTGTTTTTGTTGTTTTCGATTTTGTTATAAAAATCGAATACGATAAGTTTTGTTCTTTAGATCTGACCGATGCGTGTGTGTTTATGTGTTGTTTTGTGCATCATTTTTGTGGTGTTGATGGTTTCAATTTTTCTTTATGAGCTTGCAAGGCTATTTGAGACAGAATCTGTTATCTTATAACAAGAAGCTCCAAATAAAAATTTGACAACCGTCTTCGTTATTTTTTTTGAAACCAATGTTGGGTGCCAATATCTAAATTGGATGTAGGTTGCTGTTAAATTTTCAAGTGAGCCACATGGTTATTGATGGGAGAAGTGTTAGCCCCTAGCCCCTATCTACAGTAGTATATTGTAAAAGATATGAAGAAAAGCCTTTTTTTTTGCATAATGTCAACAATGGTTGTTTTACTCACATAATTTTTTTTAAAATGGTCAATTTTATATTTTCCCCAGGCACTTAAAATATTTTGGACAAACCTATTCTCTCGAGAGCCTCAACAATGATGATGTCGTAATTGTACCACACGACGATGCTCGTGTTACTTTTTTGTGATACCATTTATCCTTTATTTTTATTTCATTGATTAAAGATATTGTAAATAAAGATGTTTTTTTTTTACTAAATATAAAGATGTTGCAACAATGATGTATACTAATAGTTATATTTTTGTTTACAGATCATTACCTTTTTAATTAATGTTTCAAAGATGTTAATTATGTTATGTTTTTTTAATTTAAACCTATTGTTTATATGAATATGAAATAATTTGTGTTATTATTGTTTAAAATTATTTTAATTAAAAATTATCATCCATTAGCAAAGTCTTATTTAGAAAAAATTGTAAATGAAAAACAGTTGCTCGTCGTAAATTTTACTGATCGGATACCCGTCGCTGCATTGCGCGGGTACCCTGCTATATACTATTTAAAACATTTAACTCTTTTCTATAAGTAGAAGTCTTAAAAATTAAAACTCAAACATTTCTTATAATGGAAAGATATATTTTTTACTAAAAAATTAATGCATATTAAACTCTAGAAATAATTGTAACTGAATACAATTTTGTAACGGAAAATTTAAGTACTTTTTATAATTTTATAACAGAAAATTTAAGTGTTTGTAACTTAATTCATAAAAGCATTTTTATAAATAAAAAAGTTTCCATTATATAAAGTCTAAAAAAATTTAAAACGCATATGTAAAATATGCAAAACAAAACCATCGCTCTTTCTCAATCACCGCGCGTTGTCACCGACTTTGAGGTGCCGAAAAAACTGTGATCGTTATGTTCAGATAAGATGTTCGTTTTTGTAATGGTGGTTTCGTGGTTTAACCAAATCCACAAAAATAGTCACCGGCTACCCGCCGCCGCATTACGCGGGTAGCCGGCTAGTATAACCAGACATCTTTTTAACAAAAATTATTGTGCTGCAAATCTCGTATAATGTAAACTGGGGAAAATTGTATGTGTAGCACTGTTGAGTTATACTATAAACTTGCTCATAAAAAAAGAAAAAAGGCCTAAGAGCGCTGGGAGTCATCACTCTGAGTGAGTGTGTTTTGGGGTGCCACGTCAGCAAAACTCACTCACTCACTCACATGGAAAAAACAGGGAGTCTCACTCCAAGTGATTTCCAGTTTTTCAGAATTTTACAAAACACCCCCTAAACAAACTTAAATATTTCATTAAACATAAGCAACATTACAATACTTTTAAAATAAAACGAACATAATAAAAAAGACATACGGTTGACTGGGGTCCGAGTTAGTCTTGGACGATTCTCTTTTTCAAGCAACCGTTGATAATGATTGTGTGCTATTGGCAAGAAGTAAGCATCAAATTCCTCATCAATTTCAAAAACTGACGGAACGTGATCGGGATTCATATTTGAGTTATATTTATAGACGGATCGAAAAATATAACCGTTATAATTCGAATTTCAAAAAACTAACTGTTGGGGGGGTGAAATGAAAATTTTTCGAAAACTAGCCGTTTGGGGGGCTGAAATGAATTTTTTTTTTAAATATAACCGTTTGGGGGTAAAATGAATTTTTTTTTTTTTTTAAATTAACTCACGCGACGTGAGTATACCCGCGCAGGGAACTCACGCCGCGAGTTTTGCCTAGGGTGGGAGTCTTCACGCCTCTCGCGCCGTGAGTTTGGCACCCCACGGCGCCACCACTCCCAGCTCTCTAAAAATAATGATTGTCAATTTGTGATTCCTATGTAACCCATCAATCCTATATCCATTGTGACGCTCGCTGCAAACCAAACGGCACCGTAAGTTCCAAGTATATTTCGAGACCAATTCTCCCAAAAGAAAACACCCTTTTATCACAAAACTGAAAATTAATTTAAACCAACCTGCTTCAAGAAAGCATTATATAAATAATGGTGGTAAAAACTAAAAAGTCACTAGAATGACTATCAGAAATAATCACTGACATGTTTTATCTTATCATGTTTTAAGTATATGTCTTTGTTAAGTAGTATAAGGTCTCGTTGTTTTGTTTGTGAGTAAACATGGACGGTCATGTTAATCTAAATTTTAGCGGCCGTGGTGACAGAATAACAGAACATCACCACACCTTGAATGAAAACCACCACATCTTCACCTCAATTCCTCAAATAAACACCTCAACTTTGTGTTAATTTGATTCGTGGTAGTTTCATTTAAGGTGTGATTGTGTTTATTTCTTCTTCTATCAACCAACGACTCTTACACTCTGTTCTCCAGTTTTATTTTCTAAAGAATGAAAAAGGAAAGAAAGGGAAATTAAAAAAAGTTGTGTTCTTTAGATTTTTTTAGGAAGGAATAGAAAGGGAGGGGAAAGGTAAGGGAAGTGAGCTGTAGTGTTATTTGTTCCATAAATGATCCTTCCAAAATCGGGATGGAAGCGAAGGAAAGCTTATTCTCAAGTTTTATTTTTCTAGTAAATTACATATTTAACCATGTTTACCCAAACACAATTCTTCACAACACATGCTCTTTATTTTAAAGAATGGTCGATGTGTTCCTGCGTTTTTTTATCTCCAATATTGTTGCAATTAATAATCTAAGGTGAGAACACAATTTAAAATCAACCATTGAATGATTACATTATTCATTCATAAACAAATAAACGAATACACCTAACCACGTTAATGAATGCCATAGGCCTTGATTGTTTGTGGTATTAATTGATTTATACATATTGTTAAGGTAAATGTAATTGTTGAATTCCCTTTACATATGCTAACAATTTGCAATTTTGCATACGTTCTTTATATAATGATTCATTTACTTTTCTTTTTTGTTCTTCAACAACTTACATCATCTCTAGTAGGGGTGTGATTCGGGTTGACCCGGTCGGGTTCGGGTCAACTCGGGTCGGGTCAAGTCGGGTCAAGGGTAAAAAATATATAACCCGAATCCGAGCCTAATTAGAACTCGGGTCACTCGGGTTCGGGTCAATTCGGGTCGGGTCAAGTCGGGTCGGGTCAACTCGGGTTCGGGTCAACCCGAGTTTAAGGAAAAAGTGTAAAAAGTGGCTCAATTAAGTACTAATACAATGTAAAAAATGTAATTTTAGTCGGGTCAAGTCGGGTTAGTCGGGTTCGGGTCAAGGGTAAAAATATATAACCCGACCCGAGCCTAATTAGAACTCGGGTCAATTCGAGTCAACCCGAATTGACCCGAATACGCTTTTTGACCCGAGTGACCCGACCCAAATATGATTATTCGGGTTCGGGTTCGGGTCGGGTCAACTTTTCCGACACCCCTAATCTCTAGTAGTATTTAAGTAGTATAGTGTAGCCATGTCACAAAGAAAAGTTGCATTCTCAAGAATGACATACTAATATGGTGGGATCTAATGTCTTTGGTAAGATGGAGAATCTGACCAAAGAAGAGAGGCTAATTTGGTAATTATATTCGGTTCCTTTTCCTTTCTTCTAAACTATAAATATAAACTCGAAAACATAAATTAATACATTCGATCCCTTCTTAAGGCTAGGCACAACGCATGGGGGTCGCGACCTATTTTTTTCGGCCAGCGACCTAGTGCGACCTATTTGCCACAACCCGGCGACCTAGTGCGACCTAATTTAAAATTTATTTTTTTATTTTTAATAAAAATAACATTTTATATTCAATAAAAATAACATTTTATATTTAATAAAAATAACATTTTATTCCAAAAAAAACATTTTATTCCATACAACACGCGTTATACTAAAAAAAAAAACATTACATAAACTAAAAAACATTGGGAAACTTAAAAGTAAAGAGGGTATAATGAATTAGCTAAAACTAACTCAAAAAATTGTCAAATTAATATATGTTGTGAGGAATTAAAAAAAAACTCAATAGATTAATATATTTGGAATTTTTTTATAAAATTTATATAATTAAAACATGTTAAATTTAAAAAAAAAAGTTTTTTTTTAATAAAATACACAGACACAAACACAAACACAAACACAAAAGAGGTCGTGGGTAGGATCGAATTGTGCTCGACTGGCACCGGCGACCGAATCGCCGTAACGCGACGACCCGGTCGCGACCGAGAGTCGACCGACTCTTTTCAGGTGCGTTGTGCCCAGCCTAATATGATCCCTTCCACTCTTTTCCTTTCCTTTCCTTTTCTATTCTTTAAAAAAAAACTCAAGAACAGAGTGTTAAAGACAATTTAAGACTGAATAGTGTTTATTTGATGGATTTCTTCAAGCTGCTAATTTTTCTCACCATTTTTTATAAAATGTTCTTCAAGACACAACAAAACAGATAAAGTTTCCCGGTTCAGGTTACCCAAAAAAACTGTGTCCCTTAAATGGTGTAATTATAGTCACTTTAGTTGCGGTTCTCTTTGAGACGCAATGTTGTTTAGACTTTAGAGTATGTTATACAAAAATCAAGTACTATGTTTTTCTTCACGCTCTCATAGTCCCTTAATCAGAGTACTTAAATATTAATGATTTCTTGTTTGGCTTAAGGGTCGTTTGTTTTAGCTTATAAGCTAAGCCTATTTCCGCTTATATAACATAAGCTCGAATTTTGTTGATTATTTGAAGACTTACGAGCTTAGTTTATTATAATAAACTTATAAGTTCAAGAGTCTTCAAATAAGCTTAAATTTAAGGCTTATTTTGAGACTTTATAAGTTTATCATGATATAATAAACTTATATAAGCCCATAAACCTTCAAATAAGCCATAAAATTAAAGCTTATGTTATATAAGCAGAAATAAGCTTACTTTATATAAGCTAAAACAAACACCCCTTTAAACAAAACAAAATATAAGTGCTAGCTTTTGTTAACTGGTTTGTTTGATGCCTGAGGTCTGTTCAAGCTCACTAATGAGTCCGAGTAGCCACACACTTACATATACCAACCTAAACTGTCTACACTACAACAATACAATATCTAGAATCAGTCCGAGTAGCCAAACCAGTCCAAACATCTTTGAAACCCAAATATAAAAACAACAATACACGAAACATAAATATAAGACTTTCCTTACCATATTTTTTAAGATCTTGTATAAGAATAAGAAGGGAGTGGGTGATAGATTGATGAAAAAGTTGAAACAGATGTTTTCGGAACAGAGTTATAGTTTAATTTGTTCCAAAACATCTGTTACAACAACTCCCTCAAACTTATCTCCCGATCCCTTATCTCTCATTTTTCACAGTGGCGATCCTAAGAAGAAAAAAAGAAAATAAAAGAGATGAAGAATATGATGTGAATTAGGGGTTTTTATAGGCAAGTTAGAAGCGGCTGATGAAAAGTAAGAAACCCTAGCAAATGAAAGTTGCTTGTGTAAAGTAAATGAAAAATGACATGTTTGGTCCTTGTTGTTACTCAAAATGACATTTTTCGTTATAAAAAGTCAAAAATTGCATCGATGGTACTTATAGAAGTCGTTTTATAACATACTAGCCCTTTGACCTTTTATCCATCCACTCTCTCCCATTAACAACAAAGGCATTTTTATTACCTCGCACTTGGTTTTCCGCCAAAGAATCCCACTTTAAAACTACCACCTCGCCCTCAATTATTCATCAACCTCAGGCTACCCACAACGCATGAGGGTCGCGACCTAGTTTTTTCGGCCGGCGACCTAGTGCGACCTATTTGTCACAACCCGGCGACCTAGTTGAAAAAAAAAAAAAAAAAATTTAAAACAATAAATTTAATAAAAAAAACATTACATTAATTTAAAAAAAAACATTACACAATTATTCGAATTTAAAAAAAAATTACAATAATCCTAGTAATTTAAATTATAACGTTCCTTGATTCTGTCCCTCATTTCTTGTTGTGCTTGCTGTTTGGCTATCGGCAAGTTGGGGTCGATTTCCGAGTTGTAGAACATCAAGTCTTTATCTCGTTTCTTTGCTTCAGCAAGCTCGATAGCCCGACGTTGTAACTCGAGCTTTTCTCTTTTGATTTCCGCGTTTTTCTCCTGCAAATCCAACTCCCGTTGCTTCAAGTCAAAGTAGGAATCTTGTTGTTGTTTCTTCTTTCCCCATCCAATGTCTTTCATCTTCTCCCATTTGGAGCTTACAGCTTCAATAAATGAAGACTTCCCAGTTGACGAAGAGGTTAATGACTTCTTTTTAGCACGATCACGACCCATTGGTCGATTTTCTTGTATCTCTTCTTGCTCGTCTTCAGAATCATCGTGCACATCCATGTAACTAGCGTGTCCAGAACCATAAGTGGTTTCAGAAGTCTTGGCTTTTTTGCTAGACGGTTTCTTTGTAAACCGTGGCATTTCAACCTCTATCCAACTCGGGTGATCTTTGAGCACCTTCCACGCCTCCTGGTATTGAAACTCTTTATTGTAAGTCACTTTGTATTCAGCACAAGCTTTTTGGTAATCAGTGAAATCATTTGCACCACTATCATGAGTACGCTCAATGTTATTCATAATACCACAAAATGCACCAACACTAGGACGCAACCTGTTTTTCCATTTGCTCGCAACCGCGTCATACCCTCTAGCAGAACCCGTCTCGGTTTCATAGTACTTCACTACTTTTAGCCAAAAGCCCTTTGATTTTTGACTGTTTCCTTGGATGCAATTCTCGGAAACATAACACCAACCTCTGCATAACGCACACTCTTCCTCACTTGTCCATTCTTTTGGTGCCTCAGTTGAATCAACCTGTTTGCTTTTCGTAGCACGTCTTGAGGGCTTCTTAGGTTTGATTGGGGACATTTCTTCCACATCGTCTTCAAGGTTGTATGCACCATGAAAAGACCCGTGTCCCGAACCTTGACCCATAGATTGATCTTGGCTAGGCCCGTCACCCACATAGTTGTCTTGGTTGTATATCATATTTTCAAATTGTGCATCAACCTCAAAACGATTAATCGGAGAATACTGTTGGTTTGGATAGGAAGTAGTGGAAGAATCCATAGTAGGCCGATACACACCCGTAGGCGATTCGTAGTTAGGTTGTTGGTTATCACGTTGTGGGGGATAAAAGGACGGTTTGAATAGTTAGGTTGTTGGTGTGATTGATATTCAAAACCGGTGGGTCTAAACCGGAATTACCGGATAATCGGAAATTCGAGTCCGGTGTCACATGTGGAACAGATTCTTGACGAACTCGGGATTTTGGGGTTTTGTTTTTGGGAGTTCTCTTGCTAGACATTTTTAATGTGTGTTGAGATTTGTGTGTGAAATGTAAAAAATATTGAAAGATGTATTGATTATATAGGTTTTAAAAAAAATTTGATTTTTTTTTTAAATGTAACGGTCAAATTCAAATGGTCCATTTTTTACCAAGTTTTTCAAATGGGTCGTAACTAGGGTCGGTTTGTGCTCGACCGAAACCGGCGACCGAATCGCCGCAACGCGACGACTCGGTCGCGACCGACTGGGGACCGAAAAAAAAAGGTGCGTTGCGGGTAGCCTCATTTATTCACACACTCTCCCGATCAAAAAACTTAATCTAACAGCCTTGTGGTATTGTGGTCATCTTACAATCACTCGAACTTTATAGACTAATATTAATGCATGTCTTAAGTTCTTTGCATGCCTACATATCAAATATCAAAGTTGTAACTATTTTGATTATCAGCTACTAATGCAACTACCTTCTTAAGCAAAGATATTGTTTGTATTAGTACTTCCATGTTCCACACACACTACTATGATCTTGTTATCCTTAATATACTTTGACAACTCTAATACATCAACATCAACAGTCAAAGGGTTCAAATCATTATCTAAGCTTGATCTTGGTCTTTAAAAATGGTATTATATCAATTTTTTTCACGCCAAACCTAATTTTATTTTAATGTGCGTAAGTCATAGTTGATATTTTATACGGCTAGAAGTATGTGAGCTTAAGGGGTGATATGAGCTTAAACTCATATCCTTTTATCAACAAATAACCCTAAAACATGAAGCAAAATACCCATTTATCTTGTAAAAAGCAGTGTTATGTGGTATGTTTGTGTTTGTGTGATCTTATGTAGGTAAAAGGATACAATTTCAAGCAAACAAGGAAAAACCAAGCTAAAATGGATGAAAAAGACAAGGAAGGATCACAAGTGACAAGTTTTCAAAGCTCAAGGACCTATCTTGACAAGTCTTGAAAGTTGAGGGACTTAAAGTGCAAATACTGCAAAGTCAAGATCCAAGTCAAACCTGGTCAAACTACAAAGTCAATCAAGTCAAAGGGTCATTTTGTTGAAGAATCAAAGTTGAAGGGCCAAAATTGTCAAAGAAATGAAGTTTCTAGCCTTAAAGAGAAATCTGCCAAGATAAGGGACTTAAATTGCCAAGTTTGGAAAGTTATTCATGTTTAATCCATGTGCTAAGGCTTTTAACCAATGAGAAGAGAGAAAGAAAGACACACGGATCAAACATTTAAATCCCACTTGCAGCCACCACATTTATTGCCAAATCATAACAGTATGATCCGCAACACTCTCTCTCCACCAATAAGAAACTTCCACGTGTCCTTCTCCTTCACAAGATATATTTTCCAGATCGCGTTTTTGATAGAGTGCATTTCAGAAGAAGATCAAAACATCAATCTTGCTCGTTTTGAAGAGACGAATCCAATGGTGCTACTTAATTAACATATAATTCATTGGATCAAAAACCCCCAAATGAGTTCATCACCTTCAAAGTGGGAATGCAGAATTCTTCCACGTGTCAAGTAATGATTGGCCTGAACACGTCACATCTCCAACAAACTCTCAAGTTTAGCCTATAAATACACAACTTGTTCTTCATTTTGAGTAGTAGTTAATTTTCAGAAAACACCTAGTTCTCTCAATTTCATTTTTCTTCTTTTCCCTCCTTTTCACCTAACAACTCAAGAGATTGACAACCTCTTGAGTTTGTTAGTTAGTTAGAACCTTGTAACTACCATTTGTAACTGAATTCAGCAATAAAATTTCAAATTCCAGTTTTCCCGCCAAAACTTGTTCTTCCATTCCTGCTACTTAACTGCTATTGTGTGATTCATTTGTTGCTGTTTGAAGTTTGTTATGATCATACATGGATCATAACTGACTTTGTTGAAGAATTGTTGCTGTTTGATCAGAATTCCAATTCATTCCTAGTTTTTGAAGTTTCATATGCAGAATGATGATTTGTAGCTGTTTTGGTGATTGATTTGAGTTGATAGCTAGTGATAGGTGGTGGTATCACTAGGGCAAGAGAGCTCAGCGCTCCTCTTCTACCCAAAGGATCTCTACAAAAGGTTTCATGGTTTCTGTTTTTAAATTCCTCTAAACAAGTACTAGCCTTCTCAATTTCCTAGTGTAATGATTGATGGCTGCCTGATTCTGTTTGATTAGTTGCTGATTGATATTGTTTGAGTGTTTGTTGTTTAGCTTTCCCATACTTGTGCTTGTTTTCAGACTTGTAGTTTTTAGCTGAATTTCAGTAATTTTTAGTCCATTAGCTACTTGCAGTTCTAGTGTTGGTTTTAACTTGTTCTTAGCTTGAAAACATCTCATTTTGATCTCATAAATAAGTCTGCTATAGCTCTTAATTCAGTCTTAATCAGAACTAAATAATCCTTTGTAAAAGTTTGATCATAATCTGATAAGGAGTGTTTGGGACTAGTTGTAATTCAGAATTCAAGTGTTGTTAATTGGATTTTAAGTGTTCATTTGTAGTCATTAGAAGTTAACAAGTGTTTTTGAGTCTTTTATAAGTCCATAAGATAGTCAAACAGGCAATTGGTTGATAAAAAGTATGGGTCATACTTGTTTTCAGTTTTAGTTCAAAACTTGCCAAATTCAATTGTTCATTTCTCCTTCATTACTTGTTCAAAATTGCTCAAACCAGTTTCTAGTTATAGTTTACATCATAATCTTTCAGACTTTAAGAGGAAATCCTACAGTTTTCAGAAATAAGCAAGAAAATAGCTTATTAGTTAAGACCTGAGCAAATTACATTCTCTGATGTGATTTGCATTCTGATTTCCTAGTTCTAATAATCCACTTCATAAAAGTCCTTATTTTCTTTCACAAATCTGATCAGTAAGTGTTGAATATCAAGTTTTGAGAATTTGAGCTTTTTCAAAAATTTGGTCAACGTTTTGGTCAACATAAGCACATTTGAGCTTAATTTCAAATATCTGGCTTATTAGTGGATGAAATTTGTTCTAGTTTGATTT
The DNA here is from genome assembly GCA_025667525.1 of Glebionis coronaria. Lineage (NCBI taxonomy): Eukaryota > Viridiplantae > Streptophyta > Magnoliopsida > Asterales > Asteraceae > Glebionis > Glebionis coronaria. Next base: position 369,621,904 of record CM046880.1, on the reverse strand, counting down.
CCCCTGCTTTAAATCAAGTGCTTATTCATTTTCTTTACAAAAATCAAGTTGTGGATGTCTGGATTATGCTATAGCTTATTTTGAGCTTATTGATAAGCTCCCTTTTGCTTATCTTGAACTTTTAGCTTATTTCCTTGAACACACATAGTTGTAATTGGATTTTAGAAGTTTTGCAAGTGATTTCAGCTTATTTGGTTGAGAAATAAGCTCAAACGAGCTTATTGTTTCATTGAGCCCGTTTTTGGTTAAAAGTTTTGGAAATTTGCATTTTAGTCCCTGGATTTCAGTTAAGTGTTTAAACCTAGCTAATCTTTCTAATTTTGTGGAAATTGCAATAATCAGTCCTTGGATTTGTTAGTTTGTTACATTTCAGTTCTTGAGTTTGTTAGTTTGTTAAATTTGGTTAGTTTGTTAGAATTTTTTTACAAGTTTAGACCTTGTAGTTAACTGATTTACATTTTTTAGTCCTTGTAACTTTTAGAATTTACATTTCAAGCATTTACATTTCATAGAAATTACATTTTCAGTCCTTATACTTTTATATTTTGCATTTTAATATTTTACTTGAATAATATTTGGAATTTGCAATTTGTTTTACGTATAAATAGGTTTATATTTTTCATTTTTACTTAGTGTTGTTTGAATTAGCAATAGATTACCAAGCAAGCTTGAACAACCAAAAACAATTAAAAATTTGATATTGATTGAACTTTCTATTAGTTAAGAACTGAGAAAACGAACTTGCATTATACACATTTCAAATGGCGCCGCTGCCGGTTCTTTGACTACACGAGAGACTATCGATTGACGGTTTTCATTGGCTTTTGGGATCCGTTCACTTTGTGAACGTTATTTTTACGTATCATAAATCAAAAACAAATAAAAAATCAAAAATATAAAAATATATAAAAACTAAAAATTAACAAAACAATTCTTTTCCTAAAGAATTGACCAAAAAAATTAAAAAAAATCCAAAAAGCAATCTTTTTCCTAAGAGATTGCAACCAAAAATATATATTATTGGCTTCTCTCGGTTTTTATGTACATATAGTATTTTCCTTTAAAAAACTCATAAATACAAAAATATTTTCCATATATTATTATAAGTAAATACGTATACGTATAAGAACAATCAATCTACATATCTTCCATAAGTATTGCCGAGGCAATACACCGTGTTGAGGGGCGCTCCGGTCCTTGACACGCGTATCGATCAAACAAAATAAAGCAAGAATAGATAAATACTCTCAATAAGCAATAATTCGAAGAATACGAACATTTAAGTGAATAGAAAGGCGATGTGCTATAAAATGCCATCTAAGGGTCAATAGGTACTTAAGTGCTTCGCGCCACCTAACCCCCCGTTCACTTGGGAGTATTCTAAGAAGGAAAGCTTCATTGAGGGTCTTGCACCCAAAGTAGTATTACATATATTGTTACTTTCTTGTGGATATTTAATATCGAAACTCGAAGAGGATAATCTTATTCTTTTCAAAGTCACACGAGAGCTTCTCTCTCATTCCTCGTATTGAGTTGCATGCTCACTCGCGGGCGTGCACAAATACCGATTGGTGTACAACCTCTTCCTCCGAAAAGGAAGAAGAAAAGAAAGAGTAAGACCACCATCGTCCACCAAGCCGATCACGAGAATCGTGCTTTGTCACCACCACAAGGAGCCATGGCTGTTGATAACCGTACTTTGTTTGAACGTATGCAAACCAACATTCATGGATTTGTTAGTGCCATTAAGATTCCCGACTATCCCGCTAACACATTTGAGCTACATACATCTATGATCAATATGGTTGCTGCATCACCTTTCTATGGAAAACAAAATGAGGATCCCCATGCTCATCTTAAGAGATTCCTTTCACTTTGCAATACCATTAAGCATAATGGGGTTCCACCGGATGTCATTAGATTGTTGTTAGTGTCATTTTCACTAGATGGGAGTGCTAAGCATTGGTTAGACACCCAACCACCCGATAGTATCACCACATGGGATGGTTTTACCACTAAGTTTTTGAACAAATTCTTTCCTCCACAAAAGACTATGGCTTTGAGAAATATGATTATGGGCTTTACACAAAAACCTAGTCAATCCTTTGGTGATGCTTGGGAAGAGTATAGTGAGTTGTTGAGGCGATGCCCTAATCATGGAATGGATGATCTAAGCAAAATCAATACTTTCTACAATGGCCTTAAACCTCACCACCAAGATTCACTAAATGCTTCCGCGGGAGGGAGTATTCATTTCAAGACATACCAAGAGGCTTTGACCATTATTGAGACTAAGGCAATGGTTCAAACCAATGATCCATTTGAGGAAAGAGTTCATGTTATCCAAAACACTTCTCAAATCCCTTTTGACAACCAACTCCTCAAGTTTCAAGAAGCTATTTTTCAAAGGATGGATAGAGAAAGTGAGAGGCATTTGCAAGCACAACAAGATATGCTTCAAACTTTTAAGAGCATGACATTGAACAATTCCTCAAACAATGTGAATGCCATCACCATTTCTTGTGTTACTTGTGGAGGCCCTCACTCTTATGAGCAATGTGACAAGGTGCAAGGGTATCAAGGGGAATGCTATGCGTACCAAGAGGAACACCGTGAACACTTCAAGCCTAACATCAATCCAAATAACCTTTCTTACAAATCCCAAAATTACCTTACTCCACCCGGCTTTCCACCCCAACCACCCACCCAAATTCAACAAAATCCTCCTCAAATTCTAGCAAGGAATCAAGGGCAAAGACAACCATACCAAGGAAATAATTACAAAGCACCCAATCAATTTCAACCTCAAGCTAATACCTTTTATCCACCACAACAAGGATTTAATCAACCACTTCCATTTATTCCCAATCAAGCATATGCTCCAATTCCAAATCAAGCTTACCCTCAAAACCAAACTCAAGGATATGGGATGCAAGAGACTCAAGAGTATGTTGACAAGAAAATGCGTGATATTGAGAAGAGAATGAATGACCAAGTGAAACGTACAATAGAGGAACAAATCAATAGGGTTTTAGTGGCGGTAACTCAAAGACCACAAGGGGCTTTACCTTCCAACACACAAACAAATCCTAGGGCTAATGTCAATGCCATTACAACAAGAAGTGGTACAACAACAAAGGATCCTTCACCTCCTAAACCTACTATTGTTCAACCCACTTGTGCTCCTACTTGTGATAAGCCTTCTACTTCTACTCCACCTCCTCAAAGTGCTCCTATTCACTCACACACACCTTCTCAACCACCTCATACTTCTCCTTCAACTTCCACACTTCCCAATGAAGAGGCTAACAAAGACAAATCTTCCACTACAACACCTATTCCACCTACACCAAAACCTACTCTTCCATACCCTTCAAGGTTGAAAAAGGACAAGTTAAAGAACAAAGATGACATACAAGTGTCCAATTTCTTAAGGATGTTCAAGCAACTCAATATCAACATATCCTTTGCGGAAGCTCTTGCTTATATGCCAAAGTTTGCTAAGATGTTCAAGGATTTGCTCTCCAACAAAGAAAAATTGGTTGACTTGCCCAACACATCACTTAATGAAAATTGTTCCGCGGTGTTACTTAAAACCTTACCAACAAAACTTGGAGATCCGGGGCGCTTCTTGATACCTTGTAATTTTCCCGGTGTTGAAAATTGCATGGCTTTGGCGGATTTAGGGGCAAGCATAAATCTCATGCCTTTATCGGTTTGGAAACAACTCTCTCTTCCCGAGCTCACCCCCACTAGGATGACTCTTGAACTAGCCAACCGAACCATAGCTCACCCCGTAGGTATAGCGGAAGATGTGTTTGTAGGTGTGGATAAGTTTACTTTTCCGGCCGACTTTGTAGTGGTCGATTATGACATGGATCCTAGAGTCCCTTTGATTGTTGGTAGACCGTTTTTGAGAACGGGTCGTACCTTGATAGATGTGGCGGAAGGAGAATTAATTATGAGAGTAGAGGATGAGAAAGTGGTGTTTAAGTTAGGGAAAGTTTGTGATAGAAGAGAGGTTAAGGAGTCTAGACCTTGTGAGACGATTAACATTGTGGATGTGCTAGATGAAGTGTGTAATGAACACTTTCATGATGCTTGTAAGAATGCTAGTGATGAGATTCCACATGTTGAAACCGTGGCCTCAATTGCTCCCTCTTTAACACCTTTTGGAGAGAGTGATTTCCTCTTGGAGGAATTTGAGTCTAACTTTCTTGGTGATGATGATTCTCCCATTAATTGGGAAGAAGATATTCTTACAATCCAAAAGTTGCTTAATGAGGACCCTATTCCTTCCCCTATTCCACAAGAGATTACCATTGAGGAACCTTCCATAGTGAAACCTTCCATAGAGAGTCCACCTCCCATTGAACTTAAGGAACTTCCATCCCACTTAGAATATGCTTTCTTAGAAGGAAAAGACCAATTACCGGTGATTATTGCTAAGGAATTGAAAGAGGATGAGAAGGAGCAACTTATTGAAGTCCTTAAGAAACATAAGAAAGCTTTAGCATGGAAAATATCCGACATAAGGGGAATTGATCCACATTTTTGTACTCACAAAATCCTTATGGAGGATGATTATAAACCCGCCATTCAAAACCAAAGGAGAGTTAACCCAAAAATTCATGAGGTTATTAAGAAGGAAGTGATTAAACTCTTAGATGCGGGTATGATTTACCCCATTTCCGACTCTCCATGGGTTAGCCCGGTTCATTGTGTTCCAAAGAAGGGTGGAATCACCGTGGTGCCTAATGAGAACAATGAGCTTATTCCCACGAGACTTGTAACCGGTTGGAGAGTATGCATTGATTATAGAAAACTTAATGAGGCAACTAGGAAAGACCATTTCCCGCTTCCCTTTATGGATCAAATGCTTGAACGCTTAGCGGGAAATGAGTACTATTGCTTTCTTGATGGCTTTTCGGGTTATTTCCAAATCCCAATTGACCCTAAGGATCAAGAAAAGACCACATTCACTTGTCCATACGGTACATTTGCTTACAAGAGGATGCCTTTTGGCCTATGTAATGCACCGGGGACGTTTCAAAGGTGCATGATGGCAATTTTCCATGATATGATAGAGCAAACCATGGAGGTTTTTATGGATGACTTTTCCGTATTTGGGAACTCCTTTAGCTCGTGTCTCATCAATCTTGAGAGAATGCTTAAGCGTTGTGAGGAAACACGTTTGGTGCTTAATTGGGAGAAATGTCACTTTATGGTAAAAGAGGGGATTGTTTTAGGACACAAGATATCCAATAAGGGATTAGAAGTTGATCGTGCCAAAATTGATGTGATTGCTAAGCTTCCCCCACCCACCTCGGTTAAAGGTGTGAGGAGTTTCTTAGGTCATGCGGGCTTTTATAGGCGCTTTATACAAGATTTTTCTAAGATAGCTAGACCGATGACTCATCTCTTGGAGAAAGAGGCTCCTTTCATTTTTGACCAAGCTTGTTTAGAATCTTTTGAGACACTTAAGGAAAAATTGACAAAGGCTCCCGTTTTGGTTTCTCCAAATTGGGAATTACCTTTTGAGCTTATGTGTGACGCTAGTGATTATGCGGTGGGGGCCGTCTTAGGACAAAGAGTTAATAAGCATTTCCAACCTATACACTATGCGAGTAAAACCATGACCGGTGCACAACTTCATTACACTACCACGGAAAAAGAGTTGCTTGCTATAGTATATGCTTTTGAGAAGTTTAGACCATACCTTGTGCTTTCCAAGACCATAGTGTATACGGATCATTCCGCTCTCAAGTATCTTATGACAAAACAAGATGCTAAGCCTAGGCTTTTGAGATGGGTTTTGTTGCTTCAAGAGTTTAAGATAGAGATTCGTGATAAAAAAGGGGCCGAGAATTTAGCGGCGGATCATTTGAGTAGACTTGAGCATCCTTTTCAAGGAGATTTCCCACATCAAGAAATCAATGAATCCTTTCCATTAGAGGAGCTCATGTCTATCTCTTCCCAAGAGGATGCCACACCTTGGTTTGCGGATATTGCAAACTATCTTGTGGGCAATGTGCTTATTGAGGGTCTTACTTACCAACAAAAGAAAAAGTTTCTTAAGGAAGTTAAGTATTACTTTTGGGATGATCCATATCTTTTTAGGCAATGTGCGGACCAAATCATTAGACGGTGTGTAGATGGGCCCGAGGCATTTAAAATCTTAGAGGCATGTCATAAAGGACCTACGGGTGGACATTTTGGGCCTAACTACACCGCCAAGAAAGTCTTTGATTCGGGTTACTATTGGCCTTCCATTTACAAGGATGCCCAAGAGATGGTGAAATTTTGTGATGTTTGCCAAAGACAAGGAAAAATTACACAACGTGATGAGATGCCACAAAATTTTATCCAAGAGTGTGAGATATTTGATGTATGGGGAATAGATTTCATGGGACCTTTTCCATCCTCTAAGGGAAACAAGTATATACTTGTGGCGGTGGATTACGTGTCCAAGTGGGTGGAGGCTAAAGCCTTACCTACTAATGATGCTAGAGTGGTTGTAAAGTTCTTGAAACAATTGTTTGCTAGATTTGGTGTACCTCGGGCCATCATAAGTGATCGTGGTACTCACTTTTGTAATGATCAATTCACGAGAGTTATGAAGAAATATGGAGTGAATCATAGACTTTCTACCGCGTATCACCCTCAAACAAATGGTCAAACCGAGGTCACAAATCGTGGTTTAAAGAGAATTTTAGAGAGAACGGTGGGAGAGCATAGAGCTTCTTGGTCGGATAAGCTTGATGATGCTTTGTGGGCGTTTAGGACGGCTTTTAAGACACCAATTGGTTGTACTCCTTATAGGCTTGTCTATGGAAAAGCGTGCCACCTCCCATTTGAGTTAGAACATAAGGCATCTTGGGCTCTCAAGTGGGCTAACTTTGATTTAAACCAAGCCGGTTCACATAGGAAAGATCAACTCAATGAGATGGATGAGTTGAGAGCCAATGCCTATGAGAATTCTTTGCTATACAAGGAAAAGACTAAGAAATTGCATGATGCTAAGATTAAGAATCGTGAGTTCAAAGTTGGAGAGCCGGTTCTCCTCTTTAACTCAAGATTGAAGCTTTTTGCGGGCAAGCTTAAGTCGAGATGGTCCGGTCCATTCACTATTGCTCAAGTGTTTCCATATGGAACTCTTGAGTTGTCCCAACCCGATGGTCCAAATTTTAAAGTGAATGGTCACCGTGTTAAGCACTACTTTGGGGAGGACATTTCCGTTGAAATGGTCCAAGAGGTCCCCATGTTCCCCATGAATTAATTCATTGAGGGACGAGTCGAGCTAGAGACTCATTAACTCAAGCATCGTATAACTAGGTTAGAGTGTTGTAGGTTAGAAATAAAGGCATAGATTTGGAGATAAGTGTAGGGGAGACCTTCTTTTGTCTTCATGCTTGTTTGTAGGGTTGCTCACTCATCTCATGCTTTGGAGCTTATGGAGGAGGCCCTTGTATCCGGTTCACTTCATTACTTTAGTGATTTTTCATTGACACGTTGTGCTTAAACTTGATTTCACTAATAGTAGTCCTTTCCTTAACTTGGGTTAAGCAAAGTCTATTCATTGTCATAAGTGTAGGGGAGTTCACTTCCATGCTCTTAAACATTGAGGACAATGTTTAGCTTAAGTGTAGGGGGGTCTTCTATCGAAGTGACCTTACCTAGAACTTGTCATTGTCTTGCATGATAACATGGAAAATTGGATTTTCAACATTTTTCAAATTTTTGATCTACTTTGGCCACAAAAATATGCATTCATAATTTTTGCATCAATCATTTTTCATTTGCATAACACATTTGCATTGTATATATTCTTTTATTTTTCATCAAAAATATATAAAAAGGAAAAATATAATAAAACATGGTTTTAACAAGTTTAGATTTCTTTGACATATTAGGCCCGCCATGGATATTTTGACTCAACCCGAGTTTGCTTATTTTAGCATTCTCTAGCTAGTATCCTTAACCATGTAGTCCTTCATTGGTCTATTAGGCTAAGCTTCCACCAATTTCATTATTTGAAATTTTAAATTTGTGGAGAATGGGAAATGATAGAGTTGAAGCAAGTATAAAAGGGCTAGATAGACTTCATGGCAATTACTTGTGGCTAAACCCTTCTCTTCTCTACCTCTATTTTCTTCGCTTGTATATAATTGTTAATAAATAATCAAGTACGGTTTTAATTGGTTTGTAATCTCTTATGCATTTTTGGCTAATCATTTATGGTTGATATGAGTACGTCTTAAGATTCTAAGTTAGCACGTTTTATGTGTACTAGAATTGTGTCATGCTCCATATTTAGCGGGTGTTTTTCCTTTTCTTCTTTTCAAATTTCTTTGTGAGGAATAAAGAAAAATAAGAGCGGCTTATGAAAAAAAAATGAGTGGCTAGAAAAAAAAAAAAAAAAAAAGAAAAGAAAAAAAAATAATGCAAGACTCCCAAGAGGGGCAGTGTGGTGTTAATTATAGTGACTATTGAGTTCCAATATTACCTTGACGGGTTGCGGGGATTCAATAGATTGCTCCAATCCAATATTACCTTGACGGGTTGCGGGGTTGAAGATCCAAAATCTCAAAAAGATGCGGATGTAAATTATTGCGTGAGTTTTATTTTTCTTTCCTTAGCGAGTGTGTAGTTACTTATGAAAGCATGACATGAGGATTTTACACATAAGGCGAATGACTTATTATTCTTAATACGGACTTGTATTAATTGTGAGCGGTTTTTCAAGTAATGGATGAGAAGATTACTTAGGGTTAAAACCGTCCTTCCTTATTTTTGGATTTTACATTTCTTATATTTCACACTTTAATAATGACAAATTTGCTCACAAGCAATTTGCTCAAATAATAACCGGTTCCACATTTAATTGTCATGAATAAGTTGATGCACTTTTTACTTGTGAATGCAATGATTCCATTTACTAGCTTGGTATGGGGAAAGTGAAACTTGAGGGTGATAAGTGTCCATGGTACCCAAGCCCTAATCCAAGTCATTGAATTCTTTATGAGTTATTTCCATCAAAACCATTTCAAGAAAAATCAAAAAGATATAGATAGAATTGTATTTTGATTCATTGCAAAGTCAAAATCATGCATCATCTAGTTTAGAGTAGTGAAGATGCATCTCATATGGCCAAGGTGGATTAATTATGAGAGAAATGTAATTTTTAAGCCTTGAAAGATAATATTGCATGAGGACATGGCAATGCTCAAGTGTAGGGGAATTTGATATGAGCTTAAACTCATATCCTTTTATCAACAAATAACCCTAAAACATGAAGCAAAATACCCATTTATCTTGTAAAAAGCAGTGTTATGTGGTATGTTTGTGTTTGTGTGATCTTATGTAGGTAAAAGGATACAATTTCAAGCAAACAAGGAAAAACCAAGCTAAAATGGATGAAAAAGACAAGGAAGGATCACAAGTGACAAGTTTTCAAAGCTCAAGGACCTATCTTGACAAGTCTTGAAAGTTGAGGGACTTAAAGTGCAAATACTGCAAAGTCAAGATCCAAGTCAAACCTGGTCAAACTACAAAGTCAATCAAGTCAAAGGGTCATTTTGTTGAAGAATCAAAGTTGAAGGGCCAAAATTGTCAAAGAAATGAAGTTTCTAGCCTTAAAGAGAAATCTGCCAAGATAAGGGACTTAAATTGCCAAGTTTGGAAAGTTATTCATGTTTAATCCATGTGCTAAGGCTTTTAACCAATGAGAAGAGAGAAAGAAAGACACACGGATCAAACATTTAAATCCCACTTGCAGCCACCACATTTATTGCCAAATCATAACAGTATGATCCGCAACACTCTCTCTCCACCAATAAGAAACTTCCACGTGTCCTTCTCCTTCACAAGATATATTTTCCAGATCGCGTTTTTGATAGAGTGCATTTCAGAAGAAGATCAAAACATCAATCTTGCTCGTTTTGAAGAGACGAATCCAATGGTGCTACTTAATTAACATATAATTCATTGGATCAAAAACCCCCAAATGAGTTCATCACCTTCAAAGTGGGAATGCAGAATTCTTCCACGTGTCAAGTAATGATTGGCCTGAACACGTCACATCTCCAACAAACTCTCAAGTTTAGCCTATAAATACACAACTTGTTCTTCATTTTGAGTAGTAGTTAATTTTCAGAAAACACCTAGTTCTCTCAATTTCATTTTTCTTCTTTTCCCTCCTTTTCACCTAACAACTCAAGAGATTGACAACCTCTTGAGTTTGTTAGTTAGTTAGAACCTTGTAACTACCATTTGTAACTGAATTCAGCAATAAAATTTCAAATTCCAGTTTTCCCGCCAAAACTTGTTCTTCCATTCCTGCTACTTAACTGCTATTGTGTGATTCATTTGTTGCTGTTTGAAGTTTGTTATGATCATACATGGATCATAACTGACTTTGTTGAAGAATTGTTGCTGTTTGATCAGAATTCCAATTCATTCCTAGTTTTTGAAGTTTCATATGCAGAATGATGATTTGTAGCTGTTTTGGTGATTGATTTGAGTTGATAGCTAGTGATAGGTGGTGGTATCACTAGGGCAAGAGAGCTCAGCGCTCCTCTTCTACCCAAAGGATCTCTACAAAAGGTTTCATGGTTTCTGTTTTTAAATTCCTCTAAACAAGTACTAGCCTTCTCAATTTCCTAGTGTAATGATTGATGGCTGCCTGATTCTGTTTGATTAGTTGCTGATTGATATTGTTTGAGTGTTTGTTGTTTAGCTTTCCCATACTTGTGCTTGTTTTCAGACTTGTAGTTTTTAGCTGAATTTCAGTAATTTTTAGTCCATTAGCTACTTGCAGTTCTAGTGTTGGTTTTAACTTGTTCTTAGCTTGAAAACATCTCATTTTGATCTCATAAATAAGTCTGCTATAGCTCTTAATTCAGTCTTAATCAGAACTAAATAATCCTTTGTAAAAGTTTGATCATAATCTGATAAGGAGTGTTTGGGACTAGTTGTAATTCAGAATTCAAGTGTTGTTAATTGGATTTTAAGTGTTCATTTGTAGTCATTAGAAGTTAACAAGTGTTTTTGAGTCTTTTATAAGTCCATAAGATAGTCAAACAGGCAATTGGTTGATAAAAAGTATGGGTCATACTTGTTTTCAGTTTTAGTTCAAAACTTGCCAAATTCAATTGTTCATTTCTCCTTCATTACTTGTTCAAAATTGCTCAAACCAGTTTCTAGTTATAGTTTACATCATAATCTTTCAGACTTTAAGAGGAAATCCTACAGTTTTCAGAAATAAGCAAGAAAATAGCTTATTAGTTAAGACCTGAGCAAATTACATTCTCTGATGTGATTTGCATTCTGATTTCCTAGTTCTAATAATCCACTTCATAAAAGTCCTTATTTTCTTTCACAAATCTGATCAGTAAGTGTTGAATATCAAGTTTTGAGAATTTGAGCTTTTTCAAAAATTTGGTCAACGTTTTGGTCAACATAAGCACATTTGAGCTTAATTTCAAATATCTGGCTTATTAGTGGATGAAATTTGTTCTAGTTTGATTTCCCCTGCTTTAAATCAAGTGCTTATTCATTTTCTTTACAAAAATCAAGTTGTGGATGTCTGGATTATGCTATAGCTTATTTTGAGCTTATTGATAAGCTCCCTTTTGCTTATCTTGAACTTTTAGCTTATTTCCTTGAACACACATAGTTGTAATTGGATTTTAGAAGTTTTGCAAGTGATTTCAGCTTATTTGGTTGAGAAATAAGCTCAAACGAGCTTATTGTTTCATTGAGCCCGTTTTTGGTTAAAAGTTTTGGAAATTTGCATTTTAGTCCCTGGATTTCAGTTAAGTGTTTAAACCTAGCTAATCTTTCTAATTTTGTGGAAATTGCAATAATCAGTCCTTGGATTTGTTAGTTTGTTACATTTCAGTTCTTGAGTTTGTTAGTTTGTTAAATTTGGTTAGTTTGTTAGAATTTTTTTACAAGTTTAGACCTTGTAGTTAACTGATTTACATTTTTTAGTCCTTGTAACTTTTAGAATTTACATTTCAAGCATTTACATTTCATAGAAATTACATTTTCAGTCCTTATACTTTTATATTTTGCATTTTAATATTTTACTTGAATAATATTTGGAATTTGCAATTTGTTTTACGTATAAATAGGTTTATATTTTTCATTTTTACTTAGTGTTGTTTGAATTAGCAATAGATTACCAAGCAAGCTTGAACAACCAAAAACAATTAAAAATTTGATATTGATTGAACTTTCTATTAGTTAAGAACTGAGAAAACGAACTTGCATTATACACATTTCAAGGGGTCACACACTTAAATATTTATACTATTCTTTATTAAAATATACAATAATATATGAATATATTTATTGTGTATACTTAATTTTGCATTAACAAATACTTAATGGTGGTTAGTTAAAAGTTAAAAGGTTTAACGAAAACTAACTATAAAAACTTAAATGCACACAAAAACCTATAAAGACAGGAGGACTTTTAAAAAATTGGTATAATTGTGTATACTTAAAATAGAAGTCAAGAAGTCAACACCAAAGTGATATGGATCACTATGGTAGACGGTTTGTAACGTGATAAAGAGCGAACAAGAAAAATATTTTATTGTCTAATGAATAATATGTATGTTTACACATGTTTTCTCTCCTATATTACCACAAATTTTACACCTCATTTCTTGCAATTGAAAACCTATAAATATTGTTTCTCTCTTTTGTAGCAATCCACGTTAACAAGAAAAGAAAATGAGTTCTTACCTTTTTTTGTTTATGAATTTGAAGTGGTAAGACCTAGCAAACAATGGTAGTTGCTCGAAGTCTTGTGTCGATACACTTAGAGAGATCATACTTTTGATCTTGGGTTTTGGAATATTGGTGAATTCGTTTGGTTGATGCATAAAAGGGGGTTCTTGATTTGGTGTTCATAGTTTTCATCTTGATCAAAAAATGTATGTCTTCTAGTTCATCTTATGTTAATTACTTATGCATATGTGAACCTTTATCTTTCCACTACTATACTCTTGATGTCTATGATATATATAAAATCCGAATTTTGAAAATGTGAAATTGTCATTTCATTTCATTATAAAAATATGATTTTCATTTCATTTAATATTTTTCATTTTATTTTATATAATTGTGAAATTGAATTTAATTAAGAAATTTAAATAATTAAACCATAGGTTATAATTTTTGAAAAAAAAATAAAAAAATTAACCTAAGTATTTATTTTAAAAGGAAAAATATATATATACTTATTTTAATAATAAAATTCGTTTTTTATTATATATATTTAATACATTATATTTTTGGTAATTTATTTATAATATGCATCAAAATCTTTTATTTTTGAAGTTTTGGTTAAATTTATAAAAGAGTATAATGTGTTAAGACATATTTTTAGTAATTAAAATATGTAGTTTTTATAAAAGGTAAATCAATATTGTGTCTCATCCATCTTTTTAATTATGGTTGTTTATGGAGTGTATTATACATCAAAATCTTCTTAATTTTAAGAAAACATGTCCCATTTTATTTTAAGACATGCTAAAAACACAGATCTTCTCCCCATGTATATATATAGAACGTCCCATATGTGTTTTTAGCATGTCTTAAAATAAAAAAGGGACATGTTTCTTTAAACCCTCCTTCATTGTCAAAAATCATTAAGATATTCTCTACATAACTCCATTGAAGAAAAACCTTGAAACCTTGAAGGTTTTATGTGTTCTTGATTTTGCTCCATTCATTCTTCCTAGGCCCTTGGTTTTGATTTATATACTAAATAGTGATTTCATATCATTATATACTTCTTATGTAAGTGTTCTTATGACCCTTGTGTCACCATATCATACTATCTTATAAAGCATTTTGCACTTTTATTTTTAGAATAGTTAAAATTTCATCTTACAATATATAATACTATTTGTACAAGCAAAACAAGCATGCATACTAAAAGTAGAAAACTTATGATATGTTACGTTAAAAATTATAATTAATTACATTAAATTCTATAATAAAAACACCCCCTCGTCTCATTTTACAATTAAAAGAGCACGTTATACAAGTAATAAAATATCTTACAAATATAATTAATAATATAACAATTACAACAATACAAATGTAATTAAAACCTCACAATTAAAGTACTATACTTACAAATATATGTGCATAATGTACAATACGTACAAACATGACTAAAACATTAAACATACAAACATAATTAACATTCATATTTAAAACACCCCATTATATGAATATCGAATCATAACTACTTATTTTACAAGTATAAGAAAGCATAAAAACTCTTCTAAGCATTAAAATTTTCAAAATTCATTTTTTATACGAAACATCTTTTTAATATATTAACAGAATACACAGGCGAAATTGAACTACATAATTTTATTATTTAAAAATACACATATTTATATTATATGTACAATTAACCAATGTAAAACACACACTTTTTAATGTTATTCTTAAAATACATTTTAATACATTAAACAAACTAATAATATTATTTTTTAGAAACATTCATAAAATGATACATGTAGTTATGCACATTATGTAAACTAATAACAAACACAAATAGGGGTGTCAAAAAAGCCGACCCGACCTGAACCCAACCCAAGTATGTTCGGGTCGGGTTACTCGGATACAAATTCTTCGGGTTAATCGGGCCAACCCGACTAACCTGAATTAAAATTTGGACGGGTATCGGGCAATTTTTTTGTGTAACTCGGGTTTGGGTCAACCCGATTGACCCGAGTAAGATTTTTTTTATTTAAATTATATATAATTCATATTTAAAAAGGGTAAAAAAAAGTTTTTGTTTTACCCAATTCCGTTGACCCGAATTGACCGACCCGAGTAGACCGACACGGACCCTTGTAACCCGAGTTCAAATTGGGTCAGGTTTGGGTTACTTATTTTCAGCCTTGACCCGAATTGGACCCAAACCGATTAACCCGAACCCGACTAACCCAACCCGATTCCCACCCCTAGACAGAAAGTTTATAAAATTATATGCTAATTTATATAGTTTTGAAAATCAAACTGGACCATAGATTCCCACCCCTAGACACAAGTTTATAAAGTAATATGCTAATTCGTTCGAAAATGATCCAGAGAAGTTCGTCCGAAAATTATAAGAATAAGTGAACCAGACTTGATCGACATTATCTTCAAACTGGTCAATCACAGGGTACCCGTCGCCGCATCGCGCGGGTACCCTGCTAGGTATGTTTTATGTTCTCTATGAATTATTTAGGGTTTTATGAGCCCTAAAAACATGTTATGGTCATTTTATATGCTAAAAATCTTTTCATGTGTTAAATCTATTTAGATCAACCTTAAAATGATTTCTAATAGGTTATTACATCACAATAAATTAGATCTATACATCTTATGATGATCTAGATAGGTAAATCATAAGTTACAAATCAAGGGTTGTGAGCTGTTTGAAAAAAGAGTCAGTTTGTAACCACTATAAAACGAGTTATAAAAACAACCTATATGATACTTACGTATAAAATCATATGCAGAGAGTCTACTTTTCAAAATGTATTTTTATTAATTTTTATCAGATCAGTAAAGACGTTTTTCTAATTTTACAAGATTAGTGGTCAAAACCTGATTTTTTAAGACTAAAAATGTTATGTCCACCATAAACACTTTAAATTCTTTAATATCATGAATTAAATTAAGCCACTTCAGATGGATGATCTTTGTATCTTAGGACATCCCCTGGAATTTTTTTTAATTGTTTTTAAGATGTTTAAGTGGGTCAAAATCGTTACAATATTATATAGGTTCTGACTAAATCTGTTTTTGAGCTAGGTTGGACTTATTGGATCATATCTTGGGTTTGGTAATCTTTGGGCTTAATCCCATTTAAAGAGGCCTTATAGAACCATAAGTCAACCTATATGAATTTTGTAGGAATTTATGGGAAGTCTATTATGGGGTAGTTAAGTAGTGAATTTTACCTTAATTACCGGCAAAATCTTTTAAATAAAGAAACCGTTATTTTTAGAAAGTCAATCACCTATTTATCGAAACTTGCATTTTTATGTATGTGATCAGTAGGTATGATATGTTTATGTGTATATTGTAGATCCAGTGACACGGGATTAGGGCTCGTTACGTTTCGTGCGGATCTTTTGTGTTAATTATTCCAAGGTACGGATATTCGGTTCTTTTAGTAAGAACACTTTCGATTCCTTTTCAAACTCCTTTTTGTATGGTATTCCTAAGCCTTTGCTATGTTCTCAAATACATTATTCACTGATTTTTATGAACTCTATGATTCCTTGATTCGTTATGATTCATATGCCTCAACTGATTTCGTATGCATTTGTATGCCTTCTGACAAACTATCTGTATGATCCCTTACGACTATGCTTTGTTTTGGTATGCCTTTGTTCTAAACCCTTATGCCCGAGTCAATTTTTGTTCCCTAGTTATGGAGGTACCATGACCATGACATCGATGCACCGGTGGCATGACACTATCTGGGCGGTGTGATTATTCCCGGTGTTCCCTTTTTGTTGGCCATTTTATATGATCTGTTTCTGCATGGGGCATATGGATGCATCCTAGGTGATCTGTTTTGATATTTGATATTTAGTGAATGGGTTGTGTGTGCAATACACCTCATATCACTTATGTACATGGGAGTAGCTACCTATATCTTTCTGTTTGACTGATATGATATCTGATTTGTTATATGAGCTCGTAGGCACTTCGATTATCTTTCTTTCATCTTCTCTTATGACCCTTATGTTTATTCATTTGTTTATATATTGTTGACATTCACATATTCTATTATCACTCTTTACTTTTCAGCCTTATTTGTTATATATTCGTTCACTAGGTGTTTTGCTCATCCGTGTTCATTTTCCATGCGACAGGTTTTAAGCAGGAGTAATAAGTGGTTTTTAGTACAAGTTCGTTTTCTCGGAATCTTATCGAATTGATTAAAAAATATCAAGAAAAGACTTTATCGTTTTTGGTATAAAATCGTAAAGTTTGGTATCTATGTCTATTTAACAAGTAGCAATAAAAAATGTAAAAATATTATATACGTAAAATACGTATTATGTAAAACCCGCATGCTTTTACCATGAACATTACACTAATAATCGTACGTACAAGATTAAAACTTTCCTTTTATAACATGAATTCGTTTCACGAATATTTATTACAAGAATTATGTACGTGTTATTACACGATAATTATTACGTACGTGTTAATACACGATAATTATTAACTATGATGAATAAATCACGAACATATAATCACGAACATCTAACATGATTATCGCGTATATTAAATAGACGCGACGAGTAATTACCTATATTAATTACGTACGGTAAGTAATTAAGTATGTTATGATTATTATTAATCTACGACATGAATTTACGTATAATAAGTAAAACCGCAAGATAATAAATCACGTCATTTAAATCACGCGACACGAACATTTAAAACGAATATTATTATGTATATAATATTTACTTTTTACACATATAAGAGTAACCATGGGAAAATTCACGACAATTTAAACACTAGTACGCGTATCGTTTAAAGACGCGAATTATATAAGAATGTATAACGGGTGGTTTGGACAAAAGAAAAAAAAGGAAGAATGGGCCAAGGCCCATGGTTTTAAACCGTGTAAAGAATATAGACGGGGGGAGTATATTTGGACTTGGTTTAGACATAACACACATTAGACCCTAAAACAAATAAACAGCCGTTGTTTTTTTTGTGCCTCTCCCTGCCGTCAAGTGAAAGAAGAAAACCAAGAAAAACATGGCCTTTAATCCAAGAATCAAGGTCGTTCATGTTCTAGATTTTCTAAACCCTAGTCAAGAATAAAGGCAATCTTTAACCTCGTTTTTATTTTCTTTTCCTTTGTTTAATCGATCACAAATCCAAGATGTTTGATCTAAAACATGTTAATAATAAGTTAAATAAGGTGGAGCGTCGCTTGACGTTGTTGTGTTGAAACTGCACACAAACCGAGACCATCCATGGTCTCGGTGGTAAAAACAGGCCACCAGCCGCAACCCTTAATGGGTGCTGGGCGTGGTTTGTTCTGTCAGTGGGAACCCCAGCAGGGGTGTGTTTGTTCTAGCAGTGGCAACCGAGATCTGTGAGGCTCTCGGTGGGGTTTTTGGTCACAGCAGGGGGAAACCCGGCTCAGCCGGTAGGAACCTTTGAGCCTTCAGTGGCAACCAGCAGCAACACAAACAGGGACAGGGGGTGTTTGGCTGCTGGTTTTAGATAGGGTGTTTGGTTAACAGTTTTAGAAAATTTAAAAGGGGTGTTTGGTTATCATTTTTTTTTCAAGACGAGTTTAATTAATTTAATTAGAGTATTAAATTAATCATACAATATTAATTTTATTTAATCTAATTAATATTAATTTAATCTTGTCAAGTTAGGTTATATTATTTAAAACCTTAGTTATACGAGAATTACTAAATTTATTTGGTCCGGTTCATGGGGTTCCGGGTCCGGTTCATGTCACGTTTAAAATTATAATACACGGTTCGATTCATGATTCCTTTTACAAGTTTATTTAATTCTACAAGTATGTTAATGGTCAAGTTAATTAAATTAATTTAGCACGATATATAATTAATTTAAATACAACATGAACTTAGGTTAATTTTGTGATTATATAATACATGTTTTAACCTAAGTATTTAATTTATTTAACACTATTGTATTAAATACTTATTAAACATGACATGTAATTAATTAATTATCATGACTTAGGTTATATTAATACAATATTAATACATGTTTTAACCTAAGTATTTTATACACTTAATTTAATTAAATCATGATTATACTTAATTAAATCTTATAACATATAATTTATTTAATTTACATGTTATAATTAATAAACTATACTATTAATCACATGACTTAGCATATTTAATCAGTAAAACCAAGCTTATGTTATTTAGCTTATTAATCCAGCTTATTTCAAAATATGGAAACTTTCTATTTCAGGAAACTTACTATTTTTGGAAACTTTCTATTTTTAGAAACTATTCTATTTTAAGAAATTAATCTATTTTTTCTGGAAACTTGCTACTTTTGGAAACTTTCTATTTTAGGAAACCTGCTATTTTTAGAAAGTTATTTATTATTGCATTAAAAGTATAGTACTACGAGAATATCAGTTAATCAGAAGACTTAAAACACATGATAAATACAGTATAACGTTAAAATCAGTTACGTACGCAGTAAACAGTATACTTATATATGTATCCTTCTATGTAGCATTAGTGAGATCAGAGTAGGATTTCCTTCGTTCATCTTTCCGTTCACTTGACACAAGGTACGGATTCTCCGTCCTTTCAGTATGGACATTCTTCCTTATTAGGATTCCCCGTATGCAGCCAACTGTTTTCCCAGTATATGTTTTATACGTTTTGATTTGCTTATGTTTAATTAAATGCCTAAGCCATATACATGCATGACCAGTTTCACCTAGTTATGGAGGTACCATAACGATAACACTAGAGGCACCAGTGTTATGACTTCACCACGGTAGAGTGATAGCTCGTGGCGTCCCTTTCAGCTTTTGGCCATATTATATTGTTATCATGCGGGGCGTATGGGTGCATCCTAGGTTACATGTTTTTACATATTATTCAGGTGAATGTGGTGTGTGCCTTGCATCCTTCACAAGGAGCTGATCGCTCCTACCCATTTACCAGTTAATTAGAGGCAACCCCTCTAATTGCATGACGAGGTCACCCCTCCAAGTATTCATGCACGTTGATATTTCATGACCTATATTGGCTAATGGTAAACATGTTAGACAGTTTTTATAAGATAAACATAAGGCTTTTCAAACTATAAAACCAGTTTTACTAAGTTATACCAGGTTTTCCAGGACTTATACATTTCCGCTGCCATTAATTTTTTTATTATGTTTCAGTCATTCATACTATGTCATATATCCGCGCACTGAGCGTTATGCTCAACCGTTACTTTTCTTTCCATGTCCCAAAACGACAGGTACCCAAGGACAGACTCGAGCATTTGGAGGACGTGCATAGGACGGAAGCTGTCATAGACTTCTTCTCCTTTTGCCTTCATATACTTATGCTTGTTTAGTCTTTCATTCATTTCATTTACTTTACTTATGTTTTGGGCTTATTTTAGGAACCGATGTTTGATTCCAGTTTTCCCTATGGTCATGTATGTTTTGCTACATATTACCTTGCATGCTTTGATGACACGCCATAATTACGCGTAACGGTCCACTTATCAAGTGGGGTGTTACAATTATGGTATCAGGGCCAAGGCTTCGACCTGTAGGCTCTAAAACTTGACATGTGACTAGTGGGTAGTCACCAGGAGCTTCCTAAGCCAACACTTGTTATTCCACGTATTGATGTTTTCAGCACATTGTTGTTTTAACCATGATGTTTTCAGCACCTTGATGTTTTCACCTTGATGTTTCCATCGACATTGTTTTACTAATACGGATGAACAACCGTCATTCATATTTAGTTACGTGTCATTGTGTCATGCATGATGTTCTTCGTGAACTGTGACTATGTGGACTGAACCCCAATAGTTCATAATTAGTCACATAAATTTTTTTCTGATAAGTTTTGGACAGATGATTTTTACATATTTATATTTCATGTATCATCGTTGTAGGAATTTTGACTAAGTAATGGTTGGTACAGGATTGGCCCTATTTAGTCGCATGTACTTTTATCGAAACTTTTAACTTTGGGTCCGACCCATAGGCGTCCCCGCGCCCTGTCATTTTGTTTTGAGTAAACTGACCATAGCCTTTACCTTCGCACATAAAAGTTTTACTAAATGCATCATGCATTCATGCACTGTTTTCACGCATAAATTTTTTTCATGATTATTGCATAAAATTTTGTTCATGTTTAGTTATATTATGCTCTAATCAGATTAATCATATCAATTTTGTATTGTGAACCGATCCATGGTCGTTCACACCAGTTATTTTCGAATTTCATCTCATTACAGTCATATTTATTTCATGTCCACTCATTAAAATTTTCATGATCTTTATGTCGACTATGTTTTCATGCTACCATGGTTAACTTCATTTTCATGCTGATTATGTTTATACTCATTCATGATTAATTTCATTCCAGAATTTTTCATGTTGATTTCATCTTCATGTTAAGTATGTCTTAAGTCTCCTTATGTTGATTATGTTCTCATCATGTCGATCATGCCCTCATGTTAGACATTGAAACATTCCAGTAAATCCTGCTTTTATGATAGTCATGGTTGGTATCCATTAACCATGCTTTCATGCTTATCATTGTTGAATTTCGTTTCACCAACCTCCTGGGTGTTTTCTCTATGTAACCAGAATGATGTTTATGCCGAAATCGCTAGGCTATCATGATGATCAGTCCAGTTTGGTCTTCACACCGTTTAACCAATTATTCCCTGTAAAATCATGTCAGATGATCGATCCATATCGATCATTTCATGTGCATTCCATGTGTACCACATGTACCGTATTCCATGTGTATTACACGTACTTTGATCGAGGTGTATTTTACCTGTAATGCTCTACGAGTATTCGCTAGTAGATTCTAAATCATCTCAGGTGTACTCCACTTGCTGATACTCTACAAGATTGCTGATGCCGCTCATAGCTTGGAGATGTTACTAAGGGTTGATGTTGCGGATGTTGGAGACGCTACGAGATGCTGATGCTGCTCACAACATGGAGATCTTACAAGACGAAGACAAAGGCGTTAGATCAAAGCGATCGGAAGAGATGAGGCTTCACCACCAGACGATTTCCATCAATCATTGTCCCAAATTCTTAGTTACTTGTCACACGTCATTCAGTTGTCGTTTCAGTCATATGAGTGGAGAACCGGTATCAGCCGGCCACTCAGATGGATAGTTACATGAATCACAGTCATGAGAATGACCGTCCTGGAACTGACAGACAAGACGATAGTAACCACTACTATGACAACAACTATCTTAGAAACCGCAACCGAGGCTCCAGCCGCGGACGTGATCAGAGATACAAAGGATCAGTATTCCAACCGATCCTTCAATTTTGGTATAATAACCTAATATTTGTAGTTCTATTTGTTTCACACCTCGAGACACATGTCAAGACATCAGTCAAGATACATGTCATGCTTATATTTCCAAGACACAAGTCAAGACACATGACTTACGTCAAATTCTGGAACATCCCTAAGAAATTCAGGGTACCCTCCAAAGGGTATATCCATTTTGTTGTGCCATGTATTAATCAGGCCACAAGAATTTCAGTACCATCACCGGCGTATCATTGAGATCTGTCATATTTGCTCGACGACACTTTCATTTCTTGCACCCATATTTCATATATATTCATGACCATAAAGGACGCCATTCGTATCCCCCATGTATACGAAGGTTTTCCTTCAGCCTAATGATGAGATCCAAGCTGCTAACGCATTACCTCGGACAGACACGAGTTGAATTTAATCCTAATTATGGACTACAAACAGCACACCCTGATACGATTCATGATTTTGTACAGTAATGTTCAGGCTCCTGAATACATTCAGCATGGTTTTCCATCAGGAAAATCTGTACAAATTATCTATGCTTTACAAACACGTGCCTTGTTAGCTATGACTGCTAAAATTTTCTAGCTGTCAGTTAAGATACGACCACTTAAGCCCTTTTACGCATAACCAAGGGATTCTTCCAAAATCTTCCCATGTATTCCAGAAGAACCTTCAAGGAGAAGGACGGTAACATGAGATTATGTGTCGACTATCGTCGATTTAAACAAATCACCATTCATAACCGTTATTCTCTTCCACATATTGACAACATGTCCAATCGACTTTAGGGTGTTAAACACTTTCTAAGATCGAATTCATGATCATGCTACCAACAGTGACGAGTGAAAGAGCAGGACATGTCCATGACTGTTATTCGTGCACGACTCGGTCATGCTAGATTCATGATTTTGTATTAGTCTCATAAATGCCCCAACAGCGTTATGGACTTAATAAATTGAGTTTCCATGAACTCGTAAACAAATTCATTAGTGTTTTCATCAAGGATAACCTGATTTTCTCTAAGTCTAGAGAAGAGCAGGAAGACCATTTTGCACTATGTTGCAAATTCTACGACAATAGAGATTTCACCCTGAAATTTTCCAAAATAAATTCTGGTTGATTACAGTGACACGCTGAATTGCATGGATTCTCACGGTTAATCTTACCATGACTAAGCTTATGCGTAAAGGTGAGAACCCTACACTACGTTAGGTGTTTCAAGAAAATCTTACGCTAAGAAAAGTCTAATTTAGGAGACTCAAAATTTCGCAAACTTCTATGTATCAAGTTTCTACGAAGCAAGATACAGTTACGTTCATATCTAAGTACGTGACATACCAACAGGCTAAGATAGAACACCAACAGACTAGGATGTTTTTCCATCATCAGAAATTATGAACAGAAATGAGACAAGATCTCCATGGATTTTGGTTACCAGATTAACGCAAACTCAAAAGAAGCATGATGGTATCTGGGTTATTGCCTACAGTTTGATCAAGTCTACATAATCCTTACATCCGCAAGGATTTCAGAACCAACAGACTGATCGGACATGTTCCAGCCAAGGCTCATCAGATCACTTGGTAATCTCTCAACTATCGTGCAAGACAAAGGTTCGCATTTGTGCTCCTTATTTACGTCCACGTCCTTGTTCTAATTTTACGACTTGCTTCGCACTCACGCTCATGACACTATTCACGTTCATGATCGTATCCTGGCTTACGATGTTACGCCCGTTTTTCATTCTGTGAAGTTTTGCAAGAACTTGAGAGACCAGACTCAAGTTTAGTATAACTCTTTATCCTTAGATAGACGTTTCACGTCACATTCCACGTCTCTCCTCATAGCATTTGGCGTACCACCGCCGTATTCCATGTCCCCGATATGTTTCACATGTCATGTTCATTCCACGTTCCTCATATCAAGTTCACGATATGGTACACGTATCATTGATCACGATATGTTTGCTCATACTACACTCACCATAGCTCCACGTATCACGTTCAAAAAATTTCACGTATCACGTTCACAATTTTTCACGTACTACGTTTCAGTATATCTGGCGTATCATTGCTAAGACATTACTATTATCAGTTAGTTTGGGTTATTTCACATTATAATGTTTCAGTTACCCTTGCACGTTAATTCTTTTTCCCTCGATCAAATTCAGGGGATCTATCTTACGTTGGTAACCATGAACTCTTCGTGTTTTCAAGTCAAGGTCAGGAGGACCAAGATTTATCATTTGTGTCAAGATCTTGTGGAGGAATCGTTCCAAGAGGGAAGCCACTTGGAAACGGACAAGTTCATCCGGATTTTATCCTCTCATCCTTCCATAATTCAAATATTTTTTTTTTTCAGGCACATCACGTTCCACGCCATTTCTTTCAGTTTACGTTATCTATAATTCGGGGACGAAATATTCTTTCAGTTTACGTTTCAGTTACCCGCATGCTTTTACCATGAACAGTACACTAATAATCGTACGTACAAGTTTAAAACTTTCCTTTTATAACATGAATACGTTTCACGAATATTTATTACAATAATTATGTACGTGTTATTACACGATAATTATTACGTACGTGTTAATGCACGATAATTATTAACTATGATGAATAAATCACAAACATATAATCACGAACATCTAACATGATTATCGCGTATATTAAATAGACGCGACGAGTAATTACGTATATTAATTACGTACGGTAAGTAATTACGTATGTTATGATTGTTATTAATCTACGACATGAATTTACGTATAATAAGTAAAACCGCAGGATAATAAATCACGTCATTTAAATCACGCGACACGAACATTTAAAACGAATATTATTACGTATATAATATTTACGTTTTACACATATAAGAGTAACCATGGGAAAATTCACGACATTTTAAACACGAGTACGCGTATCGTTTAAAGACGCGAATTATATAAGAATGTATAAGGGGCGGTTTGGACAAAAGAAAAAGAATGGGCCAAGGCCCATGGTGTAAACCGTGTAAAGAATATAGACGGGGGGAGTATATTTGGACTTGGTTTAGACATAACACACATTAAACCCTAAAACAAATAAACAACCGTTGTTTTCTTTTGTGCCTCTCCCTACCGTCGAGTGAAAGAAGAAAACCAAGAAAAACATGGCCTTTAATCCAAGAATCAAGGTTGTTCATGTTCTAGATTTTCTAAACCCTAGTCAAGAATAAAGGTAATCTTTAACCTCGTTTTTATTTTCTTTTCCTTTGTTTAATCGATCATAAATCCAAGATGTTTGATCTAAAACATGTTAATAATAAGTTAAATAAGGTGGGGCGTCGTTTGATGTTGTTGTGTTAAAAATGCACACAAACCGAGACCATCCATGGTCTCGGTGGTAAAAACAGGCCACCAGCCGCAACCCTTAATGGTTGCTGGGCGTGGTTTGTTCTATCAGTGGGAACCCCAACAGGGGTGTGTTTGTTCTAGCAGTGGCAACCGAGAGCCTCACAGCTCTCGGTGGGGTTTTTGGTCACAGCAGGGGGAAACCCGGGTCAGCCGGTGGGAACCTTTGAGCCTTTAGTGGCAACCAGCAGCAACACAAATAGGGACAAGGGGTGTTTGGCTGCTGGTTTTAGACAGGGTGTTTGGTTAACAGTTTTAGAAAATTTAAAAGGGGTGTTTGGTTATCATTTTTTTTTCAAGACTAGTTTAATTAATTTAATTAAAGTATTAAATTAATCATGCAATATTAATTTTATTTAATCTAATTAATATTGATTTAATCTTGTCAAGTTAGGTTATATTATTTAAAACCTAGTTATACAAGAATTATTAAATTTATTTGGTCCAGTTCATGGGGTTCCGGGTCCGGTTAACGTCACGTTTAAAATTATAATACACGGTTCGATTCATGATTCCTCTTACAAGTTTATTTAATTCTACAAGTATGTTAATGGTCAAGTTAATTAAATTAATTTAGCACGATATATAATTAATTTAATTACAACATGAACTTAGGTTAATTATTGTGATTATATAATACACGTTTTAACCTAAGTATTTAATTATTTATTTGACACTATTGTATTAATTAATTATTAAACATGACATGTAATTAATTAGTTATAATGACTTAGGTTATATTAATACAATATTAATACATGTTTTAACCTAAGTATTTTATACACTTAATTTAATTAAATCATGATTATATTTAATTAAATCATATAACATATAGTTTATTTAATTTACATGTTATAATTAATAAACTATACTATTAATCACATGACTTAGCATATTTAATCAGTAAAACTAAGCTTATGTTATTTAGCTTATTAATCTAGCTTATTTCTAAATATGGAAACTTTCTATTTCAGGAAACTTACTATTTTTGGAAACTTTCTATTTTTAGAAACTATTCTATTTTAAGAAATTAATCTATTTTTTTAGAAACTTGCTACTTTTGGAAACTTTCTATTTTAGGAAACCTGCTATTTTTAGAAAGTTACTTATTATTGCATTACAAGTATAGTACTACGAGAATGTCAGTTAATACTTAATCAGAAGACTTAAAACACATGATAAATACAATATAACGTTAAAATCAGTAAGATAAGACTAAAACATATAAAACAAGACAAGACATATTATAATCAGTTACATACGCAGTAAACAGTATACTTATACACGTATCCTTCTATGTAGCATTAGTGAGATCGGAGTAGGATTTCCTTCGTTCATCTTTTCGTTCACTGGACCACAAGGTACGGATTCTCCGTCCTTTCAGTATGGACATTCTTCCTTATTAGGATTCCCCGTATGCAGCCAACTGTTTTCCCAGTATATGTTTTATATGTTTTGATTTGTTTATGTTTAATTAAATGCCTAAGCCATATACATGCATGACCAATTTCACCTAGTTATGGAGGTACCATAACCATAACACTGGAGGCACCAGTGTTATGACTTCACCACGGCGGAGTGATAGCTCGTGGCGTCCCTTTCAGCTTTTGGCCATATTATATTGTTATCATGTGGGGCGTATGGGTGCATCCTAGGTTACATGTTTTTACAGGTTATTCAGGTGAATGTGGTGTGTGCCTTGCATCCTTCACAAGGAGCTGATCCCTCCTACCCATTTACCAGTTAATTAGAGGCAACCCCTATAATTGCATGACGAGGTCACCCCTCCAAGTATTCATGCATGTTGATATTTCATGACCTATATTGGCTAATGATAAACATGTTAGACAGTTTTTATAAGATAAACATAAGGCTTCTCAAACTATAAAACCAGGGGGTTTTACTAAGTTATACCAGGTTTTCCAGGACTTATACATTTCCGCTGCCATTAAGTTTTTATTATGTTTCAGTCATTCATACTATGTCATATATCCGCACACTGAGTGTTATGCTCAGCCGTTACTTTCCTCTCCATGTCCCAAAACGGCAGGTACCCAAGGACAGACTCGAGCATTTGGAGGACGTGCATAGGATGGAAGCTGTCATAGACTTCTTCTCCTTTTGCCTTCATATACTTATGCTTGTTTAGTCTTTCATTCATTTCATTTACTTTATTTATGTTTTGGGCTTATTTTGGGAACCGATGTTTGATTCTGGTTTTCCCTATGGACTATGGTCATGTATGTTTTACTACATATTACCTTGCATGCTTTGATGACACGCCATAATTAAGCGTAACGGTCCACTTATCAAGTGGGGTGTTACATATTACGCTAAAACAAATTGCACATACTTCAAATAATGCACAAAGTACAAGTGTATAATGTACAAGTAACTAATAAAACTGAAATGTAAATCTACCAATAGTACAAGTGCTAAAAGTGTAAATGTTACAAACTAGAAAAATAATTAAACTGAAATTTAATTATGTTAAAACTACGAGGACCAAAAACATAAATGTAACAAACTTTAAACAATTAAAACAGAAGTAACTAACCTATCAAACTACAAGGGCCAATTATGACAGCTAAGTTTTGTCAAAATGAAAAATGGGCTTATTCACCTTATAAGCAAGATCTTGGGTTCTAGTCAATGAAATAAGTTGGGACAAGTTTTAAAATGCTTAAAATTGAAAATCAACTAGCGACTTTCCAGCTTTTGCAAGAAATAAGCCAGAACAACTTAAATGATTTTTCAATAAGCTCACTTTTAAGAGATAAGCGGTTCTAGCCAACCACATAAGCTACAAACACAAAGGATCAATATTAAGCTGAGAAAAATAAAACCTATTTAAGAAAATCTAGATTTACTCAACAGAATAAGCAGAAAATCAATAATAAGCTCAATCAGCTTATTTGACCAAAGTTTGAACACGTTGAGTTTTACAAGTTCCACTTTTTGGTGGTTTGGAAATAATTATAAGCTATTTTAACCAACTTTTATAAAAGGAAATAAACCAGAAAGCTTAATAGGAAGAAATAAGAAAAGTTGCTATTAAGTCTTGTACTAAAATAAGCTGACCAAAGACTTTCAAAAGGTCACAGCTTATTCTCTGATAAGCTACAAGGAAAATTCTTTTTTTACAAAGTTAAAGCTGATATAGCAGGCTTTCCAAAACACTAAATCACTTGCTTTAATTCTCACTGAGCACAAAGAAAACTGGTTTAGAAATGGCTATTCAGAACAAATCATGACCCATAGCATTTTGGTGCCATTTGCCTCTTTAACTATAAATCTTGACTTTTTAAAGCAAGATTAGACTATTGAGATGGATACAATTAAGATGCTAACAAAATTTCAACAACTTTCTAACAGAAATCTACCAGACCAACTAGATCCAAACAAGACTTAAGCTAATAACCAGAAAAAATAACAAACGAATCCAAAGACTAATGAGTTATAAGCTAACAAAGATCAACAAGCAAATAGAACAAATCAATCCAAAGCATAATCAACCAGGAACAAACACTTAGCAGTTCATACACAGATTCTAACATGTAGTTCTAATTTTGAGAGGAAAGTGTAAAATTGACTCAAAGACCTTAGCAGGAGCCTACTTTAGGGAAGAAGATCAGCATTGAGTTGTCTTTTGAGCACTAAAACATCGTCTCTTAACACCTACTCCAATTGATCACCATAAAAGCATTGTTCATCTATCTACAACATTCTGAATCTGCTAAAGAACTGGATACTTAATAACAAGGCTTCAATCTGAGCTGAACTGAGCTACTGAAACACAACTCAATTCTGTTGTAATAGAATCAATGGCAGCTTGTAACTGAATTATAAGAACATAGCTGAATTTGAACTACAATTGTGATATGTTATTAATGGAGAATGAAGGTTGTTACAAGATCTTCAATTACATTCACTAGTCTAAGTACAATCTATTGTGTAACTGTAAATGTTACAGTTACACCTACATAATATTAAATGGCTAAATTCCTAAATTGTAAAAACCAGAGAAATGAATGGGGGTGAAGGGGTATTTATAGGAGGAAAGTGAGTGAGGGTTGGTGAGTTTGTTGAGCTAATGACGTGTCCTGACCAATAATAATCCTCCACGTAGCCAATTAAGCATTTGATTAGATTAGGGTTCTTAAGGGGAAATTGGGGATTTTTGATTCAATATGTTTGAGTGTAATTGGTTGGAAAAGTTGAATTCGTCTCTTGATGAGGATCATTTGCACTCTTGAACTTTTCCCTTAAAAGTCTCTAAATCGTTTTCAAAATTCTGGCAAAGAAGCTAGTGACGTGGCGTTCTTGGATTGGTGGAATAAATGTCACACGGATCACTATCCATATGAACAGTGTGATATGTGTGATATGTAAAGGTGAAATTTGATTGGTGGACATAACTGAGTGGGGTTTACTGTTTAGATTCGGTATTAACTCCTATCAGCTCATTAAATGCAGAAGTGCAATCCGTGTGAAACGCATTCTCTCTTCTAATTGGCTATTAACATTTGACATGGATCAAAGAACTTTGAGACTTGGCAGAATTGGTCCTTGTGCTTCCAACTTTGACAGTTTGACTTGTAACTTGTTATAACTTTAAGAACTTGTCAATTAAAGCCCTTCAACTTCAAGAATGAACATCTTCAATCCTTTGACTTGTTGACTTGGTCACTTTTGATCCTTCTTTTGTCTTTTTCTTCATAATTGGTCCTTGAAATCCGTGTTTGTATAGATTTGTAACATTTTGCCTACAAAAACACAAATCACACAAAATACTGCATAATTCCATTTTTACACAATAATAACTCGGTAATTTCTTTGTGTTTTAGGGTTTAATATATCATTATTGATATGAGTTTTCACCCATATCAGGGAGACTGGGCTATGAGAGTGCGGGCTTACCTAGAGTTACCCAAGAGTTTAATAAAACCTATTATGACATTTTTATGATTTTTAGTACTTTTCATGTTGT
The DNA here is from genome assembly GCA_025667525.1 of Glebionis coronaria. NCBI lineage: Eukaryota > Viridiplantae > Streptophyta > Magnoliopsida > Asterales > Asteraceae > Glebionis > Glebionis coronaria. Next base: position 369,591,417 of record CM046880.1, on the reverse strand, counting down.
ACCCCGTTGTTTTGGAGATTTTTATTATTAAAGTATTACTTTAAATATTATGATGATTTAATAAAAGTTTCAATTTAGCCCGTTTAAAATATGATGTTTCTGATGTGACTCCATAGTAGTAGCACTCTGCCTCTTCCCGAAGCAGGTGTTACAATATATGTGATATATTATGTGTTAAAGTTCAACAGTGGCATCACAAGCCAAATCATGTGCTTTGTAATTACATTAAATGCTAAAAAAGGTGTTAAATACAATTTTTTTTCTTGATGTATAATTGTGATTTAATTAGTGATCCTATATTTCTAAATATGCAGACAATTAGATCAATAATAATATAGAAAAATAATTTTAGATTTTTCTAGGTAATGCAAAACGTTAATTGCAACAGCATGTTGAATATACGGGTTTTCCGATATATTATGTATGTTTAAATTGTTTAAACTATTAAATCTTGTTTGTTACTACCTCCGTCCCAAATTAGTGTTCACCATCCTTTTCCGTCTATCCCAAAATTATTGTCTACTTTTAAAAATAATAATTGATTTTGTTTAAGGTTACTATGTTACCATTAGTTCAAATTGGTATTCACAAAAACAAAAGAAACAAGAATTAATTATCAAATGGTAAACTATGTTTTTTGTGTTTTCGTAGAAATCAAAATAATAATTAATGCATTTTTCTTAAATTGTGTATTTCTAATATGTGCACAATAATATTGGGACGGAAGTATAATTATTATGAATCATGGATTTAATGCTTAACATGTTGTTAAACACTATTTGAACTAGAAATTA